>CM065384.1:30797500-31397500 GCA_033060915.1 Euryodendron excelsum | reverse complement strand
GCCCCCATGTTGGCACTACTGCCAAAGGCATCCCATATATTGTCATCCCCAAACAAAATCTTCTCTTCAGTAGGATCTAGGGCAACCACATTCTGTGAAGAAGAAACAGGCATAACTGCTTTTTCCTGCAATGTTGCTGATGGACCAGCTAGCTCCAGCCTCTCATGGAACTCCTGCACAGGTGCACTTCTTTGCAGGGCATTTACTTGCTGAAGGTTCTCCAAATTCATCCCACTATTGAGTCCTTGACCAGACGCATGGCTAAACAAATTTTCCCCTCGAAATTCCTGTCTAGAAACCAAAGACCCATCCTGCATGTTAACCTGGTCTGGGAATTGATTACCTGGAAAGGAATTACTATACATCGTCATTTGCTGCATTGGAGGCTTATCCACTGGGATATGAGTATACTGGTGTGGAGTGCCCCTTGTATTAGAAATAGGAACCCCATATAGAGATTGATCAACCTGTTGAGGAACCAAACCCATTAAGCTCAGTGCCTGGCCTTGCTCAGGGGAAAATCTAAATCCATTAGAGGATTCTTGAAGAGCTGGAGTAGCACGCTGCAGCCAGCTTGTGTTGCCTGCAGTAGGCTCAGTTGCCCAAGGATAATTTGATGCTTCAGTGATGGGAGAAATGGGAGTGCAGTTAATTCGGGCAGGTGAATGGCTGCCAGATGCCTGTCTTGTAATGGAGGGAAACCGATTTAGTGAATTCTGTTGTCTTGCTTCTAGTTGCTGAATCTGTTGCTGCCTCTGAACTTCTTGCATTTTCCTCAACATGACCTGTTGTTGCAGTAGCTGCATGTCATCAAACCCAGACTGCTGCCGCGGCAAAGATTGCAGCATGCCTGTTTGGTGGCCACTCATCTTTTGTTGACTACCAAACAAATCAAAACTAGCAGGAGATTCAGATGATTCCAACCTAACTGAAGTTGTATGATTTTCAGGACCACTCCCTTGCTGTGATTCATAGATAGATAAGCCTCTTGATGTTATATTATGGCGATCAGATTCTGTATCCACTCCCAAAAAGTTTGCTTCATTCTGTCTGGTCTGCAAAATCTGATCTCCATGCATATAGCCATTCAAATTTGGTTGTTGGCTTTGAGATTGACTTTTAGCAAGCTCAGGCCTCAGAGTTGATTGTGTAAAGTTCAAGCCATGCGGCACTGGAAAAGAAAGACTGCTATTAGCTCTGTCAATATCTGTTTATGCCAAAAGAGAAAGTGATTTATGTTTGAAGAGAGCAGAATTCATCTTTAAACTAGATGCCAACAACAATTAAACCTTTACTCCAAATTTAATGGAAGGAAAAATGAAACAATATAATTCAGCTTCCATGAGATGACTGATCAACACATTACAAGCCCTTAGCAACTAGTCAGCTAGAAAGCCAGATTACTAGTACCTGATTGCTGTAGATTGTAATTTTTTGAACTGGAACTTGGTAAGCCAATTTGTCTCTGGCTTCCAGCCCACAGATTGTTACCTAGCACCGGCCAACTTCCATCAACAACCTGTGAGTGATGCTGGCCCTGGGGCAAGTTGTCCTGAGCAAAGAAATTGTGAACCCTGTCTCCAACTTCGTTGCCAGGCATAGATAAATCAACCCCACACAATTTTGGCAGCTAATTTTTTTGTGTTGACAAAATTAACTTAATAGATGAACAAAGTCAAAACTTCATCACTCCAATTGGAGATCCAACTATTTGAGGCTCCAATAGTACTTAATTTCAATATCACTAGAATATTCATGAAAGCACACTTCTCTTGTGGATGATTAAGCATCACTCCAACAAATTGCCAACTTCAAAACCTCACCCTGCATATAGTCCAGGAAGAAAAATAATGATGGTCAGATAAAATATGACAAATTGACAACTCTCATGTGCAAGAAGTCGCGTCAAGACACTTTAAGCATTATAAAATTTTCGTACTTAGTAGACTTTCAGTTGCTTTGACTTGAGAAGACACAATAAATTGAAATTAATATTCACATGTTTAGTAATGCATGAAGACCTATATGATAGAGAGGTTTTGTCAAGGGGAAGTACCTATGCACAGGTGATAAGTTGCCAAGTCCGACTAGATGCTACTAGGCCAATTTTCAACTACACAAATCAGTATGTTTTGCCTTGAACAAAACACAATCACATGCTCAAGCTAATCTTCAACTTTTTAGTCAACTTTTCATGTCTCCAAAATCTGGCTCTGCATTGCAACTTTAAACTTGCTATGCTACCTTCATCTTTATATCAGAAACCTTAATCACAGCCTAAGTAGAAGACGTGTGAAATTGAAAAGCAAGAAAACAATCAGTACAAATCATAGCAATTGAAAGGACCAATTGACATTCCCAAGAACACAATCTAAATGTAAAAATTGAACAAATACGAAAAGAAGCTCACACAAAGAGAGCATATTATGAATGAATTATCAATGTCTTTCTATTCCTTTCTTTTGAGTACCTAACCATGAGCTTTGCTCAAACACTCGCCTTCCTAGCTCTTAGGGACTAAAGAGGTATAACCATATAGCTTCTCCTACAGAAAGACAATTAGAAATTAGTAATGTAGAAGCATGAACACACCCCCGACACCGGTTCAAACACGTCATATTATTTTCAATCTTTTTTCAAAACCGGACACATTTCAGACGAACGCGTGTCCATTGCTGAAACACCTCACAAGTTTGATCAAAATGCATTGGGATCCAATTGTAAAATAAAAATAATTTGAATTTATACGTAACTTGACATTTAAACTATAGAATGTATGGTTTTTAATTTTAATTAGTGCTTTCTTCCAATTTTTTTTTATCTTTAAGTCAAATATTCATATATATAACATGTACACACATTTATAAAATATATATGTTAGACATGTCATGCACTATTTTAAAATTGCCATTTTGACATGCTCATGTTGCATATTCGTGCTTCTTAGGTTAGAAACCAAAATTCCCTGAAAATCCAGAACGCAGGTCCGTACTTCTCAACACAACCCTTCAGAATAATCTAGCATCAAATTCCCACCCACCTCCCAGTTCAAAAACAAAACAAAACAAGCAAAAGAGAAAAAAAAAAGTCACTCTCCCAGACTTACAGTAATTAATCCAGCTACTTGGAAAATTTACATTCTACTCACTTCCATGATTCTTACATTTTGATTTATGCATGCAGTAATCCCATAAATTTCCTAAACGACCATTTTGCTCATATGCTGGATGACATGATTATCAACTTAAAGCACGTTAATTGCAATAGGCTATCCATTACTCTCGAAATCCCAACAAGGGGTGCAAGCAAACCCCGTCATGCGACCTTTATCCTCGTATCAAAAACATTCAGGACTTTTTTCCACTCTCACACCCATCCTATATGTTTCAAAAGATAACATGGTACTTCCTAAATTTTTAACCCAACTCATATGAGTTCAAAAGCAATTGATTTCTGTCTCAGCCTTTCCGACTAGGAAGTAAGATAATTTAACACCATCTTACATTTTTGAAACAATAACATAGTACTGCATGTCTAGTCCTAAATTTTTAACCCCAACTTATATGAATACAAAAGCAATTGATTTCTGTCTCAGCCTTTATGAAGCAAGATTTACAAGGGAACTCCTTCCAGTTTTACATGTTAATGGAAGCATTCAAACTATAAAAATGGGACTAACTCCACTCTGAAATCAACCACTTCATCTTTTATTTGCTAATAAGTTGGGAACTAAATGTCCACACACTGCAGATCACAAGGAATCGACCATGACAATTATATCGCAAGTTCTTTCCACATGTAAAATGAAATCCCAATAAAAGCATCAATCAGAGAGATACTCTAATCCACAGAGTGCACTAAACAGACAGAAACAAGGAACAGTTGCAACACAATGTGGACTAGCCAAAACAACAAAATGAAATCAGGTAACAACAATACAGCTACATTTATGCAAATATATCATTGAATTGCTAACTAAAATTCTATTCTGGCAACACATTTTTGGCAACTAGGCATGCTTTTGATACAAGTATATAACTGCACATAGGCAAAACTAAAGAAAGTATTTCCAAAAATAAATACAGTTTTCAATATTTAAGAGAATACAAATAGTGTGGGTTTCAATTATTCCATAAGCTCGGTATGAAAATTGTCATACTATAATAGTCAAAACACATTAAAAGCGAGAGGACCAAGAGAAGATAAACATGACTGTTACCCCTGCCTGCAAGGAAAAAAAAAACCTGACAACTTCAGCACCTATAGCACAATTCCACTTGAAATCTAACTGAACTGTCAACAACAATCACATATAACTCATCATCTCTAAAGTCTCTTACTTAGCAACTGCATCAACATGAACACAACCACAGCAGCCTCTCACATTGTTAGTCAACCAACCCAATTGGGAAAAAACAAAATACTTTTCTCCCCTCAATAAACGGTCACTTTCCTTTTCATCACTTCAGACATTTATGCAATCATATCAACACTCTATTCAAATTACAAGGGAAATAAAGTAGAGCTAGAAGCCATGGTATTTGAGTTTAATAAGCCACACTTTTCCCCAAAACCACACATGGTATTTGAGTTTGTAATCATTACTAAACTAGAAGTCATGATAAAACTGAAGCATGCTGTTCCCCACTTCCCCAGAAACCAAAAAAAAAAAAAACCAAAAACCACAACAACAACAGAAAAAAAAAAAAAAAAAAAAAAAAAAAAACACAGCTGAACAATAGATTGACCCTGAAGAAACAACCTCCAATTTCAATATTCAACATTCAGATCAGACTAAGAAGATTCAAACAGAAGAAAACCCAAATATAATACAGAGAGGAGTGGGTAGTGGGAAAAAAGCCTACCCAACACACAGCTCATACCTCATCAATAAACTACATTCCAAGTCTTATAAAAAAATCATAAAACCTTATTCCGTTTGATAGAGTTTGAATACAGAGATTTTTTTTTGCCTTTATTTATTATTATTATTTTGTGTGCTGGTGGGGGAACTGCATTCCATTCCAAAAAAAAAGCCCCAATTATTTATTGCCAATTTATTTCCACTATCATGGCTAGCGATTCAATACAAACTCAATTTAAGATTGTGCAAAACATTGTATAGTCAAACAAGATTGGTCTCCCAGCTTCTTTCATGCTTCAGTCTATTACCAAAAAAACTGCAATCATCTTCTATCCGAGAGAGAGAGAGAGAGAGAGAGAGAGATTGAGATTACAGTCAAAATTTTATCATGGAAGTCATGAGCCCAGCAAGATAACGTCCACAAGAGATATGCAACCACCCAAATACTCCATCATCCAATTGGTAATAAAATCCTTCATAGATTTGGTCCACAAGAAATGACTATGATGATGTAAAGCTTCAGGTGCTTTATAAAAAGGAATATTTCTGTGATAACTACGCAGCCCAAATTTAAGAAACCTCATGAAAGGTTAAACACATAATTGAATAAAGCAAATAAATCATCCCTTCAACCACCTCTGAATTACCTAATGATGATGATAATACCAACTTAAGTAGAGCAAGCTGCCTTGTAACATGGATCTGTACATCTGGTTTATCGCAATATGAAGCCTGTTATACCAATAGCAACCACTGTATCCTCATTGTTGGAGCATATGAATACAACCCAAATAGCGCCAAATCATGTAGCTAAAAATTATCTACATATCTCAGTAGTCATGCCTTCCTAAGATAAATAGCAAATTACAAGAAGTACCAACCTAAGTCACAAGTTGCGGGTGTGGGTGTAGGTGCAGGAGCGGGAGCGCGAGAGCGTCATTTGTCAAAAGGATTGAGAGTGAGAGCGTCTCTAAAGCATATATATATTTATATATTTTAAAATAAATTTTATACATATGTAACATTTTTATAGATGTATTTAGGTAATTTTATTTTTTTATACTTCAATTTTACGTATCCGAAAGTGTATCTCTAAGCAAGTCTAAGCAAATCTTTTATATTTTTGGAGATTTAGTTGGGGTCTTTTTTGAGCCAGCTGAAAATTCCTTACAGAATTTGAATGAAGTAGTGCGCGTATGTGGTGGACAAAAGTTTACTGGTGTAAAAAGAGAATAATGATGGTGGTAGGATGGTAGGACCTACTTTCAGGTCGTATAATAAATCTAATAGGACAGAGACAAACTCTACTGGAGTAAAATTAGTATAATTATTAAGATAAGACGGAGGGTAGAGGGCATTTATTACATGGAGGGATATTAGCATTAAATATATTAAACAACTAATGAGAATCGAGTAAACTTAGTAATTTGTTCAAAATTCGCACTCTAAAAAATTGAGTCCGTGAATTTGAGGCGAATTTGCGCCGAATTCGCAAATTCACGAATTCAGAGCGCGTTCATCAGCCCCATGTCACGGATTATGTGACTTAGGTACCAACAACATTGGACCAAATTATCCTTCCCTTCCCTTATGACTCTATCCGTGGGATTGTGCAAGTGCATGCGGGAGTGAAAGTACATGCAATGCGCACCCGTGCGAGTGCGGGCGTGTGTGTGTGTGAGAGAGAGAGAGAGAGATGAACCACCCAGCCTTGAAGAATCAAGCAATGAGCAGCCTAAACCATTAACACTCTTCCCGCCAAGGCTAGTGCGAAAATATTAAACACTGACCACCAAGGCTAGTGTGGAAATATTAAAAAGCTAAATCCATCCATAATCATGAGGACAAAGAAAGATTTTGTTGTCACTTCCCTCTTTTATTTCTCAAGATTTCAATTTTTGTCCATCTCTTTCCCATAAATATCACAGCCCATCCACAGAAGTGCTGCATGCTCCATAGCCTTCTAAATTTTTTTTAAGCAACAAACATTATACACTCACTCAACAAAGAATACCATTTTTTAGTCAATTATCTTCGTCAATATTAAAGATTAGGAAATGCGAGGTTCCCATATCTCTCCATTCAAGTGAGCATCTCTCCAAGGCCCTTCAAAATGCACTCTTCCCCATTAAATAACATTAGCAACACCTCTTCCCAATGTCCACAACTTTATTCAAGACTTATCAAAAATTTTCATCTCTGAAGCCTGATCATAAAGGTTCATATTGTCCCTCACACACATCAACCCACTTCTACAGTTTGAGGAATAGCAAAAAGGAAGGGGGTACTTTGTCAAACATAGGGGTTAGACCGGGGGTAATCCATTGATTTGGCTTCAATATTCCTTCAATGAGTTTCCACTCACAGCAAACAATCTAAGCAACTCGTTTCAAAAGTTCCATTAAGTCCTAACTCATGGCTTGACATGAATGTTCCCACCCAATATTACCTATTTATCTCACCACCTGCAACTGTCCTTCTATAGTAACATATTTCCTTCAGATAGAGAACACTTAACACCAATAGACACAGCCTAAATAAATCATAAGGTGTCCTCTAGCAAAAATAAATGAAAATAACCAGTGACATCAAAGCCCTGAATAACAGTTTTTTCTTCCTTTTTTTTTTTAGTCCAATGTAGTGAACATCATTTCTACATTAACACAATAACCAGTGACATAAATCATTTCTATCTTTCAGGAAAACCCAAATTAACACAATTATAGCAGAAGGCAAATTGATTAACATAATGGATCTACTCCCTGCCCAGATGACAAGCCTTAGTTTCTTTCAACAATTAGAAAAGTAAGTAATACATTTCTCTTTCCAAAATCATGAAAGTTAAGACTAACACACCCTCTAATTCATCGCAGCCTTCCACCTGTTCCAATACAGGACAAAAGCAAGAATCTATAAGATTTCCCTCTACAGATATTGAAATCCTCCCAAGATAACAATAACTTAAAAAGGTCAAAAGTTTAAAAAGAAACACCCAAAGTACATAATCAATTTTTTTTTTTTTTTTTGGACAAGCCAAAGTACATAATCGTACCATGCACACATACAATAACACAAAACCTACCCATGAAAGTACACCAAAAAAAGCCTTTTGATAGGCTAACAATGATTGCTTAACATGTATATGACACAAGGAAGTGTTTAAAACTATCCCCAAAATACAATTATTTCACCAAAATTTGATGATAACATATTGACTGTATTCTTGTAAGCTATAAATATGCAAGACAGAAATGTTCCTTGGACCTAGATATTTTAAATTCTCAATCTGAACAGGAGCTTTTCAACCAAATGAAGAAAAGAAGAAACAAAAAAGTAAAAAGGAAGAAAGTTAAATGATCTATAACCGAGCTGCAAGTTTAAGCAACCCAATATTTGTTCAGATAAATGAGCTGAAATCTCAATAACTATTTATACACAATGATGAGAACATTTCTTACATTCCCTTTGCCACATAGGTGCAGCACCATGTGATATATCGTTGTGAACTTATTTCATGATTTTAGGGACCTTGTGAAATTATTTCATTCCCCTTTGACTTTATCACATTTATCCAAGAAAGAAAACGTAAAAAAAAGAAACAACCCTTTGTTGCTAATTAATACTAAGGCTAAACTTCAAACTATTCCATAAGGTATTTTCTAGCTTCACCACAATATAGACAGGGTTTACGTTCTCAGAAGCCATGCAACAAAATTTTAATTTCATATGGTTCCCTCATTTCCCATGCTAAAAACACTAACAAGAAGCCAGAATAAATAACTGAATGAAGATTCAGCAACATTGACAAGCGAGAGAGTTCAGTGCATCCATTTCCAAGTGTAAATCATCAAGAAGACACTTTTACTGGATTGATAAATTCATGATTATCAGATGAGAAACCCACATTAAAGACCCAACAACATTAGCATCAACATCATGAAATTACTCTGAATAGAAAAAATTGAAGTTACAGAATCATAGAAGGAACTATGAAGTAAAATGAAATGCACCCTTGCCCTCAAACGAACACACCTAAAACCAACCAATGCCTACCATGCCCAAGTCATTCAACCTAAGTACCACACAAATCCAACCCACCAAAACAATATGTAAGCCTCGCCAAATCTTACATAAAACCCTAAAATTGCAATTTTCTGTCACAACAAGCGTTTTCATTGCCAGCACAACACAATTTCAACAATAGCTCCAACAAGATCGAAAACATAACTTCACAATTCGCCTGAATCAAGCAGAACACGCAAAACGAAAAGACAAGCTGTGATACAACTCTGCCCAAACGAAACGCGCCAAAACCCTAGCAAAAATCGATCTTCGCATACAAATGGTGGGTAGAGAGACAAAATTAGGGTTTGTCACCAGAGAGAAAGAGACGTGAACTTACACAGATGTTGAGGGGTCCACCATTGAAATCTGAAATCAAATCCTTCGATAGCTTTCGTTTTTTGCGATTTCTAGGGTTTGAATCGGCGAGGAAAATGAAGGTCTCGGAAGCTTAGAGAGAGAAGGATACAAATGACTGATGAGAGAGAAGAGAGAGAAACTGAGGTGTTGCAGAGAAAGATAAAGTGATCGCAATAGTGCGAAATTTTCAACGAACTATGGAACGAGCTTAGGCTCCCGGCCGAAGCTGAGGTTCGCACTCCGAGGCGATTGGTCCGGAATTTGAAGCTGAGGCTTGGGGGGGCTTGATTGTGAGAAGTATGTTTTTGGGGAGTTTACAGATGGCGTGTGAGCAGTTGTCCAGACTTGAAGAAAAATTAGGTGGTCCGACAATCAAAGTCTGCCACGTGGCAGAGTGTTTCGGGGTGCCCACCCCTTAGACTGGCCTTATGGGCCAATGGAAAAATAAATAAAAATAAAATAAGAAACAATAATTGATAATTGCCATATTATATTTTCTTGCTCTCGTTTAGTACAAATTTTTTAAACTTTTGTGGCCTGACCTTTTTTGGTTTATAATTAAAAAAAACTAAATTTTTTTTTTTGTTTTACTTATAAAAGTCATAAACTTTAAAAAAATTCAACTTTTTTTGTTATAAGCGAAAAAAGCAAAATAAAAAAATCTAAATTTAAGCTCTATCATATAGGCTCTCAACGCATCATGGTTGAAGGGCCAGTGTGGTACAGTTTTTTTAAGTTTTTTTATTTTTTTTATTTATAAGCAAAAAAATTATAAATTTTTAACTTTTTTATTTTTAACATGATAAAGTAAGTAGAAAAGTAAAAAACAAAAAAAGCAAAAAATGTTCAGAATCTTAGCTTTTTTTCTTATAAGCAAAAGAAATCAAGTCAAAAAAGTTCAAAAAAAAAACCAACCAAACGAGCCCAAAGATTAGCAAGTATTTTAAAATTTTCCAAAATAATCCAAATTAAAATTACAAATTGTTATATACCTTATATTCACAACTATCATAATTGTATTTACACCTATCATGTCCCATTGCATTGCAAATATTCCACAATTTTTGAAATAGGGATCGGGACATAATATTAAAATATGTGATTTTGGTATTTCTTTAAAGATCTCTATCGTATTAATATATCTATCCTTAATGGCAACTAGGACTAAGATTTTGAATTTAGTCCCCTCAAATTTCTATATTAGTTTGAGTTTAGGTGAACAATAGCTTACACCTGACAAGGAAAAAAATGAATTAGTTATCTTTAATTTTTTTAAGTGATATTTAGAGAGTTTTATTTGAAATCTTATAAGGCTCAAAGGTTAGGTTTCAAATTTCTCATAACATTATTTTTATGATTACTCGTTGCATTACTTGCATGTAATGAACTCATCTTAATCCCATTTCTAGAATCCATTTGATTTTATTATTTGGTAATCTAACCAAAAAAATAATAAATACTCTAGTCTAATTTAAGCAGAAAATTTATTCAATTATTCCATATAAGTTAAACCAAACGAGCCATAATGCAAGGAATATATATCTCATATTATTATGAACGGTTCTAACCCTAACACCTCATGGATAACATTGATTTTGAGTAATGTTACACGTAAACTAATTTTATCAAAAATAAAAAACTTTTTGTTTTTCGTTTTTTCTTAAATAAGTAATGGAAACATCAAAAACACCACAATTTATATATCATTTTTTATTTTCATCTAAAGATGGTTTTAGAAACTCACAAAGCAACTATTTTTGTAGGCCTTGCTTGGTTACGATTGCGGAATTTTTTTCCTTTTTTATGTCATGAGGCTAGAAACAAAAAAATCGTGGACCATAAAAATTATAATTATTTTTATTTTTATATAAAAATTGTTTGAAAAACTCAAAAAAAAATCATTTTTTGATTTATAAAACTCGTACGGTTTTCTAAAAGATTTTCCGAAACCCGCACTCCATACCTTGTCTCGCTTTACAGCTAATTTTGACAATCTTAAGACAACTGAAATAAAAACTATCGAAACTGGCAGGAAATTTGGGAAATTTACCTTTGATGTCTGCAATTATGTACAACAAAATCAGGATTCTTCAAGCTTAGCAAACCCGAAATTTCACCAAAATTTAATTAAGGGAGATAAACCGGAAGAGGTGTTAGCGAATCCAATCATGCATTATTACTTATCTTGAGAAAGAAAAGGAAAAATAAAGAAATGAAAAAATCAAAAGAGGGACAGACAGAACGCGGCTGATAGAGAGATTTCTAGTATGGAAACTCGTACAATTGCTAAAGATTTATAGTGGTCTTAAAAATTGACACAAATATTAAATTAAATATTAACAGAATCTACAGAAGGGGTTAACATAATCTATCACAAGATTATCGACCACCAAAATCTTATGAGAGAGAAAATTTTGTACACATGCCACATCATCTTTTGTCTTAGAGAGTCTGTTTGGGTATAGTTTATTTAAGCAGTTTACAGAGCAACTAATAAAATAACTTTTTTAGGTAGCATTTGGCTAAACTTCGTAAAGGACTTCTTGACCTCAGAAGTCCTTCCATCAAAAAATTCTTTGTTTGGTGAGATTTTCAAAATGGGCTTTTACCATAAGTGCATGTTGTAATAGCTCATTTGGCAGAAGCCAGGGAGAATGGCTTCCAAAACCACTTCTCGCGAAATAAGTTACATCATTTAAATGATTATTGTTGAAGTCACGATTTTGTCTGCAAAATTTATTATATCTTGCCATTACCGACCCTACTATTTGCTATAATAACAAATCTAGAATTAGCAAAGGACCTAAGCAATGTCGTCGTCACTATCGAAGCCTATACATACAAATCTCTAACTCCATCACACGTGTTCTCCTGTTGATCGCTTGCTTTTTTTTTATTTATTCCGTTCCCCTCTCAAAACTGATTGGTATTGATACAAATTATTTGGGCAAATATTACTCGTTTGCTTCTTTTTTTTTTTTTTTTTGCACTAGAATATTCATAAATGGATGTTGCTGAGAATTCAGCCCTATGATTTCTTTGTTTTTTTATTTTTTTTTACTAAAATATTCATAAATTGATGTACTTAGAATCAGTTAATCTATTTGAATTGAATTCCATTACCTATAAAATTGTATTTTGTGATGAAAAAAGAAAAAATCAATTATTCAGTGATGCTAGGCAAAACATATGGTAAATTTAATGAAAGAATTCTGCTGCAATAAACCTAATCATTCAATGACAATAAACTTGGTTTTGCTTTATATGCTTCAAACGCTTCATCCATTTGAAAATGATTTCGTAGGAAGAACTTTTTGAAAAGTCCATTTTAATGAAGGACTTTAGTTTGCAAAAGTTACACCAAACAAATCCTTAGTTTTTAATGGTTTTCTAAATCAAAATTTAATTTTTTATATGAATAGCTTCGTTTTTTTTTTTTCCTATCTTTCGTGGTTTTTGTCAACTAAAATTTAATTTTCTTAAAAGCCCATAGCGATAAAAAAAATGAAGTTTTAATCGAAAAAGACACTAAAGACAAAAAAAATATTTTAGAAGTTGCTTAAATAAGCCAATCAAAATATCAGCGAAGTAGATTGCTCTATCAGTAAAAGAAACACTTAAAAATAAAAATACCAATAATTGGTAGATTAAAAATAATAATTCAGTAGAATGTTGTTGCTTGATAGATCGGTTTAATTTTATTTAATTAAAATTTAAGGTGAAATTTTGATCGAATAATTATCACACAACGTGCGTCTCTCGATTTGTACGCAAGACGGAGGCTAAGAATAAGGGCTCATGGGTGTTTATAGGAGGTTAACCTCGTGATAATTTTTCCTTTTTGCAAGTAAGTGTAGCTAATCAGTTGATTAATAAAAATAAAAATGATCAGGATTGGGTATGGGACGAGTTTATCTAAATCTTATCCTAATATTAATAAGAGAAATCTCTCTCATATTAGGTACGGATTGAACCCTTTAATTCCATCCCCGTTTATTTTCAAATCGGATTGGATTAATCCTTATATTTCTTATATTTTATTTTGTACATGGGTAATATTTTTCTAATTTTACATATTTATTGTAAGTGAAATTTCTGGGAAGACCTAGCCGATCACTTAAACCAATATCCATGAGTACCAACTTACTGCAAGGAAACAAAGGAATTAGAATGGGTCGACCCTTTTAGGTCGATCCCACTCCGACGGTCAAGTTAGCAAGCTTAATCAAGAATCGTACGAAAATAAAGATAATGAATGCTCAAAAATTAATTGTCCATACCTTTTTTCTTGAGGCTTCAGTGTTTATAGTGTAGTATTTTATGTTTAATCTACTCCGATAATCATGACCTATTTTGTAGGCTCGTGCCAGCTAAAGTTAACTAATCGGACAGAGATTAACCTTTATCGTCATGCTCGAGTTCGACTGACCGGACATGAGCCATGCATGTGTCTAGTGCGTCTCCTCCTCATTAAATGTTCTGATATTCCTCATGATCGCCATAATATTATGGATTGTATAGGTCTAGCAGGTTTGGGATGCTTTCCACTACTTAGGTTTCACTTATAATGTTGTCTAAGCTGTTCAATATAAGCCAGACTCGCCCTTGTGAACTGGGTTGTTCTTAGCCCAAGAAAGCTATTTGAACTGGATTATCCTCACCCTTAGTGGTTGCGTTGGAGTTTATTTGGCCCATAATTACCCTTCAGCCCTAGTGCCCATTGGTAGGGGCTGGGGTTGGTGTATCATTGCCTTGATGTCAGCCATTAGAGGTAGTTTAATGTGAGATGACCGTTGAGTAGCCAAAACCTGTTGCCGCCGCTTCAAAATTCCTTGTAGAAAAAAGGGTTTGGCCTACAATTAAGCCCAGAACACTCCCCCATTTTGCATCTATTTCTCTCGTGAAGATTGCGGTTCTATAAGTCCTTCTTCTTCTCCTCTTTCTTGCTTTTCCAGTGAGTAAACCTTGGGAGTCTTTACCCCTGATTCGTAATGGGTTCTCATCTTAGGAACATGCTTGTATCCTTCAATAGTATCGCAGCGTTTAAGGCCCGATATGATTTTCCGGCAGGTGTAAATATTAGGTTAATCAGTCCTAGGGACGATGGTTGGGTAGTGACGGAAGAGGGGACTCCCTTCCTTCTCGTTGCCATTGTTAAGGGAAGACTCTGCTTCCCTATTCATCATTTTCTAACCGAAATTCTCAATCACTACGAAATCGCTCCAATCCAGCTTGCACCTAATGGGTATATGATAGTGATGGGGGTGACTGAGTTAAACAAAAGGTTGGGTCTAAACCTAGGGCTTTACGAGTTCGACTACTGCTACTCGACAGTGGAGGTGAATACTGTCTGGACAGACCATCATAAATACTATTTTAGGGCTAGGGCTGGCCCTAGAGAATTGGTTTAGTTTCTTTCCAGCTCGAGGAAGGGGATTGACGATATTATAGCTAGGGTGAGTGGCCCTTGGAAGTTTGGGGATGTCCCAGTGGAGTTAGCCCCACCAACTCGATGCCCCAGCGTCCCAAAGAAAATAGGTCAATCTCTTCTCCCTCGATCTAGTATAAGCTTCTTCCCTTTATCTATTTGAAATTTCATCTATTTCTAACTCATCACCCTCTTATTTATGCTTTGTAACCAATTTCGGTGTCAGGGACAAGGATATGAAACGTCTGGGGGTGGATCTGAACACTTTAGGCATTGCCTGGGCATATAAGGGTGATGGAGCATTAGCCGGGATCGGGCGAGCTGCTCACGTTTTGCGGATATACCCAGTTCAGTATTAGTCCTTCACAGCAACATATGGAGTTACTGCCCTGGTTCTCACAGCACATAAGATAGAAGGAAATCTACACGAGATCAACGAGTACCTGGCATTGCTGCCCCCCACCCCCTGCCGCTTTTGCTACTGTGCTTATAACTACCGTCACCGAAGGAGACATGGCCCCTAAGGTGGACAACTTGTCACTAGCATTGGGAGGAAGGGTCTCTAAGAAGAAAAGAAGGGTGGCTTTGTCTTCTGCCACCACCACAGCTTCTGCTGATGACACTAACATTCCTCCTCCTCCTGCTGTGCAACCCGGCACCAAAGCTCCTACCATCCCCGAGGTGGTTGAGCTGGACGAAGCTCCAGAACCCCAAGAAAGAGTGAAGAAGAAGAGGCTGGTGAAAACCGTTGAGAAAGATGTCGTTCAGGCAAAAACGGTGGAGTTCGCTGCTACTCCTTCTGTGTTAGCGAAGACTGACCCAAATGACAAAGGCAAAGTAGATGAGTCGATGCCCGAGAAGTTCATAGCTCGGCCAAAGGTTGCTGGTTGGGCCATGACCATCCAAGATTTAATCCTCAACTGTGCTGGCGTGCCTGTTAGGGCTCTTCAGGCCATGGTGCCGTCTGAAGATGTCAAGGAGTTTAGTGAAATTGACGATAGGGACCTGCTGGTAGGCACCGTCCATTCGTCGCTAGTGGTAAGAGATCTTTCCCTTTCTTTCTTTCTGGGTCGAATCTTCTGTTGTGCTTCTCATTTGATTTTTGCCATTCTTTGTCTTATGTAGGGAGGAATCCAGGGCCTGGAGATCTTGCAACGATTTGGCACTTTGCAAGATCGGCACAACAACCTGCTGACGAATCATGAACAGCTGAAGCATAATTTTCATACGAGAGATCTTGAGGCTAGGGGCTTCCACAAGGCGTTTCAGGATCAACGTGTCCTTTTTGAAGAGACACAAGCCTGCTACAAACAGAAGGGGAAAGACTTTGATAAAGCTAAGGCTGAGGTTGTCAATTTGAGAGCTAAGCTGGCCGAAGTTGAGAAGTCGGCATCCGAAGCGAAAGCTGCTCTGGCTGAGTCTCTGCTAGAGGTGGAGAGACTAAAGAAGGATGGCGAGGCTCAGTACACTAAGGGCTTTGAAGACGCCAAGGATCAATATGAGGTCTAGTTGAAGAAAATTGCTGAAGGTGCCTTCTAAGATGGCTGGATGTCAGCTCTGAGAAAGTCAAAGCTGGACAGATCTTCCTTCTTTTGGACAGAGATTCCTACTTAGGCTGATGCAGAGCTGGAGTCCGAGGATGAAGAGGACGTTGACACTTAAGGCGGAGGGGCGAACACTAGCCTTGAAACTGTGGTAGTCAACAAAGTCAATTTTGCCGAGCTGCCTATAGCCGATCTGCCACCAACCACTGAATTACCTTTGGCTGACTTGCCCCTTACCGAGCCTCCAGCCACTGTGTTGCCTTTGTCTATTCTGCTCCCTATTGAGCCTCCAGCAACTGAGCTACCTTAGGGCCTTCTTTTTTGCTTTTGTAAACACAACTTTGTAATTTTGATTTTTTATAAATGAATATTTTTTTCCAATTGTTGTCTTTTGTGTGCATTTTCTTTGATAGATAGTTGATTTATGATGCAAACACCTAAGCTAATTTGCCAAAGACCAAATATTCTAGATAAGTTAGGAAAATAAAAGGATTTTATTCCCTTGTCGAGTTGCTAGACTTAGGCCAAAAATTGGTTTTAGCGAAGGAAATGAATGCCTTAGTTCATAAAGTGTGGCCTTTTATTAGGCCAAGCTATCAGACTTAGGTCGAGTTGAATTAAGATACTTATTTTTTTATTCCTTAGCTTTTGTGCCTTTTCTGCCAACCTTCTTGACTTAGGCAAGACCAAGGCGGGTCTTGGTTATAATCTTCTTTATAAGAGTTGTGGCCTTCGTGTAGCTGACTTGCTCAATGTTAGATAGGACTAAGTTTTCTTGGACACTTGGTTTTGTATGACCTTCATTAGCCAACCTATTCAGTGTGGATAGGACCAAATTTTTACACTTGATTTTTATTACTTTCATTGGCCGACCTGCCCAACGTGGACAAGACCAAGTTTTTACACTTGGTTTTTATAACCTTCATGTGTCGACCTAGGCATAAATGGTCCAGGACTAAGTTTTTACACTTAGTTTTTTCTTCCTTCAGTGCTTTGTGTTTTGTAGTAGCATCAAACAAATAGATTTGTTCAAATTCTTATTTATCACATGAAGTTTCAGAAGGAGTAGACATTGTTGAGTTGTTACATTATACAGGAGTTAATTCTACTGGTAAAACTTCTTCAAGTTGTTGGCGTTCCAAGGCCGAGGTTGCTGTCTTTCATTTTCAACAGTTTCTAGTCAGTATGCCCCCACACCGACTTTGGATGCCACTCAGTAAGGACCCTCCCAGTTGCGGCCGAGCTTGCCATCTGCTGGATTCTTCGTTACCCCCAATACTTTCTGTAACACTAAGTCTCCTAGTATAAAGGTTCTTGGACAAACCTGTTTATTGTAGGAGCGACTTAACTATTGCTGATATCCGGTGAGAATAATCAAGGCAGCTTCCCTGTTTTCTTTGGTAAGATCCAGATCTCTGGCAAGAGTTTGGTTGTTAAGTCCAGTATTAAATGTTGTCGATTTGATCGTTGGGAGCCCCACCTATAATGGTATAACTACTTTCACCCTGTAAGCCAAAGAAAATGGGGTTTTTTCGATAGACCTCCTCGAGGTAATTCTGTAGGAACATAGGATGTTGGGCAGTTCCTCCACCCATTTTCTTTTAGCCCTTTCTAACCGCTTTTTGATCCAGTTCAATATAATCTTGTTTGAAATTTCGACATGCCTATTGCACTATGGATAGGCCAGTGTTAAATAGTAGTTTCTGATTCTAAGTTCCTCGCAGAATGACCTGAACATGTTGCCATCGAATTGGGTGTCGTTGTCTGAGACAAGTGCACGAGGTATGCCGAACCTCATTACTATGTTTCTCCAAGAAAATCTTTTAGCGTGGATCTCTCTGATGGTTGACAAGAGTTCTACCTCCACTCACTTAGTGAAGTAGTTTGTCGCCATAATGAGAAAACTCTTATTCCTTGGAGCTTAGGGCAGGGGACTGACAATATCTAGCCCTAATTGGGTAAAAGGTCGAGGGCTGGTTATAGTTGCGAAATCCTCAGCAGGCTGATGTATAATTGGGGAATACCTTTGTCACTTTTCACATTTCAGCATGTACTGGGCCCCATCCTTTTGCATATAAGGCCACCAGTAACCTTGTGAGATAGCTCGGTGGGCCACCGATCTCCAACCGACATGACTTCCACAGATCCCTTCATGGATTTCGAACAGGATGTCCTGCACTTTGTCCAGGTGAACACAGTGCAAGTAGGGACCCGTGAAAGATCTTCAGTAGAGTTCCTTGGTTGGTGACAGCCAGTATCTGAGGGCTTTATGCCTGATTTGTCTAGCTTCATTCTTGTCTTTGGGGAGTTCGTCCTTGTCAAGAAAGGCGATGATTGGGTCTGTTCAATTTCCAGGGCTTGATCCTCTTCTTAAAATATGTTAGGACTGGCTAGCGTCTCTACATGGATCGTTCTCTTTGAGCTTGACTTAAGGGCTGTCGCAAGGATTGCTAAGGTATCGACATGAGCATTGCTGTCGTGGCCAATCTAGTGGAGTCTATATTTGCTGAATTTGGACAACAACTTTTTTGCTTTGACCAGTTACTGTGCCATTATGTTGTTCTTTGCTACATACTCTCATGTGATCTGATTCACTGCTAACTAGGAGTTTGAGTAGAACATGATTTCAGTAATTTTGAGATCGAGAGCTCGGCATAGCCCGACAAGCAAAGCTTTGTATTTTGACTCATTATTTGAAGTAGTGAACTCCAATTTGATGGCCTGCTCCAGTGCCATACCGTCTGGTGTAATGAGGATTATTCCTGATTCTGCCCCCCGGTCATTGGATGCTTCGTCAACGAATAGTTTCCAATGATCATCATTTTCCCAAAGATCCAATGGGAGGTGATTATTATGAAGGTTGGCAGATGGTGCCGGATTGTTTTCTTATGGCAATTCAATAGAAAATTCAGCAATAAAGTCAGCCAATACCTGCCCCTTGACTGTTGATCGTGGCTGAAACTTTATGTCAAATTCTCCCAGCTCAACGACCCACTTAGCTATCCTGCTAGAGAAGTTAACCCTCCTCAAGAGTGGTTTTAGCTGGTGGTCGTGAGAACGTTGATGGTGTGGGCTTTGAAGTAGTGTACCAGTTTGCGTGATGCTACTACTAGTACAAGGGCGAGTTTCTCCAATGGTAGATATCTGCTTTCTGCCCCTAGGAGAGTTTTGCTGACATAATAGACCAGCTTCTACTGCCAATCTTGCTGTTGGAGTAGTACGGCACTGACCACATGCTTTGACACTGCCAGATAAAGATAGAGCCCTTCATGCTTTGATGGGGTGGAAAGTAGGGGAGGCTGGCTCAGGTACTTTTTCAAATCTACCAAGGTTTGATCACATTCTTGAGTCTAACTGAATCACTCTTGTTTTTTGAGAAGCTAAAAGAAAGGTCGGCTCTTGTCTAAAGATCATCTGATGAATCTGTTGAGTGTCGTTGCTATGCCAATCAGCTTCTGTACTTCTTTAGTATTCCTCAGAGCTTGGATATTCTGAATAGCACTGACCTGCTGCGGGTCTACGTCAATACCCCGGTGTGTAACCAAAAATCCCAAGAACTTTCCCGAGTTAACCCCGAACACACACTTGAAGGCGTTAAGCCTCATTTTGTACTGCTTCAGAATGTTGAATATTGCCGTCAAGTTATCCAAATGGTGGATGCCGAGCTTACTTTTGATCACCATGTCGTCAATGTAAACTTCCACGGTGATATCGATATGATCTTTGAACATCTTAGTGACCAGACGCTGATAGGTGGCACCAGCATTCTTAAGTCCAAATGGTATTACCTTGTAGTAGAAGATGCCCCTTGGAGTTATGAAGGCAATGTTCTCTTGGTCGTCTTCATGGAGTGGGATCTGGTGATACCCATAATAAGCATCCAGGAAGCTCATTTTTTCGAAACCAGCCATTGCATCTATCAATTGGTTAATCTTAGGTAGAGGGAAAAGGTCCTTGGGGCATGCCTTGTTTAGATTGGTGAAGTCAACAAAAACTCTCCACTTACCGTCCTTTTTTTTTCACAACAACTGTGTTTAACAACTAACTATTGACTTAAGGTTGATCCCCATGCTGATTTTGATGATAACTAAATTTTGTGTTATTTTACTAATGCATTTGCTTAGTGTGCAGATTAATAAAGATTATAATTTAGACTAGTTTGACTTTAAGTCTAATATATATCAAAGTAGATGCACAATAAGCTAAGTTCAAACAAATGCATTAAGAGTCATGCAATGAACCAAACAGAACAATGACATCTATTCCAACTTCAAACAAATGATTTGCATTCAAAGAGATTGAAAGTGTTCAAATAAATATTTCATCAAGTATGCATAGACTAAATAAAGTTGACTTGCATTTGAAGAGATTGAAGGTGTTCAAATAAAGACTTTATCAAAGTGTGCAAATATCAGTTGAAGATGATTTGATTGTGAAGAGATTGAAGATGTTTGAGAAGAGAGTTCATCGTAATTGCATAATCTTTACAAAGAATCCAAGTAAAGACTTCATTTGGGATGTAAAGAATTAATGAAGACAATATGTATTCAGAGAAATGAAGATGTTCAACAGTAGACTTCATCAAGCTTATAAAAGTCTCATTGAAGTGATCATAAAGAAGAAATAAGAATTAGTAGCAAAGAGAAGAGATCAACAATAAAGCATCTTGAAGCTCTTAATGAAAGAAAGAGCTCGGCAATGAAAGAAATAGCTCGGCAATGAAAGAGAAAGCTCGGCAACAAAGAAAAGAGCTCAGCATTGATGGAATGAAATCCTGACAGTTTGGAAATCAAGAAAAGATGATTATGAAATGATAGATTCAATCCAAATTGAATAGAAGACAACTTTGGTGAATTGAAGACTTTGATCTATCATCATGCCCCAAAGAGAAGACTCCTTGAAGATCTTATAGTATTATTGAAGCTAAACTTAATTAATGGAAAGATGAATGAAGATTTCTGGGTAATGTGTCAACACATGAAAATGAAGAGTCGACACAAAAAAATAGAAGCCAAAAATTTAAAGACAGAATGATCAAGTGTTGACACATGGAGTTGATGTGTCATCACATGGAGACATTGGACAACATCTGAAAAATGCAGACCAGATGTGTCGACACATGAATCCAAGTGTCGACACCTGGGGAGTAACGATTAGTTTTTCTAACGTTATAACGGATTGGACTTGTATTAAATGAACCCCAACAACGTCCAAAGAACAAAATCAGTACAGGAGTTTGTATACAAGCTTTTGACTGCATTTATATACAAGAGATACAAGAAAAACAAGTACCACTGATTGATCAAACTGAAAAATCTAAATATTCTTCTTGTTTTCATTAAATGAGCTTTTATTTTTCTATCCACTATAGATAGAGAGTTTGTAATTCGTTTGTACAACTTCATACACTTGTAAGTGAGAGTTTAAGAGTTCTCTTGTAAAAGAAAATCTCTTGTAAGTTGGAGTAGATCTTGGACAAAACCACTTGATAGCTGGAAGAACTTAGGAAGAAGTTCTTGTGTAAAAGTGAGTTGAGCACTTGGTAAATTAGCATCCATTTTGTAATTGGAGATTGCATAGTGGAAGAAGACTTCAAGGGGATCTTGGAGTGAAGACGTAGATCACGAATTGTGGTTTAACCTCGATAATTTTTGGTGTGCTTTCTATTGCTCTATTTTCATTTCTCTTTTGATTACATTGTGTTATATATATATCTTGATCACTATTCTATTGATTAAATTAATTTTAATTAATCTTAATTGTCATTAATTTCTGAAAACCCCCTCTTGGGTTGCCTTTTGGGCTAACACTAACGTGGATAATGGACTTCTCTAATCACACCAACATCAAGGAGCCTTTCAACTTCTTCTATGATAGCATTCACATGTTGCGTGGCTGTTCTCATGCCCTTTTGAACCATAAGTCAGCACTGTGGGTCTATACTTAATCTGTGGCAAGCAACCTCTGCATCGATCCCCGACATATCATAGGGAGTCCAAGCGAAGATTTTCATATAACTTGTCAGAAGCTCAATCAGGGAATTTTCTTCAGTCTTGGATAGGGATGCACTAATCACAAAGTACTTCTCCTTCTGTCGATCTATGTGGATTTTCTTCAGGTCTTCGACGGCTTTCTTCTCCGGTATCTGCCCCGTATCATCAATTGTGGGCGTATCCTCATGAAACTCCATCATTTACACTTTATCAGCTTTTGCCTTTGTTGCACATACTGTAAGAAGCATTGCTTAGCAGCCACTTGGTTCCCTCGTATCTCTTGCACCCTCTCTAGGGACGGGAATTGAATCAGCTGGTGGTAGGAAGATGGATGGAATAGCTTTCATGATATGCAACCATGTTCAACCTAGGATTGCATTATATGGGAATGGTACGTTGACCACCAAGAGTTCAGTCTGCAGAGTAATTTCACCCGCATTTACAGGGATAGTTACCTTCCCAAGTAGCCAAACTGGGTTGGAACTAAACCCAATCAATGGATTGAGCGAGGGTTGGAGGTCGGCATCCTTCAGCTCCAGCTTCTTAAATAGGTCGTAGTACATAATCTCGGAGGAGCTCTCCTGGTCAATGAGCAACCTCTTCACGTCACAACCCGCCATTCGTAGAGTCACGACTAGTGCGTCATTGTAGGGGGTTTGAACTCCTACGAGATCCTCGTCAGTAAAAGTTATGGCCTCGGTATCACTGCCGACCTTAATTTTCTTAGGCGGAAGGCCTATCTGTATCACCTCCCTTTAGTGTACGACCTTTTGTATATCGACCTGGTATCTATGCCGGTCAATAGCTTCTGATTCTGCCGATCTATGTAGCACATTGATCACTTGGACTGGTTCGACTCTGTCTTCTTTCTGTGGGGGGCCTCCAGTATTGCCTATTCACCTCTCGTTTTGTTTTCTCTCTGTCGATATATTAATCAAGATGACTAGCCTTCGCCAGATCTTCTAGGTGGTTTTTGAGATGTCGGCAATTCTGTATATGGTGCCCCTTTTCCTTGTCTTTCACTGTATCGATTGGTGCTGGAGGCATGGCTTCTAATAATGTGCATTGGCGTTGAGCTTCTACTCCTAGGATCTCGACTCCTCTTATCATTACGATGGCTAGGCAATCTTCCTTTAACTTGGTCATTTTTTCTGGAGATTGCGTCCTTCATTGTCCTAACTTGGGAAGTAAGCCTGGTAATTTCCTTGTCACGTCGCCAAAGCTCCCGCTCAGCAGCATGAAATGAATGATTACTGGGCACACATCTACTAGAGAGTAAATGACCTAGGTCCCGGTAGTGATTTCTGCAGAGGTTTGGTCTCCTGATGTAGTACGGGTCCCTTCGTAACTCGTCTTGTGCTTCTCGGTGGCTCCCAGTATGAGACCGGGTCTCCGACCTTCTCGACCGACCCCAATTACTTCTTTTCGGAGTGGTTTGGTGACCAGTCGAGTTGGTATTATCATTGCTAGAGGGAGTTTATGTGGTGTTATTGACCAGGCCCTTTGGTCTAATGGGCGGTAGGAGCGTGGTGCCATGTAACAGATAATATCTGATCCTTCTGTTATCTTCTCTTTGTAAAAATTAGTAAACTAAAGTTGTACTAACCTTTTTATTAAACCTCCCTATTAAGGATGGAGTGAGCCCAAAATCGGCTTTCTCAGGTCAAATTGTCATTCATATTCCCAAACATAACGTTAAATGACAAATCCACGTCAACCTCTTAATTATTTGTTTCTCACTAAAAATTACCCAAAAATATATTGATAAACATAAATAAGACAAATATATACATGCTCCCGCCTTCTCTTCTCTCCTTGTTGAAAATCAGGGGGCAGCAAACAACAGGCAACAATACTCAAATACAAATAAATTTATCTCTGTGTATAACGTAATTAATGACATTGAAATTGAAATTGAAATTTTAATTTTCTTCTGTGTATGTGTTCATAAATATTTAAGGGTTACCGAAAGGGTAATAATGAGGATATGGAATGTTATTAAGTTAGGGGTAAGTTTTTTATTGTACACTAGGTGGACCCAAGGATTTGAATGGACTAGGATTTAGAGAAAACCTAATTCCTCTATATATGAAATGCGTGTTCGTTTATGTGTTCATACCATATATCTTCATATATCTTTTTAAACAGCAGGTTTATATTAACTAGTACCCTATTAGCATTAGGAAATTGCTTCATATACTATAATTTTTTTCTCTATTTCTTCACAATACTTTTATTTGTGTAATGTTATATATAATTCTAGTTATTACTCTTAGGCACAAGGTTGTAGAATCTATATTAATAAATTCGTGTAAAACATCTTTATTTGGGTAAATAGTTTAGTTATTAGGTAGTACTGAGTGTTCAATAGTAATTTCTATAGAATGGTGACACGCGGGGTGTGAATATCTTAGTAACCTAGATTTGTGGTGTAGTAGTGAGACTTTTAAAGAAACACCATATTAAATTTTGCCATGTATTTTGTTCTTAAAATTCTCTCTACTACATTATAAATTTAGATTACTGATATATTCACATACCACGTGTTACTATTTAATAGATATTACTATCGAATACTAAGTACTACCTAACTACTAAACTTTTTTTCCATTTACTTTGCTCTAGAAGTAAAAAAAGTGATTAGAAAATGAGCTTTATGTATAGCATTGTCCTTATAATTTTGTAAAAGTTCCTTTTTTTTTTCCCTCTCAAATTTCTTTGTAGAAGAGGTTTTCTTCTAATACAATGCTAAGGGGTTATTCTTGTTGGTCAAATGGGTGTACTCAATGCTCCTCACGTTGATTAACTCAAGTTCAACACTTGGAACTAGGTGTGAGAAATTTATAGCTCACAAATATCATAGTCCCGACTAGGATTTTTCATGGGTCGGGTTAGATAGTAACTCACAAATCAAATTACCAAGGTCGGGTTCAAAAACATTGAAATCGATTTCGACTTGATTCAGTTTCGAGTTGGGCCAGTTCAGGTTAGAAATTTATCTGTTGTTGTAGAAAATAAAAATTTAATAAGTACTTAAATAACAAATAAACGAAAGCACGTAATAAAAATTCATATACTATTAAAATTCAACCATTATATATGTTTCGGTTTGATTTTGGTTCAGTTTGAGTTGATTTTAGATAGTGGCCCATCAACCAAACCACTAAAGTTGATTTTACAAACACTGCAATCAATTTCAACTCGGTTTGAGTTTGGTTGTGTTCGGTTTAGGTTGACGGATTGAGTAAATTTTTGAACTATCCTAGTTCTGATGTGAATGATATGCATTTGACTGGACTGAAAAAGAGATTAGTTAATATGTATGTAAAATGGTTCAAAATTCCCTCATTGCAGACAAAAACTTAAAACTCAAATAAGTGCTTTTTTGAATCAATTCATTTAACGGATTATTTAAGTGGCTTAGTATTTTTTTAATTAAAAAAATATAAGCTCAAAAGTCCCTTAAAAGTGCGAATCGGTACTCAACCACGAGTTATAAACTCAGACGAGTTTAAAATTTGATAATATTCTTATGACTAAAACGAGAGATTTATTTTTTACAAATCTCTTAGTTCTAAATGAATGATTTTTTTTCTTTAACTAGGCAGAAAAGAAAATTAGTGAGATGCGCGTAAATCGATCGGAAGAATCCGACCGCGTACCAAACAAAAAAAAAGTTGGTTAATCAACCCGCGGACGTCATTTTTTTGGGTACTGATCAAACTACGGACATCTATTCGTCCGTCACGTTGTATTAGATGACTGACGGTAATTCTACATATTCAATTTTATGCTTTTTGTCATGAGCAAGTTAATTCAGTTCCACTTCCACCGCATTGTAACTTCATAGGGCGTTACCAATTAAGAGAGAAAGAGAGAGAGAGAGAGAGAGAGAGAGAGAGAGGGGGGGAGAGGGAGAGAGAAAGAAGTAGATTTGGAGAGCTCGAATTAGAGAGCGATGGTGGGGGAAGAGAAGAGGCATCAGATGATGCAAAACCTGTTTGGTGATCAGTCTGAGGAGGAAGAAGAAGAGGAGGTTGAATCAGAGCACGAATCCAATCGACGGCCCGATTATGCCTCTGTATGATCTCCACTCCCCCAATTTATCAACTTTTTTCGGTGTCAATTTCAGCAAGAAAAAGAAAAATTAATTTGTGACATATATCCATTTACCCCAATATCCAAATGCTAGGTCATCTTATATACACATATATGGATATACAAAGAATGTGTAATTGCTGATTCTACATGTAGGGTTTGAATTTAGAGCGTTATTCAGGATAATGTAGATTTCGTTTGAATGATCAGTATAAAGAGCTTAATTTGAAAACTAGGCATAGTGAAACTTTTATGCCTTCGAATTCTGTGTGGGCAAAATCCGCACTGGTGTAGTAATCAGGTTAATTGCTAACTGACGAGTATGAACTCCTGGGCCTGCAAAACAACTAACCAGTGAGCACAGCTGGCCACGGTGGTTGGCCGGAGGCAATCCAATGCTTAAGTTAGCTTTTTCATAGGAATTTAATGTATGCAGGAGTATTCTGTGTTTTTTGCTTACCTGCTTTGCCGGAGCCTCCCGTGTATTAATACTGCCTCCTCTTCAAGCCGTTAACACCGCTTATTAATTAGGAGATCTTTCCTCCTTCATGTCAGGCCCACTAGAGGCCACGTGCCCAAGTTCACTGCACGTTTCTTTCAATGATCATGCCACTCTGCTGTTCATTACTATTTTTGGTTGCGAGTTTGTCTTCCATTTTCTTGCACTATCAATGACGGTATGACCGGTCAAAACCCTGTAATGTCAGGTGTGGAGCCGATACCTACCAACCCGGGAAGTGCCACCTTGACTCCTGTGGGTCCTATGACACTTGCAACTTTCCCAACTAAAATCTGCTGATACGAACCCCGCCAAAGTTTGTGGGGCTGGTTTGGACCGTGTACTACCCCTCTTGAGTTGCCTCTCCACATTGATTGCCATATATACCAAATCTTCCAATTCCACGTAGTGGTGTATCTCGATCGTGTTAGCAATCTCTCTGTTTAACCTATTCAAAAATCTGGCCATTGTCGCCTCCCGATCCTCCTTCACATTGGCTCTAATCATAGCCATCTCCATCTCCTTATAATACTCATCAACACTCTGGTTACCTTGATAGAGACCTTGCAACTTTAGGTAGAGCTCCCGGTAGTAATGACTTGGTACAAATCGTTGCCTCATGACTCTCTTCATCTCATCCCAAGTTTCAATAGGGCGTTCTCCATTCCTCCTCTTATTGATACAAATCTGATCCCACCAAACAATAGTATAATTAGTAAATTCAATTGCGGCAAGCTTTACCTTCTTCAATTCTGAATAGTTGTGACAATAAAAAATCAACTCCATCTTCTTTTTTCCACTCGAGGTATGCTTCGGGATCACTCTTTCCTTGAAAAGCAGGAACCTTCATCTTGATACTCCCTAAGTTGTGATCTACCCAATTCCTAGCTCCTCTATCCCGGCCATATCTCCTATTGCTGCCCACTGACATCTTATCAGCCTCCTCCTCTTCGCTGTCCCCTTCAAAATCATCCACGTCCCCAACTTCCCTTTGGTGCAATCTACCCCTCCTATGGACATTCGGAGCATTTGGTGGCTGCTCCCGTGGTGTTCCTCCTTCTACCCTATCCAACCTCTCATGTATGTGCTCCAACTCCGCCCTCATCATCCGCCTCATCTCCCCCATTAAGGCTTGCATTTGTAAGTTCGAAACAGCTTGTTGTGGAACCTTACCGTTTGTGTTTATCTCTTGATTTCGAGACATGATTGAGATCTGCAAAATAAGGTTAGAATAATATAGGAAGGACCTCACCACACTCCCTCACGTGTTTCACTCGAAGGATAGTACACTCAATTTTCTCTCGTGTTTCCCTCAACAATTTTATGCTTTTACCCTCTTATACTCTCACACACTCAGCCTTTTTTCACTCTTTTTTTTCCTTTTAATTTCTTTCAAAACTAATCACGACAAAGAAAAGGGACTCACGTGGCAATTCAAAACAAGAACAAACCCAACGAATCAGATATATATATATATATATTTTTGGAAACTCAAAGGTGGGGTTTTGGAAAAAAGAAGGTCTAGGATATGAACAAGATTGGCTAAAAAAAATTCAAGAAGGGTTCTGGTACTCTTTTTTTTTTTTTTTTTTTTTTGAACTGCTCTCTTTTGTTTTTTTTTTTTTTTTTTTTTTGGAACCGCTCTCTTCTACGAACTGTTCTTTTTTTGTTTTTGTTTTCTCCTTTTTTTTTTTTTTTGCTAAAACAGATTCAAAGAGCAAACAAAATCGAGATCCCAGCAACTAGAATTGAAGACTCAATAAAGAACGAAGATAAACAAGGGAAACAAGAAAGGATGGACGATTGGACAAGGAAACAAAAAAAAAAAGAGGATAGGCAAACCTGAGGAACGTAGGGCTCTGATACCAACTGATACGAACCCCGCCAACAATGTGACGAAACCCGACACCAAATCTGGAAAATAAGACCAAAGAACCTTCAAGCTTGAAGGAAACCGCGACCCGTTGCTTAGCAAAGCAAGAACCTTGGTATGGTGAAGACGCCACAAACGGGAATGGATGATCCGTTTGATAAGTTTGGTTTGAACGCTATGAGGAATTCCTTGATAAGTTCGGATTAGTTCTTCAAGAAACTCAAGAAGAATATAGAAACTCACAAAAAATTCATTCCTTCGAATTTGACAACCAAGAGCCTTTTTATAGGCTTACATGATAAGATCTCTAGAATATTCTAATCTTTGGAGATTTCCCTAATTACTTTCTAGCCAATACAATCTTCCAAATTTGGTATTTTTTCAAATCTGCTCACATTCCAAATCTAATCCAAATCAATATAAATCGAATCCTTTCCAAATCTAATCCTTTCCAAAACCAAACCAAATCAAGGAAATTCAAAAAAATTCAAATTCAAATTTCAAATTCGAATCTTCATCTGATTTATTGCTAGTCAATTAAGCCACATCAGATTGTGAGCCCACTTGGACGTATATGACTTAGTGAAATACGACCACATCTGATTGGGACCTCCATTGCACGTGTATGGTGGATTGGTTCTCTCCCGGATCAAATTTGAGTAGTAAAACCAAGCTTTGTTCACTCTCGGTGGTGAGCATACTTTCTCCTTGTTTTAGAACTCTCCGGACTAGGTTATTCATCTCTTCTTTGAATCTCTTAGCTCGTGCCCTCGTCACCGGACCAATTGGAACTTGAACCGGACCATGAGTCTTGATAGCCTTGATGTCCTCATCATCTGCCCTGTCAGATTCAATTTACAGGCTTTAAGATGCTGGTTCTGGAGTGTCAAAGAATGCAACATCAGCTATTTATAATCATCTAAATAATAGGTGAAATCATTTGAAACTTGATATTATGAATGGTACTGAGGTTTGGATGTGTGAATACTTCCCACTAGTACAATGGTTCTGCATGGTTGTTAATTTCAATTATTTGATTGAATTGTTTCAAAGAATTATCATTTTGATAATTGAATCGTTACTAATTTGGTTTCAAGGAACTATTCTGCTCACAGTTTCAAGGGCTAACTCTGTCATACATACATAAATACATAATTGCCGACAGTTTCAAGGGCTAACTCTGTCCTACATACATAAATACATAATTATTAGCAAATATTTTGTTTCAAAGATTCTATTACCCAAATTATCTGTCATACATACAGAAATACATTAGTATAATTATATATGTATAAATATTAGCAGAAATTTTGTTTTGAAGATTCTATTACTCAAGTTATATAAATGCTTAAGACATTTGTTCAATTCAAAATTCTTAGTTCCCATAGAAATGGATAATCTCAATATAGAATATTGGTCCTATGCATTTCTACCCAATTTTTTATTGAAGGCATATCCCTTTCAGTTGGATATAAATTTGCATTGCAATTGGTTGTAAGTTTGGTCAGTGGAGTTCAGGAGTAAGATGCATGCAAATTTATCAGTGCAAGATAAATGGATTTGTAGTAATCCTTGTATCCCGTAGCAGAGTGATCAACTGAGTTGCATAGGAACATAGTTTATCCACACACGCGTGTGCGCACACCCACAGAGTTGGATGTGGACGAGTTTCTATTCTTATAAAAATAGGCCAGTTGTCTTTAAAGTTTGAACACCTGATGCAAAGGGATGTTTCTGAAACGCGGGATAATAATACTAAAGACTAATAAAGAGGCCAGACTGTAGTAGAATCGGGGCACCACCATATTCCAGCATAGGTGGTGGTACGATCCAAAGCTTTATGGTTTATCAATGGCAACTGAACTTTTCTGTGCCACAGAAACAGTTCTTTCAGAGATAGCTGTATATGACTGGTGGCATTTTCTGGACAGCAATCTGGCATACCTCTGAAAACTCTATTTGGACAAGGCAATTTAGCTCAACACCATTCCTCTGGTTCAAGCCGGATTCAACTCGGAAATGGACTCTGGATATGAAAAATATTTATCATGCCTCTATGTAGCTTGTTTATCCATAAACAGTATACCCCAGAAAAAGGAAGAGAGTGCTTGAATAGGCATATTCCATCACCCATTTTATCACTGTGCTGTGCAGTTGGATACACCATCCAAGGTTGCATGTGTGACAGGGTATCATACAAATGAAAAATCAATCCATTTACTTAATTTGGAGTTATAACAGGTTAATATTGCACATGTAGATACTTGTATACTTTTGTGTGCTTCAATTATCAAAAAAACATGTATGAACATATTTTTGTGTGCTTTAGTGTAGAATTGGTTCAACATAAATGGCTTTTTTGTTCCCATGTTATGCTTTTGATAAATTCATAAATGTATCTTAATTTTCCCTTCTTTTTTTTATATGAGATAACTTTTTGAAATGAAATCTCAGTGTGACTCGAGCATTATATTTGTTTTCATGACTTTGGGTCCAGGATGAAGGGGATGGAGGGCTGGAACCTGAGGGAGAAGGTGAAGGTGAAGTTGAAGGTCAAGGGGAAGCAGAAGTGGAGAGTGAAGGTGAGTTACATGTAGATCCTGATCCTGGAGAAAGTGAGGGTGAACGGGATCATAGTTCCCAAGAAGTGGAAGTCGCTGATCAAAGGGAAGAAAGCGAGGGAAAAGAAACAGAGAGCGATGAAAAAGAAGACTATGGTCAAAGAGTAGTTACAAGTAGGAGAAGAGACGTGATTGAAAGTGGATCAGAGAGATCTGAGGAAAACCATTATTTGGACAATGAAGATGAGGAGGTTGATCAGGCTAGAAGTCTAAGGTATTCTGCACACACCTCTCTTCTTCTCATATAATTTTTTTTTGATAGGTAATGGTTTGTGCAGAATTCCTTAGACTCAGAGAGATGCAAGTTTTTTTTGCTGTTTCTTCTAGTTCATTTCCCTCCCTGTTACTGTTGATTGTTTATTTAGGTTTATTAGGTTGGTTGGTTTGTGTGTCTCTCTCCTCTCTTGTTCCTTCTTCTATATGTCTAGTGTGCAGAAAAACATTACATTCCAACATCATTTAATGGATAGTGGCGTGCATTTTACAACTCTTTTTTCTAAGGGTTTCTGCCTAGGCTTCTAATTGAGGATAATTTTCATATGAAATTGATGGGGAATTTTAGGTGAGAGAACACATTTTGGTTGTGAAGAAACAAAATTTTGGTACTTCTATTTCTAGTTACCTCATCCCTTGTTCTTCTCCTATTCACTTAGTTTTCTCGTGGATCTTCCACCACATTTAGTTTCTTCCAATCTCAATGCTCTTACGCTTATGCTCATGCTTCATAATGCATCTGATTCCAAAATATTTTGTTTGATACTGAAGTTATTAGCCTAGTAATATTGTTTACTGGTGTTTCTTTCTTTCTTTCTTTCTTTCTTTTTTACTTGTATTTTCTTTAGATTGGTTCAGTTATGAGTGTGGCCAATTTTACAATACTACAGCTTCTTAGTGCTAAAGTAACCACTGTACTTAAGTCCAGAGCTCAGTGATGCTGATACTTCATTTAATGCAACTCTATATTCACAGATGAAGAAATCTGTGTTTTTGTTGATGTTGTTACTGCTCTTATTATTAGTATTTGTTTATTTATTGTTATAGTCATTAGTTCTTGTTGATGGTAACATGCTGACATATAGAGGGTTAATCCCTTGCTGTACATTTCTATATATTGACATATACTGACAACTATAAACATCTTAACTTTTTACATTAGGTCACTTGGAGAGGAGAAAGATGAGACTCACATTTCACACTCGGCTCCTGAGATCCGTGATGTATTTGGTGACTCTGATGATGAAGAACCAGCTGAGTACACAGTTCAAAATAATATTGAGGAAGATTTAAATGTGCGTGTCTGATGTCAAAAACATAATACTTCGGTTTTTGTACTTCTTTTGAGTGCAATTTCATATTTACTGTCATGTTTTTCTTGCTATAGAGATCCCCTATGGAAGAGGAAGGGAGGTACAGTCTAGGACCTGAAGATATGGTACCTGATGAAGATGCGCAGTATGAGTCCGAAGAAGAGGACATTGAGGCTAAAACTAAGGAGAAACCAGTTGGCCCTCCATTGGAGCTAGAAATTCCACTCTGTGCTCCTCCAGCTCATCCAGATAAGGTTTATCTTCATTCTTGTACCTGCAGCTATAATTGTGTCTAAACATTATAATTTTGTTGATTTATAGATGACTTGTGTACTCATGGCATGGAACTTAATTTGGTTATATAATGGGTGCTCTAGATTATCTGTCTGTTGCTGGTAACAGTATTTTCATGATTATTTGTCATTTTAAAGTTGAAAAGTAATTCATATGCATATCTTATGTCAGAATTCTGAAGGCAAGTGCTATTGCACAATGCAACATTCACATCATCGTGCAATAGTAGCATCAGAGCATCAATTCTACCAGTTAAAATGGTTTAGTTTGAAATGGCTTTTATGAGTTTGTGGTTAATCAATTAGGAAGACCAAGCGCAGAGGAATGCAAGCACAGAGGAGATATACCAAAGCACCGAAAGAGTGCGAGAAGTCTAGAATAGGAACTTTTATGGTATTCTGAAGTATATTGAGTGAAATGCATAGACTTTCCAAACTAAAAGAAGCGACGCAACAGAGCAAAGCCTTGAATGGCATATGGTTCTCAATTATTGGCATTGGATCTTTGTATTGTTCTAACTTGTATTTTTTGAAATACATGCAGATAAACAAATAAAAAAGAATAAAATATTAGATAGCTAAACCCAAATGAATAATTTTCACTCATTCTTTTATGATGAGCCAAAAATCTGAAATGTACAAACCCAAGCCAAGCTGAATAGGCTCCTTTTTCTTTCCAAGCCTATGGAACCTTAGAAAAACTGATTAAATTGGGATTCTTCTCGAGATTCTACATGGTTTAGGGTTCTGCGAAGGTGATAGTGATGTGGTTAGAAAACTTTAAGAAGGGCAGTCACATTTGTTGTCAGAAACAGGGGAGAGGTCCTCTCGCACTATCCTACTTCATGTGATTTGCTGACTTCTTTGATAAGCTAAATTTTACCAAAGTGTGAGGGTATGTGGAGAACAGTAGGGTTTGAAAAAAATTAGAAAGGTGTTTCTACCATCAAATTCTTTACCCCTTTATCTTGAAGTTGTCTTAGAGAGGAGAGATGGTCTTTCCTATGAAAGCATTTGAAATTTTTCAGGACATTCCTTGCGAAGTGATCCTCTTCTCTTGGTTAGCTGAGAAGTTTGCTTTTGCTTCTTCTTCTTGTTCTTCTTATTTGTCCTATGGGTGGCTTCTGAAGACAAAGTCCGTACTTTCTATGTTGATTAGCTGAAACTGTATGCCCTCTGGGTTGAAAGAGATAGTAGACGAGTCTTCCATTGTGCAATTGCTTGGTGGGTCTACAGCATTTGCACTGCATCCTGGTTTTGGAGAGTTGGCCCTCTCAGCATCCAGTGGTGCTTATGAAGGGACCTAGATAGCAAAAAGTTATTGGTTTCTAGTTGAAGAAGACCCTTTTTTTCTTGAGATCTTTATATGTTCTTAGCCTCTTAGGGATTCAGGTTTTGGGGTTTTGGGAAATTCTGAATATATATATTTTCTGATTTTATGGTTATTTACATTTTTCTTGGCTCGGTAAAGAGGGTCATCTATACTATTGGATGGGGTGCATGTATGTAGGATTTTTTTTGTGTGCTCTTTTTAGCAAGTCTTAGGATGTTTCAGAAAAAATGAAAGGTGTTACTAACAAAATGAAACTGGATTGGAGATCATAGTCACTTGATTAGTGTTTTTGTTATTGTTTAACAAGCTCATGTCAGAGAAAGTGGCATTTTTTGCGTGAATCCTTTGATATGTAATTCATGGGCATTCTACACCTGCATTGCGCGGTCGTCACCAATTTGTGTGCATGATATTTTCTGTGGATATGTGCTTTAAATCTTAACTAGGACTTTTTGTAGTTCCAATTATTGCTATTATTTTTTCCATCTTCTAGAAGTTTCTTGAGTTACATGCTAATCTACTTACCCTGCATTTGTATCATCCATGTGATACTTTTATTTATTGCATCTCTTGACTTAGTAATTTTTATGCTTTTTTTCTTCTTCTTTTGTTGCAGATGAATATGATTAAGGTTTCAAATATAATGGGCATTGACCCAAAGCCATTTGATCCTAAGACATATGTGGAAGAAGATATCTTTGTGACAGATGAATCTGGATCTAAGAAACGTATTCGCCTCGAAAATAATATTGTCCGCTGGAGGACTGTGCGAAATCCAGGTGGCATAGAATCTGTAAGTGAATGAATGGCGACATATGAAGACAAGAAATATATTATACTCTTGTGAATTTTACTTCTGGATTTTGTGAACAATAAGTTATGTTTTGTTTAATATATAATGTAAATTTATGTTTCATTAAATATATGATGCATGCTACCATCATAGATGATGCTGTTGGGAATCTTGGGATATATAACTGATACATTAAGATCTTCTGAAAATGTTGAAGAGCATTAGTACACTTGGTTTAGTTGTGGTGGGTGTGGGTTAGATGTTTGGTATCTGTTATTTAACTTTATTATCATCTGGTGATAGTCATTAGATTAGTGTGTTGCTCGGAAACTGTGGTTGGATATTCTCTAGTAATAGATATATGGGTAAACAATTATTTTGTCCACCTAACTTTGACTGATTTCAATATCATCCCTCAATTTTGATTTCTCTATTTAAGCCTTCCAACTTTTAAAACTAAGTCAATGAGGTCCAACATTTTAAAATAGGCAAAAAAAACTTAAAGACTAATTAGACTTTGACCCTCTCAACTATGATTTAATGTTACTTTACCCGCTAAACTAAAAATCATTACATTTTTACCCTGAACTATTAAAATTTAAACTTGTGTTGACACTGTTAACAAAATAAACAAATTAGTACTTGCAACATTTCTGATCTGATATAATATAAGAATTTTTTTTATCTCTAGTTAAGAAATGTGTATTTTCAAAAATATCTTTGATATAGGTAGGGTAAATAATTGTTAGTCAACGAAGGTAATATTTTATGGATGATTTTGATAATTTTTAAGGTATTTTTATAGAGTTTATAACATTTCATAGCCATGAAATTGTTATTTTTCATTGTTTTAGGGATTAGTATAGATTTATGACCAGACAATCCCCTGAATTTTGAAATTTATTGCAGCAAAAATATAACGATATTTAGTTCAATGGGGTAAAGTGATATTACGTCATAGTTTAGAAGGCTAAAGTGTAATTAATCTTTAATTTACTTACCTATTTTGAAATGTTAGACCACATTGACTTACTTTTAAAAGTTGGGGGGCTTAAATAGAAGAAATAAGAGTTGAGGGATGACTTTGAAATATGAGGTAAAGTTGGAGGGACAAAATGATAGTTAACCGTAGATATATCTATTTGTTTGAAAGTCTCGTTCTGGTTCACCCAAGAAAGGGAGTATTTTGCTGGAGAACAATTATTAGTTTGACTAAATTAATTTTCTGAAACTTGGGAAATAACTGGGGTTTTGAGGGTATGTTTACAATTGACTCAACACATGCCCACACACCAAATTTTATACTTGCACCATGGTGAATATCTCACACTATAAAGTTTCTAACAGTTAGAACATCAATACAGGGAACAACAAGAATCAAAGGGTGCTGGATAATTGATTCAATTGTGTTTTTGGAGAAGCATTGCTTTTCTTCTTCGTAAGGAGTAAGTTGGAAAAGGAAACCACACAGACAATAGGCTAGGAACGCCTTAAAATGAATATGGCTGCTCCAGACATCTCTGAATTGATATGGGTCAATGGATAATTCCTCACCTGTTTTGATAGCGTGATCATCACTTTCTATCATAGTCCATGATCTCATGGGAATTTAAGCCTTTTGACCTCCCTCAGATGAAACTACAAACTCTCAGTTGGGCTGGTGAGCTGAGCATAAGATTGATTGGGTGCCCACAGAAGAAACTTTTGTTACTATGTTTGTCCCATCCCAAATCCAATGTATTATATTTAGCTGGGGCGAAGCTTGTTTTGCTAGATGTGCTTCCATCAATGAATTTGATAGAAAAAGGAGGTAAATATATTCCTTTATAGACTCAAATGCTTGGTGAAAACAATTTAACAAATAATAATATGTTAGTAGAAATTCCTCTTACCAAATCAGGCGTAGCCTGAATTCAACTCTTTATGGTCTCAAAGGGGCAGAAGAACCGAAATTAAGCTTTTCATTGCCTTACAAGTGCATAATCGTAGACATGTAGTTGAACAGTCCTTTTGTTTCAAAGCTTGGACTAACTGGATTGGGGTCCATTTGTAACTTTATGAGGTGATATTGATCTAGGCAGAATCAAGGAAATTTTAATGGCTAACAATTTTCTGTGCTTTAGTATGGCAAAGTCTGCAATTGTATTTTCTTACGAGTTTCTAGAGCTTATGGAGAAGCAAAAAGGGAACTCCTTATCTGTGAATGGAGATGGTTCTGAAGTTATAAACTACTTTCGTGGTTACTTAACTTGTAAAAGAGGGGAAAAAGCAAAAAACTACTTTTTTTGATTGTTTGTGAACTACTCCAATGCCTTTTCGGCCTTGTGTAAAGCAAACCAAATCCAATGCTTAAGCTAAGTACAAAAATTAATAGCTTCTGGAAGTACAAAACAGCCAATATGTCTAAAATCATTGATAATAGAGAAAGAAAAGTCACGTCAGCATGAAACAACAAAAACTAGAGCATACATATGATAGCGTGCATTGAAAATTGTAAACAAGCATCGATGATTCGTGCTATACCGAATTCATAGCTATTTCTCTGGTGCCTTGCTAACAGGGCTAAAACTCTAGAAATTTCAAATGCCAAAATAGGGGAAGACTGAATATTATTTGAGATTCCCAAATTTGCTTTCTTACTTGGCATTGAGCTTTAACAAATTTTATCTGTGTTTCACTTTCACCTTTAAATGCTGGAATTGATACAACTCCTGTGCAGTCGTCATGAAGAACACATTTTATTTTCGATTCAACATCTTCTAATGAGATTACATGAAATGATGGTAACATTTACTATTCATTTGTAGTGCGAAAGCAATGCACGGTTTGTGAGATGGTCTGATGGCAGCTTACAGTTATTAATTGGGAATGAAGTTCTTGACATATCCGTGCAAGATGCGCAACATGATCAAGCACATCTTTTTCTTAGGCATGGAAAGGTGAGCTTTGTGTACATATTCTTTAAAGCAATTTGGGCTGTAGAACTTTGTTAGTAAGTCCTGCTTGGTATTCTCTCAAACCAAGGATGACATTGTGGGACTGTGATTTTGTCTAACTTACCAAAAAAAAAAAAAAATTTGTGGGATCTTGTCTAATTATTGACTGGGATTCGCCTTACTTGTATGTGGGGGCCCCAAAGTGGTAAAGTGCATTTGACTCTAAAAAGCGCAGAGGTATTAGGGAGTTGTATCATGTATCCACATGGGATACCCATACTCCTTGGATATACGTTTTTATGTGTCTGATACTCTAAAGATATATCCATAACTGAAAAAAAAAAAGATTGTAATTTTGAAAGTATTCGATACTTCTCATATACACTTGGAAACATATCCGACAGTTTTGAAAATTGACATAATTGTTAGGAAAGACATAGCTAGAGATTCATATGCTTTGACAAACAAAAGAAAGAACTTAGTTTTCCCTAATGAAATGAGATGAGGGAAAAAGAGAGGAAAATGTGACTGAGTGGGAGCAAATTTGCTTCTAAGCCCATATCCGTAGAGCATAACTTTCATTTCTCTTATGTGGATTATGAGGGTTTTAAAATATTTGATGAGTCCAGAAAGGGGGATAGTTTGTCACATACAACAAAATCACTTCTCTAATTTGTTTTTGTAGCACAAATTGGATGTGTTGATGTTTCTGTATTATATCCAATCTGTATTCCCTAATTTGAGTCCGTGCTTCATAGATTCGATAAAAGTTCCCCAACAACCCCCCCCCCCCACCCCCCCAAAAAAAAAAAAAAAAAAAAAAAAAAGTTTTGGAAATGGGGATCGAGTGTTGGACACTGAGTTTTTGGCACTGTATGCATTTGAACATCAAATTGGTGCTAGAATGAAGTCTGGGTGGTTCTGTATTAAATTGTCTATTTGAGCAGTTTCTATTTCTGTTTTTGTTTCACTGCTAGAGAAATGTATGTTGGCATTGAACTATGAATCTTTTTTTGTTTTCTCTATGCCAATAATGCAGGGAATCCTCCAGTCGCAGGGGAGACTTTTGAGGAAGATGAGGTTTATGCCATCATCTCTATCATCTAACTCTCATCGATTGTTGACTGCTTTGGTTGATTCACGGCATAAAAAGGTTTACAAGGTCAAAAACTGCTTCACAGCCATTGACCCCGAGAGGGAAAAGGAGCAGAAAGAAAAGGTAGTTAAAACTAAATTCTTGTTTTTAGCATAGTGGATACACATTTGCATTGTTCTTCTGGTTTTTCAGGCTGAAAGTCAAACAATCAGAGCTAATGAAGTTCTAAACCGGAAGAAAGAAAAGGTGAATCGTAAGTATACAAAAACAGTACGCAGGGAGCGCCAGCTGTCACCTGGTTTCTTGGAAGATGCACTGGATGAGGTCTGTATCCAGTTTCTGTTTTCGTTGCTTTGTGCTCTGTATAGCTGTGGTTTATATATTTAACACATTGTCCTTCCTTGTGCTTATCATGGGTAGCAGTATTGTCAACATTTAACTAATTTGGCCAATTTTCTGTTCTCTCTCCCTCCTCCTAATTTCTTTTGGCCCCTCTTTATTGTTATGTTGTGTAAGATTAGTCTTTGTTTGATGGGTTTAATACAATAGATGTAAGACATAACTAGAAATTATGAGAACCTAATGCCTTTCTTCATCTTCATTTCTGATTAGGATGATGAGCCAGATTATTATGAATCTCGTCGATCGGCTGCTCGGCATCGCTTTGAGGAAGACTTGGAAATGGAAGCTCGAGCTGAGAAACGTATTATCAATGCTAAGAAGGTATGCCACTTGTACTTTAAGAACAAATCATGTCACGTTTTTTTTTTCTTCTTGTAATTGAGGAAATTTACTTCTCCTGTTAAAATGAAGATCGCTTGGATTATCACCCGCAGGGACAGAAGGACACCCTTCGCAAGCCATCTCAGCGTCCAGTAGATTTTTCTGAAAGTGAGAGAGAGGAGTCTGAGTATGAAACTGAGGAGGAGGTGGAAGATGAGAGGGCCCCACAACGTAGAAGGGTTGGGGAGCCAGAGCAGGAAGATGAAGAAGAAGAACATGATGAAGAAGAGGCAGAAGCAAATGAAGTATCAGAAGAAGAGCCTGAGGTATGCAAATCTTTTTCCAAACATTCCATCCTAATTGCTTAAACTTAGGGTGCATACGGAAGCAAGAAGTATGTCTACAAAGGATCCCTTATGTTCACCCAGCCAAGAAAAACTCTTAAGACATTGTTTGACAAATTTCCCACTTCTCAAGTAATTGGGTGCCAGAAGAAATTGATAGCTTGTTGGGTGATATTCTTATTCACCAGATATTACATTCTTGTTATTTATGGCCTCCATCACGGTTAAGGGCATCAGAAGTTCAATGTTGCATCACATCTTTGAAACAATTTTTCAACGCTAAAATTTCTTAAATTTCGTACATCTATGGATAACTCCCATCATAAAATGTTTTACAACTCCTATTTGAAAAGGCTGGTGTCCTGGCATCTAGTATCTTGGGGGCAGGATCAACTTACGTATTGTGTAAGATTAACAACTCTGACACCCGTTAATATCTTTATATTCTTACACCTGGTGTTAGTTGACCTTGACCTATATTATTGCATGGAATACCATGTTCAGATAGCTGGAAATGGAATCTTGCTTGCATATGTCTGTTAACTAGACTGAAATATTTTGCAAGAACTAGGTAGTGCATATTCCTGCTTCAGAGGTTGTTGAAATGTGACAGCCCAGGTCAATTTATTTTGTTGGTAATAAAGTTAACTGAAGATTTCTCTGGGAGAAAATGTTATGTCTCTCACCTTTAACCCCGCACTCCTCTTCCTTCTTTTCCTTCACTTTTGTTTTTTTTCCCCCCTCTCTTTAGGAGGAGGGATTGACAATGCAGTGTCACATGAAGTATAAGTTTAAGTAAAACATCTACTTTGCTTGATTTTTACAATTAGATAAATCCATAAGATGGTTATAAATATTTATGGATTGTGTTGAAGATTTCCTTCGGAAATTTATGCAGGAGCCAAAGCATAAGGCCAAGGCGCCCAAGGAGATCGAGTCAGATGAGGACTCTCCTCCTAGAAAGACAACCACCCATCGCCGTATGGCTATCGTCTACGATAGTGATGAGGAATAAAACATTCTTCAGGCTGTAGACGGTAAGAAAATACTGAGTATTATTTGAGGAGGGTTTATTTCACCAGTGGTGGAACAGTGCTACACCCATGCTATATAGAAGGGTTTTTTTTGGGTTATCGAAAATCTAGAATCGTTCTTTTTCAAAGAAAATATCAAATTACATTCATAAGAGATGTTTTAATGTGTGATGAACTAGGCATTTGATTTGGTTTGGAATTGTATGCCCTTTTCACCTCTAGTTTTGTTGCAATTTTGGAAAAACCTGTGTACTTTGTGCTTGCTTGATAAGTTTTGTATGAAGGAATGAGTTCTGATGCATGTAATTGACTAAATAATAAAAGTTATTACTAACTCTTAAGCTCTTCGAATGAATAATTTTGGGGTGCACACACTTCATTCACAATATTTATCCTCCATAGAGGGTCCATGGGTGCGGGGGAAAGATCTTGCATTAATTGGACATCGGCCCTCTAGAGTGCATTCAGATCAACCAGAGGAAAATATTGAAAATCAGAAGAATAGAGGAGAAGTGCCGGGCTGGCATGCTAAAGAAGTGCACGACGAAATATTATGAATACGCCACTTGCTCGAAGTGCATTGAAGTTGTATGTAATATCTGCAGGAAGCCAGGAACTAGGAACTAGGAGTCTGGGAAACATGGAGGAACTTTGTATAAACATGGTACATCACAAATTGTTCTTATCCAAATAACTAAAATTTAACAATTATTTACCCTTTTGTGATATTTTGAGCGATTTGTTACATTCATCTTCTTGTTTTAATAAATGAATTTGGGCTTCCAATAATTCCGGTGTCATGATTCCTGATATTTGCTGAATGATTGTAAACATTTTGGAAGTATTAGGAACGAACATTAAAAGATGAAGTTATGATAATGGCTTAGGTTCTGGTTCTTAGAGTGGTTCCTCTTATTAAAGTTTGCTTCATTTGCATGCTTTCTACTTCCTTTAGGCATTTTCTGTATGTGGTTTGTACTTCAAAATTTATTTGTTTTCGGCGTTCTACATTTTTTAAGAGAGAGGTGATTCATAAAATCCATGGTACTTACAGTTTCTCTAGAAGAATGAATCTGTCGTGTATATGTTTTAATGAATGTGTTGGTCGGCTAAAATTATGTACTTTATTAGCATCAAATTTCTAAATCTGGTGTTTTTGAATTTTGCAGGAGTGTATCAGTACCCGTGTTCAAAGGACGGATAAAAGAGGCTCAGCCTACGAGGCAGGCGGCCTAATTACCGAAGTTAATTCATTGATCGCTGGTGTTCCGTTAAGAGGGATTAATAATTGTCCAATGCTGCTTCTCTCTACTATAATATGATATATCCATGCTTTGCTTGTAAAAATCTTGCTCAGATGATAAAGAAATTCAAATTATTTTTTCATATTGACGTTGTGGAGTTCAATTTTATGCTTAGATAATGCTTTCGTGCTTGTATAATGTTGCCTTGTTTCCATTTTTTTTAAAAAAAATTGCAAATTGTCAGTATAGTTACTATATTATCCTCTTTTGTGTTCAGAAAATTCAAAAAAAGTGTAATATGCTCTCTCAAGGCTCATTCGAACTTCAGCAGGCAATCGTTCATAGTGTCTTTGTTTAACACTGCTTTTTTCTCTAGTGCTGTGTTTGGTTCTGGGTTTTGTATGTGAAGAAAATAAATGTCTAAAATGTTATTTTTTTAATTAATGAAAAAATAAATTGTATAAATAATTTTATTTATCTTTTATTTTTCCTTTCCCTTCACAAACCTTAATATATTCACTGTTTAAAAAGGTTTACATTATACAATTATAAGATTGAAGTGCCTTAATTTTAATAAAAATATTTTTCTTAAAAAGTGTAGTTCACAAAGAATATGAGACAGGGTTCGGTATGTTTTTTATTTTTTGAAACTTTTTGTTTACCCAAAATTTATTTAATTTTTTTGGGGTGAAAAAACAGAAAAAGTTCTCTTCAAAATTCAAGAGTCAAAAAATAAAGGTCCTCGAAAAAAAAGGGGACTTGTGCTCGACCTGTGGCATGGGGTGGGTGTGGGGGATGATGTGGTGTGGCATATCTTACATGACATTGACAGCTATCTAGAATTTTGGCTCACTCGAAGGGCATAAAAGGAAATTGAAGTTTGTAATTGTCTCCAAACTATAAGTTACTATAACACGTGTAAGAATCAGATAAAAATCTTGTGGTAGATAATGTAACGGCATTGTGGTATGACTCAAAATTAGATGACTTGTTGAACTAATAGTGAATAAAGGACTCCTTTTAGTTTTGGACGAAAGTATAAATGGATAAAAATTATTAGATTTAATGAAAATTATTATGGGTAATTATATTTTGTTCTTTTGAGATACGAGTCAAAATTAGATTACTTTTATGGTTTAAAAGTGAACACATGATCTCTTATGGTTTTAAAATATTAAAAAGATGATTTGACCCCCTTTTATTTTAAACAGATAATGAAAACCATTAAATTTAATCGAAATTCTATCATAGAGATATTTTAATCATTTCATATTTTAAATTAGATCATCTAAAAGACGACTTAGTGAAATAATAATAAAAAACCTTTATAGTACATAAAAAAGAAGACTTGGTGAAATAAAAAATAAAAAAATCTCGATAGACAACACTTTATTTTGATATAAAAGGGACAAATTATTTTTTTAATGATATTATTAACCCATAATAACACTTTATTTTGACAAAAATATTTTTATAATAGAATTTTCATTAAATCTAACAATTTTTATTCATTTGCACTTTAGTTTAAAATCACAGGGAGGTCATCTGTTCACTTTTAAAGCTCAGAAGGTTATCTAATTTTGAATCAAACGATAAAGAGTAAAGTATAATTTTTTCTAATATAAATGAATAATGCAAGTAACATCACATACTTAACACACCAGAGAGTACGAACCACGCGCTAATTTTAAACCATAGTTGCATAGAAACTCACTTTGGGGGCGGAAACGCATTTTCAGGACGGGGACGAAACTTATTTAAAAAATTTGGGGAAACATTTCGAAAACGCGGGAAAAACATTTCGGAAACTTTTTGGAAACGTTTGGAAACTTGTAGAAACTTTTTGGATATTTAACAGAAACTCTTTGGAAATGTTTGACAAACTCTTGGAAACGCTTCGGAAACGTAAAATGTTAATTTTATACATTTTTTCCCTTAAGTTCTAACTAAATATCTAAGAAATTATTTGTATAGGTTTCCACTAAATTTCCTAAATGTCTCTATTAAGTTTCCCCAAGGTTTCTATTAAGTTTTTCATAGGTTTCCATTAAGTTTTTTAAAAGTCTACTCTGAATTTCTGAAAAGTTTCTTACTAAATATTCCAATAGTTTCCCGCTTTTCGCTGCCCCTTATATTTTTTGGTCACGTTTCTGTTTCTCCTCACGTCTTTCGCTTTCTCTTTCCGTTTCGGCAATTATGTTTTAAACAACTTGTCAGAATTTAAAAAAAAAAATCAGGAAAACTCAGTTCAGTTCACATAATTTCTAATATTTTAATCATCTCAAATCTTAATTTTTAACAATAATATATAATTAATTTAATAAATATTATATAGTATTATTATTTTAATAAATTATAAAAGTATTTTAACACTTTCTATTGCTCTTTAAAAATTTTTAATATTTTTTTTATAAATATCATATTAATTTTATATTATCTAATATTTTTTTGTTTTCATAATTTTTTTAAACCACGTTTCAAGCTTCCTTTCCACTTTTGTTTTTTGTTTTGAACTTGAGAAAAGATTTATAACTAGAAAGAATTGGAGAGTTTTATTTTGATAATTTTGTTAGACCAAGTTAAAACTGATAAAGAATTCTTACATCCTATAGGATTTTGAGAGGAAATTCTATAGTGCAAACTTCGTATCTCAAATTTAATTAATGGGATAATGTGAGGTGCGATTAACCATCGCAATCACAAGATATTTCTGTAATTAGCATCATATATGTATGTATATCATCGTTAATATTGTTGCTGACACAAAACAAATATAACCAGGAAAAAGAGTCTATCATTTTGAAAAAGAAAATCAAATATCATCCATATTTTTGAAGTACTGTATTTTTATTAGATCCCCCGTTGTAAAGTATAATTTAGATAGCAGTAGTAGCTGATACTATTTACCTGAAAATTTGTCCAGTAGAGAAGTAAAAAATTGTTCGTGGTTTAAGGACAAAAAGGGGCAGAAATTGGGATCGGTGGGTGGGACACAGTCTCTTGATTGGAGAGTGGACATAGAATAGTCTAGTTCAATTTGTGGCTTCACAATCTCGCTTTTCAAATATAATAGTTTTTTAAAAGGATAAATTTTACTTATTACTTTTGTGCTTGGACTATAACTTTACTTTGATCTTTATACTTTTAATTGTTTCACTTTATCACTTACACTTTTAGTTAAGTAATAATGTGGTTCTTTCATTAAATTTTTGTTACTAAAGATGACGGAAAGTTTTTTTTTTAATTTAAAAAAAATAAAAAATAATATTTATTTATTATTTTTTATTTTTAGTTGTTAATAATATTCAAAAAAATGAAACAAAAAAATACTAAAATAGGTGTTTTTTTTATTTTCAAAATATTGTTTTGGTCTATTAGCATAAAAGTAACCTACAAATATAGTGAAAACAAAAAAAAAAAAACCCATCTCAATGTTTTTCGTTTTCTTTTTTAAATTTTGTAAACAACTAAAAACAAAAAAAAAATATTAAGCAAATATTGCTTTTTATTTTTTTAAAATAAAAAATAATAAACAAAAACAAAAACAAAAATAAAAATGTTATCAAAAGCAGTATTTGTTTAATATTTTTTTATTTTTAGTTGTTTACAAAATTCAAAAAAGAAATAAAAAATTACTAAAATGGGTTTTTTTTTTGTTTTCAATACATTTGTAGGTTACTTTTATGCCAATAGTATCAAAACAATGTTTTGAAAATAAAAAAAAATCCATTTTAATGTTTTTTGTTTCATTTTGTGAATTTGTTAACAACTAAAAATAAAAAATAATAAACAAATACTGTTTTTTATTTTTTTAAAAGAAAAAAATAACAGAGGGCTTTCCGTCACATTTTTTAAGAAAAATTGAAGGGAGAGACTACATTGCTATTTAACTGTAAGTGTAAGGGGTAAAGTGAGAGAATTAAAAGTGGATGGACCAAAGTGAAATTTATTCCCCTTAAAAAGAACAAAAGAATAAAAAAACTATACCAAGAAAAGGAAATACATAGAAATTAAAAAAAGAAAACAAAATAAATAACAGGTGGAGATAGTAGAGAGAGAGAGAGAGAGTCTAGTAGTTTCTAGTCCCACCTTACAAAATCTAGATGTCTCTCCTCTTCCACTATTTATGAACTTCCAGTTCTCTCTCTCTCGGCATTAGCAGAACACAGAGAACAAAGAAGAAGCAACGATCGAAGATCACAATCATATAGAGCCAAAGCGAAAGCACAGATCACACAATCGACAAATCTTCATATTCGCCAAAAGGTAAGCGATGAACCTCCTCTCTCTCCTTCGGCGTATAACAGTATATGCATATCTTTTCGAGTTGTGTCCGTTTTTCTATTCAATCTGTATGCTTTGTTCTCATGAATGTCTTCTGTGGACGTTGTGGGTTTCTATGGCTTTTGTTTCCTAGTAACATCGTTGCAATTTTTCTTGTTTTCCATATGAGTTAGATGCTGTTTCAAATATAATTCACACTAAATCCTCTTTCAATGTTGTTCTTTGAGTATTTTTGATCCTTGAACTGAATTGGGCTTGTGACTTCTGGTGCTAGTTTTGAATGTTGAGTTCAATTGTTTAGACTGTCAATTGGCCAAAAGCAATTTGAACAAAACAGAGGACCAAAATGGCCAAAACTCAGATTCTGTTTTTGAATTGACGATCTCAGAGCTGATTAAGTGATAACCGAATACGTGATTTGTGGTTCGGATTGTTGCATCACCGAAATATGTGAAAACGGTAATATTGTTTACAAGAATTATGGCTATATTTTTGGTACCCTGTTTAGCAAACCATGTTTTTTTGCCTCCAACCTTTTCAGCTCTTGTTTTCTTATAGATTCCAACTTGGGAACTGATCTGGCTGCCTGATTTGTTTTTGTGATCATTAATAGCTGTCTGATTAGAAGTGAATTGCGTTATGTTCTTATTATGGGTTTTCTGTTTCAGGCTTAAGTATTAACCATGAATCCCGACAAGTTCACCCACAAGACTAATGAGGCCCTGGCTGGGGCTCACGAATTGGCCATGAATGGCGGACATGCACAATTTACGCCACTTCATATAGCTTCGGCTTTGATTTCCGAGCCAAATGGTATTTTTCGGCAAGCAATTGCCAATGCTGGTAATGGTGAAGAAGCTGCAAACTCAGTTGAGAGGGTCTTTAATCAGGCAATGAAGAAACTCCCCTCCCAAACTCCTCCCCCCGATGAAATCCCCGCAAGCACTACGCTCATTAAGGTAATCCGACGGGCTCAATCATCGCAGAAGTCCCGAGGTGACACCCATTTGGCGGTTGATCAATTGATCCTTGGTCTTCTGGAAGATTCCCAAATTGGAGATCTTCTCAAAGAAGCAGGGGTGAGTACATCAAGGGTGAAATCAGAGGTGGAGAAGCTTCGTGGCAAGGAAGGAAGAAAAGTGGAAAGTGCTTCCGGGGATACCTCATTTCAAGCTCTGAAGACTTATGGCCGGGACCTTGTGGAGCAGGCTGGAAAGCTCGACCCGGTCATTGGCAGGGATGAAGAGATTCGGAGGGTTATTAGGATTCTGTCAAGAAGAACCAAGAACAATCCAGTTCTTATTGGAGAGCCTGGTGTGGGTAAAACTGCTGTGGTTGAAGGCTTGGCTCAGAGAATTGTTAGAGGAGATGTTCCCAGCAATCTTGCTGATGTGAGGCTTGTAGCATTGGACATGGGGGCATTAGTTGCCGGAGCAAAGTACAGGGGAGAGTTTGAGGAAAGATTGAAATCTGTTTTGAAGGAAGTAGAAGAGGCTGAAGGAAAAGTGATTCTCTTCATTGATGAGGTACACCTTGTTCTGGGTGCGGGTCGAACAGAGGGTTCCATGGATGCTGCTAACCTCTTCAAGCCAATGCTTGCTAGGGGCCAACTTAGATGCATTGGTGCAACAACCCTTGAGGAGTATAGGAAATATGTGGAGAAAGATGCCGCTTTCGAGAGGCGGTTCCAGCAGGTTTATGTGGCTGAACCGAGTGTTCCCGATACAATTAGTATTCTTCGAGGGCTGAAAGAGAGGTATGAAGGACACCATGGTGTTCGAATTCAGGACCGAGCTCTAGTGGTTGCTGCGCAACTATCATCTCGATATATCACTGGTATGTAGAAATTGTTGTAGCCAATTTAATGTGTTATTCCAGTTTTTGTGAATTTTCAAATGTTAGAATTCAAGATACTGATTCATTTGCGTGTTTTTTTCTTCAATTCAGGGCGTCATCTGCCAGACAAGGCAATTGATCTTGTTGATGAAGCCTGTGCAAATGTTCGGGTCCAGCTTGATAGTCAACCTGAAGAGATTGATAATCTCGAGAGGAAGAGACTTCAATTAGAAGTTGAACTTCATGCTCTTGAGAAGGAGAAAGACAAAGCTAGTAAAGCTCGGCTTGTTGAAGTGAGTATCTTGTCATTATAGTATGTTTAGGTACTTAATTGTAAATGTCTTTCTATTTTTATCTGAAACTTCAATCACTTTTCAGGTGAAAAAGGAGCTTGATGATTTGAGGGACAAGCTTCAGCCTTTGATGATGAAGTACAGAAAGGAGAAGGAAAGGATTGATGAGCTTCGCCGACTCAAACAGAAGCGGGAGGAGCTCTTGTTTGCCTTACAGGAAGCCGAAAGGAGATACGATTTAGCGAGAGTTGCTGACTTGAAATATGGCGCAATTCAAGAAGTTGAGGCTGCAATAGCAAGGATTGAAGGGAGCACAGAAGAAAATCTAATGCTGACAGAGACTGTTGGACCAGATCAAATTGCAGAAGTTGTGAGTCGATGGACTGGCATACCTGTAACAAGGCTTGGCCAGAATGAGAAAGAGAGATTGATTGGCCTTGCTGAGAGGTTGCATGAAAGAGTGGTGGGACAAGATCTAGCCGTCAGCGCCGTTGCCGAAGCTGTGCTGAGGTCGAGGGCCGGGTTGGGAAGGCCGCAGCAGCCAACTGGTTCGTTCCTCTTCTTGGGTCCAACGGGCGTTGGGAAGACTGAGCTTGCCAAGGCTCTTGCAGAACAACTGTTTGATGATGAAAATCTGTTAATTCGTATCGACATGTCTGAATATATGGAGCAGCACTCGGTTGCCAGATTAATCGGTGCCCCACCTGGGTAAGTTCTCCTTGATCAACCTTCTGGCTTGATTCTTTATGAGATCTGAGATCCAAAGGATAATTACTTACTGCTGTTTTTCTGGTGATTTCAGCTATGTCGGGCACGAGGAAGGTGGGCAACTCACAGAAGCTGTGAGGAGGCGGCAATATAGTGTCGTTCTCTTCGATGAAGTAGAGAAAGCACACCCTACTGTTTTCAATACCCTGCTTCAAGTTTTGGATGATGGAAGGCTGACTGATGGCCAAGGCCGAACGGTTGATTTTAGGAACACTGTGATCATTATGACTTCGAACCTTGGAGCTGAGTATCTCTTGAAAGGATTAATGGGCAAGTGTACAATGGAGAGTGCTAGGGAAATGGTGATGCAAGAGGTAAACTAGCGATGCCATTGAACTCTCAAAAGATAAAACTATTTCACATGATTTTTGATAACTTGAATTTTGATTCATGCAGGTGAGGAAGCACTTCAAGCCCGAGTTGCTCAACCGGCTGGACGAGATTGTGGTGTTTGATCCACTTTCTCATGAGCAATTGAGGAAGGTGGCTAGGCTCCAACTGAAGGATGTTGCAAGCCGCCTTGCCGAGAGGGGTATTGCCTTAGCTGTGACCGAAGCAGCATTGGATGTTATACTAGCCGAGAGCTATGACCCGGTGAGTATTACGAGTTCTCTGACGATCTGTTTGGAGTTTGGATTTTTGGTAGAAAAACTAAAAATAGAAAATGAAAATGCGGGAAAAAGTAGAGTAAAAATAATTTTTTCATTTTGCTTATTTTTTCTCACTTCTTTTTTTCTTTACTACATGTTTAAAGGTTTACTACATGTTTGATTATTTGCACTTGCAGAAGTACTAAATTATTTCAATCCTTGCTTCCAGGTTTATGGTGCAAGGCCTATTAGGAGATGGTTGGAGAAGAGGGTCGTCACCGACCTATCAAAAATGCTTGTAAGGGAGGAGATCGATGAGAATTCGACTGTTTATATCGATGGTGCGTACAACAGGAAGGACTTGACTTTTCGGGTTGAGAAAAACGGAGGAATTGTGAATGCTGCTACTGGGCAAAAGTCGGACATACTAATTCAGCTCCCTAATGGGCCGAGGAGCGATGCTGCCCAGGCAGTGAAGAAGATGAAGATTGAAGAAATAGAGGATGATGATGATGAGATGGATGAATAAATTGTTTGTTCAGGATAACTACATGAAATACGGGAAGAAATGTTTGGGTGATTAGCAAAAGCCGAAGAGGCTGGGCTGTTGTAGTTTCCTTTGTTTGGCTTTGGATTGTATGCATTGATGTTTTGATATTTCGAGTGTTGAATAGTTAATCGGGGTTCCCCCTTGTTCGTTTGTTTTCAATGCAAAGACCAATATAAATTGGTCCTTTTCTCTGTTCACCTTGGAGATCTTAATTTTTTTCCTGCAGTGTGTCTCTTTATTTCTGTTTTCGTTCAATAACAAACTCTGAAGGAATACTGCTACTGTATTTGTCTCTCTAACAGAATACTCATCCTTTAAAGTTACACATCTTTCTAATTAGGTTAATCATGTCAAATTTGTGAATTCAAATGCCAAAATTTTAAATTTTAATTTGCATCAGTAAGTGGTTTGTAAAAGAATTGCATTCTAATTCTTTTAACTGGTGAACTGGAAGTTAATCATGTTAAATTTGTGAATTTAAATGTTTAAAATTTTAAATTTTAATTTGGACCAATAAATAATTATCATGCATGTCATTCTAAAAAAAGTGACAATCCAGTTGACTAATGGAATTAAATCTTTTAAAAAAAAATAAAAAAAGCGACAATTTAATAACTATCAAGACCATGAAAAGCGTATAGATCAATGTGTAACAATGTGTTTTGAAGTCAGTAAATTCAGAAATCTAATGCTATCATGCTTTGCAAAGTTCGAAGCACATGTAAGTGTACACACATAAATATATATATATATATTTTTTACATGTATATATATATATATATATTTATGATATTAGTCTATATGACGAAAACGTTAAGGCGGTATGCTACGAAGGAATAAGATTTAAGCAAGCAAAGATGAAGCCTATTTTTTGCAATTTTGTCTGTGGTTATTGACACGCTGGAAACTTTCAACAAAAATCCACTGACAAAATTAGAAACTGTACATTAATTTTTAAAATACATGGATGCATATATTAGACTCATCAGAATTTTATTTGTATATAATTGTAACTTTAGGCGTACCAGAAAAGGAAAACGTTTGACACTGAATGTGCATACAGTGTTTGATAAGAAAAAATCCATATGATTAAGTTACTAAGTATTAATGTCCATAAACATTCAATATTCTTCTGTCTTTGAAGGTACATTATATATGTTATTGAGCATGTTTGCATAGTACAACACATTAGCATATGCGATGTGTGATTTCCTCCAACACAACACTATGTTGCCCGTAAACTATCCTGAAGCTTAATCTTTTCAAATAGATTCTGCTTCTCAACATCAGTCTCATTCAAACATGGTTAAACATATCTGCTGTCATGGTTTTGTAACTTTCTCTGACTTGTCACAAGCCTTAATAGCCAGCTTGGCTTTCTCTACCATGCACATCTTTTCATTTGTTGGGCTGTGTTGTGATAAGCCTGCATAAATACAAAATTGATGTTGAGATAAAAAGTTGGAATAAAATGAATTGTTATCTGATGAAACTATTTTTAACTTAGGTCTACAGCCAAGTAGGGTATGAGTGTTTTGCAACATGCATAACTAAATTAATTGCATATATTTGATTTAGACAACCAAAAGCATGTCAGGAGGCACCTATTTCAGAGAAGAGGTTTACTGTAGATAAGCAAAAAATGTAAGGAAAGGTAAACAAATCTTCACTATTCAATAATAATATGCATAATCATCAAACAGGAAGGAGGGAGAGATGAGAAATACCTCCACTACAAAAAATCAAAAGGTTTGGCCTATATGCTTCATCAATGCTGCATCATCTTTTGCAGCTTCAAATAAGGTAACATGGTGTAAGCAGTGCTATTTTGCTTTCATAAAGAGGGAATTCCTTCTAGGTATACCTTTTGAGCAAAGGAAAAGATTACATTTGACAGTTGTTTAATACACCAAAATAATAAAATAAAATGGTAAATTTACTCATCCAATTCCCATCAAAAGTGAGCAACTCAATCACATTTTTCTACATTGAATCAAAACCTACGATTAATCTCAAAACCTAAATGAATTAGTATTTTCTTCCTGTACATACACAAAAACATTGTCAGTATTCTCACCTAATTTTTAGGCTTCCAGAAACTTATTGTAATTAATGGTGAATCTTAAATTTTGAGATGAAATAGTATTTTCTGCCTGTCCATTTCTCAAATAAAGAGGATATAATATAGAGACAATTCAGTGCACTGTTCTGTGCATTGGGAACTGGTTGGCAATGGTTAGGTGTTCCTATGGGCCTCGGCTCAAAGTTTTCTTCTGAACCCGGATGAACATAAGTGAACTTTCCATTGCACAATCTAAACTGACAAGTTTTTCATCCATCCAAAGACCTCTATGTTTAACAGTGAAATCTATATTTATGTACCAAGTTTACAAAAATGTTGGATACAGACTTAATCAGATGCTTAGCCATCATAGCTTGGAGCAATCTTGTGTCAAGTCTGCAGTAGCTCTAGTAGAAGTATATGTGTTTTTTTACAGATTTCACACCACTCCCACTTGTTCTTTAGAACTGCAATTACGTAGAGAGAATATGATCAAAATCTCCAAATTTGACATCTTGAACATTTTCGAAGCAAAGTAAAATGTTTTAAAAAATTAATAATCCCAGAAGAAGAAAAACATTAGGAAAAACTGGGGACTTATATAACAGAAAACTAAATTGCTCCATCATTTTTTGTTTTATTCTCATGTCTGTATATAGTGTTTGAGTTTATGACTCAAAGATATGGTTTTTTTTAATCCAAATAAAGATGCATCCTAAAATTTACTACCATACTATTAAAAACAAAAGAACAATAGTCCAACGACAATGAAGTATTAATAGCTTAAGTCACGCAAATCATCTACACTGCCTACATTGAATAAGGAAAGAGTATTGATATGGCACAAGTATTAATAGCATAATGTTGAACTTACATTCAGAAGCACAAATTTTGATCCCATCCCTTAACACGAAAAACCACGAAGGCAATTGCTTGGAAGAATCTGAATATGAGAAGGTACGTTTATCCCCAAAGTACTCTGTCTAATCAGCATGCTACATACATAGGTTTTTGCATAAGCACTTATTATAGTCCCTCTGTAATTTTCCAGTTAGAGGCCCTCCTCCAAAATTCCGTCATTTGTGAATTTGTTATTTCAGAAATGCAACATGTCGATGCATTTTGGAATTTCAAGAAGCTATGTGATAAATGAGAGAGAGAGAGAGAGCAGAGACCATTGGGTGACACTCATGGTGAATTCCACCCATGCCTTTACTGATATTGATTTGGGATCTGCAGCTACTATGGTAAGAGTGTACATCTCAGAGAACTCAAGGAACTTTGAAGAGGCCTCCTTCTCCAAATGCTGTGAAATGATTCCTAAAAAAAGAACTGAGACAACAACTCATAAATAGACAATAAGGTTTTCCTTATTTGCAAATAATGAAGTTATCCTGTTTATGGATACCTAATGATTTAACTGTGTAAGAGACCCTGTTTAAATGTGTCCAAGTTGTTCGACAAAATTGTCTCCTTCTGTTTTTAATGCCAGATGGCTTGAAAGAAACAGGTTCGACAAAATGCCTTGCCTTTGTCTTGTGCTCGTGTTCTATTTATACCGAAGGAATACGCAAAGTATATAAAAACTACAGCAATGACCTCGCTGTTAAAAACGTTCCAGTTAAAAGGAAAGTAGAAATTATAGCTTTTTTTTAAGAGACAGAGCGTGAATAGAAACTTCCCTTCAGTAAGCAATACTCCCGAGCATCTTTTTCTCACTTTGCTAGCTCCCTCTATGCTCAACTGTCATTTGATGTACATGTGTATTGCTGTCCCTTCCTAAAATCTGTCAAAAACATATGAAATACATTTGGTGTTATATTTAAGGGAGAAAATGTGATAATGATGGTCAACTAAGATGTAACCCAAGCTACCACTGGTGCATCTCAACACAACAGAAGAGTATATATATTTTTAATAAGTAACATGACAGAAGATCATTGAAACGTACTGCTCACAACATAATACATATTCAGTTGCAAAATATAGTTGTTTCCATAATTAAGACAAACAAACAGAGAATGATGCCTAACATAGTATTTAAAAAGAAGAAGATTGAATATTTATGATACCTTCCAAAGCCAGGTAATCCACATTACTGCAACTATTAAGAAACCATCCTCACTAAAAAAAAATCTGAACATTCCTATTATAACATATTCACATTATTAGTAATTCACATTCTTAGTGAATAATATTCCTATTAAAATATCTGAACATTTTTCAGTATGAAGCTCTCCTGCTATTATTTGACATCTGGGCATCTAGCTACAAGTCTCATTAGGTTCTGTTTTTTGTCATTTCAAAACCATCTTTCCATAGTTTTATCACGTTTCAGCTAGCCAGGCTTTTGTACAAACCCAGTCTCCCCATTAACTGAATGAACCCAATTAACCCCAACAAGCCAAAAAAAAAAAAAAAAAAAAAACAGAACTTAATATATGAACCCACTTCCAAAATAAAAACTTAATTGAAATGGGTTTTCCTAATCAGTGCCCATGTCGCAAAGTTGAATTGGGTTTTTGAAGCCAAGGCCGTTTTGTTCTCCAATTTACGGAAAACTAAAGCAACGAAGAGGGCCATGCAAAGATGAATTCGAGACAAAGTTTTTTGAAGAATGCCCAAGGGATCTGCAGCATTGGCTTTTTGAAGAATGCCCAAAGTTTTCGGGTATTAGAAGGTTGATTGTGGGCAAACGATGAAAGAGAGTAAGAGATGAAGAATAATGGGGTTTTCAAAGGCACCTGCTAATGATATTCTAATAGTCAACTTTTGAGTTTTCCATATCCAACCTTCTACAACAATTGAGAGACATCTACTGTAAAAAAAGACGACGTTTATCTCATTCAATGTAAAGATGGGTTCATAAACTGAAAGAAACCAATTAACCCCAAACAACTTAAAAAAAAAAAAAAACAAAACTTAATGAATGAACCCACGTCCAAAATAAAAACTTAATTGAAATGGGTTTTCCGAATCAATGTCCATGTCATGAAGTGGAATTAGGAATTTGAAAGCCAAGGTCGTTTGTTGCCCAATTTATGGAAAACTAAAACAACGAAAGGGGTCATGCCAAGATGATTTCAAGGGATCTGCAACATTAGAAGAAATCTAAAAAAAGATGATAGTGCAAATTATGAGACTGAACTGTTTACCCATCATTGGTGTTAAAGCTTGAAATGAGAAATGACGTCTGACTTGGACCTTCAAACAGGAAGTGCTTGAAATCTGAAAAAAGAATTAGCTTTTCTGTCAAAGAGAATGATTTGAAGCCAAAACTAAAAATTTTCATATTTCAAAGACAATTTTTATGTTTCCAAATGGCATATTTTACTTACCCAAAAAAAGAAGAAGAGAAAATGGCATTTTCTTTTCAAAGAGACAATTTTATGTTTCAGAGTCTTATAAAATGGGGCCAATTAAAATTTTCATGTCCTCAATCAAAACTAAAAATGGTCCATATTTCTCATTAAAAGAAAAACTACAGTTAATCTTAATAGCAGGCAGAATAATTGGAATCTTTGAACATAGGCATACACCATATATGAATATGAAATGAAGTCGCGATTTTTATGCCTCCAACAAAACGGTAGTGCTTGAAATATGAAATAAATGCAGTATTTTATCGAGCACTACATATGCAACAAACTGGGTAATGGGTAATGCAAAACCATTCGAGTAGAGTTTGAAGAGATCAAATTGTGAAAGTGTTTGACCAGTTATATGTACAACAGGAGTTACCTAATGGTAGGACAAAGCACTGATGATGATGATGTTGTCATTGTCGTCATTTTTGGCGTTTGAAGATAATCTCAAAAAAAAAAAAAAAAAAAACTTAATGTATGAGCCCAACTACAAAATTAAAATTCAATTGAATTGGGTTTTTCAAATAAATGCCCACGTTATGAAGTGGAATTCAGTTTTTAAAAGTCAAGGTCGTTAGTTGTCCAATTTATGAAAAACTGAAGCAACCAAGAGGGTGATGCAAAAAGATAAATTCAAGACTTATAGTTTTTTGAACAATGCCCAAGGATCTGTAGCATTAGACGGCTCCTCGAAGAATGCCCAAGGATTTGCAGTATTAGAAGGATGTTTGTGGGTAGAATGAAAGAGAGTCAGAGATGGAAGAGTCAATGGGTTTCGCTATTGATCAAGGCAGAGTGATTTCCAGAGACGGTGCAATTGTTTTCAAACATTCTTTGGTTTAAGGCGAAAAGGCGTTTTGTGTTTTGGGCTTGATTACATATGTAATTTTTTTTTGTTTTTTTGGGGGCATTTGAGAAAAAAAAGAGTAAAAAACAATTTAGTTCCTTCCGCCTTTAAAGTAGTAGAGATAGATATAGAGATTTTGCAAGATGAGAATAAATGTGTACATGCCATGACTAATATAAGTGTTAGTTAAAGTGAACATCTTGTTGTGGTAGACAATCTCTCTTTGAACAAATTCGAATCTTATTGATAACCGGTGTGAACTATTTATGTAAGGGGTTAATCCCCTATTTTGTTTTCCTTTACTTTGTCTTTCAATTTTGACGTACAAAATGTATATATATTAAATAGGAAAAATATTTTAATATAGAAAGTACATAATACAATATAAAAATGCTATATATTGTAAAAATACTCTAATAATATAAAAGTTAAATATACTAAAATAAAAAACAATATAATATACAATCTTTATTAAAAAATAAATATTATATTTTAGTACATTAATATTTGTTATTTCGAAAACTATATTCAAAACATTTATGAAACAACTCCGTTTCCAAGTTAAGCGAAACAGCAAACCGAAATGTAATTCTTACGGTATAGGGAGGAAAAGGAGAAGGATGTTTTTGTAGAGAGATCGTGGGGCGACTGGGCTTGGTTTTGGTTTAAGCAATCACTTGTAACGTCTAAAGAAACCACAACTTCAAATTGAAGTCGTGTTTAAAAGTCAATTGGCTGTTTTCAATATCTAGCTTGGAAATTCCCAATCCAACCTAGACACCCTCTGGGCCAAAGTGCGCGCCCAAATATATTCTCAAGGCCTGACAAACTCCTGAGGGTTTTTCTGGGTTAAAAACAACCGAAACCCAATGCCAGAATCTGGGCCCCCATTATTCAAAGGGATGTCGGATTATTTGAGGGGTCTTAAGAACAGACTTTTTCCGAGGGCCATAACAACTTGGAAAGAGTCCAAATGGAATGTCGTCAAGTCTTAGAAACAATCCAAATTAACAAATTTTATTTTCCTTAAGAGTACTTTCATCTAGCACAACTGTGATATCTCAAAAGAGTAAATTGTATTTAAGGCATGTGAGGGTAATGTTTTTTTTTTTTTTTTTTGCTAACCAGGTGTCTGAGCCAACTTGCGCACATCTCGATTTAGTTCCTGGGCTTGTGCAATCTCTCGTCCCACACAAATCGAGTAATTATCAGGCCAAAGACTTTAGAGATGGCTTTAAGTAGTTGATAGCACTTAAGAGATTTCAAACCTAAAATTTAGGAGGGAGCAGAACCCCATGCCCCAACATTTGACCACCAGGTTAATCCCTTTGTAATATCCATCTCCAAGTTTTTTTTCCTTGCATCTTGCCCTTTGGATGAAGGAAGGAGATGGAAAAAGGTACAGTCTCAAATCCTAGTGATCCAAAGAATCACTTCTACACTATTTTTGTGGATAACCTGCCATTTAACATCTACAATGCCTGGTTTAGGAAGATTTTTTCAAATTATGGTTTTGTTACGAATTGCTTTATTCCTATAAAAACAAGGAATCAGGGTAATATAAGGTATGGGTTTGTTCGATTTTTTGAAGAAATGAGAAGCTGATAGAGCAAAAGTCATGTTAAACGGCTGTTAATTATGCATTGTATGAGAATCCAATGAGACGATCATTGAATAAGAATGGCCCTAGCAATGGAAGGAATTATAACCAATCTCAAAAGGAATATAATGACAAGAGATCTTCTAAATAGGTTATTGAAGGTTTCAAAGGGATCAATCCCAGCTTAAGTTTGGAGAGAAAGGTGATAGTTGTGTAAGCACCCCATTTTCGCCCGCTCGGTAATCTCTGGCCCGACCGGACTCATATTCAAATAGACACAAACACATTTATGCCCATACCGGCTTTCCAGACTCAATCCATTCAATCAATCATTTTGTGGGCCCACTAGGCCCAATAGAAGCAAATGACCAAAATGCCTTTGAAGCATTATTCAGTCCAATTTCAGTTGGCACGTCTTCTTAAAGGCGGTAAGTCCCTATTTCAAACTCAATTCCAATTCCAAATTCCAGTCCAAGTCAATCAAACTCAATCCGTCCCGTCTTTCTAGAAAGTTAATCCCCTGGACAGTAAACCCATCCAGCACGACACATTTACCGAGAAAACTCCTTGGAATAGTAAGTCCCTTCAAATTTGTCGATCGGGATGGAACCCAAGTCCCCAAGATGGTAGAGCGGTTCACTTCTGGCGCCTGCTAGCTCTCCAACATAGAATGTCCGCTATTTAGCACGTCGATCTGGAAAGTGCCTAAGGCCCCGAGAGGATACGACCATTCAGCAGCTTCCTGAGATCAGGCAGTCTCCGGAATGAACGCACCCTATTAGAGTGATGAAAACATTCACAAACATCGCAACCGTCAGAGTGGCAAAAACACTCGCAAACAGGTCGATATTGAGAATTGCCAACAAACCCCCTATGTCATGGGACTGAACTCCCCTCTTGGCCGTGACACGTTTAACAAAGGACGGGATGCCTTTGGAAACCAACTCATCACACACCGTTAGAGTGACAGAAACACTCAAAACTCAGGTCAACACCAGTGCTTCTGGTGAACAATGACCAAACTACACCTTGGACCCTACCAACACGCTTCTCGAGAAAGTACCTAAGTTCTCAGAGTAGTAAGTCCACCCTTTCAAGATTATCCCAATGACAATCCGGCAAGTTCAAGTGCCTTCCATTTGCTTTCGGACTGATTCCGAGAGCATTCGGTCAAAATGACCATTTTGCCCCTAGGCATCCAATTGCCTTTGGGAACCACATCGGCTCTAGGTATCAAACCGGTTATCTTCTTGGAATGTTTCTAATAGTATTCTCAATCCTCTAGCACCCTTCCCGACCATTCCGGGTCCATTCCGGTAAACCCAGTGTGAAACAATCACTTTGCCCTTGGTGGTTTGTTCATTCTTTCCAACCACACCGAATCCAGTTGTCACTCCAGCTATCTCTGAAATAGCCTTTTAGGGGTTCCTGTCCATCCTTGGCTTTTCGGATCATTCCCGAACTTTTCGGAGTCACTCCTAGAAAAGAAGGAGTTTTTGGGGTCACGAGTAGTCAAGGATTAACATACTACAACCTTGAAAAATTTCAACAAAAAGAAAAAAAGGAGTTTCTGGGGTCAAAAACTAAAATATTTTCTTATTACTAGTGGAGTGGTGTGATGAGAATTCTCTTACGGAATGTAAGGGAATTTGGAAGACCTGAAAAAAGGAGAATGGTGAAGCTTTTAGTAAATGAAAGGAAAATCAACACGCCGTTTATACAAGAAACAAAATGGAAAGAGTGTTGCATTGGTAACATAAAATTTGTTTGGGGATCCAATGACTTGATTAGATAGCATTTGATGCCAATGGTAACTCTAGTGGTATGTTGTGTGTATATAATAAGTCTTTTTTCTTTCTAAACTCTTATCAGATTGATCAAAACTTTATCATGCTAAAAGATTGCTTAAAGGATGGGTTTGAGTGTATTTTAATAAACTACTACGGTCCAAATAATGAAGGGAAAATTGGACCTCTCTAGGATCAATTACTTCAATTAAAAAAGTCTTCTCAATTACCATGGTCTGTTGGTGGGGGGGGGGGGGGGGGGATTTCAATGAGGTTCTAAAGATAGGTGAGAGGAAGGGTTCTATAGTCTATACAAGAGGAATGAAAAACTTCAAAAACTTTGTGAGAAATGCTGAATTGTCTAATTTGCTAATGGAAGGGAGGGCCTTCACATGGACTAACATGAAAAGTAATGAGAAATGGAGAAGGTTGGACAAATTTTTACTATGCATTTCTTGGCTTGATAAATGGAATTGCTCACAGTGGGGTCTTAAACAAAAAGGCTATCTGACCACTGCCTTGTATTTATCTGATGAAGTCAAGGATTGGGGGCCAAAACCCTTCAAAATGTTTGATGCCTGGTTGAACCAAAGAAGCTTCAAAGCATTGGTTAAGTCTTCTTGGGGAATGCAGGTGGAAATGAGTTGGGGAGGTTATATTTTACTAAAATAGCTGTAACACTTAAAGAAAAGCATCAAAGAGTGGAAAGCTAAGGATGTGGGGATATAAAGAAAAACATTAAATCCCTTATTAATTCAATCCACAGGCTTGACTTACAAAGTGAACTGCATCCACTAAATGGGGAAGAAACTCTGAAGAGAAGGCAATTTAAGTTTGATTTATGGAAAACTAGCATAATGGATGAATCTATGACTTGACAGAAATCCAAGGTGCTGCGGCTGAAAAAGGGTGACAAAAATATCTCATAGTTTTTCATAATTCTATGAAAAAGAGATATAGAAAGAATTACATAGGGCGACTTTACTCTAAGGGGAAGATTATCAGTGAGCCAAACCAAATGAAAGCTGAGACAGTTAAATTATTTTCAGAGTTTTTTCATGAGAAATGGAATAGAAGGCCAAACTTAGATGGTCCCTTCCCATTAAAGCTAAAACTTAAAAGTAATAAATGACTTGAATCATGCTTTTCTGATGAAGAGGTATGGCAAGCTGTCAGAAGCTGTAATGGTAGTAAGGCGCCTGGTCCTAATGGATTCAACTTTAATTTCATCAAGAAATTATAGCCAACTCTAAAAGGGGATGTCATGAAGGACTTTCACTCTAATGGGAAGCTAATAAGAGGTATTAATGCTTCATTCTTATGCTTGGTACCCAGATATGAATTTCATGATAATTTGTCTGGCTATAGACCCATTAGTTTGATCTTTTCAATGTATAAGATATTATCTAAAACCTTAGCTGGGAGATTAAAGTCAGTTATTCATGAGATCATCAGTGAATCCCAATCCGCCTTCATCAAAGGGAGACAAATTCTGGATCGAGTTCTAATGGCAAACGAAATCATTGATGATGGGAAAAGGAACAGGAAATCAGGAATTGTATTAAAATTGGATTTTGAAAAAGCTTTTGATTAAGTTAATTGGTCATTCTTATCTGACATGTGCTTGGAATGAGATTTGGTTTTATCTGGTGCAAATGGATAAAGGAATGCCTATTCTCTAGTTCCATTTTAGTCCTTATAAATGGCTATGGTTCAAAGGAGTTCAAAGCCACTAAAGGACTTACACAAGGTGATTCTATTTCTCCCTTCTTATTCATCATTGCAACAAAAGGTATTCATATTTTGATTCAAAGAGGAAAAGAAAAAGGACTAATTGGTGGGATTGAAATTGGAACAAATGCATCCAACGTTCTCTCTATTACTCACCTTCAGTTTGCAGATGATACTATTCTGTTTTGCAAAGCTGATCTGTAGGAATTCATTGCTTGGAAAAGATCTTTGAGATGCTTTAAAATGCTATCAGGCCTCAAGATAAACTTTAGCAAAAGCTTGGTAAGTAGAGTTGGTGTGGATATTATCTTCCTAACTAAAGCATCTAACTTATTCAAATGCAAGTTTGTTAACCTCCCCATGAAATATTGGGGGCTGCAGCTGGGTGTCAATCCAAGGTTATCAAAATCATGGGATGGAGTGGTTGATTCTTTCAAGAAGAGACTATCCTACTGGAATAGGAATCAACTTTCCATGGGAGGAAGAATTACCCTGATTAAAGCAACCCTATCAAGTTTACCAATCAACTATCGGTCACTCTTCAAGATGCCTCAAAAAGTTTGTATAGAGCTAGAGAAGCTTCAGAGAAAATTCCTTTGGGGAGATAATGATACAAAAATGAAAATTAGGTGCATCCGCCTTAAAGCTATCTCTTAATTAGGCCAATCCTGATCCTTGCCTTAAGGATTCCATAACTTGGCTCCCTGATAAAGATGGTACATTTTCTTGTAAGTCTTTCTACAGGGCTTTTGAAGAGGGAAAAGGGTTATTTGTCTTCGATTATTGCTATTTGTGAAACATAAATGCTCATTCAAAATCATTATACTTTTGCTGGTTATCTTTGATGGGAAAAGTAAAAATAAAGGTGATGCTATCAGAAAGATCATGCTTGGCTCCAGGCTCTGGTACCCTCTGCTCATTCTGTAAGTTGGCCCCTGACTTGTCTGATCATCTCCTGCTATCATGTAGCTTTTCATGGCAAGTATGGTATGCAGTATTGAAGGGGTGGGGTCTGAAATGGGTGTGCCCAAGGAACTTAAAGATTCATATGGACTGGTGGTTTGATTTTAGGTTCAAGAACCTAAAGAAACATATCTGGCACTCCTTGTTTGTAGTTGTGATTTGGAAACTATGGTTATTAAGAAATGATTACATTTTCAACCAATCCAATTTTGATTGCTCAGAGGTAGTTGATGATATCAATCTGCTCACAACTTTCTGGATCAAGGCAGGAGTGCGAAGGGCAGAATTCAGTATCAATGATTTCCTTTATAACATTAAAGGTGTTTGTAGTTAGTTTCAGTTCTTGTTCTTTATAGTTGACTCCTTGCCAATTTGTCTTCCTTTTTTTGAGTGTTGATGTTGAGTCCTTTTTTGCTAAGCTTTTGCTCAGTCTTGGTCTCTTCCCTCTTTTCTTGTAATCCTTCTTCTTTAATGAATTTGCTGTTAAAAAAAAAAAAGTGTACTCATTAGTCATGGAATTTGTACAGGGCGCAAGTCTTTTCTACAAATTTGTTTAATGGATTTAACACTTACGACTGACTTTTGAATCTTGTATTTGTGGAGAGAAACCTGAAGGAAAAAAAAAGATAGAAAAAGAAAATAGAAAAAAAGAAGTAATTTTTCCTTTCTTTTGTTTGGTGGGGTTTAGGAAAATGAGGAATTTTTTTTTCAATATTTGTTAAACAAATTCAAATTTTTTTTTGTTTGATTACTCATAAAAAAAAAAACGAATATATAAGTCATTTTACTTTCCTTTCAATTTCATTCTCTCTACAAATCTAACATCCAAACATACATAGCATGAGGGAATGGAATGTTGACCACATCCATAGTTGTTAGCCTTCCTAATTACCGCACAAATCCACAACCCTCACTAAGTCTTAGCCAGCTAACAATGAACTAAAGGTAGGGACTCTCAAACAATGTAAGATTGTCTGATTAAAAAGAATTGAAGGATGATTGGATCCAAAAGGAATAAATTCCATTTGTTTTTCCTTGGAGTGATAAAGTATGTATAACAAAGGAGGGGTTGAAGTTTCCATCATAGCACTACCAGTACTTGGGATCAATTCCTGGGCTGGAATGACAGTGATTGGTAAGTAGAATACCCTTATATTATTAAAATCATTAGAGAGAATGGGATCAATGGTGTCATTATTAGTTAATTCCCCAATTGAATGACAATACTATGTTTGAGAAACAGAGGTATATATATATACACACTTATCTACAGTGACGGAGTCAGAAAATTCATCTAGAGGGTGCAACAATTAATCACAACTAATTTTTTTTTATTCAAAGGTATTCTATACAAGCAGAATTTTTATATATAAGTTTTATAGAATGATGTGATTATTTATGGTTATTTTATTTTGGAGAAAAACATCTAACATTTTGGCTTTTTATTTTAAATTGATATTGTCACATCATTTTGATGGAGTTTTCTATAAAAAAATTTGTAAATAATTTTTTTAAATAATCAAGGATAGAGCACTTGATTTTTGTATAGCTATATAATGTAGACATAAGTTATATATACAATATGTAGAGGGGTCTTGAAGCAAATTAGGTATTTAAGGTAGATATTCAAATATTTTCAGACAGGGCAAATTAAGCGAACTTTTAAACTTATAGGTCAAAGTAGAGTTTTGATGAGCATAGGGGCACTTGTAAATTTTCAAAGAAGACAGATTAAAAGATATTTTTAAAGTTGTAGGCAAAATTAGAATTTCTAAAAATTTGAGAGGGCAGCTACCCCTTCGGACTTTATGCGGCTCTGCCCCAATGTGTAATTCATTTGTCATTATTTATAGCCTGTTTGGAATTTGGGAAAAGGGAAGTAAAAGGAAGGAAATTACTATTTGCTATTCTTTTCCTATTTGGTTTTACAAATAAAATTGGAGGGAAAGAAGAGAAAGAAAGAGATAAATTGTTTTAAAATTTTTCTCCTTTTTCCCTTCCTTTTTCCTTCATTTTCTCTTTCCCTCCCTTTCCCTTCCCTCCCCCAAGTTCCAAACAGGCTGTTCGATGCTCCAGAGAGACTAAAATTATCTTCAACAATTTGACCAAACACCACTATTCCGTTAAAGATTCAAAATCAACGAAAACATCAAGAACATTAGATTACAATATTTCTTTACTAAAAAATTTTGTTTTATGAAAAACAAGTATCCGTAGAAGGATTCAAATTCTTCTTTTTCTCTCCTTTTTTTATCCATTCATTTCCAAAACTTTTGCATATATGGCATACAGATGATGCCATGCCAATCTTTGTGGCATTCTATCACTAGAAATGGAGATGATTGGACCCACAACCATATACAAGAACTTCTCTATTTTGGGCTAGTTCAGCTTAGCTAGAGCCCTCTTTTTTGGGAGGTTAAGGGATCAATTCTTACCATTGTCAAATATGTGCAATTTTAGCTTTAGGTAAGTTTGTAAACATTTCATCCAAGTTTGCTTAGGTGAGAAAGAGGGTGAAATAGGAATGTACCACTTTTGTAATATCAGTGCTAACCCAAATTTTGAGTCCTTTGTGTTGGGTGAAGCATTCCTGGGAGAAAAACTACTACATTGGTGTCAATCACTTTGAGGGCGATTACTTGTCTGGGTGATTCAAGCCTTATTTGAGATTGATAAATTATGGGAGTTTGCTGGTCTTTGGAGAGCTTACTCCCTTACAAAAACACGTAGGGCCAATGGCGACTACAGAATTTTTTTCAGTGGTGTCATTTAGAAGCATCGATTGCATAAATCTAAAATTTTAAATTAACGATATCCATTACACATTTTAATAAATTTGCAAACTAATTTGAACTTCTAAAATCATAAACAAAAGATGATTTTTATATAGTGATACTATAATGTTAAAAAAAAGACATGCACATACATGAATTTTTACAATTGAGCTCAATGAGATTTTCTATTTTGCAATCATTGCGTAGTAACCTCATTGCCAATACTATCAGATACATCATTTTCAATGTATGTAACTAGATAATTATTCATCTATTGGTCTTCTATTTGGTTACAAACGATTATTTATGAATTTCATTATTAAAAAAGCTCTTTCCACAATGACTTAATGAAAGAAGTCAATTTGATATATATACATGTGTGTATATAAATTGGCTAGCATATATAGACCCCACATCTCACAATTTCAATTGATTCGGTTATAGTTTCAAAGTATCAAATATTTGTGTGTATAAAAGCTAGGCACTCGGTAACGGAATTTTGTTTAAATAGTGGGAGACCATGACCCAATTCAATATTGCCCTATAAATTTTGAGAATTTATAACAAGAAATAGTGTGTTGGCTCCCTCAAAATTTAGATAATTTTACCATGACCTTCTAAAATACAAAATATTTTATCTTGGCCTTCTCTTAACAAAATTTTTGGTTCCATCCTTGTTGACACTGGGTTCAAATATTTCACAAAATAAAATTTATAATTGGTAAAAAAATAAAATTTAATTTTTAATAGGTTCAAGTGATTCGCTCCCCAAAGGATGGAGCCGCCGTATGGCACTTGCAATCACGCCTTGAAAGCTCCGTAAGTGTTTGTGATGCACAAGCAAACACAAACCTAGAATCTCGTGGGCGGAATTAAGCAACACACAACAACGTAGGCACAATGAAGGCACATTCAGTAGCAAAAGAAAGTCATTTTATTGAGCATTAGAGGGTCCCAACCAGACAAAAGAGAATTTTTTTTATGCTTCTTTCACTTTATTTCCTTGTGTTTTCTTTTTTTCTCTCCCCCTTACAAATTCAAAATCCATGCATAAGGAATTAAATAATAGCTGTTATAAAATTAAATGAATATAAATATAAAACAAGCAAAAGAATCATACATGGTATATAATAAGGTTAGTTATTCTGGAACTGTCAAATAATAGTTAGATAGTTCTTTTGAAATTATTATGGATAGATCTTCTTGATCATCCAAGACTTTATTTCTATCATAGAATAAAATATAAAATACAACTTGAACTTAAATATTTTACCTACACTTTTGACTTTTTTTTTTCTTCTCTATTCTCTCTCTTTTCTTCTTTTTCTCTCTTTTCTTTTCTTTTTTAAACTTCATTCGAAACCTCCTTTTATACATGCAGCCGATGGGGATGCTGGGTTAACCAACCATGTGAGAGACTATTCCACTAAATGCATTAAGTTGCTGATCACATGTTGTTCAATGAGTTTGGTGAATGTTAGGTGCACATCCCTCGGTCATCCACTATTATTGACTTTTCATAACACTCCCCCTTGGATGGCCACCACAAGAAGCCTCATAAAAACTTTAGCGAAGGAAAAATGGGTGCACTAAAACTGTCTTGTTAAAACCTTGCCAAGAAAAATCCTATGAAAAAAAAATTGAAGGAAAAAGAGTACAGTTTGTGACTCCCCCACATTCATACATCTGGTATAAAGTTGAAGTCGATAGCTTCAATTGTTCAGAATGAAAAATCTTTGAGACGACGTATGCTAATGTTGTGTACCAATTTCTCAAATGTTGCAGTTGGCAGTGCTTTAGTATATAAGTCTGCTAAGTTGTCACTTGAACGTATTTGCTAGATATCAATATCGCCGTTTTTCTGGAGTTCATGTGCATAAAAGAACTTTGGCGATATATGTTTAGTTATATTACCTTTGATATAACCTCCCTTAATTTGTGCAATACATGCTGCATTATCTTCATATAATATTGTTGAGGTATCTTTGATTGAGGCTAGTCTATAACTGTCTTGAATATATTGGATCATAGATTTCAACTAAATGCACTCTCGACTTGCTTCATAAATTGCGATTATCTCAAAATGATTTGAAGAAGTTGCAGTTAGTGTTTGCTTCACAGATTGCCAAGATATAGCAGTGTTACCATATGGAAATATAAACCCGGTTTGTGATTGTGCTTTATGTGGATCAGAGAGGTAACCAGCATCTGCATAGCCAACTAACTCTAATTTTTGTCCCTTTGCATAGAACAAACCCATATCTGTTATTCCTCATAGGAAACGAAATATGTGCTTTACCTCTTTCCAATGTTTCTGAGTCGGTGCAGAACTATATCTTGCTAATAAATTGACAAAAAATACAATATCGGGTCTTGTGTAATTTATAAGATACATAAAAGCCCTAATAGCACTGAGATATGGTACTTCAGGACCAAGGATTTCTTCACCATCTTCTTAAGGGCGAAAATGATCTGTTTGTACATCTAGTGATCGGACAATTATGGGAGAATTCAATGAATGAGCTTTATCCATATAAAATAAATTCAGAACCTTTTCTATACATGTGGATTGATGGATGAGAATTCCATTTGATAAGTGTTCAATTTGTAATTTAAGACAAAATTTTGTTTTTCCAAGATCTTTCATTTCAAACTTCTTATTTAAATTACTAGTAATTGTTGTAAGCTCTTCAGAGTTCCAACAAGATTCAGATCATTGACATAGACTGCAATAATAGCAAATTCAGATTTTGATTTTTTAATAAAAATTGCATGGACAAATTGTATTATTTACATATCTATTTTCAATAGATATTCACTAAGACGATTGTATCACATGCGTCCAGATTGTTTTAACTCATACAAAGATCTTTAAAGCTTGATAGAATATAAGCTTTGAGATTTTGAAATATTTGTTTTAGGTATTTTAAATCCTTCAAGAATTTTCATATATATATATATATATATCATTATCTAATTCACTATATAAGTAGGCTATCACGACATCTATTAGACGCATATCCAGCCCTTTTGAGACTAACATACCAATTAAGAATCTGAACGTAATTGCATCCATTACAGAAGAGTATGTCTCGTCATAATTAATACTAGATTTCTGCGAGAAACCTTGTGCTACTAGTCGCGCTTTATATCTCGCGATTTCATTTTTCTCATTTCGTTTTCGCATGAATACCCATTTATATCTAACCGGTTTTACATCTTTTGGTGTTTGGACTACGAGTCCAAATACTTTGCATTGTGCTAATGAGTTTAATTCTGTCTCAATAGCTTGTTTCCACTTTGGCCAATCATTTCGACGTTGACATTTGTCAATTGTTTGTGGTTCATTCTTTTTATTGCTTCTTGTAATTGCGAGAGCCACTTTAAATGAAAATATGTTGTCAATAATAATTTTATTTTTATTCCATCTTTCTCTGTATTCACATAACTTATTAAAATCTCATTATTTTCCTCTGCATGGGATATATCTTCAGGAGGTTCCTCTTCTGAAATTTATTTTACAGGAGTTCCTTCCTCTGGAGGTTTAGATATTGTGATTTTTTCAGGAATATTGAATTACTTATGTATTTGTGCCTTCCGCTTTCTTGGAATTGTGTCTTTTGCTCCGACAGGTCTCCTACGCTTCATACATGCGTTGGATTTATTTACTGCTATATTTGCAGATTGTCCTACAAGGACATCAATACGTGCTGGGGTATTAGCAGCTGATATATATGATTTTGTTATTTTGTTTGTGTCAGTAAATATATCAGGTAATTGATTTGCAATCATTTGTAATTAAATAATCCTGTAAACTTATGATTCACATTGATTTGTTTGAGGATCAAGATGAGATACTGCAAAAGTATTTCAAGTGATCTCATACTATTTTTCTAATTGCATCTTATCTTTCCTTTATGGTAGGAAAAGTGTCTCATTATAATGATAATCCCCAAAACGTGTAGTCAATACATCCCCTATTAAAGGTTCAAGATATCTAATAATAGATAGAGAATGAAAACCAATATAAATCTCAAGTTGACGTTGGGGACTTATCTTAGACGTTGTGGTGGCGTAATTGGTTCATATACAACACAATAAAAAACTCTTAGATGTGAAATATTTGGTTGTTGACAAAAAACAAGCTATAATAGTGAATATTCATGATAAGTAGTGGGTCAGACACAGACCAATGATATAGTATGCAATATGGCATGTCTCCAAATAGAGACATATAATTTTGTTCTCATAAGTAAAGTTTAAGCTATCAGCTGAAGGCGTTTGATAAAAGATTCAGCTAGACCATTTTGTGTGTGTCTATGTGCAATAGGATATTCAACATCAATTCCGATAGACATGCAATAATTATTAAAATCTTGAGATGTAAACTCACCAGCATTATCAAGTCGTATTGACTTAATCGGGTAATCTAAAAACTGTGCTTGTAATCTGATGATTTGAGCAAGAAGCCTAGCAAATGTAACGTTACGAGTAGAAGGTAAAAAAACATGTGATCATTTTGTGGATGCATTTATTAACACCATAAAAGAACGAAATGGTCCACATGGTGGGTGTATCGGCCCACATATATCCCCTTGAATTCTTTGTAAAAAGGTTAGAGATTCAACTACTACTTTTGAAAGAGATGGTTTTGCAATTAATTTTACTTGTGAATAAGCAGGACATGTATAATCAATTGACAAAAGAATCTTCTGGTTCTTTAGCGGATGCCCATGAGAGTTCTTAATTATTTGACGCATCATCGTTGTTCCCAGATGACTAAGACGATCATGCCAAAATATAAAATTCTTTGGGTCAAAACACTTCTAGTGCATCGCTTCAGGTGATTCCATAATTCTTATAGTTGTATAATATAATCCAGAAGAGAAGGTAGTAGGTTTTATGATATATACTTCTGGCATGAAACAATAGCAGTAATGTAAAGATATTTTTTATTATGTTCATTTGTTGTTTCTATATGATACCCATTGCTACGTATATCTTTGAAACTAAATAGATTCTTTGTAGCTCTAGTTGAACGCATAGCATCATTAATATAGAGTTTTGTTCATTTTGACAATAATATATTGGTTTTTCCAAAACCTTTAATTAATTTTATAGCACCAGATATTGTTTTAACGTTATTTTCGACTAACGTTAAACTGAAAAAATATTTTTTCTTTCGAAAAATTATGTAGGTTGTTGCATTTTTTCTTTAGAATCATGATAGTACAAAATATAATTATATATAAATAATAAGAGTACTATTGATGTATAATATCCATATGCAATTTGTATATATATATATATTATTGTTTTTGTCCGCATTATAATTTTTAATCCAGACATCAAAATATAGTTAAGACACATGTCTATGGAAAGCTATTGAAATAATGATTCCAGATCTATAAATATCATCAGCCAAAAATTTAAGATCTGAGAGAAATAAACTAGCAAAGGTTTGAAATATAACTATTTATCACTATTCATCACTATTCAACAAAGTTTTGAAATTCAACTATTCATTACTATTCATCAACTATTCAACAAATATAAAATATGCAACAAATTGAAGAGTGAACAGTAAAGAACCCAAAATAAAGATAAATTAACTTAAATATTAATTACACATAAATGAACTACCTTCACAGATATAATAAAGTACTTTCCAGATGTAAGGAAGAATACAATTATATTTTTCACGAGCATTTACAGTATCGAGCTGGTAACGTGTTATGAAATTAAATGAATATAAATATAAAGCAAGTAAAAGAATCACACATAGTATATAATAAGGTTAGTTATTCTAGAACTGTCAAATAATAATTAGATAGTTTTTCTGAAACTATTAGGGATAGATCTTCTTGATCACTCAAGACTTTATTTCTAACATTGGATAGAACATATAATACAACTTGAACTTAAATATTTTATCTACACTCTTTACTTTCTTCTCTCTTCTCTATTCTCTCTCTTTTCTTCTCTTTCTCTTTTTTCTTCTTTTTCTCTCTTTCTTCTCTTTTTTAAACTTCATTCGAAGCCTCCTTTTATACATACAGTTGATGGGGATGCTGGGTTAGCCAACCACGTGAGCGACTATTCCACCAAATACATTAAGTTGCTGATCACATGTTGTTCAATGAGTTTAGTGAATATTAGGTGCACATCCCTCGATCATCCACTATTATTGACTTTTCATAACAATAGCAACAATTTTAAAAGTTACAAAGCCAAAGGGGAGATAATTGGAAGTGTCTCAATTTTTTTTCCCCAAAAGGATTCCATTTTACTAAAAACTTTCAAATTATTTCAGGTAGATGGGCATATTAGTGAATTTAGAGTGACCGTGTCTTGAGTTATAAGCTTGTAATCACAAAATTATCTGCAAAGATAATTGCTTGTAATCACAGTAGTATTTGTTGAAAATGTGTGAATGCAAATGGCCTTTGGGGTTCCACCATGTGTGCATGAAAATGGCCTTTAGAGTTTCACTATGTGCTAGAAGATGAAAGAATGTGGCCTTTGGAGTTTCACTATGTGCTAGAAGATGAAAGAATGTGGCTTTTGGATTTCACCATGTGCTAGAAGATGAAAGAATGTAACTTGCATATTTAATTCCATAATACCCCATGAATGTTGGTGGCTTTTCATGTGTATCCATATCATATATATAAGGGCCATTCTTCTTGGTGTAGAGCATTCGATTTCAAGTGTCTTATCTACTTCGTCATTGTTTCCGAATTGTTTTGTGAGAGAGTGTACAATACAGTCGAGTTCGCTGGGTGAACGAGGCTGTGCTACCTCCAATGCCGAGAAGCCGTTGTATCCTGGGAATCGAGAGCCCGAAAACTCAAGCACCGACGGTGAGGGGCTAATTCGGTTTAAGGACATCGTGTGAAACACGAGCCTCGGCTGGTTTGCATTTTCTTGTTTCTGTTCAATGATGTATTGCTGAAATGTTTATATAAGAATCTTTTTCATGTTTGTGATTTGTTATTTTGTGTCTTTTAATTTTGGTTTTCCATTGGGTATCTGCAAACAATAATTAGAATAACAATTGTGTTACAAATTATTTTGAAATATATTGTTGCAAGTGTTTTTTGTCTGCTTTGGTGAGCACTTTTACCATATAGCAAGTTTTCAACTTAATCTTGTAGAGTGTAGAGACCTTTTCCTGGATGGCTTATAGTACGAAAATTACATTTACAATAACACAAGCAAAAACTAAACAATGATGATAATAAATTGCATCGTATGGTTTAGAAAATGCTATAATAGAAATAACTATATGTAAGTAACCATGAGGTAATGCTGTACAAACCAAGGATTTTTACCATTGCAAAAAAATTCTCCACTGTTGACATGTTGAAGCAAAAAAACTGTTCAAGATGACTCTTAGTTGCAAACCTATCGTCTATACGTAATTTCGCAGAGATTTTTTTTATGTATAACTTTTTGAAAATTAAAAAATTTCAACGGTAACCGTTAGATAAAGGATATATCGTATGAAAATTTAATGGTGAAAATTTACATCAATAATAAATAAAAACTGTTTGCCGATGGGACTATTTAGAAAATGCTATAATGAAAACAACCTTATGGAAGTACTTATGAGACTCTTAATTTTCCCATTAATATTTAGAAGATACTACTAAGGAGAAAATCTAAAGGAAAAAAAAACTATATTTATGCCAAGTAAGTAGTGAAAAAAACTAGTAACGGTGAACAACACAATATTAACCTTGAGAATTATCAAATTCCCTTTCTGGGAATCTTTCAAAGAAAGGATTTTATGCATTTGCAATCTGTGTATGTAGTGGTAGGCCTACTATTTTTAACCTTTTAAGTTGTAGATATATATACTATTTCTTGTAATTTCTCAAAAGAAAAAAAAAAGTAAACATCTGCACAGGTACAATTTACAAAAGAAACAACGTATGTATGATGTGTTATTAGAAAAACTATTCTTAGGAGAACTTGACAGTAGAAAAAAATGGGAGTAAAACAAAATTAGCTTAGTTGTTGTGAAACGTGTTGGTGGATGACCGAAAGTGGCACCAAACTATCACATGGCTGCCTACTTCATTCCCAGTCTATAAAAGGAACTGCGTAGGAAGAGAGAAAGAAAAGAAAGAGAAAGAAAAGGAAGAGAGAGAAGAGAGAAAGAGAAGGAAGAGAGAGAAGAGGAAGAAAAAGAAGAAGAGAAAAACGAGAAGAAAGAAAAAAACAAAGAATGTAGGTAAAATATTTAAATTTTTGTTGTCTTTATATTTTGTCTTATGAAAGAAATACATGCTTGGGTGATCAAGAATATCTATCCCCACAGTTCTAGAAGAACTATTTAATTATTATTTGACAGTTCCAGAAGAACTAGTTTTATTATATACTGTGTTTGAATATTTTAGTTGCTTCAAATTCATTTAGTTTATAACACGTTATCAGCACGATGCTTTCGGTACTTTGTGTTTTTCCTTTATTTTATGTGTAATTTATCTTCATTTTGGATTCTTTACTATTCACTCAATTCGCATAAATAGTATGAATGATAGTTTAACTATTGAGATGAATAGTATTTATTTCAAAATTTTGTTGCTTCATTTATCCTAGATCTTACATTTTTTGCCTATGATATTCATATATCTGGAATCTATATTTCAATAGTTTTTCATACACATGTGACTTGACTATATTTTGATGTCTGGATTGAAAGTTATAATGGAGACAAAAATAGTGATATTATATATATATCGATCAGATGAACTCTACTATTCATTCTACTATTCATGAACAGTGATAAATAGTAATTGCATAGTAATTATATAAAATAATATTTAATCAATAGTACGGTAATACTTTTCACAGTTCTGTCCATTGCCTTGTATCATAATACCCGTATAACATTACTTTGTTTGGTAGAGGTTTTTACATGATTATTAACTGATAATTGTCAAATTTTATTATGTGTGTTGCTTTAAATATTTTATATTTAGATCATTCCAGAAGTAATGATTTCACAAATACAATGAAAGAAAGCAAACACTCCTATAAAATATTTATTAAGGCCTGCACGCAGTTTATTTAATTATTGTTACTTTATAAGGACGGTTTGTCCCTGCTACTACTTTAATTTATATTACTGCTATTATTTAATTATGTTTGTTATGGACGGTACCTAATTTGGTTTACCATTGTGTCATCATTGAATGTTTGAAAAATACAAGTGCTAGAAGATTGTAATTTTTCACAAGGCTTATTATGATTTAATGCACCTGGAGTTTCCAGATAATCAATAAATTTACTTAGTATTGCAAGATTATAATTTAATGCACCTGAAGTTACAAGACAATGATTTAGTGCACCTGAAAGTTATAATAATAAGGATGTAGTATAGTGCTGCCAAATAAAAGAATGAGTACAATTTTTATTATTCAAATACGTCCACAATGAAAATGATGTGAAAGAAATCTTCCTGCTGAAGATATAATAGAAAAATATATTTATATTTTATGCCTCGAATGTGCTCCAGAAGTAGCAATATCGAGAGCATTAATTCAAAAATTGTATTCCAATGGCACATCGTGTAAATATAATAAAAGATAAAGATAAATAGTTAAGTTACTATTCATGCATACTATTTACATTATTATTTACAGTACTATTTATGAGTTCCACATTATTTTGATTTTGTTCCTTATTTTCTTCTTATGTTTTCATTAGTCTGTATCAATCCCTAAAGTTATGAGTACATGGTATGGATCCAGCGTGATGCTGCTCACTAAAGCGGGTGCTATGATTAGCTAATATATTTGACAAATTTTATATCATTCCCTGAAATAAATGTAATTTTATTTGATGGTCATGAATATTGTTACATATGTGATTACAATGTAATAATCTTTGAAATTAGGGAGATACCCTGAAGGTTGTAAATGTCATTAGAAGTGAAATAATGTGAGCAAAATAAAATAGAAAAATGTTTGCTGAATAAACCTTCTAAGAATTACAAAGATGTTTCATTGGTCACATACCTATAGTATGATGATTAAGATTTCTATGATAAAAATATTTTGACAATGAAACATTATATATATTTTGCATTTGAAGGCATGGATAATACCAATACTTCAATTATTACAAATATGAATGGGGGAAAATATATGTTTAGCAGACATTATTAGAATGCACACAATTCTTTGATATGTCGTAAACTTAACATTAGCTGAAAGTAATGTTAAAATAATATTAAGTATTACAAATTGATTAAAGACTCTAGACAAGCTAAACTCTAGAAGAATTATGCTTTATAAGAGCTAACATAATGTCGTCAAGAGTAACAAAACTCTATATTGATGATACATTCTATTATATTAGAAGTATAAAAAATTTGCTCAAATCTTACAGATGTTTTTACTTTATTTCTATTATGTGTATACCTGAAGCATCGGATGAAAAAGAATATAACAATTAAATAATGACAACTTACAACTTATATTGTCGCTGCTTATTTTAGATCTTCTTGACCTGGGTAAAATAAATTGTCAGTTACTATTTGCTTTATTTTATGTGCACCTTTTTTCATCTCTTTGTATTATATCGGCATGTGAATGCATTCTAGATTTTCTAAAATTATTATGTAGGCATGCATTGTTCTTTGATTGCAAGGCTGTAGGTAAGTATTATATGATTAAAGTGAGTTCTATATATGAATAGAGATTTAGATGATGTTACTAATGTTGATTGGTGTTTTCTATAATTCATTAGTATGAGACATTGGAAATTAAATTGTTAATGTGATCCAATTTGTTATATCGCAGAATATAATTCACAATTATGTTAAATATCTCGTATTTGGTATCTATTATCAACTAGGATCAGATCGGTATTTGGTGCCTGCTTAAGAAAGTTTAACTATTATCAATTGGATCTAACAAATTGTTTCTATTACTTGCTGAAGAAGTACAATACCTCATTGTGAAAATATTGTCCCATTGGGCAACCGCGAACAGTCGTCCGTGAGTTATTAAGAAATCATCATAAGGGAGGAAGGTTTAGGTGAAATGAAAAAGGTATTTGTTTCTGGTCACACAGAAACTTCTCTACATACATATATATACAAATGTTACATATTTATTTGCTATTAACTCTCATATTTTGTGGATAGTCCTTATGTGGAGTCAGTTTTCCCACCATTAGGGGGAGATAAAACGTAACGTGATGCTGTGAGATTAATTGGAATGTTGTGAAACTGTCTCATCTTGAACCTTGGACAAGTCAATGTGAATCTGAAGTTCACAAAGAAATTATTTACTTATATATGATTGCAAATCAATTGCCTGAAGCATTCACCGACACAAAAACGATAATCACATCATATCGATACCAGCTGCTAATGCTATAGCACATATTAATATTCATGTAGGACAATATGTTGATGTCTCTGTGGAATCATATGTTCATATAATAGCATATGATATCAAAGCGCTTAAAACATGAGAGAAATGTCAGTGCAAAAATTAAACTCTCAGAAAGAGAAAAGCACAACAAAATGATCACCTTCTTGAAGAGCAATTTTCTGAAGAAACTCCTATAAAAGAATTTCCAGAAGAGAAATCTCCTGAAGAGATATCCCTTGCGGAGGAGATGGTACCTGACAATAATGAGATCTCAAAATAATGATAATACAGGAGAATGATGGAATAGAAATAACATTGTTGGCGCTAACATATTTCTATTTAAAGTGGCTCTTGTAATTACCAGAAGTAATGAAGAGACTAAACTACAAAAAGTCGACAAATGTTGATAATATGATCGATCACAATGAAAAGAAACTACTGAGTAGAATTGAACTCATTAGCATAATGTAAAGTATTTGAACTTGTAGTTCGAATACCAGAAGATGAAAATATCGGACTTGTAGTCCAAACACCAGCAGATGTCGAACCTGTAGTCTAAACACCAGAAGTTGTAAAGTATTTGGACCAGTAGTCTAACCACCTGAAGATGTAAAATTGGTTTGATACGAATGGGTATTTGCGCAATGAGAAAATAGAATAGTGCGATATAAAGCACGACTCGTACCAGAAGGTTTCTCGCAGAGACTTGGTATTGACTATAATGAGAAATTCTATCCTATAAGAATGAAATTACATTCATATTATTAATTAGTTTGTCAGTCTCAAAAGGACTGGATATGCATTTATAAATGTATAACATAACCTATTCATATGGTGGATTAGGTAATGATATACCTATGCAACTGAAGCAAATACCTCGAATTATATTCTATGAAGCTTCAACGACATATGTATGGGTTAAACAATCTGGACGCAGATGGTACAATTATCCCAATAAATATCTATTGAAAGAATGATATGTGAACAATACATGAGAATATGAATTGATGATTATTGCAATATATATTAGTACTTTTGGATATTATTGGTACTCTTGAAGAGATTACAAAAGGTACTAGTTATTGAAAACTTAAATACATTGGGAGAACAAATTATTGTCTTGTCTTGCAGATTGAGTATTTTTATTCATCAATCGACATATACAAAAAAAAAAATGTTATATTGAACAAGCTCAATCATGAAATTTTCTAATGGATGTCTGATTACTTGATGTACAACAAGTTAGCTCATTTGCGTTCTCGAGAAGATGGTGATGAACTTCTTGGTCCTGAAGTACCATATCTTAGTGTAATAGGTGCTCTTATGTATCTTACAAATGGTATAAGACTTGATATAGCATTCTATGTCAACTTATTGGCAAGATATAGTTCTAAACCAACTCAACGACATTGGAAAGAAATTAAGCATATACTGCGTTATCTCCGAGGAACAATAGATCTGGGTTTGTTCTATTCAAAGGGACCAGAATCAGAGTTAGTTGGCTATGTTGATGTTGGTTATCTCTTTGATCCACATAAAGCACGATCACAAACCAGCAAGTCGAGAATGCATTTGGTTGAAATCTATGATCCAATATATTGAAGATAGTTGCGGACTATCCTCGATTAAAGATACATCAACGATATTATATGAAGATAATGCAACATGTATTGCCATTTTGAAAAACCCTTGGAGCGTCTCATATACGCTCTGCCAGGGTTGACTTTTTTCTTCAATTTTCTAATTAAAACGCATCATCAAATGACTTGAGAAATGTATAAATTAGAAAATTTCCTAAAGCTTGACTGGAGGACCTCTTGTCGGTACAGTTCGATTGAGAAGGTTGCTTCCTGAAGGCCACGATCATGTGGCGCAAAAATTATTAGTTTTGAAAACCCTCGTAGTGTCTCACAGACGCTCTAAAAAAGTTATTTTTATGCATGCTTCTCAAGAAATATCTCCATCATCCAGAATCCTTTGAAGATTCCAGAATCGTTTGAAGATTCCCAAGGGCTTTCAGTTCATAAGAAATAGCAGAGGAACATTGTGAACGTGACTGATTTTCTCGAGTCTTTCTCGGATCGCACGAATATCAAGGTGAAGTTGGCATAAGAATTTTCGGCGGCAGAACGTGTGCTACATTCACCCAAAAAATGATCAGATCGTCCAAAAACTTTGCTTGCTTCCTAAGTTAGGGTAGTTCAAGAATGCCACGTGGCATCCTATGAGTGGGGAAGTATTAGCGTACGTGCTATATGCGCTAGGGCAAATTTTGCCTAGGCGCATGTGGTGCATGCGCTAGCTCCCAATAGTTTTGCCTATAAATACACGCCTACCCCTTATATAAATTAGACTTGAAAACAGTAGCAAAACTCTGCTAAATTCAATCTAGAGCTCCAAAATTCAAGAAAACCCTAAGTTCTTTAAACCTCTAAGCCAATTCAAGCCTTCTCATGTCCATTCAAGACCATCAAGCTCAAGACTACTCAACAATGGTGGATTGAAGGTGCTTAGAGGCTAAATGTGAAGCTCTCTTTACATTTATGTCTCCCCCACTCCTTCTCTTCTCCCTCCAAGCTCACTTGAGCTTTCTCTATTTTAATCTCTATTTTCTACTTCCGTTTCTTGCATGCTTGGAACAAGAGGGTTCTTAGGCCATGCTTAGAGGAAAGCCTATGAGAACCACCTGTTGGGGAATCACTCATAGGCCTACTTGAACATAGTATGCCCTAGAACCCCTTGTAATGTAGTGTCACCTTCAACTTTGTATGCTTTATGACTTTTTGTATATAAATGTTATATTGTTTATGTATTGCTTACCTTGGCTTCATTTTCCATCTTTTCATTTTACTCTTTCAAGTTGCATAACAATGGTTTTCAAAACTCCCTCTCCAAAAGAGGTTTTCCATGTCTTCAAAAGTTTTCAAAACAATCCTCTTTAAAAGGGGTTTTCAAAATCCTTATTCTCTTAATTTTTCACCAAAATTGGCTTTCAAAACCTTCTATTTTATGTTTATTTTCAAAGTTTTACTCTCTTAAGTTGTGTGGTTGGAATGGTCTCCATGGAATCATCTCTTGAGTGGTATTCCCAAAATTGACCATAGGAACCCTAACTCACTAGAGTGGTTTTCAAAACGCTAAGTGGTTTTTCCAAAACAACCTTTTTCAAAAGACGTTTCAAAATTTCATTACATTATTTCTATCAAACTAGTTTTCAAAACTACCTATTGTATATTGATTTTCAAAAGTTTTACTCTCTTAAGTTTGTAATTAAAATGGTTCCAAGGAAACCCTCTTTGGAGTGGTTTCCAAAATCCATCATATGAACCCTATACTTACTTGAGTGGTTTTCCTAAAATGATTTTCAAAACGTCCTTTCAAAATTTCATGCATAAGACCACTTTCCAAAACCACTAGTTTTAAACCCTAATTCAAAACCACTAGGTCCAAACCCTAGTTCAAAACCACTCTTCCAAACCCTAGGTTAATCTAACCCTAGTTAGTTAACCCTAAGCCCTCCTAACCCTAGTTAGCTTGACCAAGGTTAGTTGAACTTCAAGGATCTCCAATTCCAAGACTCTTTCCAAACCATTTTCAACCTCAAATGATCTTTTCAAAACATGTTTTTAAATATCTCCTACTCCCTTGAGTTTTCAAAAACCCTAATTCAAAAGTTTTTTCTAAATACCCCTTTACTCCTCTCAAAATGTTTTCAAAAGCTCTCTTAAACTTGTCTAGACTAAAAATGGCCAGACATTTATCATTTTTCAAAAATTATTTTCAAAATGTCTTAAAAAACTCACAACAATAAGGTGTTTCTAACCCTTTCATGGTTAGGAATTCCAAGAGAAAGTGATACATTAAATGTAACCTTCAAAGGTTCATAATAGGATTGTAAATCTTAAATGTTTTCCTAAACCTCTTTCAAAAATAATTTTCAAAAGTTACATCCTTAAGACAATTTTAGTCATTCAATGATTATGATTTCTCAAGGAAAGTGAAATATCAAGTAGGGTTGTATAACCCTAAAGCTCAAAAAAACTAAAGGAAGTCTCTACCCCCTTTTCCAAACATGTTTTCGAAATTTATAACCTTAAAGGAGTTAGCCTCTCAATAGCTAATCTCTCAAAGGTGGTGAGAAATCCAACATAACTTCTATAAAGTATTCAAAAATGGTTTTCAAAAACTTTTTAGAGACAAGTTCACAAGAGCTTTCCCAATCCAAACTCTATTTCAAAATCTTCGAATGAAGTTTTCAAAAAATATTTCCTAACTCCCTTGAGTTGTTTTTAAAAACTTTCCAAAACTCTCATGAGTTATTTCAAAAACATTTCAAAACTCTCTTGAGTTACTTCGAAAACACTTAAAAAATTTCACAAGTTCTATTTCAAAAGCAATTTCCCAAACTCTCTTGAGTTGTTTCAAAACGTTTCCTAAATCTCTCAAATTCAATGTCTAAAGACATTTTCAAACTCTCAAGTTCTATTTCAAGTCAAAATTCTTGAATTCAAAGTTTCAAGAACTTTCAAGACTCCCAAGAGTCTATTTTCAATCAGGCCCTAGCTCGAACTACGAATGACTTGATTCTCGCCAAATGAGATACGTAGGCAACCTTCAAATAGGTGCGGTCATAACTTCATTTTCAAATCAAATACCCTTTTCAAAAATTTTCAACTCTTTCAAAAGTCAACTCTCAAGTCCTTTTAAACTCTTCCAAAACTTGCATCATGCTTTTTCATCCAACAAGTGATGACGAAACCCCATTTTCAAAAACTTTTCTAAGTGGATAAAAGTAGATATTATTAACCGGTGATTCAAGTGAGTGAACTAAGGGTAAATAGACATGTAGGTACTGAACGGGTGGGGTAGAGTGATGATCTTAGGATATCTTCTCTACACGTAACCAACTCCCGGACCATAGATTTTTATTTCGAAGACCAAAACCAGAGTCACATTTTGAAAAAGGGCTTTCAAACTTTCAAAAGGTTGCTATAAACCTATTTTCTGAAAATCATCTTAAGAAGGAAATTTCAAAATGTTTTTGAAAAATCTAAGTCTAATATTCGGATTACACTCAGTTTTAGTTAATCTAACACATCTTTAATTATGTTAGGCAGCGACTTCAAACTTTTTTTTATAAAGTCCTTAATCAAATCAAGTTTTCAAATTCAAAACCCCATCACACTCATCCTTTTAGGAGAGTAGTTTCTAATAGAAAGAGGGCTTAGATAAAAACCAGGGTGCAACAGTCATGAGGCTCACTTAGCACTAGTGCTCTTTCTAAAGAGTCTTTAAAAAACTCACTCTCAAAGTGGTCTTGGACAATGGCCTCAATAAAATCCACTTTCCTAATATCCTCATACTTATCTTGTTATTTAGCAACCTAGAAAATGTTCATCTGAAAGGTGGTATTGCCAGAGGATAACTTCACTAAACCATTCCTACAATGGATGATGGCATTAGAGGTAGCTAGGAAGGGTCATCCTAGAATGACAGGAATTTGGTTGTGAGCCATACTATTCTCAATGGGTTATGTATCTAGGACGATGAAGTCAACCTAGACGTAGAAATTATTGACTTGGATGAGAACATCCTTGACAATTCCCCTAGGGACTTTAATAGACCACTAATTGCAAAGTCACACGGGTAGGCCGCAACTCACCTAATCTAAGTTCTTTATAAATCGAAAAAGGTAATAGATTGATACTAGAGCCTAGTTAAAAAGAGTGCGATGTATCTTGTTCCCCCCTGTAGTGCATGAGATTGTAGGGCATCTAGGGTTTTTAAATTTTGTGTGGTCTTGTATTACAAGATAGCACTTTGGTTCTTATTCATCGTGGCCGTTTCTTTCACATGTAACATTTGCTTGAAAGTATACAAGTCCTTTAAAAACTTAGCATTGAAGGTATTTGCTTGATAGTATCAAGAATGGAAATGTTGACCTTGACTTGCTTGAAAATTTCATAAATTTTGGTATTTAGAAGTTTATTTTTGGGCTTGGTCAACCTTTGGAAAAATGAGGCATGTTTTAATATGTCCCTCCCCTTTCCCTTGGTTTCACTAGGGGTCTCAATGGATTGGTCTAAGTTCTTCTCCTCATTCTCTCTCTCTTCTAACTTGTCGGACTCCCCCACCTTTTCTTTTCCTCTCTCACTCTTCTTAACACACTCTTTAAAAGGTTCTTCCCTAGGTGGAATGGTTTTGTCAATGACTTTGTTGCTTTTAAGGGTTGTGATAGCTTGGACTTGCTCATGGCTTTCTTAAAGGTTAGATTTACCCTCGGTGATATGCACTTGCCACACCACTGGATTAAGTTGAGGTTGAGCTGTGAATCTTTCCTGAACATGTTGAGTCAAAGCTTATGTCAAAGTAGTCATTTACTTTGCTATGTCATCTAGCATCCTCGTGTTTTGTTCTAGCAACTTCTCTTGGTTATCCACTATAATATTAACCCCTCTCATATCATTTGTGAGTTGATACACATTGTTTTCAATTAGATTCCTATGAGGAGGATGATACACATTAGATGAAGCTTGAAAAACTGCTACTGGTTGAGCTTGAAATGGTTGTGGTGGAGGTTGAAATTGCTGTGGAGGAGGTTGAAATTGTTGCGGTTATGCTTGGAAAGGTGGGGGTGAAGCTTGGTAAGGTTAAGGGTTTTGTGGCCCTTCTTGAAAAGCTTGAGGGTTTGAAGTATCCTCATCCCTCCACCTAAAATTGGGATGCTTCTTCTATCTTGGGTTGTATGTGTTAGAGTAGGGGTTGCCCTCACCTCTTTGGAATTGGCCAATCGCATTTACTTGGCTGTGCAATGCTTCCTTCACCCTCGGAATAACCGGATACGAAGCAGTACCATGATCTTGTGTTTCACACACTAAGCAACACATATCCTTAATTACCTCACTCTCTACTACATTCACCTTTTTGACTTCTAGGGCCTCTAGTTTCCTAGATATGTTGGTTATCCTAGCGTTCATGTCTCTACCTCATTGAGTTGGAATTGCCCCCACCTTGTTGAATTGGCTTAGCCTCGGGATTTTGGTTCCTGGTGGTAGCCCAATCTCTAGCTCAATTTGCTAAGTAGTCAAAATAGTTGTAAGCCTCTTGGGGATCCTTATCAAAAAGGGTCCCAGCATACATAGTCTCAACAAATTGTTTCAATTGTGGGGTTAAGGATGAGTAGAATGTGTTAATGACATGCCAATCGGCAAACCATGGTGTGGGCAAGAATGTAACAATTCCTTGAACCTCTCCCAACATTAGAAGACCGATTCTCCTATCAATAGAGAGAATTGTGAGATTTGGCATCTAATCGCCTCGGTCCTATGTTTGGGAAAAAAATCTCTCAAGAATTCCCCTTGTAGTGAAGCCCAAGAGTGTATGGACATAAGCCTCAGTGTATTAAACCATGTCTTGGCCTTGTCCTTGAGAGAAAATGGGAAAAGTTTTAAAAGAAAAACCTCCCTTGAACAAGTGTTGTCGATGAACATTGAGCAAGGATCCTCAAATTCTTTTATAAAAGAGTATGGTCACTCAGAATCCAACCATGAAATTGAGGCAACAATTGCATAAAGCCCGGCTTGAGGTTTAATGTGTTTTGTTGGGCAGGGAAGACTGTACAGGAGGTAGGTGCTTGCTTTTTCGGATTCAAGTAATCACGTAGAGTTCTAGCATGGGAAGCACCTATGTCACAATGGTTGCTTTCTCTCTCGAAGTTAACTCCTATATTAGGATTAGGATTGAGGTTGGGGTTTAAATTTGGATTCAAACTGGGGTTTAAATTAGGAGGGACACCATCATTGATGTTTGCCATTGGAATCTATCATAGGTCAACAATTAATGGTAGGTTGGGGTTAGGAATCTAACTAGATGGTTGTGGACATCCCTTATGTATGATGACATGCAAATGCAATGCACACATATGAGACCATCCGAGTCTCAATCAATACAACATACATAATCCCTTCCACTAATTAAATTCCTTCCAAACCCTCTAATCTTCACATTAATAATCTACCAATTCAATCAAATTCAAATTTAATTCACCCAACCGACACTTCCAGTCTCTGTATGCAAAAATAAAGTTTCTCAAGATTAATAGCAGATAATGCAATTAAAAATTAATTAATCAATGTAACAGTAACTTAGCAATGAATGAACAATGCAAGCAAGTTATAAGATACAAGGAAGAAACACAGAGCAGAGATGAGTACAAGATTTACCGAGATTCAGCTACAACGTGTGACCCACATCCACACCCCCAAGATTCCCTTGAAAGCTCCTCCACTATGCAAAAGTCCCTTTACACAGTAGGTGCTAGTTGCCAAGTGCCTAACTCACTTTTACAAAAGTTTTTTCCAAACTCTCACAGTCCCAAATGATTTTGTCTAAGTTTCACTCAAACTTGCAAGTGTTTTTACTAAGAACACTCAAACTCACAGGCTTACAAATCCACCCAAGTGAAATAAATGAGGTTTATACAATGGGCAACTCTCAACAATAGTAGATAAGCAAGTGCAGATAATATGAATAACCTTAATCACTTTAGCAAAGAGAATGTAGAGGGTCAAGAATTTTTAGCTTTGATTCGAGATTGAGCACTTAAATCCTTGGATTCTTGTCTATAAATGTTGTGAATATTTTGTATATATAGCCTTGTATTGATTATATCCGTTGTTGATGGTTGGGAGTGCATTAAATGTAGAAACACATTGACAGACCATTTGAAAAACTAGCTATTGCAGCCAAGGTGTCGACCATTTTTCTGAATGTAACTACCCTTGTAGTTCTGGTGACATTATCCTCAACCTTTTGTCCAAATATGTCAACTCTTGAGAAATGGGAGTCGATTTTTTTTCACCAGAATTTATCAAGGCTCTATCCAAATATGTTGACTCATGAGAAACGATGTGTCAACCTTTTTTGGACCTTCTTCAAGATTTTGCATTCTGAACCAATGTGTCGATTGCTGAAATATAGGGTCGACCTTTTTTGTCAGAGACTCCTTGTCCAGTGCCACTGTCTCAATGTTGTAAGCACCCCATTTTTGCCTGCTCAGCAATATCTGGCCTGACCGAACTCGTATTCAAATCGATATAGACACGTACAAGTCCGAACTGGCTTCCCAAACTCAATCCAGTTAATCAACCGCTTTGCGGGCTTACTAGGCCCAGTAAAGGCAAAATGACTAAAATACATTTGGGCCATTGCTTGGTCTAATTCCAGTTGGAATAGCTTCTTAAAGACAGTAAGTCCGTATTGTAACCTTAATTCTAGTTTCAATTCGAGTCAAACTCAATTTAGAATGTCTTTCGAGAAAGTTAATCCCTTAGACGATAAGTCTATTTAGCACGACATGTTTATTGAAAAAATACAAAACCCCTCAAAATGATAAATCCCTTCATACTCGTTGACTGGGACAGAACCCATGTCCCCGAGATGGTAGAGCAGTTCACTTCTAGTGTTAGCTAACTTGCCAACGTAGAATGTTTGCTATTCAGCATGTTGATCGAGAAAGTACCTAAGGCCATGAGGGGATAAGACCATCCAGCAACTGCCTAAAATAAGGTGGTCTCTAAAATGAATGCATACCGTCAGAGTGACAGAAACACTCACAAACATCACAACTGTCAGAGTGACGAAACACTCGCGAACATGTTGACATTGGGAATGCCAACAAACCCTTTATGTCACGGGACCGAACATGCCTTTTGGTTGTGACTCGTTTCATGGAAGACGTGATACTTTTGGAAACCTACTAGTCACACACTGTCAAAGTGATGAAAATATTTAAAACCTAGGTCAACACCAATGCCTGCTTGCCCATGCTGGTGAAAAATGATGAAAATACCCTGATGGGCCTTACCGACGCGCTTCTAGAGAAAGTACCTAAGACATTAGAGCGGTAAAGTCTACCCTTCCAAGATTGTCCCAAAGATAATCTAGCACATTCTAGTGTTTTCCAGTCGCTTTTAGATCAATTTTGAGAGCATCCGATCGAAATGACAATTTTACCCCTAGGTATCCAATCGCCTCCAAGAGCCACACCGACTCTGGGTATCAAATCGGTTACCTTCTAGGGATGCTTATAATAGTATTCCCATCTTTTTAGTACCTTTCTAGACCATTCCGAGTCCATTCCGATAAACATAAAATGAAATGACTATTTTGCCTCTAGTAGGCCAATACTTTTCAACCACACTTGCTCTGGGTGTCAAATCGAAAATTCCTCTTAAAATTCTTAATAGTGTTGCCAACCTTCGAGTCTTCTGACAGTCAACCTCGGATCGATCCCGGTGTTCCCCTAATTAAATGATAGTTTTACCCCTAGTGGGCCGGTCACCCTTTTCAACTACTCCGGCTCTGGTTATCGAGCCGGTTATCTTTGGGGCACTCTTTAGGGGTTCCCGTCCATTCTCGGCCAAGTCTTACTACTCAGACCCTTCTAAATCATTCCCGAACTTTCCAGGAGTCACTCCTAGTGAAGTTAAATTAGCAATCCGTCGTAGAATTCTTCATAGTGTTTCCAACCTTCGAGTCCTTTGACGGTCAACCTCGAATTGATCCTAGTGTTTTCCTGATTAAATGACCGTTTTGCCCGTGTTGGGCTGGTCACCCTTTTTAGCTACTCCGACTTTGGTTTTCAACCCAATTACCTCTAGGGCACTCTTTTAGAAGTTTCCCTCCATTCTCGGCCAAGTCTTACTACTCGGAACCTTCCGGATCATTCCTGAACTTTTCAAGAGTCATTTCTAGTGACGTCAGGCTAAAAATTGCATGTTAGTCACTAGGAGTGACGCCCAAATCTTTTGCCTTACGTTTGAAGGGTCAAAGATTTGTTTCTTGCCGACTTAATAACTTTCTAAAGGGAGTGGCTTCACTGGTATAGGCTCCAAGCCAAAATTAGGCCTAGCACCACTGTAGTAGGCGCTAGGGCTAATTTTGGCTGCCTATAAATATAGGCCACCCCCCTCCATATTCTGGGTCTAAAAATAGCTCGAGAAACTCTGCCTCTCTAAAACAACCTCTTAGTTTTCTCCAAAACCCTACTTCCTTCAAGCCTTTCTCCAAACCCTAGCCTCCATGCACTCTAAATACCTATACACTTACCTCCCATCACCATTAAAGATCAAGTGCTGCATGTTCAGAGTTCTCAAAGTTCAACCAAGTCCTTCATTGAAACATTCAACCTAATATAATATAGGGTTCTAGTTCTTTCTATGTAATCCACCTCTCTCTCTTCTCCCTCTTGGTCCACTTGGACTATTTTCTATTTTGCTCCCCAACTTTTGTTGGGTCAAAGATGATCCCAAGGAGGGGGGGGGGTGAATAGGAATCTTTAAAAGTTGCTGGATTTTTCAGTAAATCAAAATCAATCCTTGTTTAAATAATGACAAACAATAGGTGATGCAAATGTGAACTAAGATTGCTAATAAGTAAAGATAATATGCACAATCATTCAGCAACCAACACTCACACACATGCAATGAGTAGTAAGTAGAGAACAAAAGATTTACAGAGGTTCGGCTCAATCCTTACCCACATCCTCTCTTCCTTGATCTTTTTGAGGATGTTCCACTATGTAATCTTCTCCTTACACAGCTACTAGTTTCTTCTAGTGCCTAGCTCACTATTACATCCAAGGATTTTCACTCAATCCTTGCTACTGAGAAGCTTTAACCAAGTTCCCGATTTTACACAAGTGTTGTCAAGCTGCACTCAAGCTCTCAGAAGTTACAACAACCTTTTTGGAAGTAATGAGGTTACAACATAATCCGTGTCACTCTTAGAAGTAAGGATAATGCAAGTTACAGCTTAATGATTCCTCTCGGATGATGACAATTGTAGAGTAGTGAGGAAGATTTAGGGCTTTTGGATTTTTGCACTTTAAGATCCTTGTCTCTTCTTCATAAATGAGTTTGAACTCATATATTTATAGTCTCTCACAAGAAATAGCCGTTAGAGTCGTTGGAGGTGCATTAAATGCGGGAACGGCTAAGACAGTTTTGAAAAAGCTGAATGTTGAAGCGTATTTTTGAATTCACGTTTTCTACCGAGATTGTCAGCAATTTTCTATTGGTGCTGCCAATTGGGCTCCTAGTTTCTTTCGATGTGAGATTGTCAGCAATTGTTTTTCTAGTGTCACCAATCTAGGCTTGCCAGTACATTTGACGTTGCTCTTCAACGATGTTGTCAATGAACTTCACTTCGTACTTCCAACCTTTATCTTTGCTTCTTTTGTAGTTTGTTCTTCCACATGGTTGCGAACAATCTTTAACTTGTGCTGTCACTTTGTCTCCTTGTTACTTTTGTTATTTGCCTTTTGTCAAGATTGTTAGCAATCTTGATCTCTGCTACAGTTGCTGTTGTTTTTCACAGACCTCAACCAATCCCTTTGTCAATCAGTCTTCGATGGTGTGAACATGTCTTAGCTCTACTGATTTCTTGAAGGCTTTGTAAAACTTCTTAAATACTTGTTATCATTTTGTAAGCCTTGATTCATCAAACCATTAGAAGTCAACATTCTTGCTTGTGCTGGCTTTGACAAATTATCAGGGGTTACCCATCTTCTATATTGTCATCAATCTTGACACATTTCTTGTTTGAGCTCTTTTCACAATGCTTCTTAAGAATAACATGCCCAAGCTTGCATAATTCTTTTAGTGGAACAAATATGAGGATCGAAGGTCTTTATTGCAAATGAGTTGGCCATAAATATCATCACCTATATCCATATCCAAATCTCATTTCTTCCTATGCAGGTGCCTTCAATCTGGTTGAGACTCTGGTATTGACAGAATCTACTTGATTTCTCACAAACTGCTTATATGCCCTTTATGGTGTTGGCACTCTTATGAAGTGTTGGTAGGATCATCTGTAATATTTCACAATTCATGATTTCCCATAAATTTGAACCACTTTTAATTAAACTAAGCTGCACACTCAGGTTAAACATATTAGATCATAATGACTAGGTTTTGTGATCATCAAAATCAATTACCAGCTATGGAGTTCACCCCTTAGGTCAAGAACTTTTACCCCCTCTTCTTGAGTGCTTGAAATAAGGGACCTCCCAGTTCATGCCTAGGAGGAAATCACCATGTCGGGGATTTTCTTCAAGTTCAACCTAAGACGGTATGGGTTCGGCCCCTTTGATTATGTGGTGAAGCCTAATCTTGTATGTTCATGTCCCTATCACATTGTGGTTGTCGTGTTCATACATTGCATTCAATGTCGAGTTCCAAAGCTTTCTTTAAAATTTGCATCCAGAAAAGCTTTTTTCAAAATTGTTTCAAAGCCGCATCCCTAAGATGATTCTAGCCATTCCAAGATCAGAGTTGTTTAAGAAAGTGTTATATTCAATGAGACCATCAAGGTCCATATCAGGGTTTCAAACCCTACTTGTTTTCAAAGCCACAACCCTAAGATGATTCTAGTCATTCCATGGTTAGAGTTGTTTTAGGAAAGTGTTACATTAAATGTGACCATCAAGGTCCATATTAGGGTTTCAAACCCTATTTGTTTTCGAAATCACAATCTTAGAATGGTTCTAGTCTTCTCATGATTAGAATTGTTTTAGAAAAGTGAGATATTTAAAAGATTTTCAAAAGTCTATATTCAAACATTTCTAAAATAGTTTTGCAAATTCACCTCCTAAAAATTCTTCTCAAAGATTTAATTTTCAAAAACTTTAAGTCTTGAAGTCTAAGTCAAAACCCTAGAGTACATATTTAGGAAGCCCTAGGTCACTCACATAGATTTTCTAAACTATTTTGTACATGAAATCATAAATTTCCTAATTCAAAAGTCACATAAAATGACAGATTTTCAAAACTAAAACTTTCCAATTTCAAGTCAAATCAAATTTTGTCCAAATAGGAAACCAAATCAAATATCATACTTTTGAAAATAAAATTTAATCTTTTGTTTTGGGAAATAGACATTAAATCTATCCTAATTCAAATATTTTTGAATGTCAATATTTTCTAATTTCAAAACCTTCCCTTTGCAAACTTTCTTTTTTCAATTAAAATCTAATCTTTCAAATTCAAATGCATTGCATAAAGCCTAGGTTCTAGGTTTGCTTAAATACTAAGTTATGTCAAACCTAGGTCAAACATTTTCAAACTCAATTTTTCTTAAATAAGATTTTTCTAAATTTTGACTTTTCAAATTTCAAATTCATACCTTTCTTAATTCAAACATTTCCTAAATCAAATCTTTCCAAAATCAAGTCTTTCCCAAAATAGAATTTTCCTAATTTGGAACTTTCTTAATTCAAAATTTTCCTAAAATCAAGCTTTCTAAAATCAAACTTTTCCAAATGCATGTTGAAACCCTAGGTCATCTAAGTCCTTGGATACTGAAGCCCTAGTTCAACCTTAAACCTAAGTTAGGAAATTTCAACTCTTTTCTAAATCTTAATTTTAAATCAAGATGATTTTCAAACTCCAATTCAAATCAAGATGATTTCAAAGTTCAATTCAAACTTTTCAAAACAAGTTCAAGTTCCATTTCAAGGTTCAATTTCAAATTCAAGTTTTATTGCAAAGTCAACTCCAAGTTCGATTTCAAATCAAAGTTAATTTTAAATCAAAGTTCAATTTTCAATCTTCCAATCAAAGTTTAAACCAAAACCCTTTTCAAGTTAAACTTTTCAAAGGCCACAAGGTGTCTTTTCAAATCAAACAAGACTCCAAAGTGTCTATTTTTAAATCGGACCCGGAGTCTGAATTACGACTGATCTAATTCCCAACAAAGGGATACATAGGCAATTCTTATGGGTGAGGTCATTATTAGTCTCAAGTTTTCATTAATTGATTTTGATGACAACAAATATAAATGTTTTAATGATTAAAATTTGGTTAATCATAAGATTTCATAATAAAGTATGTTTGATGTATGAGTTAAGATTTTTAAAGAATTTTATGTTGAAAGTTTAAATATATTGTGCATTTCAATGAAAAATCACTTAATTTTTAATTTATGTTTTAAATGTTAATTATCTAACATTTCTTGAAGTAATTGTTAGTCACAGACTTAAAAGGAATGCATAGCATGAAGAAGAAGACTGGGTCAAAGATAATGGCAAGAAAGCTCATTGGAGATAGTTTCTATATTATGTATATAACTTTTGATGCAACTGTTGGATTGATCTGATAATTATGGAATTAGAAATAAGACTCAAATTACTATAGATGGTATCTTATGAGGACTTCGTGAGGAGAATGTCTTGTGGGACAAAACTGAGTTGGAAGGTGACACATTAGAGCAGAAGTTCAAAATATGACGGCTGGGAGATAGCTTGAGTAATTTTATCATTACTTTTGATCTAACTGTTGGATATCCATGATTCTTATTGATCTCAAACGATGACTTCCAAGGATACAACTTTTATCTTATAGAAAATTTCAAATTCGAACGTTATAAGGGAGAAAATTGAGGTGGAAGTGAAGATAACTCTAAAAAATTCAAATATGCCAACTAAGAGACAGTTTGAGTATTTTGATCATATATTTTGATTTGACCATTTGATCAACCTGATTCTTGTAGTTATGAAAAGTTGACTTCTATGACTACAACTTGTATCTTATAGACATTTTCAAATTCAAACGTTATAAGGAAGAAAATCGAGGTGGAAGTAAAGACAACTTTGCAGAAATTCAAATATGCCAACTGGAAAACAGCTGGAGTATTTTGATGATAACTTTTGATCTGACAATTGGATCGACCTAATTCTTAAGGTTTTGAAAAGATGACTTCCATATTTACAACTTTTCTCTTATAGATATTTTCAAATTTGAATGTTATCAAGGCAAAAATCAAGGAGGAACAGAAGCACTTTGATCTGAAATTCATTTACCTAATTGACAGCAACTTTGTTCAAACGGGAAGAAATGTGTTCAAACCTCTGCAACGGCTAAAAGTTGATTTTAAGTTGCAAATAATCCACTACTCTTTGTCTATAAATAGAGATACACAAGAGATTTCAAAGGTTGAGCATAGAAAGCGATATTTATCATTATCTTCAAGTTTTGAGCTTTACTTTTTTCATCATTTCATTTCATCTTTGAGCTTCATTGTTTTATTCAATTGTTGAGAGTTTTGTATCTATAGTTGTGAGCTTCAATTTCTCTATATCATTTGTAAAAGGGTTGCTAAACTCTTGTGATTTATTTCTTGAGTGATTGAGAGGAACACTTGGAGAAATAGATCCTATTGGCGCTTTGTTTTGGAGAGCAAAACAAAGGGTTGTTTTTTTAGTATTTTTTTAAACAAAACAGTTGGTATAGAGGTTTACTAGCAACTAGACAAGCTAATGGTGTAAAATTATTTGAAGAATAGTGGATTTTCCTAAGGAAAGAGCCTTGGAGGTGAATGTAGGTTTGGCATAAGAGGAGCCAACTGAATCACTTTAAATCGTTGTGTTTGATCTCTTCTCTTGCTTAATGTTTTTCTTATATATATAGTCTTGATATACTTAAGATACATACACACACTTGAATTTATTGTACTAATCTTACATTGATTATATCTTGGGTTGTCTTATTCATTACTTATCTAACTTAATATTTTATATCTTTTCTATTGCATTTCATCTCTTGAAAATTAAGTGCATTAGATTATTTTAAATTTTAATTTTTAATTATAAGCCCAATTCACCCCCTTTCTTGGGTTGCCACTTGGTCTAATAGGCACAACCTTTTTCAAAATTCCAATTTTCCTTTTCAAAATCTCTTTTGAAATTTAAATTCTTACACTTGGATATCTTGCTTCACAGCATCTCTAAAGTGATGACATAGACCTCTTTCTAAAATTCTTAAAGTGGATATAATTGGACATTGGATAACCAGAGATTCTAAATGAGTGAACCTAGGCTGAAAATATATGTAGGAACTGCAAGGGCAGGATAGGGTAATGGCCTAGTGCATCTTTCCTATACATAACTAACATCCGAACCTAGAATCACTATTTTCGAAAGACAAAAACAAAGTTGTTTTAAAAAAAGGGGCTCAAATCTTTTCAAAGGTTGTCAAAGAACCTATTTTCTTAAAAACTCTCTCAAGAGGATGTTTTTTGAATTTGTTGAAAACCCTACATTTGATCTTTGGATTGTGCTTAGTTTTAGGTGACCTAACTTACCTTAACAAAGTTAGGCAGCGACTATAAATCTTTTTTCAAAAGCCTTTATTCAAATTAATTTCTGGTTCAAGCCTAGTTGCACTTGTCGTTTTAGGAGGATAAGTTCTAATGAGAGAGTACCGTGTGTATTTTTCAAGCTTGAGTGCGAAAACTGGGCCACAACAAATCTATCAACCCCTATAATAGATGGATTCACACTTTTACCTAGAGACATCAACCTTTTGCAAGTCTTCTTTAATCTTCTTCAAAGTCTTCAAACTCTTTAAGAATCACCCAACTAAGGCTTCCAAAGCTTGAAATGACTTTTGCAAAACATGTTGATCTTCAAGAACAGCTTCAATCTCTTCGAGATGGATTCATTCCATTTTAATCATTTGTAGAATTTTTTAATCAACATCCAATCTTTTATTGATCCAAGACATCTTTAAATCTTCAATTAAAGCTTCCAAGTCTTATGATCTTCTTTTAACTGGACTTTCATTCTTCCAAGACATATTCAAAATCTTCAAGAGAGCTTCCATGTCTTGTATAGATATTTAATAGACCTTCATCATCTTTGGCACCTTCAATTTCTTTGAGATGAGATCATGAATATATTCTTGTTAAGAGGTCCTTCATCAATCATTCATTATAGCCCGCTGTCGCGCCCCTGTTATCACCCTCCGAGTCTCTGCGACTCGGAGGAAGAAAGCATGGTATTCTCTCATGTTAGAACTTATCCTAAAAAGGATAAGTGCAACAAGGTTTGTACTTGAAATGCATTTGATTAAGGGCTTTTCAAAAAAAGTTTGGAGTCACCATCTAACATAGTTAAAGGCGTTTAAGTCACCTAAAACTAAGTATTATCTGAGGATCTAATTAAGGTTTTTAAAAGTGTTTTGAAAATGTCCTCTTAGGAGATGTTTTGGAAAATAGGATTGTTTGGCAACCTTTAAAAATGTTTTAAGCCCTTTTGAAAAATGACTCCAATTTTGGTCTTTGAAACAGAAATCTATGGTCTGGGGGTTGGTTACGTGTAGGGAAGATATCCTAAGATCATCACCCTACTCCACTCTTGCGGTACCTACATGTCTATTCACCCTTGGATTCACTCACTTGAATATCCAGCTCCTAATTGTCCACTTTAAAAAGATTTCGAAAAAGGGTTTTGTCATCACCTTTGAGATGAATGCTGTATGATATAATTTAAAAAGGAGAAAGTTTGAAAGAACTTGGGGTTGGATTTTGAAAAGGGGTTACGATCGTACCACATTGCACCTATGAAGGTTATCTATGTATTTTCTTTAGCGAGAATCAGGTTAGTCGTAGTTCGGACAAGAGTCCGATTGAAAAGAGACTCGTGGGAGTCTTGGAATGTTTTGAAACTTGAACTCAAGAGAGTTTTGTTTTGAAATTAGAAGTTAGAGTGTCTTTAGAAACAGAACTTGAAAGTTTTTGAAGGTAAGGTTTTGACTTGTAAAAGTTCTTGTGAACTTGTCTTGAAACGATTTTCAAAATAGTTTTTTTTATATGTTTTACGAAAGGTATGTTGATATTTCATTGCTTTTGAGAGATTAGCTACGTGGGAACTAAACTCCTTTAAGACTATGAGTTTTGAAAAATATTTTTAGAAAAAGGGCTAGAAAACTTTCCTTGTTTGAATATCTCATTTGATCGTAGACAACCCAAACCATAGAAGGCCTCGGCTTGTTTTAAGAATGTGATGTTTGAAAATAGTTTTTGGAAATAGGTTTTGTGAAACATTTAGGGTTTGAAACCATAATGTGAACCTTACAGTTTTCATTTGATGTATTACTTTCCTTAGGAAACCTTAACCATGAAAGGGTTAGGATCACCTTAGGGTTGTGAGTATTGAAAATCATTTTTGAAAGTAGTTTTTTGAAAAATGGAAAGTGTTTAGCGATTTTAGATTGAGACAAGTTTTGAAAGTGCCTTTTAAAACATTTTTGGGTTGGAGTTGGAGTTGGAGTTTTAAAAAAGGTCCTAGCGTTACAATCTTGAAGCCTTCTAATCTAGGTTTGGGCAAATTAGGGTTAAGGTTACCCAAGGTTAGATTGACCTAGGGTTGGAATGACTTGGGATGCAAGTAACCTGGAGTTCAAGAATGATTCCTTGACGTAGAAAAGATTTGATTTGATGTAATATGGAAATGTATGATTTTTAGTTGAAAAAAAAAAGTTTTGAAAAAAGAAAGTTTTATTTTAAGGAAAGTTTTGGAAAAAGAATGTTTCATTTTAGGAATGTTTTAAAAAAGAAAAGTTTCATTTTAGGAAAATTTCAATTTTGTTTCAAAAAATAGAGGACTGGATTTTGTTTCAAAAAAATAGAAGATTTGATTTAGTTTTCAAAAGGAGAAGATTTGACTTAGTTTCCAAAATAAACAGATTTGATTTGAAGATCTCTATGATTTCATGTGAAGCTTTTTGTTTGGAAACATATGGTTTTATGTGACTTTTTTTTGAAAACAACTCAAGAGAGTTGTACAAGTTTTGAAAACATAATGCAACAACGGTTTTGAAAACCATTTTGATGCGACTTGAATGCAATGAATGCTAGAATGGAGTTTAGAAGACAAAGTTAGGGTTTCATAAGTCATGGAGTTCGAGGGCTTTAAGACAGCAACCCTTGGACCAATTTTTGAAAAAAGCCTTTGAGTGTGGAACTTAAAGAGGTTTAAAAAAAAAAAGTTTTGAAAGAGGTGTTTTAGGGCTTAAAACCCTAGTATGGCCTTTGGAGGGCTCTTTGAGTATGCTACTTTCCTAAAGCGATCCTAACCCTGAAAAGGCTAAAATCACTTTAAGGTTGTGATTTTGAAAATAAGTTAAGGCTTAAAACCCTAATGTGAACCTTGGTAATCACTTTGAATATGTCACTTTTCTAGGAAAACCCTAACCATGAGGAGGGTACAATCACCCTAGGCTTGTGAGTTTGAAAATAAGAATAATGCATGAACATAACAAATATAATGCATAGGGGTCGTGAACATATAAGGTTGAAGGTTTCACCACATTGCAAGAGGCCTTAAGATCATACCGTGATTGGTTAGGCTAAAGGAAGACCCTCGACACGGTGATCTCCCCAAAGCTTTCCCTAGGCATGGATTTAAGGTCCTTTTTTTTAAAAGCATGTAAGAAGAGGAGGTTTAGAAATGGGGATTGAAATAAAAGAATAGTCCAAGTGGACTAGGAAGGAGAAGAGAGAGAAGGGGATTGCAGAAAAGTAAATAGAACCCTACCTTGTCTTCTTGTTGGCTTAAATGCTTCAATGGAAGACTTGCTTGAACTATATAATGGACTTCAAGAGCTTCCAAGGGCTGGACTTGATCTTCAATGAAGTAAGGAAGCTAGGATTTCAGTGTTTAGGGCTAGAGTGGGGCTAGAGCTTTTTAGAGAACTTGGGTTTTGAGGAATTTAGGGGCTGTAGAGAGTTTGACAAAATTTTGTTGTAATTTTTTGGACCTGGAATACATTGGGGGGTGGTTTTTTTATTTATAGGCCAAAACTTGGATGAGGTGGCGCCACATCGGTATGACAATGATTTTGGAGATTAGATCTGGGAGCCACTCCTAGTGGCTCCAAGCCATTTTTTGGCTTGGCTCCATTATGAATGGCTTCGGTTTGATTTGAAAAGTTGTTTGGCTGCGGGCCCAGCTAGAAAAAAGATAAGGGCCCCTGAGAGTGTCTCGGGGGTTGCCGGTTTGACACCCAAAGCCAGAATAGTTGACCGCGAAATATCAGAATGGGCTTGAAATGGATTGGGATGACACTTGGAGATTGGGGTTACTCATGGGAGTGCCCAGGGAGCTTAGCGGTTTGATACCTAGAGTAGGTGTGATTTAAAAGAACGACCGGCCCATCAAAAGCGAAATGGTCATTTGAACTGAGAAACACCAGAACGGGTCCGACATTAACTGGAAGGGATTTTGGTGGTTGGGGATACTTATGGGAGTGCCCCTGTAGGTTTACTAGTTTGATACCTAGAGCCGATGTGGTTGACGACGGCAATTGGAGCACCCAGGAGTAAAATGGTCATTTTAACTAGAAACCACCGGAATGGGTCTGAAAATGGTTCGAATAGCATTCTAAGCATGCCGAATTGTCTAGGACAATCTTGGAAGGGGTGGACTTATTGTTTTGAGGACTTAGGTATCCTTTCAAAGAGCGTGCCAGATTGAATTGGATTGGAATGATACTTTAGGGGCATTGTGGTCATTTGGCTTTAAGTGGGCTCGATAGGCCTAGGAGGCAACCGGTTGATTGGACTGGTGTTTGGAAGGTCACTTTGGGTTTGAGCATGTTGTAGCATTTGAAAGCGGGTCCGGTCAGATCAGAGATTGTTGAGCGGGCAAAAAATGGGGTGCTTACAAATGCCCCTCTTTTTCTGTCTTTGCTTGTTGAAGATAGGAAACGAAGAGTAAAGGTCCTATGTTATCTGCGAGGCGATCAAAGGGACCGAACTTAATGAATTTTGAAAGCTGGAGCTTGAGTTTTGAAGTTTGGAGGTTCGGGAGCATTTAAAACTGGATTTGGAGGGAAAAAGCATGGGGGTCAAAACTTGGCCTTAGAGCCACCATGCATAAAATTGCCTTGGCGCCTCTGCTAGTGGCCCCAGGCACTTCTAGGCTTTTAAAACCCTAGCAGTCATGAAATTTGGCACTCTTTGTACAGGTTTGGGTAATTTTTGATATTTCTTTCTGGGATGTTTTGAGGGATTTTGCTTGGGCAATGCTGGGAGAGACTTTAGAGACGCTGAAGAGTCGCCAAAAAAGTTCACCGTCACTGGAGAAGAAGATTTGGCCGAAGAACTCTAAAAAGTGAGTTTTTTTTGTTTTGTGTTGATTTCTTCATGTAGATATGTGATTGATGCATATGAATAGTCGAAATCAATGTTTTGAACAAGTTTATGGGATCATTTTTGCATTTTGGTGGTTTTTTGAGTGTGTTTGGATGAATGTGCATATTTATGTAAAAGGGGTTCTTGCAACAAGTGGAAATTTGCTCCTATAGCTTTGGATATTGCTTTTTCTCACCAAAGTTTTGCACCGTATGTCTTAGAAAAATGTTTTGAACAACCGTGGAAAGTTTCATGAATATTTTGAAAACTTTTGAATTTTTTGATTCTTTGAAAATTAAAAAAATATGCAAAAATTAAGAAAAATTAAGAAGTTCATTGGTTTGTGGTTAGAAAAATTGTACGACCCTATTTGAGTGTTTTGACATTTTTTGGAAGTTGGGAAAGCCCTAAAAAATTTGAAAAATAGGAAGATTGGATGGGTTATTTGTGCTCACTATGAGTTTTGGTGGGTGTGTGTGAGGCATTGGATGCTTTTGTAACTTGCCTTCGGGGCTCGGGAAAAACTTTGGTGGGATCCTTGGAGCATTCAAGAGTTACGGAGTGATGAGGCGAGAGATATTTGGAACTAGGGCCCCCACTTGTGGGGTGTTAAAGTTTTTGAAGTAGGGTTTTTGAAGGATAAAGCCTGAGAAATTAGAAGTTTAGTTAGAGTTTGAAATTTTTTGAAGGAAAAAAGCTTAGAAAACCGAAGAGTTGAAACTTTTTGAAGGATAAAATTTTTATGAACCTTGAATTGAAAATTTTTGAAGGATAAAAGTTTAGAAAACCTGAATGTGAAACTTTTTGAAGGATAAAAGTATAGAAAGCTTTGAATGTGAAACTTTTTAAAGGATAAAAGTTTAAAAAACCTAGGATGTTAAACTTTTTGAAGTATAAAAGTTTTAGAAAACCTAAATGTGAAAGGTTTTGGAGGATAAAATTTTAGAAAGCCTTGAATGTGAAACTTTTTGAAGGATAAAAATTTAGAAAACCTTGAATATGAATTTGACTGAACTTTTTGAAGGAAAATTTTTTGAAGTCAATTGATTTGATTTGAGTGAGCTTTTTGAGGAAAAAAAGTTAGAAAACCTTGAATTGGATTTGAATGAACATTTTGAAGGAAAAAGTCTAAAAACCAATTGATTGGATTTGAGTGAACTTTTTTGTGGGAAAAAGTTAGAAAACCTTGAATTGGATTTGAATGAACTTTTTGAAGGAAAAAGTCTAAAAACCAATTGATTGGATTTGAGTGAACTTTTTTGAGGGAAAAAGTTAGAAAACCTTGAATTGGATTTAAATGAACTTTTGAAGGAAAAAGTCTTAAAATTGATTGATTTGATTTGAATGAACTTTTCAAAGGAAAAATTTTGAAAATCTTGAATTAGAATTTAAAATCTTTTGGGGGTTCTTTTAGAAAATGATTTGGGAATGGGAAGGGCACGACTGGAAGCTAGTTTCAGACTTTCTTCCCCCCCCCCCCCCCCTCCCTTTTTTTTTTTTTTCTTTGTTTCTCTTCTTTTTTTTTATTTATTATTTTTTTTTATGTTCCTTTTTTCATTTATGCAGTCTCTTGTATATTTTTCTTCTTGCTCGTTTTTCTTCTTTTTGTATATGCTAGCTTATTGATACTTTTCTCTTTTTTTATTTATTTATTTTGTTCGGATCTTCGGTTGGCTGATGTTGGAGATGATAGTTTTGAGAAAAGATGCTAGCTTGAGAAAGGGGCTGGCACAGATTAGGATACCGGGGAGGCCAATCTTAGTAGCCCCACTTCTATTAGGGGTAATCGTCGATTAGTCAGTAGAGTGACCTCCTGTGATGGTCAGACAAAGAGTGTGCCTCACATCAAGCCAGAGTGTGCCTCTGATTTGGGCAACCTGGATATTCTCGACATTTCTCACCTAGGAGACCTGGCCTACCATCCCAGCATCTACCCGTGTCGTCATTTGATGCCTCCTAGTGTCCACATTGCTTTTCGTGGGGCGGTCCATGTTGCTTTGATAGCCAAGCAAAGGTCGACTCAGTCTTATCAGGAGTTTCTCGTGAGCATCGGCTTTGGATCATTCAGGACACTGTTAACAGATCGCCTGGACTACAGTCTTATTACTGCCTTGGTGGAGAGATGGTTTAGAGAGACAGAGACCTTTCATTTTGTTGGTTTTGAGCTTGGCCTGACCCCATTGGACTAGGAGATCATCACGAGACTCTTCTTTATAGGCCATAGGATCACTTTGAGGCTGGTTACCATGGTGAAGGTTTGTATTCTTTTGGACTTTTTGGCCTTTGAGAGTACATCATTTCCTATAGCACTCCTATATTAGGGCCTGGTGATCTTTTCTGCCGAGCCCCTTCCTACGCGCAGGGATATCATGAGGCACCGATTAGTGTTGTATGTGGTTTTGAGCTGCTTTGGTAACAACAATCGATAGAGGGTCCCTCTCAGCTTGCTAATCCTGGTGGTGGATTTCGATGCTCTATATGGCTTGGATTGGGGGTGTTTCACCTTTGCTTGCTTTCTTTGAGGGATGCGTGTGAGGACTTTTGCACGCTGGGACAGTGTCATAAGCTTCTGGCCTTTCTTGGTTTGGTGGAGCTATGAGTATCTGCTTGTATATTGGCCACGGGTGGAGATGGATAATGCTTACCCCAGGGCCTTCAGATGGGCTATACTCAGGTAGTGCAGCGATTGAAGGTTACGGATTTTATCTCATTCAATACAAAACTAGAGCTCTTGTTGCTCGAGGATGTGACATGGGGGCCTTTTACAGAGTCCTCATGTTATGAGACTGTGAGGTACTTTGTTCCATTGTCTTTATTGAGGGTCTTTTTTATCGGTGCCAAGTCTTGGGAGTCATATCTGGGAGAGAGACACTGGCGCCAGTGTCATCAGGAGTTTCGTGCCAGTAGAGATCCCGCTATATATATACGGGATTCCTCACGAGGAAGTTGACATACCGCTCCTGGTGCCTCAGCAAGGTGCTGTTTCTCTACTTTCACTCAACGTTGACTACACTACCCATTTCAGTGTGAGATCTGTCGGGGCTTTCACTTCTTTGGATGTGGTAGTAGGAGGTGTTGTCATGGGCCAAGAGGTTGTCGACCTATGGCATCGTGCTCAAGGGTTTGTTTCTCGGGAGGAGCACACAGCCATACAGAACCAACATCAAGCAGAGGTAGCTAACTTGACCACTCGTCTATCACAAATGGAGGCCCACTGGGTATGCACTTGATTTCTTACGTTGTCTTTTGGATCTTGCCTTCTTTCCTGCTTGTAGAGCCTAACACTTCCTTCATGAGATTTTAGTTTTTTGGTCCTGGGTGGTTTTTCTTTCTTGTATGGATCATATGATACAGGGGCTTCTAGTAGCCAGCTACTTCCTTATGAGTCCTTTTTTGGAGATTTTGACCCAGATGGCGATGCAGGCTTGTGACAGGCTTTAATGGGCTTATTTCTTTCCTTTTCATCTTTTCTTTTCTTTTCATGCTTTTATTTTGGAGCCGTGGGTTAGCTTTGCAGACATTTTAAACCTTTGTAATCTTTAATAAAGATGGATGTTTGTGCATGGATGGACAGGCACATGAATGTATGCATAGGGTATGTATGTATAGGTTATGGATATGTTTATATGTGACTGTGATGGATATACACACATGTGATTGTGATGATTGTGACATGTCTACAGGTTGTGTTGTGATGCTTGTTTATGCAAAGGGCTTTGTCAAGTGTATGCAAAGCTTATGCTGAAATTTTTAACAAATGTATGTACAGATATTATGAATGTGTGTATAGGTTAAGCCAGAAGCTCCCATGGATGCATCAAGTTTACACTCTTGAAATAGTATGCCCTTCTTCGGGATCCTTCTTTCTTTTGCTTTTTTGTCCCATGTTGGTCAAAGTGTGATAGCGTTTTACACTATTTTTAATGGTCCCAATCTTGTTGATTTGGGTAGTTATGCTCTTGTTGCTGCCTTCCATGGGGTTAGTGTTTAGGATTATTTGGTTGGTAATTGAACTCTCGACCCTCTGAGATATGGCTTGAACATCAACGTGCATGGCGTTAGCATAGCAATAGATGGCTAAGCTTCCCAATTTGAGGAGGTTTCTTTTAGGACCGTGGCGTAGGTTAGGTTTATGGGGTGGTATCAAATGGAAGGGTATGTATGCTTAGATCTTTAGATCTAGCGGAGGTTGTACGAACCAGAATCACCTGTTGCAAGAAGTGAATTTTGCCCCAGCATTTACCATTCTTTTTAGGTGTTACTATTTTTTTGTTCAAGCTTATTTAGGTTAAGCAATTTCCTTTGATCCGAGAAGGCTTTTATTTGGACCTTAATAAGGGCCAAGTTATAGGGTATTTGAAAGGGAGGATAAAGGTTCAAACCTATTGCTTTTGATAGGCTCCTAAAGACCCATGATCACCTTTGGCAAGCATCTCTTGTCGTTTTTCTCTTTGTTGGAAAGATTGCTTTCATCTCATATTGCCATCTTGGAGGACATTGTCTTCTCTTGAAAGTCTTTGCCCATTGTGCTTGGAAAAGTGCCCCTTTTTTTGTTTTGAAAAACCTACTCTTCTTGCCCCTGGAGATGTTGTCAATATTGCAGCTTTTTAGAGATCACCATTCACTTATTGTGCGCTCTCTTGCCATTTGTTGTGCTCGTCCTTTGGAGAGCGTCATGCACTCATGGCTTTGCCCTAACCCAGTGTGGGCGGTGATCCTTGGGTCAGTTTTTTTTTTTTTAAAAGAAATGTAACTAGCTTAAGCGGGTATTGCAAAGGTTATTTTTGACTGTATGGTAGAAGAATTGAGGGCTTCTCTTCATTTCGAGGGAAATTGCTTAATCTATAAAGCTCTTTTTTTTTTTTTTTTTAAATTTTAGCAACATCTAAAAATGATAAATGTTAGTTTGCCGATTCATTCCTTGCATACATTTTCCCCAGTATAGGGGGTAGCTCCTAGTTTGGGTTTTCTGAATAAGAATCATCTGCGGTGTTAGTGGGTTGCACAAGGTGAATCTTCTGCTGTTTAAAGGAGAATTGAACAATGGCTCTGCTTCCTCTTGATAGCTCGACTATCCATTGCTTATCTCAGATGCCATTTAAGTGCTGCCTTTATGTAACCTACTTACTCTTGGATTGGCTTACCCCTATCTATTCTTGTCAAGAAGATCTGGCCATTTAGTGGATGGATAACTAGTGCTATCACACCCACTGAGTTGGGTCATTCACAGGATGAAGAGAGATCCCCTAAAAGCATTTCACCATTCATATGAGTACGAGATGACAGGGGATAAGCTGGAAATTACTTCTTTTTTATTTCATTTTTGAATTGATCTTACATGACATGCAATGTTCTTAAATAAAATATGCAAACTGGGAAATTAAAAATTGAAAATAGAAGTATAGAAAGAAAATGGATGAATTTTTGTGAAGCACCCTTTTCTTGTGAGCACTTTAGTGAAAACCCTCAACAGGGTTCGGGGACCATGCTAACCTCCTTGGTGCTCCATTCGCCAGGTGTATCACTAGGCGATGCTGGGTGGACTAACAGATCTTTTGGAGAATTGTTAAGGATGGTACAACTGTTGATCTCATTATTCTTTTGCTTTTTTCGACCTCCTTGGCCGTGCCCAGGCTACCCCCCAGGACTTGAAATTATTCTTTCTTGTCTTTTTTCTTTTCAACTTCCCCCTTGACCTATTTTTAGTCATAATCAGCAAATAAATTGGCGAGCTTGCCCTCTTCACATTTGAACGGGATTGCTGGTACTTTTGGCTCCTTAGGGCCCCATCCCATGCTTTTATAGTCAAACTCAGTTTCTGGCAGAATAGGTCTAGCCATGGCGGGCGCAGGGTATAAGAATTTATCTTTTTACTCTTTAGAGGTCAGTCCTTTGTGGGAATCCCCTTTTCGATAGGCCAGTAAGAGGAGTCAACCACTTCATTCAGGTTATAGAAATTGATTGGGCATGGCGGGAGCTCTCCTTCCCGGTCACTTTCCTCATTGGTTCCCACTAACCCTCAAAGTACTCTACAGCTATAATTCCCTCTGGGTCAGCTTCATCTTTCGTAATTATGTTGATAATGTGATTTGGCAGGGGATTTGTTGTGATATTAGGGATAGGAGCGAAGTTTACCGGCTGTGTGTCGATGACCATGTTGTTGATCAGATCTTGTATCTTGTGCTTCAAGGAAAAGTAGCTTTTCGTGTCATGCCCTTGCCTTCCTAAATAGTACTCTCATGTGAGGGCCGTATTGAATGTAGGATGTAGAGGATTTGGTAGCGGACGTAAGGCTATAAGACTTAGCAAGTTTCTTTTTAGAAGGTTGTGGTATGCTTCCGTTTGGGTATAGGCTAAGGTAGTGAAGGTGCGGTTACGTCGGGCTTCTCAATTGGGATTGTAGTTAGGACGTGCCCCAACTGGGGCAAGAGCAAGTGCTTGGATTACGGGTGTAGTGGGCACACCAGTTGTATGAATAGTTAGTAATGGCTAGGTTGATACTGTGGCCAGTATTGTTGGGTCTGAAGGGGCAGGATGGCGGACATTTCACCTTCCTTCTTACTTACCCCTTTGTTGTGGCCACTTCTTGGTTGTGCTTACAAGGCTTTCTTCAGTGGCCAGTACTGTGGCCAGTATTGTTGGGTCTGAAGGGGCAGGATGGCGGACATTTCACCTTCCTTTAGGATAAGGGTCAGTGATCCTTCCAGTTTTTAGGCTATTTTCTATCATTTTCCCTTGCATGATCAATTATGAAAGCTTTTCCATATGCTTGTTCAGAGCTTTTTGTAATATAGCCCCTAAAAGGTTTGTACGAACAACTGTACATACTCTTTCTTTTTAGTGGTGGATTGACTTGTGCTGCGGGACTCCTTCCATCTTAGGGCATAGGTGTTGAAACCCTCCTTTTCTCCCTTGGTCATTAGCATGAGGGGTCATCGGTCGATGGTTAAATCAATGTTGTGTTGGTACCGAGTCTTGAATGCTAAGACAAGTTCCCCCCAGGTTGTAATCTTTATTAGATCAAGGCATGAGAACCAGTGGAGAGCAGACCCCATCAAGCTATGCTAAAACAATTGCATGAGGAGTTTCGGGTCATTCCCATGACCATTGAGTGCCTTAGCACAGAGACGCAGATGGGTTATGGGATCATTAGTGCCATTGTATTTCTAGAAGTTGGGCATTTGAACTTAGAAGGTCACGGGTGGTATGGGAAGAAATAGAGTTTGTCATAGGAAGTCAAACCAAAAGTGTCATGCCCATGGAGGCTATGTAGAGACTTCTCTAACCCTTGTATTGTTAAGCTGAGTGGGTCTAGGGAAGTCTTCTTCTTGGTGGGTGACAGCAGTATGGTTTCTTCCTCTTTTTCTTCGACGTTTACCATCTTAGGATCCTTCTTATTCTTACAGTGTTATCAGAGCGGAGCACAACTCTAGGTGGGGCAACCTCTGGTTCTTTAGGAGGTGGTACCGATGAAGAATAAATTGAGGCAGGATCTTTAAAGGCCATGAATTGTATCAGTTTGAACATCTCGCTCATATGGGCTCTTATCTGATTAATTTCTTCTCGGGACACCACGTCGCCAGGTGCAGCTTCGTCAGAGTGAGTTGCCATTTGAGAAGCACTCTGTTGGGTGATGATGGATGCTTTGAGCGGTTCTTGAGCCTTTTTGGGGGCAATGATGTCTTTCCTAGCCTTCCTAAAAAAAAAGAAGAGAAAAGACTAGAGTTTAGCCACGTTGATCTTGGAGATTTCTATGCAATGCATGTCTTAAGGGTGCCCTTGCCTTGGGAGGGGACTAAGCATGATGCTTGGGATCACATATGAAGATAGGGGTTTTTCCCCATATGCAATACCATACTTATGCCTGTAGTAATTCATATATCCATACAAGAAGTATAAATGATAATTCTATTGAAATGGGTTCTTTTTGTATATGAAAGTACAAAAGTACATTAAAAGGGGAGGGGGAAGCACTTTCCTTAGGACTTTCACCTATTTACTTTTACATTTGATTCCCTAAACTACTCCTGAGTCTTTGAATTCGCCTTCTTTATGCTTGACGTCAGGAGGTTATTGAACGACCTTGCTTTTGGATTACCCCTTGTCTTGCTAGGAGCCTTATCTCTTTGAGAGGAGAGGGGTTGGGGCCTCTTTTTATGAGATGATCTTGATGCACGCCATGAGTCCTTAAGGTCACTTTCAACCCTTACGAATTTAGGTAAGCTTTAAATAAGTGAGACTAGCTTTGGGGCCATTCTTTGAGGGTTGATCCCATGCATAGAATGCAGTGACTTGAGTTATTTTGGGAACTCTTGTCTTAAAATGGACAATAGATGCATGACAGTATAATGGCAATGAATGCATGGACATAGAATGTTTGCACAACAATAGAAAATGTGTGGGCAACATAATAGCAAGAACCAAGCAGTTAAACCAGGCACAAAGTAAAAAAAAAGTAAAGCGGTCACACTTTCTCCTTAGTTTTGAAATTGACGCCTGTGTCTTAAATTCGACAGAGGTTCGGCTATGCATAAGGTGCTACATGAGTATGAGGTTGAGAGTTATTAATGCTTCCTAAAAAGTTTGGTTCCCAAACCTTCAAACCTCTGGCGTCCACCCTCGAAAGAGTGAACCCCATCTTTGGTTGGTGGTTTGAGCGGGGGGACCATCATAAGGCCATAGGCTAGAAAAATGACACAACATCCTGCCCACAACCAAAACACCATCCCATCTTTTAACTAGAAGGGTAGTAACCGGATAATAATGCAAGTATGCAAATATAAGTGATTGTGTGTGCACAAAATTTTTGAAAACGGAGGAAAGGGCCCAACAATGCCCGTCCATCCTATTCATTCATTTCATACATGACAATTAATATAAGACAGAAAAGTAAAAGGTGAGTACCTACAAAACAAATGCACAAAGTCAGTACCTTTATGAAAAAAAACCCAATACAAGATAGAAGTGGATAATAGTTGTAAGAGTATAAGATGATATGCAAGGATGCAAGTGATGACATCTTTTGAAAACGTTTTAAAAAATTTTGGAAAAATAGACAAAATTGGACAAGGGAATTGGAGATTCTAAGTGAGTGAAGGGTGAAGAGACATGACAATGACCTAACCTTCTAAGTAGTCCCCAGCGGAGTCGCTAATTGTGATGCCCCGATTTTTGCCCTCCAAGTCTTTTAGCGACAATGTAAGGGGCCTTAAGACTATACCCTGATTGGTTAGGCTAAAAGAAGACCCCGGACATGGTGATCTCCCCAAAGCTTCCCCTAGGCATGGACCTAAGGTCCTCTTGTTTCAAGCATGCAAGAAGAGGGGGTTTGAAGGTAGGGATTGAAATAGAAGAATAGTCTAAGTGGTCTTGGAGGGAGAAGAGGGAGGGGGGGAGGGGATTGCAGAAAAGTAAATACAACCCTACCTTGTCTTCTTGTAAGCTTGAATGCTTTAATGAAGGCTTTATTGAACCTTGCAATGACATTCAAAAGCTTCCAAAGGCTGAACTTGATATTCAATGGAGTGAGGAAGCTAGGGTTTCAGTGCTTAGGGCTAGAGGTTTTTAGAGAACTAGGGTTTTGAGGAATTTCAGGGGCTATAGAGAGTTTGGCAGAGCTTTATTGCAATTTTTCGGACCTGAAATACGCTGGTGTAAGCACCCCATTTTTGCCCGCTCGGCAATCTCCGGTTCGACTGGGTCTAGTTTTCAAACACCACAGCACATGCAAGCTCAAGACGAGCCCTTCAATCTCCAATTCAGCCAACTGGTCGTTTCTCAGGCCCACAAGGACCCGCTGGAACCATAAGTACCATCATTCCAGGCAGCTTTCCCAACTAGGCGGTCTCGAAAACCAACGCCATCCAGGCAGCTTCCAGAGATCGGGCGATCTTAGAAACCAACACCTTGTCAAAATTCCAGATGGTTCACTTTTGGCGCCTGCTAGCCCGCCAATGTAGAATGTCCGTAATTCGGTAGTTCTCCAGGACCAGGCACTCTCAGAGACCAACACCACCCTCTCAGGTAGCTTTCTGAGATCGGGCGTTCTCAGGAACCAACACCACCCCACAGATAGCTCTCTAAGACTAGACATTCTCATAGACCAACACCACACAGGTATTTTTTTGAGACCGGATGGTCTCGAGAACCAACACCTAGGTCAACATCGGCGCTTGCTAGCCTGACTCGGTGAAAAATGACCAAAACTGTCCCTAGGGCCTCCAGGCACGTTTTGAGAAAGTTCAAAATCTCTCAAAATGGTAAGTCCATCCTTCTAAAATGTTACTAAAGTACTAAGCGTACTTCACACGCCTTTTGGTCCGATTCCGGTCCCGTTCCGGTTAACTCAGGTCAAAATGACCGTTTTGTCCCGGAACATCCCAGCACTACACAAACCCCACCGAACGGTGAAAGACCCTCCCAAAACCATCCCTAAATGACCCGGTACGCTTAACGCAGCACGCCAAACCATTTCTGATCATTTTCAGCCAAACTTAGTCAAAATGACCATTTTGCCCCTGACAATCCAAACGCGCCCTGAAATAACACTAGTCCTAGGGTTTCGAACAGAGGCTCTCGCCGTATACCCTTGTTTAACCTGTGGAGGACCCTATGACACTAAACACTCACGACTCGATAAAAGTTTCCTGGAGCATCTCGCAGATGCTCTGCCTAAATTGTCTTTTCTACCGATTCCCTGGTTATAACGTACCGTCAAATGACTTAAGAAATGCGTAAATCAGGGAATTCCCAAAAGCTCGTTCATAGATCTTTCCATCAATACGGCTCGATTGAATAGATCGCTTCTCGAAGCCCTTCATCGTACGATGCAAAAATTACAACTTTCAACAACCCTTGGAGTGTCTCGCAGACGCTCCGCTTGGATTGACTTCTCCACCGATTCCTCGATTGCAACGTATTGTCAAACGAATTGAGAAATGTGTAAATCTGGAAATTCTCGAAAGTATTTCCAGAGTACTTCCATCGGTATGGTCCGATCGAAAAGATTGCTTCCCGAAGGCTTTGATCATGCAACACGGAAACAGCTACTTTCGAACACCCACGGAGCGTATCACAGAAGCTCCGCAAAGATGCCATTTTACGCACGATTTCCGAGATGATATCTCACATTTCCAAACACCCTTTAAACTTTTTAAAAACATGAAAGTTTACCGGAAGTCCTAGGAGAACATCCTGAGTGCGGCCGATTTTCCCAAAACCTTCCCGATTGGCTCAATTATCGAGACAAAGTTTAAACGAACCTTCCCGGTGATGGAGCGTATGCTATATGCGCTCAAATTTTGATCAGATCGACCAACTTTTGATCAACAATTGAGATTTAACTAGTACACGGGGTGCCTCGTGTCATTTTGGCAATGGAACAGTACCTACGCATGTGCGACATACGCCAGGCCAAAATTTGGCCAGCGCATGTAGCACATGCGCCAGGCCCATTCCAGATTGCCTATAAATACTAGCACCCCCGTTTGCATATTCTAACTCCGAAATTGATGCGAAACTTTACTGAAACTACTCCAGAACCTCAAATCCATACATATATTCCACCCCTCCAACACTTAGGCTAGGTTCTACCTCCCTCAAGGCCATACACTTCACTTACAAAGCCTTATACACCACTAAACACTCCCTTTCAGCCCTTCAGGCCTTCTTGAAGTCATTCAAGTTCCAATCAAGACATTCATTGAAGACTACAAGTGTGTTGAAGGCAAAATGTGGTATCTCTTTTACATTTGTGTCTTCCTCCACTCTTCTCTTCTCCTTCCTAGCCTACTTAAGCTATTCTCTATTTTAATCCCCATCTTCAACCCCCCTTTCTTGCATGCTTGAGCTAAGAGGGCTCTTAGTCCATACTTAGAGGAAAGCAGTGAGAGCCACCGTGTAGGGGGATCTCTCACTAGCCTACTTTAAGATGGTATGGCCTAGGAGCCCCTTGTTTATGTGGTGTAGCCTAAAAGGCTTGTATGTGCTCATGACCTCTTGCATATTACTATTTTGATCATGGCTTGTGTGCTTGGCTTCATTTTCATGCTTATCACCATGTTCTACAATGCTCACACTACTCTCCATGCCATTTCCAAGCCCTACATTTCTTTTAAAGAATGGTTCCAAGAATTGACTCCTTGAAGTTTAGGATGATACCTTAGAAAATCATGCCTTAGATAATTCCCTACTAACCCCCTAACTCTCATTTTGGCATCATTGCATTTTAACTTGTATAAGATTTGTTTTTTAGCTCTCTAATTTTCAAGGTTTCTATTCTTTTAAGTTTAGTGGTTGGAATGGCCCCATGGAACCCTCTCTTGAGTGGTTTCCCTTTTATTTGGTCATAGGAACCCTCTCTTGATGGAATGGTCTCCTTCGAAAATGTTTTTCAAAATCCTTTTCCTAAAATGGTTTTTAAAAATTCATTCTCCCCATCTTTGCATTAAGAATGGTGCATCAAAAGGTGGCCATCATCATGTCGATTTTTGGACCCCTTATGCTCTTGTCAAGATAATGGTTATAATTGCCATGGGGAAACCTTCCTTATAATGGTTTCAAGCATCACCCATACAAACCATACTTTTAGTTAGAGTCAAAATTTTTATGGAAATGATCTTAAAAAAGATTGCCTACCAAAGTCCATTCCGTAACATGTTTTGTTTTTCAAAACTCTTTCCAAATGTGCATTAAACAACCTTTCAAAATCATCTTTCAATTCATCCCTAGGTTAACTTGACCCTAGATGACCAACCCTAGGTTAACTTGACCCTAGTTGTCCAACCCTAGGTTAACTTGACCCTAGTTGTCCAACCCTTTGGTTAACCTAACCCGAGTTAGTTAACCTAGATCACCTTAACCCTAGGTTAACCTAACCTTAATTAGTTAACCCTAGTTCAATCCACCCTAGGTTAACTTGACCCTAGTTGTCCAACCCTTTGGTTAACCTAACCCGAGTTAGTTAACCTAGATCACCTTAACCCTAGGTTAACCTAACCTTAGTTAGTTAACCCTAGTTCAATCCACCTTAGGTTAACTTGACCCTAGTTGTCCAAACTTCGATTAACCTAACCCTAGCTAGTTAACCTTAGGTCATCCCTAACCATAGGTCAACCCAACCTAAGTAAGTATACTTTAAGATTCCAACTCATGGACCCCTTTTTTAATGATCTATCCACTTAAAACTATTCTCATGACTCATTTTTCCAAAACCTCCTACTCTCTTGAGATTTCAAAAATCCAACTCCATAACCTCTTCAAATGTTCCCACATCCCATCTTCAAGGCATTTCCAAAAATGGTTTCAAAAGGTCACAAACCTAAGGTGTCCCTAGCCCTCTTATGGTTAAGGACCCCAAAGGAAGGTGATATATCAAGAGCAACCTCCAAGGTTGTCCATATTAGGGCTCTAAACTCTTAGCCATTTTCAAAAGCCACTTTCAAAAACTAATTTATCAAAACATTCCAAAGTCATACCTCCAAGGTTTTCAAAACAAGACCTCAAAACATTTTCAAAACTCTCGTGAGTTACTCCAAAACATTTTCCAAAACTCCCTTGATTTGATTCACAAACGTTTTCAAAACACTCCATCATCCAATTTCAAGTCAAAACTTTCAAGACCACAAAGTGTCTTCAACTTTCCCAAAGACCTCAAAGTGTTTTTAAACCTCCCACAGGCCCTAATGTGCCTATTTTCCATCGGGCTCTTGTCCAAACTATGATTGACCTGATTCTTGTCAAATGAGATACGTAGGCAACCTAAAATGGTGCGGTCATAACTTCTATTTCAACTCCAGTCCCTTTTTCAAAAGTTCCTATCAATTTAAGGTTTCTATCTCAAACCCTTTAAAACTCCCATGCTTTCAAACTTCTTCCAAAACATGCATCATGCATCATTTATCTGAAAAGTGATGACTAAACCTTATTTTCAAAACTCTAAAAGTGGATATTAAGTGGATAATGGTAGCTATTTATTTTAGTGAGTGAACAAAAGGGTGATTAGACATGTAAGTATCGAAAGGGCAGGGTAGGGTGATAATCTTAGGATATCTTCCCTACACGTAACCAACCTCCGGACCATAGATTCCTGTTTTCGTATGACTAAAATGGAATTATTTTCCAAAAGGGCTTAAATCTTTCCAAAGGTTGCCAAACAACCCATTTTCTTAAAAACTCTCTCTTGAGGGAGTTTTAAAAAATCTTCTCCAAAAACCCTAGGTTTAATCTTTAGACTAACACTTAGTTTTAAGTGCCGTAACTCACCTTAATCAAGTTAGGTGGCGACTCCTATTTTTCTATGAAGCTCTTAATCAAACCAATCTTCAATTCAAACTTAGTCGCACTTATCCTTCTGGGAGGACGAGTTCTAGTAACAAAGTTCTGTGCTTTTTGTCTCCAAGCCAAAAGGACCTTGGACCCCCAAAAATCGAGGCGCGACAGTTGGGGGATGGTTTGTACTTAGAGGCCAAAAGTTGGAGGAGGTGGCACCACTAGGAGTGACGCCTAGCCAATTTTTGGCAGTGGCGCCACTTTCGTATGAAAATAATTCTAAAGATTTGATTCAACTTGGGTAGCAAAACAAAGATTTGGGCGCCACTCCTAGTGGCTCTAAGCCATTTTTTGGCTTGGCTCCACTGTGAATGGCTCCAGTTTGATTTGGAAAGCTGCTGGGCTGGGGGGCCCAGCTAGAAAAGAGATAAGGGCACCCGAGAGTACCCTGGGGGTTGCTAGTTTGACACCCAAAATCAGAATAGTTAAAAAAGATGACCAATCCACCATGGGCAAAATAATCATTTGGATTGAAAAATATCAAAATGGGCCTCGAATGGACCGGGATGGCACTTGGAGATTGGAGTTATTCGTGGGAGTGCCTCAGGAGTTTATTGGTTTAATACCTAGAGTCGGTGTGGTTGACAAGGATGACTGGCCTACCAGGGGCAAAATGGTCATTTGAATCAAGAAACACCGAAACGGTGTCGCGCCCCGATTTTTCGCACCCAAAAAAGACAAGTGAGAAAAACTCAGTGCTTTCTCGTTAGAACTCATCCTCCTAGAAGAACGAGTGCTACTAGGTTTGAATTGAAAATTGATTTGATTAAGGGCTTTTAAAAAAAGTTTGGAGTCACCACCTAACTTGATTAAGGTAAGTTAGGTCACCTAAAAACTAAGCACAATCTGAAAATTATGCTTAGGGTTTTTGAAAAAAAGGTTTTTTGAAAATACTATCAACTTTAGAAAAGAATTTTTAGAACGAAATTGACATTATGCATGATATGTAAATGCAATAGAAAGATTTGATTTGGAAATAGATTTGAAAAGAACTTGATCTGATGTTGAAAAGTGATTCGAAAAGATAGATTTGATTTTGAAAGAAAGTTTTTAAAATTGAAAATAGTGATTTGAAAATAGATTTTTGGAATTGGAAGTTTGAAATAGATCATGGAATTGAAAACTTAAGAAGAGCTATGACTGCACCCATGAGGGTTGCCTACGTATCCCTTTTGAGGAATCAGGTCAGCCGTAGTTCAGACGAGAGTCTGATAGAAAATTTGATTTGAAAAGAGTTTGACTTGAAAGGGAGATTTGATTCGAACTTGGAATAAAAGATTTGAAATTAAAATTTGATTTTAGAAAACTTAGGATTCATGAAAAATAGGATTTGAAAATATTGGAAGTGATTAGGTTTGATTTAGAAATGCTTGACTTGGAACGATTGGAAAAGATTTGACTTCAATGTTTGACTTAGAAAATTTAGAAAATTAGAGTTTAGAAAAGATTGGATTTAGGAAATCTTTAAATTAGGAGAGTTTCAAAATAGGAAAATTCCATTTTAAGAAAGTTTCATTTTAGGAAAGTCTCGAATTAAGAAAGTGCCAAATTAGGAAAGTTTTTATTTTAAGAAGTTTTTGAATTTGGAAAGATTTGAAATTTGAAAAGTTTTCAAATTAGGAAAGTTTACTTTTAAGAAAAAGTTGACTTTGGAAATATTCGAATTTGGAATGTTGGAATTAAGAAAGGTTTAGAATTTAGAAAAATTTGGGGTTTGGAATGATTTGGAATTTAGAGAGAGATTTGGAATTTAAAGAATTTGAATTAAGAAAGATTAGAAAGTGTTAGCATTTTGGAAAGATTTGGAATTGGAAAGTTTTGAAATATAGAAAGATTGGAATTTAGAAAGTTTGGGATTAGGAAATGTTTGAACTTATAAATATTTGAAAAAGTTGAAATTTAGAAAGTTGAAATGTGGAAAGGTTTGAAATTAGGAAAGGTTTGAATTTAGAATGATTTAATTCCTATTTCTTAAAGTTGAAGATTTGATTTTGTTTAAAAAAATGGAGGATTTGATTTAGTTTTCAAAAACGGAGGATTTGGTTTAGTTTTCAAAAACGGACGATTTGATTTGACATCGAATTGGAAATGAGAAATTTTGAAAACTATAGTTTTGGTATAGGAAAATTGATTTTGAAAATCTAAGATTTGACATAGAAAATAGAGGTTTTGGAAATCTATGTTTTGAGGCAAGATTGGAAATCATGTTTTAGGAGAAAAAATTAGGATTTTCTAACCATGGCTCTAGGGTTTAATTTGGACTCCAAGAAAAAGAGAGTTGGAAATGAGATCTTTTTGAAAAGAGAGATTTTTTTAGAAGGCAATTTGAAGAGTGTTTTTAGTAAGTAAAATCTTTGAAGGGAGTTTTTAGAAAGGAACTTTTGAAAAGAGATTTTTGGGAAGTAAACTTGAAGAGAGTTTTTAGAAAGTGAATTTTTTAAGGGAGCTTGTGGGAAGGAATTTGAAAAGAGTTTTTAGGAAAGCAAGTTTGAAAAGAGATTTTTGAGAGGATTTAAAAAGAGATTTTGGAAAGTAAGTTTGAAAAACAATTTGGAAAAGGATTTGAATGTGGACTTTTGCAAGCCTCTAAAAATATCTCACTTTTTAAAAATAATTCTAACCATAAAAAGATTAGAACCACTCTAGGAGTGCGATTTTAAAAACAACAAGGATTTGAAAATATGGACCATGAAGGTCACTTAAATGTAACACTTTCCTAAAGCAACCCTAGCCATGTAAAGGCTAGAATCACCTTAGGATTGTGATTTTGAAAGCAAATTTTGGAGAAAAGAAGATTTAATGCAAGTTTTAAAAACGATTTTCGATGCAAGTTTTGAAAGCAAGTTTGAAAACAAGTTTTGGAGAGATGTATGATCATGATATGCACAATGCAAGTTGGGGTCGTGAACATACAAGGTTAAAGGCTTCACCACATAATCAAGGGGGCCGAACCCACGTGGTCTTCAGTTAGACTAGAGAAAGCCCCCGACATGGTGACTTTCAATAGCCTAATCCTACACATGAACCGGGGAGTCCCTTATTTCAAGCATGCAAGAAAGAGGGGAAAGAAGCTGGGGGATTAAAATAGAAGAAAACCTAAGTGGGTTAGGAGAGAGAAGAGAGAGGGGGAAAATGCATAAACGTAAATAAGAAACCTACCTTGTGTCTTATTTTTTTTGCTTGCTTTTATTTGCTTTGTTTTGCCGCGGTTTTCGAGAGTTTGCTTTAGTTTTCAAGAGTTTTGGAGTTGTAGAACTTCAAGTCTTCCATGGAGGCTTCGGAGGCTTATATATGGGTGTATAAGAGTGTATGTATGCTAGGGTTTAGTGTATGGGGACTAGAGTTTTGAAAACCTAAAGACAGCTTGGGTTTGGAAGGGCTTTGAGCTCTGTAATTCAAAAAACAGAGATTTTAGATTGAGTTTGCGGACCCTTTTCACGCTGGAAGAGGCTCTGTATTTATATACAGAAGAGTAAACTGGCGCATGCTGCAGTGTCGCTAGGCCAAAAATTTCAGTGGCGCTAGACCATTTTTTGGCTTGGCACCACTAATTTAGGAAATGTTTAATGTTGGCAAGTAACGTTTCTTTAAAAGATTTGGGTGCCGGTATTAGTGACTACCATGTAATTTTTAGCCTAACTTCACTAGGAGTGACTCTGAAAGGTCTGGGAATGATTTAAAAGACCGGGAATGGCCTAGAGGGCCAGAAAAGGACATGAACCCTTAGAATAGTGTTCTAGGGGTAACGAAATTGAAAAATTATGTCAGGATGTGTTGGAGGAGTTGGCCGGGCTATTAGGAGCAAAACGGTCAATCGGGCCCGAAAGCTATCGGAATGGACTTGGAATATCCCTAAAGAAGACTCAAGGCTTAGAAACATTACCTAGAATGTTTCAGGAGGTTGCCGGTTTGATACCTTGAGCCGGTGTGGTTCCCGGAGGCAATCGGATGCTTAGGGGCAAAATGGTCATTTTGATCGGAGGGTCTTGAAATTGGCTCGAAACTGACTGGAAGGTACCTAATCATGCCAGATTGTCTTTAGGACAATCTTGGAAGGGTGGACTTACCGTTTTGAGAAGTTAGGTACTTTCTCAAGAAACGTGCCTAAAAGCCTTAAGGGCAGTTTAATCATTTTTCACCAGAATGGGCTAGTAGGCACTAGTGTTGACCTGGGTTTTGAGTGTTTCGGTCACTTTGATGGTGGTCCCGTGACATAGGGATTTGTTGGCAATTCCCAATGTCGACCTGTTTATGAGTGTTTCCGTCACTCTGACGGTTGCGATGTTTACGAGTGTTTCCGCCACTCTGACGGTTCGCGATCATTCCAGAGACTGCGTGATCTTGACAAGCTACTAGGTGGACTTATCGCCTGAGGAATCAACTTTCTCGAAAGGCGTGTTAAAACGAACATTCTTTATTGGCTGGCTAGCAGGCGCCAAAGGTGGACCGTTCTACCATCTCAAGGACTTGGGGTCTCATCCCGGTCGGCGGGTTTGAAGGGACTTACTGTTCTGAAGATTTTTCTCGAAAAACATGTCAGACTAGATGGACTTACCGTCTTGAGGGATCAACTTTCTTGAAAGGCGTGCTAGGCTTAATTTGAACTGGAATTGGATTCGAATTGGAATTGAGATTGAAAGGGGGACTTACCATCTTAGAGAAGACGTGCCCACTGGAATTGGATCGGATAATGCCCCAAGGGCATTTTGGTCATTTTGCCTTTATTTGGGCCGGACGGGCCCGCAAAGCGATCGATTGATTGGATTATGTCTGAAAAACTGGTTTGAATTGGAATGCATCCATATTGACTTGAATACAAGTTTGGACAGACTAGAGATTGCTGAGCAGGCAAAAATGGGGTGCTTACAAATGGGTTTGGCACTGACTGGAATGGAATTTAGAGGTTGGCGATACTTGTGGGAGTGCCTTTGGGGGTCTACTGGCTTGATAACTAGAGTTGGTGTGGTTGACGAGGGCGATCGGGGGACCTAAGGGTAAAATGGTCATTTTGACCAGAAACCACTAGAATGGGTTTGAAAATGGTTCGAATAGCATTCTGAGCATGCCAAATTTTCTAGAACAATCTTGGAAGGGGTGGTATAAAATAATCTACACACTAAGTAGAGTCATTAGATCCTTAATACAATGTTTTGTTATTATCAAAATCAAGGCATAGAGTCAACAATCTCTCCCTTTTTGATGATGACAAAACTTTAACAAATATGAACAATTTACTCATTGTCTAACGAACTTAGTAAAGTGTAATATTAGAAAATTTTAGCTCAAGATATGTTACCTGTTGGGAGTGTAAGATTTTCTCTCCCCCTCCCCTTTTTTTTACTTAATGCATCAATGCATTTTCAGGTTCAAAGCAAGATAATTAAACCAAGATAGATAGGTTTTGATCAAAAATGATTCCGAGCATTGCAAGATTTGCTCCCCCTTTCTTATGCAATGTAGCACTTAATGCTACCAGATTTTCTTAAAGCTCAGATACCAATATATTAATATATTTTTAAAATTAAAGTAATTATCTATATCATACTCATATCTTCTTCATATCAATACTTTCTCTCCATTTCTATCAACTCATCAAAAAGAGTTAGATATGGAATTTAAATACAGTGCAAAAAATCTTAAAACATAAAAAAATTATTATTAGAGTATCAACCACAACAATCAACTCATCAAATTAGTAATGATAAGTCAATTTTTGTCCAAAATAGAGCATTTATATATAATAGGCATCCATAAAGTGCAAATACAAAAAAAAAAAAAAAAATCCACAAAATTATACAACATATTGTATTAAGGATGACACACCATCCTATTAAAAAATATTGCTCAGAAAATGCAAGTGTTAATGCCAATGATAACGATAATGCAAATACAAACGTGCTCATTTGGTTTTGGGAGATAGGGTGTGAGATAGGTCAACAGGGTCATCAGCAGTGTTGGTGAATTTGGAGGTTGGATTCCTTTGTCTCAGGCCATATCTGTGAGTGCATGTTGATTGCTCTGGAGGGGCTTGGCTTGAAGGATCTGATGGTTCAGCAATTGGAGTGTTGTCTCCCTCAGTTGATTCACTCACCTCATCAGTGGTTTAGTCCTCCTTTGCCAACTTTGCTGCTTCAGGGAAAATGAGTATGTATTTATTTCCAATGACCTTCTTGATGTATTTCTCAATATGTTCAGTTGAGACAACAATGTCATTGGTGATGTCTTTCCTCAGATTGCTTCCCGTAGTCACAAAAGCTTTGCTTATTTACCTTACCTTCTTCTTAGTTTGTAGTAGCCTCATTGCTCCATTATTAATTTTCTTATCAAATTTGGTAAACATCTCTTCTTGCTATTTCTTCATTTCTTTCATAATATTCATCAAGACTTCTATCTGCACAAAACTGCTGTTAGGCATAGTGTCCATGGAAAAAAGTTTCCTTTGTGTTCTAGATGATTCACCTTTTTCAAATGTGCTAGCTTTTGGAGTTGCACTTTCATTAGCAATTTTCTCCTTCTTTGGGGTTCACTTCTTGGTCTGGTCGTCATAAAAGTACCTCATCCTGGACAAAGTCTTATGATTGTACTCATCAGAATTGGAATCAGGTGTCCTTTTCTTTTCATTTGACAAATCAACTTTAAAGTATTGGAAGACCTTTGTAAAAAATATTCCATAAGACAAACTTACCTTTGTCCTTGTTGCCTTAAGTATATGGTTCAAAATAAAGTCAGCCAAGTCAACATTGGTCTCAGTTAAGTAAGGCTACATGAAAAACAACTATTTCTAAAAAAACGTACTCAAACTTCCCACCTTTAGAAATAAGAATGTGGCACACAAAATAATGGACAAGTCTCAATTCTAATGTGAGTTTATTAGCAGTGGGTTGGAAACTATCATCAGTCACTTCTTTACCCATAAGAATGGTTAGGGTTGCACATCTATCTATGTTCTTCTTCCTTATTTCTCCACCAGCATTCATACCCAAAATTTGACAAATCATACCCTTAGTGAGAAGAATAGAAACACCCTTAACATAACTAGAAATATTTACACTTCTTCTTTCCTTTTGGGCATGGGCATAAAATTGCCTAACCAACTCATGGTAGAACATCATCTCTCAACAATGTCATGGATTTTCATTTAAGTTTCTCAAGTTTGGGCTCAAAAGTAAACTTCTCTCTAGCAAAGAAACCATAATCAATCCATCTGCCGTTCAAAATAACTCTAGAGAAGAAATCTTGATCATACTTATCTCGATACTGCAAGAGTATGGGTTGTTGCGTGTAGTTTAAATCCCGACAAAACGGGATATTGAATCCCCAAGAACCAATCTCAATATGAGAATAACGCAAGCAAGTACTAAACAACCTAAGCATGAATTGCTATTGATAAATTGTATCTAAAAGAAGATAAAAATTTCTTTTTTGTTTAAGAGTTGTGATTTGGTTTGTTTAATCTACTAATGCAAGCAATTCAAAACTAGATTTAGAAATAGGAGAAAGGTCTTGTACACAATTGATTCAACCAACCAAGTCTTTATAAAACTTTAATAGAGGATATTATAATTCAAATCAAAGGTCTCTTCAGGAATCTTTGATTCGGAAGATTTAGACTGTAAAAATGAGAATTCATTAACAATTGAGTATAGATTTGTATTCAATTTGAGAATCATAGACCCATATCATCGATTTTTGCAATTCTTATACCAATGATAAGATTGTGCATAAGAGTTACCAAACTTAATAAAGGATCTAAGTTTTCTTATAGATGAAGACTTCAATTGCTAAGAATTAGAATAATTAGAAGCTAAATCATTGAAAACCCATTATAGACTTATAAATTCTTGGTTGATCTTTACAATTGCATTCAAAAATTAATTTAGCTACTCAATTCCATTGCAATAACTAGATTAATTGAAGAAGTAATGATGAATTGAAGGCAATTTGTATCGAAATCTAGCTATTATAATGTAAATTCAAGTGTTTCTCTCTCTAGAAATGTACAAATAGCTAAGAAAACTAAGTACCAAATGTCCAAAACTAGGCTAGATCCCCAAATTGGAAACATTCTGCGTTAAATAGTTGGGAAAAAAATAGGGAGGCATTCGAATGGTCGTTCGAACGTCTATCACTGGCTATCAAATGACAATGTGAGCTCTATGAATTTCTGCCCTGCTATTGAACCTGAATCAAATGGCAAAACATGGAGTAGACTGAATCAAATGGCAAAACATGATCATAAACATCCATATAAGGTTTAGAAATGCTACAATGAAAACGACTTTATATAAGTATCCATGAGGCCTTAATTTTAACGAGTAATATTGTATAAATAGAAAATTAATACATAATTTTAATGTATAATGACGTGACTAAATAGAAAATGCACGTTTCCTTGTCAAATAAAGTGTGTTTCTCTTGTTAAATAGTGTTCCTTATGACTATAATTGAAACAAGAAGGTTAGGAACTTAGGAGAGCCCGCAAATGATCGGCACCGCTTATGTGCTGATGCATTGGTTAAAATGGGGAGAGAACAAATTGAAGAACTCGTGATCTTGAAAGACCCATGAAAAATCTGAACCGCTTGCTTTTTGCCGACATGATCGGCACGATTATGTTAGACTTCAATTTCTTTTGTTTTCTTCTTTCCTTTTCGAAGAACAAAACAAAAAAATAGGAGGGCCCGCAATATATATATTTATATATAGATGTGGACAACCCACTGCCACGCATGCACACACCAAAATAGCATTGTCATACATGCAGTTTAGTTAGGTGGGAGTACAGCCCGATTACATGCTTTTATTGGGTGGTGAAGCATTTGACATATCATCGCATTCAAAGCCTTGCTAGTTGGCACACCTTTGAAATGGACAGGAGTGTATATATGTATCGTTTCCAACTGATTTTAAAATATTTGTCACTTTGCATGAACTATAACTCATAGTTGAATGTGAAGTATTTCAATGTTTTGATAAGTGGTTAGATTTGATTTCTTTGTAATTTGATTACTGATCATTTATTGGTTAAAGTGAATTACACGTAAGAGGGTCCATTACAACAAAAAATAGCATTTGTGAGAAACCTCTCTTTCGGACGTGAGCTTCAATGTTGTTGTTATTGCTGCTAATAATTTTTACTGGCATTTGTTGTATGAAATCATAGGCTATATGATTCATATATGTGATATTATAACTTTTGACTGCAAGCAGATAGAGATTAGAGAATATGTGTATGGATCTTCTTTCTGTTTAGAGCATCCTTGTGTAATTGAGGGTCTTTTATTTCTTGGTTCTCAAAGCCAGAGTGAAAAATTAACGTCAATCAACAAAATTTTTGTCACCTAAATATTAAGGGATTTGAATTATAATAATCTTCCACACAAGTTAAAAAATTAGAGTGCCAATCAATATTTTTTTGTGTTCCCGTAATATTATCTTTTAACGGATTAAATAATTTTAACAGTAACAATTTTTTTTCTTATATTTTCTCTTGCTTTTTCTTTTTCTCCATAAATCTAAGATCCAAACATAATATAAAAATTACAAAGCCAAAGAGTGAGAATGGAAAGTGTTTGCATTTTTGTTTTGGTTTCCTTTCTATCTATACACTCAAACTTTCAAAGATTTCAAGTGGATAGCATACGTATTAACAATTTTAGAGTGACCACAATATATAGCAACAAGAATAAAAATTGTATTATTAATAAATTCGTTGTATATTATTAGAAGTGTTTTGTTCTCCTTTGACGACCTCTTTTACCATCTGACAAGTTTTGAACTTAAGATCTTGTGGTGCCCAAACCCCAATCTTTTAGGAGATGAAAGTGTAGGGAATCTTTTCCAGAAGAGTAATGCTATTCAAACATATATTTTGTACAAAAATTTTACCGAATGATGTGGTGTTTTTGTAATCCTTGTATTTTAATATAATCATCCATTATTTTGGCTCATTATTTTATATATACCGTTACCACGTCATTTTGATAGAGTTTTTGGTATAAATATTTTGTAAGAACAAAATGTTCGTTTCTTAAATGGCTCATCGTGAGTAAATTATCTTCAACATAACCAAGCACAAACGAGACAATGATGGTAATAAATAGCCATATAAAGGTTGGAAAATCCTACAATAATGACAACGTTATGTAACTTCCAATAAGGCTTTTAATTTTAGCGATTAATGTCATACAAAAAGAGAAATTATATACGATGTTTTGGTAAAACGGCGTGAATGAATAAGAATCTTTCACTTTAAAAAAAAAAACTCTTCAGAAGTCTCTTAGTTAAAATTGCCATCTTCACATAATTCTAAAAAGAATTTTTGGTGAAAATTTAATAGTGAAAATTTCACATAAAAAAAAAAGCAAAATGAAAACAGATCCATCATTATTAATGCATTGATGTGCAATGTGTGAGGGTGGACCATTTGCAGCTGGCATGCAATACATGTGAGCTCACAAGTGCTCAAACAGTTTCATAAATTGCACTACTTAAGGAGAAAGACAGATTTAAATTTAGAAATTTTTTTGTCATATTGCTAGGTAAGAGACTCAACTAGCTTTTAGTATGTTACCTACCATTCCTTCATGCATTGACACACAACACAACAAAATTGGAGAGCTCTTCCTCATGAGAAATTATTTAGTAGGTCCCAAACACTACATTAGGATGATAATATAGTGTGCTCAACTAATTAAAAATAAACACGTGTTCCTATTTTAGGTTGATTGATCTCATTTTTAGGTTTATTGACCTAATTATTAGAATAATATAAATAACAATTTTCGTAACATATTCATATTTATGACCCATATAGTTGAGTTGACAAAAAATACATGATGTGGTTATTTTTAAATAGTTAGGTATATCATATCATCATGCTAACGTGGTGTTCCAGGCCTATGGAATAATTTCTCACTCTTGTAGGAAAATATTTATTATTTTAGGACCTCAAATTCTTTTTCTATTGTTGTAAAGAAAATGTTAATTTTCTTGTACACAATTGATTCAACCAACCAAGTCTCTATAAAACTTTAATAGAGGAATTTATAATTCAAATAAAAGGTCTCTTCATGAACGTTTGATTCGGAAGATTTAGACTATAGAAATGAGAATTCATTAACAATTGAGTATAGATTTGTATTCAATTTGAGAATCATAGACCCATATCATCGATTTTTGCAATTCTTATACCAATGATAAGATTGTGCATAAAAGTTACCAAACTTAATAAAAGATCTAAGTTTTCTTATAGATGACGACTTCAATTGCTTAGAATTAGAATAATTAGAAGCTTAATCATTGAAAACTCATTATACCTCCATTGAAGACTTATAAATTCTTGTTTCATATTCACAATTGCATCCAAAAATTGATTTAACTACTCAATTCCACTGCAAAAACTAGATTAATTGAAAAAGTAATGATGAGTTGAAGGCAATTTGTATCAAAATCTAGCTATTATAATGTAAATTCAAGTGTTTCTCTCTTCAGAAATGTACAAATAGCTAAGAAAACCAAGTACCAAATATCCAAAACTAGACTAGATTCCCAAATTGGAAACATTCTGCGTTAAATAGTTGAGAAAAAATAGGGAGGCATTCGAATGGTCGTTCGAACGTCTATCACCGACTATCAAATGACCCATGAAAAATCTGAACCGCTTGCTTTTTGCCGACATGATCGGCACGATTATGTTAGACTTCAATTTCTTTTGTTTTTTACTTTCCTTTTCGAAGCACAAGACAAAAAAAACAGGAGGGCCCGCAATATATATATTTATATATAGATGTGGACAACCCACTGCCACGCATGCACACACCAAAATAGCATTGTCATACATGCAGTTTAGTTAGGTAGGAGTACAGCCCGATTACATGCTTTTATTGGCTGGTGAAGCATTTGACAGATCATCGCATTCAAAGCCTTGCTAGTTGGCACACCTTTGAAATGGACAGGAGTGTATATATGTATCGTTTCCAACTGATTTTAAAATATTTGTCACTTTGCATGAACTATAACTCATAGTTGAATGTGAAGTATTTCAATGTTTTGATAATTGGTTAGATTTGATTTCTTTGTAATTTGATTACTGATCATTTCTTGGTTAAAGTGAATTACACGTAAGAGGGTCCATTACAACAAAAAATAGCATTTGTGAGAAACCTCTCTTTCGGACGTGAGCTTCAATGTTGTTGTTATTGCTGCTAATAATTTTTACTGGCATTTGTTGTATGAAATCATAGGTTATATAATTCATATATGTGATATTATAACTTTTGACTGCAAGCAGATAGAGATTAGAGACTATGTGTATGGATCTTCTTTCTGTTTAGAGCATCCTTGTGTAATTGAGGGTCTTTTATTTCTTGGTTCTCAAAGCCAGAGTGAAAAATTAACGTCAATCAACAAAATTTTTGTCACCTAAATATTAAGGGATTTGAATTATAATAATCTTCCACACAAGTTAAAAAATTAGAGTGTCAATCAATATTTTTTTGTGTTCCCGTAATATTATCTTTTAACGGATTAAATAATTTTAACAGTAACAATTTTTTTTCTTATATTTTCTCTTGCTTTTTCTTTTTTTTTTTTTCACAAATCTAAGATCCAAACATAATATAAAAATTACAAAGCCAAAGAGTGAGAATGGAAAGTGTTTGCATTTTTGTTTTGGTTTCCTTTCTATCTATACACTCAAACTTTCAAAGATTTCAAGTGGATAGCATACGTATTAACAATTTTAGAGTGACCATAATATATAGCAACAAGAATAAAAATTGTATTACTAATAAATTCGTTGTATATTATTAGAAGTGTTTTGTTCTCCTTTGACGACCTCTTTTACCATCTGACAAGTTTTGAACTTAAGATCTTGTGGTGCCCAAACCCCAATCTTTTAGGAGATGAAAGTGTAGGGAATCTTTTCCAGAAGAGTAATGCTATTCAAACATATATTTTGTACAAAAATTTTACCGAATGATGTGGTGTTTTTGTAATCCTTTTATTTTAATATAAACATCCATTATTTGGGCTCATTATTTTATATATACCGTTACCACGTCATTTTGATAGAGTTTTCTGTGTAAATTTTTTGTAAGAACAAAATGTTCGTTTCTTAAATGGCTCATCGTGAGTAAATTATCTTCAACATAACCAAGCACAAACGAGACAATGATGGTAATAAATAGCCATATAAAGGTTGGAAAATCCTACAATAATGACAACTTTATGTAACTTCCAATAAGGCTCTTAATTTTAGCGATTAATGTCATACCAAAAGAGAAATTATATACGATGTTTTGGTAAAACGATGTGAATGAATAAGAATCTTTCACTTTGAAAAAAAAACTCTTCAAAAGTCTCTTAGTTAAAATTGCCATCTTCACATAATTCTGAAAAGAATTTTTGGTGAAAATTTAATAGTGAAAATTTCACATAAAAAAAAAGCAAAATGAAAACAGATCCATCATTATTAATGCATTGATGTGCAATGTGTGAGGGTGGACCATTTGCAGCTGGCATGCAATACATGTGAGCTCACAAGTGCTCAAACAGTTTCATAAATTGCACTACTTAAGGAGAAAGATAGATTTAAATTTAGAAATTTTTTTGTCATATTGCTAGGTAAGAGATCAACTAGCTTTTAGTACGTCACCTACCATTCCTTTATGCATTGACACACTACACAACAAAATTGATCGGCTCTTCTTGATGAGAAATTATTTAGTAGGTCTCAAACACTACATTAGGTTGATAATATAGTGTGCTCAACTAATTAAAAATAAACATGTGTTCCTATTTTAGGTTGATTGATCTCATTTTTAGGTTGGTTGACCTAATTATTAGAATAATATAAATAACAATTTTCGTAACATATTTATATTTATTACTCATGTAGTTGAGTTGACAAAAAATACATGATGTGGTTATTTTTAAATAGTTAGGTACACCACATCATCATGCTAACGTAGTGTTCCAAACCTACGGAATAATTTCTCACTCTTGTAGGAAAATTTATTATTTTAGGACCTCAAATTCTTTTTCTATCGTTGTAAAGAAAATGTTAATTTTTCAGAATTTTATATAAAAAATTCTATGAGAATGAAGGAGCAATGATAATTTTATAATTAAAATTTATTAAAATAAATTTTTTGTTTTAAAGTGAATAACTTTTATTCACACACGTCAAATTACACTACGCAACAGGGCTGACTCAAGACAACTTGAGGTCTAAGACAAACAATTTTAAATGAGGTTTTTTATGTTTTTAGTTTATAAAATAATTTTTTTTGATAAAATCAGTATTTTTTTTCTAAAATTTATCGGTATGCTAATTTTGGCCTTCTTCCAATGGGCCTTTTTCAGTTGAAAAATGTATATATTTTTTAATTAGTGTATTCAATTTCGAGATCACTTTTATAGGGCATTTTTTCTTGTCTATACTGAGATGTTTTTTGATGCTCCGTTTGGTATCCGAATTTTTGGTAGAAAACGTAAAAGAAAAGGAAAAAGTGAGAGAAAAGATAATAAAATGAAATAGTATTTTTATTTTCTTTTCTCTCACATTTTTCTTGTCATTTACTTTTGTCACTGAAAGTCGGGGTTTTAAACGGAGCATTAAAAAAATTTTGTAAAAATCATATAAGGCTTTGATTATAGCATGTAAGGCTTAAAAAAAAATTGAGGTCTTCAATTTATTATTGGTTAAAATGATATTTTTACTCTCTTAAATTTACTAGTGTAGTTGATTTTGTCTCTTTTTTCTATTAAGTATTTTTTTCTCATTCAAAATGAAGCTCTTTATAAAAGGAGATGAAAAAAATTACATAAGATCCATACTAGAACCTATGAAGATTTTAAAAATTGGAGAGGCAAGCGCCTAGCCATAGAGCCGGGCCTGCTACCCAACAAAATTGGAGAGCTCTTCTTGTGGGGAAAATTATTTTTTCCGTCTTCTTGGAGTACCCATTCTCCTAATGCAGCAACACACCAACGGGACTCACTTAAAATAGACTCACGGTAATAGTAAGAGAATGAAAGAGGGCCGCGCGATCATTCAAGAAAAATAATAATTTCTTGTTCTTAATTGCGGTTGGTATCAGACTTTCAATCTAACTCTTCCATATCTACGCACTTCTATATATGTAAACCCTATATATGACCCTCTCTTGACTGAAAAATTAGTCACTTGAAGAACAAAACATGGCTTCTTTGGATGTTATTCTATACTCTCTGGTCGTTGGTTTCTTTCTATATTGCTTCCTCAACCTACGCACCCTCCTTAAACGTCACCCACTGCCACTACCACCGGGACCAAAACCATGGCCGGTCATCGGAAACCTGCCCCACCTAGGCACCATGCCACACCACTCCATCGCGGCCATGGCTAGGACCTATGGGCCCCTCATGCACCTTCGGCTTGGGTCCGTCCACGTGGTGGTGGCGGCGTCGGCGTCTGTTGCAGCACAGTTCTTGAAGACCCATGATGCCAACTTCTCTAGCCGGCCGCCCAACTCCGGTGCTAAGCATATTGCTTACAACTATCAGGACCTTGTGTTTGCACCGTATGGTCCACGGTGGCGCATGCTTAGGAAAATCTGCTCCGTCCACCTCTTCTCCGCCAAGGCCTTGGATGACTTCCGTCACGTCCGCCAGGTCTCTCTTTCATGTTCACACACTCGCACTCATTCAATTGTTTTCAAAACAAATACGTAGAGATATATACATATATATATATATATATATACTTGTTGCAGGAGGAGGTAGCGATACTGACAGGGGCGCTGGCCAGTGGGGGACAAGCGGCGGCGGTGAACCTGGGGCAGCTGCTGAACGTGTGCACCACCAACGCGCTGGGGCGGGTGATGCTGGGGCGGAGGGTGTTCGGCGACGGCAGCGGTGGAGGGGATCCCAAGGCCGACGAGTTCAAGCAGATGGTAGTGGAGCTCATGGTCCTCGCCGGGGTCTTCAACATCGGCGACTTCGTTCCCGCCCTCGAGTGGCTGGACCTCCAGGGCGTTGCCGCCAAGATGAAAAAGCTCCACTCTAGGTTCGATTCATTCCTCAACGCCATCATCGAGGAGCACAAGATCAGCAGCCCTGCTGGTGCTGAGGCCCAAACTCACCACGCTGACTTGTTGAGCACCCTTATTTCTCTCAAGGATATTGATGCTGACGGTGAGGGAGGGAATCTCACTGACACCGAAATCAAAGCCCTGCTCTTGGTACTCTTGCTCCCTATCCATATGTTATAGCAAAAGTGTTTGAGCTGATTTATTTTTCTTAATTTTTTAAATTTAAAAAATATAAAAATAAAAATATCATAAAGGCGTTGGTCCTTTTAACTCATAAAGCAGGTTTTTTTTTTTGAATTGTCACCTTTCAATATGTAAACTATAAAAGTTAATAAAAATAAAAAATATAGTAAACTAAATATACCATTGATTTTTTTTATAAACAACATTGTAACTAAATTTAACAATTTAAATAAATTTTAATGAATAATGTTCTTTTCAAAGTAATTTAACTATTTAAAATTCTTATATATTTTATATTTATTTTTTTTGTGGGTTAGATTTACCCAAACATATTAAAGATAACATTAAAGAAAGTTAATAAGCTTATAAAATAATAATTAATACATAAGATAAATAGTTTTTATTTTGTCTATCATAATTTTTTTAGTGTATGTAGTAGCATGCTTAATATCATGTATATAGGCTTTAGTATGGGTTCATTTTAATAAACTCACTATATATAAATCTTTAGGTAACGAAAAAGGACATACATATGAAAATAGGTTAATGATGTGTCATTGCAAAAAATAAATAACGGATTACTAATTTATTTCACATTGCATGAATTTATTCTATTATATTAAATAATTACCCATAAAAAAGGAAAAAAAAAACTAGAAAATTTAACACAAATAAAGTATATTAACTTTTTATTTAGTAGTTTTACAGATGAACAATATTCAAGTATTATCCAAGTATGGAATTAAAAAATTTAACTATAGTTATTTTACTAAATTTTTGGAAATTCAATTAATTTTGTATCACTATTAATTTATGTTTTCTCAAAAAACAAAGTGTAATAACATTGTTTTATTAATTTGAATGACTATTTCTTGATAGATATTAGACACATATATATAAGGTCTTAAGTATGAGATGGATTGGGAGAATATATAATAATGTTCTAAATGTTACTTTTTTTTTTTCCTTATAAATTTTGTTTATTTCTTTTTAATCTTGAATATAACTTAATAAACTTAACTCGATATTTTTAATTACCGTATTTACTTTCAATGAACAAAGATATAATAAAAGTATGACTTATAATAGTTAGTATTACATTTTTTCTCTTTATGGCTATTTTAATAGAAAAAATATTATAACATGTTTAATCGTATAATATCATATTTTAAATAAACGACCCTATAAATTTTTTTTTGTAAAAAATTATTTAAAAAACCGACTTATTGTTCAATATTTGTAGTCTGTGCAGAGCACGAGTTTACTGCTAGTATATATATGTATGGATATTGATTTTTTCCAACATGGGTTGAAGGAATTCTTACTACTTTATATATGTGGCAACATACCATTTGGCTATGTATTTATAATTTTTTTTATTTGAATATATTTTACAAGCATAATAATTCTATTATTGGTGCCTAGAATCTAAGAAGAATTTAAATCGATTAATAACACAGTTTTAATATGTAATAACTTGGTGTGCTGCCACGTACATAGGTGAAGAAAAATTCCTCCAACCTAGGTTGGAGGAAACCCTTGTCTTATATATATATATATCTATTTTTTTTATGACCAGGTATCTGGACTAGCTAACTCTGTAAAAGTATTACAAACACATCGCGTGTGCCCCACCTCTAGTCTATACTATTACAAAACAAGGAGTTTAGTACGTGAAGCCTTTTTTGATATAAAGAATTGTAATCTGTAAAAACTTTTTTAGTGTGGTGGGTACTGGGATTACTATATTAATGGGGTTAGTATGAGTAATGGGCACACATGTGTGCCTCCCCTTCTAGTATATTAATACATACTAATATACGTATATATGTAAATAAGAATAAATATACATTTATATACATATATATATATATATATATAATTTTAGTTTTTAAACAGGCAAAAGTTTTCTTTGTACAAAATTGTTTGGCCTATTATGGTGCTTTAATTTCAAAGCAAAAAAACCCCATATTTGTTCTTATAATTTCAATAATACCACTGCACACCCTTTTTCATGAAATTTCTGCACAAAAAACTCTGTTTTTAGGTTATTCTCCAACTTTATATTAAAATGACAATTAGTTGATCTAGGTCCTCCATGATCTGGGATCTAAACATTGAAAATCTTTTTGACCTTGCATCCTTTAGATTATTGGAGTTGAATTTGTCTATGAACCTTAGATATGCCTGCATTAATTTCTCTGATCATGAAGTAGAAAAACATTAAGTTGCCATCTTAATATTCCATTAGTGAAGCACAAATAAATTATTGGGAGTTTAGTTGGCAGGAGTGATTTTATGGTATTTCTTTAATTGCGTTTCTTTTGTCTATATTATTTGATCCTCCTCTTCTCTATTTGTGCTTAGGGATAAATACACTTTACCTTATTTTTCGTTTGAGCGAAAATTTAATGACCCTTTGTGGTTTAAAGTGAATACATAACCTTCACGTGGTTTGGACTTATGGGGTGTTTGGATCTCAGCTTATTTAGTAACTTATAACTTTTTTTAAATTGTGTTTGGGTGATAATAAAAAACTGGCTTATATCTAATACAGTTTTCTAGAAAAGCTATTTGGAAAATTGACTTTTTAAAATTAGCTTATAGTTTAAAGGTTATACCTTATAAACTAGTCACCCAAATACCCCCTTAAATGTAAAATGGGTGCTTTTGTCATTTTAACGGCGATTATGTCAACAGAGTATTTTTGTTATTTTTTTCTCCTAAATAAAATATCTATAAGATGATTTTACCATTTTTATGTTAAAATAAAGAGTTGTCCTAGAATTTGTTGCAAGAAGTCTTTGAGGCATTTATCCTGTCTTCATTTCAAAGTGCTTTGGACATGTACCCAAACATAAATTAAAGGACCTCAACAGTTAAAAATTGTTTGAACCACACCAAACGGGGCCTAAGGTTCCTTGGCATAAAAGTAAATTATTTTTCCCGCTCATACATGCAGATTTGTGTTATGAAATCATTGAATGCATGTACAATTGCACATGACTTTTAATAGCCCTAGTGGGTGCAAAGCCGAGTAAAGTTGGTCATGAAAGGGATTTGAACTCTTCTATGTGGAGCCCACATGCGATGCATCAAATTATGAAATCACATAAGTTGATAAAAGTCATAGGAAAGCAAGTTATATAATAAGCTTTTTCTAAGGTGAGAAGAGGGTCAAAAGAATAAAAATATTGATTCAATACATGAAATTTGTATAAAATAAGAAATTAAAATGAAAGTTGATTTCAGAACCAAAAGAATGAAATATTTGATTGTAAAATAATGTTTCTTCCAAAAAAATTTCACTCAAGATTATTGTAAGATAATTATTTTCGTAATTTTAACAGAATATGTGTAAATTTGAAATATTTTGCTCATAAAACTAAGTGCATGTTGCATTGGAGTTTTGTTGTTTCCTCAATTTTGAAATAAATGCTTTCCAAAAAGGAAAGATTACACAATTTATTGACATTACAAGGATTGCTTCCTTTAGTTTTATAAATTATTTGTAGTTTTCTTTTGAGGAATATATATAAGCCACCCAAATGTCCAATATGTTTCTCGAAGAAACCCTGTATTTATATGATTGCCCTTACTTTTATCATGTGCCCGTTTATAGGGTCAAAAGTTGGTTCGATGTCCCCTTGAAAATGAAGGTGCTCAAAGTATTTTTGTATTTTTTTTGGTTCAACGGTCTGTCCAGCCCAACTTGTGTGTACCTAGATTGATCCCCTCCCCAATCAGGTCAAAGGAAGACATTGTATTCTAGCTACCAATTCCTGTGCACTAATTTTTGGGGGTTGCCTATGAAGTGTAATAAACTTTAAAATGTTTTATTTAGATTTAGGAAAGTGAATGAAAAAACCCATCTTGGTGCATGTTTCGTTGTAAAGTAAATGACCCTAACTTAGTCATATTATTTTTTATAAAAATTTTGTATAATTTTTCTGATACATGTTTTGTTTTAAAATTATAGACACCCTAACTTAACCATATCATTGTGTACAAAAATTTTGTATGATTTTTCAGTTTCTATAACATTATTTGTAAGAAAACAAAGTGACTATTCATGAGCATGACTAAGCTTTATGAGGTGCAGATCTCAACCACTCATTTTGCCTTGGGGTTTTAGAATGGATTGTTCATTTCTATTTCCTTTTCTCTTTGTCTTTTATAAGTTAGTGTCTTGCTTATTTTTTTTAAAGCACTAAACCCAATACAATTGCTTAAAAAAAAACCCCATCGGTCCGGGCCAAGAGCCCTACCAGCGCTAGGCAAACAGGCCCATGTTGGTGTCTTCCTTTGTTTTGCCATTTTCTTATGTTTGTTTGTGTTTCCTTGTGTAATATTACTAAAGTTCTTGCATTGGATTACTCAATCACATTTTTTTGCTTACATGATTAATCAACTATTGCAGAACTTGTTCGTAGCAGGAACTGACACATCATCTAGCACAGTTGAGTGGGCCATAGCAGAACTCATCCGCCACCCAAAAATTCTAGCCCAAGCCCAACGAGAGCTCGACTCCGTTGTTGGTCCGAACCGGCTGGTAACTGAAACTGACCTAGCCCAATTAACCTTCCTCCAAGCCATCATCAAGGAAACCTTTCGCCTTCACCCGTCAACTCCGCTCTCTCTCCCTCGGATGGCAGCCGAAAGCTGTGAAATCAATAACTACTTTATTCCGAAGGGCTCGACTCTTCTCGTGAACGTGTGGGCAATAGCCCGTGATCCGAATGCATGGTCTGAGCCACAAGAGTTTCGGCCTGAACGGTTCCTGCCCGGTGGTGAAAAGCCCAACGCTGATGTTAGGGGAAATGATTTTGAAGTCATACCATTTGGTGCAGGCCGTCGGATATGTGCCGGTATGAGCCTAGGGCTGCGCATGGTCCAGCTACTAACTGCGACCTTGATCCATGCCTTCAACTGGGACTTGCTTGAGGGACAATCGGTCGAGAAGGTGAACATGGATGAAGCCTATGGGTTGACCTTACAACGTGCTGCGCCCCTTATGGTGTTCCCACGACCAAGGCTTGCACCGCATCTGTATCGGTCCTAAAAGGTTTGTCAAGTGAGTTATGGTTGATGGCCATCTTAGATGGATTTTATGACATGCAGAGTCATCGAGCATCACATTGATATATAAATCACTTTATATATATATATATATTAAAAATAACATTTTGATCGTATTTTGGTGTCATATCTTAATTAAGACTGAATGAATGTTATTTTTTTGTTTTCGTATGCTAAATATAGCTTGTAATTATAAGTTTTAAAAATAACATTTTGATCGTATTTTGGTTTCATATCTTAATTAAGACTGAATGAATGTTATTTTTTATTTTCGTATGCTAAATATAGCTTGTAATTATAATTTTTTATAGACCTATTCTTGGCCCTCAAAAGACAAAATCCTAGTTTGGTCCCTACTAGAGGAAAACTACATGCAGTTGCTAGTCCAACCTATCATTCATATGTAATGTGTTATGTGTATGATGTTTGGAAGTGCAAAGGATGACTGGTAGATAAGAATTTCATATTCCCAATGCATAATATTTGGAATTTTGAAAATTTTTGGGGCTATTGATGAAGATAGTAATGCCAATTTGCTTGTATTGAAATGTCTCTAGAAACCCAATATTATAAGAACAATGGTGGCCATAACTTAGTAAAATAAGTTAATTCAAATAGCTTTTATGAAATAGTTTTGACATTTTTAAGATTGCATATTAGCATTATTTCTAGTGGTCATATAGCATTTTGAGATACATGGAATTAATAAATTAAAAAAACCTAGGTTATAACTTGTTCGAATCTCATTTCTCTGCGCAGTCAATTTGGTTTCATCACCATGCCAAGGTGCTGGGATGTTGGCAAGAATTAGTTTAGCCTGCTCTATTCTATCTAATCCTTTTCTCCTAATATCTATTTACCTTTTTTTCTTCTTCTTTTGTGTAACCATTTACCATCCAGTGTGAAAATCAAATCACAATGGTTGTAAAATTGCAGAAGTCAATGAATATTTGTTGGTATTTTGTTGGCTGGTTGATGCTTATTGGATACCCATGACTAAACCCCCAAGTCATGGAATTAATTTGTTTGGGAGTAATGCAATCTAAACACAAATATCATTCAGAAATTAATAGAGTATGATTTGGCTGAATTGAGATCTATTACTGTGCAACAAGTTATCCTCTAAGATTAGGTTTACTAATAAAAATGTTAACAAAACATTATTGTGGTAGAGTTTTCTATTAAAAGATTATGTAAAAGTAAAATTTTGTTTGTTTCGGAGGTGCAAGGCTCATCTACAATTTGTTCAATTGATTTAAGGGTGATTGGCTACATAATGGGGAGTCCTTTTCCTTTATATAATTCTACAACACAAATGAGTGATGATTCAAACGAAGTCCCTAATATCTAGGGGTGTGCAAAAGAATCGAAAAATATGAGAACCGAACTAATCCGACTTCTCTGGGTCAGTTTGGTTTTGGTTTATTGAAGGTTCGGTTTGGTTCTAGATCTAAAAAAGACAAGCTGATCATTTTGGTTCGGTTCTTGGATTTATACTTTCTGAACCCAAATCGAACCGAACCTACCCAACCTAAGAACCGAACTGAGACCCGATGTTATATTTATCACTAAAAGTTTACATACATTCTATATGTGCTTTAAACCATGGTTATTTAAACTTAATTATTATTAATTTATGCTTGTATGTTGTTTTATTATTTTTTTTAAAAAAAAATGAGGATACAACATTAATCTTATTTTTAATAAAAAAAATCACGTTTTGAACAATAAAAACAGACCCGACCCGAACCAATCCAAGGCATAGAATCGAACCGAACCAACCCGAACTGACTTGGGTTGGTTTGGTTCGGTTCCCTAAAAAGATCAGTTTAGTTTTGAGTCTAAAATTTTGAAACGGATCAAGATCGGGTCGGTTTTGAGTCTAGTATGAACTCGACCCAACCCATGCACACCCCTACTAGTACCACACTAAGAGATTTTGCTTTTTACTAAAAAAAAATTAAAGATTAAAATACAAAAGTGAGAGGTGATAGGTAAGAGTCATATGAATAAACTTGTGGATCAACTCTGGATAACAATTGTGAATCTAACATATCATATATACTTGGCCAAGGCAGGACCATGTAAATGTAGATCATGATTTCATCTCCTAATGACTTGGATGCAAATTGTTTTTTATTTATTTATGGGTTTTTGGTTTTTAACTTATACTAACTTTTAACAATTAAAAATCATAAAAAACTGAATTCAAATAAGTGTTTCTTGGGTTTGATAGGTCCAATAGAGAATAAGTTTTCATGGATAATTACACTTTATCTCCTTATAGTTTGAGTGAAAATCACATTACTCCCATTTGATTTGAAGATAACTGTAAAATAAATGAAAATCGTTAGAATTAATAGTGATTCTGCCATAGAGGCATTTTTTCATTCCAATTTTACAAATTGAAACATCAAAAAAATGATTTTGTCCTTTTATGTCAGACTAAAGAGTTGACCTTCATAGGCTCAATTTTGTCAGTTCATCAAATCTGTGACTTCTATAAATTATATAGATAAGTCAAAATTATAAGAGGGTTATGTGTTCACTTTTACACCATGAGAGAGTCATTTAATTTTCACTCAAACTATAAGGGATAAAGTGTAATTATCCATTCTTCTTCTTCTTCTTCTTTTCTCTCTCCTCTTCTCTCTCTCTCTCTCTCTCTCTCTCTCTCTCATTGCTACTTTTTTCTGGATTTTACATAATCTAACCTGCAGTCTTCTTTTCCTTTCCTGCAGCAAGACCCGCATTCTACAACTATGTTGTTGTCATGTTTGTAACTAATGCAGTGACATTGTGTAACCCACTGCCTTCATAGCTAAGAAACAATAAAAGCCAAAACTTCAAACCAATAGCAACTTTTTCTTTTTGCATTTCAGTGCATAATCTATTTACAACATTAGTCATATATATATACACGTATATATACACATATATGTTGTCATGAGAAAAGAAGTTAAACATCTCCGGATTACAACTCTCCATGTGCAACCTAATTATTTCTTGAAATCCAACGTAATGTGAAACTACTAGTTGATGGATGTTATCGTACAAATTAATGTACAAAAATTGATCAAATGTTTGAATAATCAAGTAGTTAAAATTTTTTACATTAGCCTGAATGTTCAAGAAATAACAAAACCAATGAAATTTTTATGTAATGGAAGGCTTTGATTTTAAAAATAAAATGACATGACATAAAATGAAGTGATAATATGCACACTACCCAACATCATCAAAACCAATCTCCCTATTTGTATCCGTTGCATAGTATGCATGGACCATATTTACCAATTGGCACACTACCCAACAGCTATAGCACACCACCCAACAGCATCAAAACCAATCTCCCTATTTGTATCTGTTGCATGTAGATGACATTAGTATGCGTGGACCATATTACCAATTGGCACACTACCAACTGGGCTAAAAGGCCCGTTTTCTACGATGTTCAATTAGCCCACTAAGAATGGTGGGCCGACCTACGTAAAAATGGGAGTAGAATAAATGAAATCAAGTAGGCCTGATAAGAAAAACCGGCCCAATCTAAAGAAGATAGATCTAGCACTCACTAGAACAAGTGCAAGTGTCAAGAATGACCCAAAGGGTAGAGGATTTCAATCCAATCAAGGAAAGGATTCAAGAGAATTAGCACAAATCCTGTCATCGACTCAAAAGAGATTGGTATCTAAAAGGAAAAAGCGTACAACTCCTAGGAGGAGTAGGATTTTCAAAACCTATTAATAAAGCACACTAGAGAAGAACAAGGTACGCACAACTAAGAGCTAAAATAAATTTATTTCTTTCAATTCGTTGATATTAAGCTTGTCTAACTTAATCCTTGGAGTGCCTCCGGTCCAAAGAGGGTCAACGCATTCTCACCATCTTCTACTCTTGTAGGCTTTCTAATGATCGTTTTGATGGTTCGTGGAGTGAATCGAGACTTACGAAAAATCCCAATCACAATTGGCACCGTTTGTGGGAAGCCTTGAGAAAAGATGAATACAGAAAGTACTAGAGCCAGAGTAGTTCCTGAAGCTTCACACTCCAGGAGCTATGAAGTAAGAAGCCACGCAAATCCGGAGGGTGAAGTCCCCTGGGAGTACCAAAGAATTCGGTTTACCACTGGGCCTGGGAAAACTGGCGGCTTTGTTTAGAGGTATGACATGTGGTGTGTGACCTTCCTAACCTGTCCAAACTGCCAAATGAAGAAGGTTGGAGGGGACCCCATACAATGGGGAACCATCAGCAACCAGATAATCAAGCCCATAGGAACTCGAACCTCAGAGTTTCCGAGAGTGAACTTAGAAGATGTGACCAAGAGATCTCCGACCTGAGGACAGAAATCAGGACGATCAGAGATGAGGTTGCCAACTGAAATGATTGCAAAGAAAGTCGAGGCAGGCACCGTGATAGGATTGAAGATTGGTGCAGACACCGCTCTAGTCATAGGAGGAGAAGAGCAAACCCTATGAGCCTAAGTGTCCCGTCTGGCGAGCGCCCTAGGATTCATGCCTCCAGTACTGTCACAGAGTTGGGTCCTGCACCAGAGATCACATCAGGAGAGTTGTCGGTAACCTGATCAGAGAGATCGCGAGGACCTCACACATTGGTTGAACAACCAATTGGAGGGAAGGATTACGTAGCCCAAGAGAAGAATTGCCTGGGACTTAGCAAGTAAAGCTCTAGAACAGATAACATCTTCTCTATTTACAAAGGAGATAGAGAGGCATAAGCCACCCAGGAAATTTACAACCCTAAGATTCACCCCCAACGATGGGAAGTCAGATCCCATTAGCCATATTAGACACTACAAGTAGAAAATGACCCTTTGGAGCATGGACTAATCTTTGATGTGCCGAGTTTTCTCGTCTAGCCTCGGTGAAGATGCCTTACGTTGGTTTGATAAGTTGCGTTCCAAGACGATAGAAAGCTGATGGCAATTCGCCAAGCTCTTTACCACCAAATTTATAGCTAACATTAAGCAATCGAGGGAGGAAGACTCGTTATTATTCATGTAAAAGAAAGACGACGAATGACTTAGGCAATATACAAGACGCAATTGGGAGGCCTACAATGAGATTGAGGATTGTAGCAAACAGCTCGCGGTAGCCCAACTTAAGATCGGTCTGCCTAGGGAGCACCGCCTTAGGCAGTCCCTAACAAAGCGACCAGCGCTCAGTATGTCCGGGCTAATGGAAAGGATAGAGCAGTATTCCAAGGTGGAATAAGATCTTTTGCTGCCGAACCAAGAGAAAAATGATGACAATGCTATAAAAAAGAAGGACTCAAGAGAGGCCAAGAAGCCTCAAAGAGAGGAGGCCGATCACAAGGGCAAAAAAGCTATAAGGGTATGAACACGGTCTTCAAGGAGTTGATCTACCAAATACTGCCTCAGATCAAAGACAAGCCCTACTTCAAATGGCCACAGAAGCTATTGGGGGACCTAAGTACCAGAAATTAGAGGAGGTTCTACTCCTACCATAGGGAGAAGGGGCATATAACTAAGAATTACAAGCACTTCAAGAATCAACTAGAGGACTTGGCCTGGGTAGGGCACCTCAGTTAGTTCATAGACCACTTGAAGACGATGGAGGAGGAGGAGTAGGAGAAGCCCAAGAAGGTTCCTCAGAAGGAAGTTCAGGCAGATCAGCCACGTGTAATAGCAGTGTTGCACAACACGATTGACCTACAACAGATTGATCCAAATAAATACTGGTCGAACATCTAAAAGGCTGCTCATTTGAAGGAGGTGATGCAGCTGCAACCTCTCGCAAAGAGAGCGAAGGTTGACACTAATAGTGGAGCCATAACGTTCTCTGATAAAGACTTGGTAGGAGTTTAGACATGCCATAATGATGCTTTTATGGTAACGTTACAGGTTGAGGATTGTGATATGAGAAGAATCTTAATCGATCAGGGTAGTTCATCCATGGTGATGTTCTACAACCTATTCAAGAAGCTGGGGCTTAAGAATGCCGATCTACAGCCGTCACTAAACCTCCTTATCAACTTTAGCTCAAACCCGGTTTGGCCACTAGGAAAGGTAACCTTATCGGTGACTGTTGGAACCATCACTTTGGCAACAGAGTTTCTGGTGGTCAAGGTGCCCTTGCCATACAATAAAATAATAGGTCGGACGTGGTTGCACCTAATGAAGGTAATACCGTCCACCTATCATTAGCTTATACGCTTTCCAAGCAATTAGAGCATTTAAAAGATCTAGGGAGATCAGGTCGCGGCTAAGCAGTACTTTCTGATAGCTTGCTCCGCAAAGGTAAAAATCAATCAGGTTCGAATGATAGAGCAACATAAAGACACTTAGATAATGTGGGGGGGATGTTCTTGACGAAAGGGTCATGGAAGAATTGAAAAAGATAGAGATCAACAAATCAAACTAGGATAAGTACTTCATGATTGGTACTTCCTTGACATGGAAGAAGGAAGCAGCTTTGATAAATCTACAAGTTGAGAACGTCAAAGTGTTTGCCTGGACGCCTTATGAGATGTCGGGGATTGATCCTGAGATCACCTGCCATCGGCTAAAAGTAGACTCACTGTAGACCTGTGGTCCATAAGGGCAGATAGGTAGCTACGTAGATGTAGATGCTGTAATAGAAGAGGTAGAAAGTTGATGGCAGTTGGCCGAGCTCTTTAACGCCAAATTTATAGCCAACAGTAAGCAACGTAAGGAGGTAGACTCATTATTCATATAGAAGAAAGACGACGAAGGACTTAGGCAATATACAAGATGCTACTAGGAGGCCTACAATGCGATTGAGGATTGCAGCGAATAGCTCGCGGTAGCCCAATTTAAGATCAGTTTGCTTAGGGAGCACCGCCTTAGGCAGTCCCTGACAAAACGACCAACACTCGGCATGTCGGAGCTGATGGAGAGGATAGAGCAGTATTCCAAGGTGGAAGAAGATCTTTTGCCGTCGAACCAAGAGAAAAATGATGACAAAGCTATAAAAAAAAAGGACTCAAGAGAGGCCAAGAAGCCTCAAAGAGAGAAGGCCGATCGTAAGGGCAAAAAGGCTATGAGGGTATGAACATGGTCTTCAAGGAGCCGCTCTACCAGATACTGCCTCATATCAAAGACAAGCCTCACTTCAAATGGCCATAGAAGCTATTGGGGGACCCAAGTACCAGAGATCAGAGGAAGTTCTGCTCCTACCATAGGGAGAGGGGGCATATGACTGAGAATTACAAGCACTTCAAGAATCACCTAGAGGACTTGGTCCAGGCAGGCACCTCAGTTAGTTCATAGACCACTCGAAGACAACGGAGGAGGAGCAGGCGAAGCCCAAGCAGGTTCCTTAGAAGGAAGTTCAGGCAGATTAGCCACGTGTAATAGCAGTGTTGCACAATACGATTGACCCATAATAGATTGATCTGAATAAATACGGGGTGAATATCTAGAAGGCTGCCCATTTAAAGGAGGTGATGCAATTGTAACCTCCCGCAAAGAGAGCAAAGGTCGGCACCAATAGTGGAGCCATAACCTTCTCTGATAAAGACCTGGTGGGAGTTTAGACATGCTATAATGATACTCTTGTGGTAACGTTACAAGTTGAGGATTGTGATGTGAGAAGAATCTTAATTGATCAGGGTAGTTCATCCAAGGTGATGTTCTATAACCTATTCAAGAAGTTGGGGCTTAAGAATGCCGATCTACAGCCGTCACTAAACCCCCTTATCAACTTTAGCTCAAACCCGACTTGGCCACCAGGAAAGGTGACCTTACCGGTGACTGTTGGAACCATCACTTTAGCAACAGAGTTTCTGGTGGTCAAGGTGCCCTTGCCCTACAACACAAATAATACGTCGGACGTGGTTACACCAGATGAAGGCAATAACGCCCACTTATCATTAGCTTATACGCTTTCCAAACGATAAGGGCATTTAAAAGATCTAAGGAGATCAGGTCGCGGCTAAGTAGTATTTTCTGATAGCCTGCTCTACAAAGGTAAAAATCAATCAAGTCCAGATGATGGAGCAACATAAAGACACTTAGATAATGTAGGGGGATCTTCTTGACAAAAAGTTCATGGAAGAATTGAAAAAGATAGAGATCAACAGATCAAACTAGGATAAGTACTTTATGATTGGTACTTCCTTAACGCAGAAGGAGGAAGCAGCTTTGATCAATCTGCAAGTTGAGAACATCGAAGTGTTTGCCTGGACACCCTATGAGATGTCGGGGATTGATCCTGAGATTGCTTGCTATCTGTTAAAAGTAGACTCACAGTGCAGATCTGAGGTCCATAAAGGCAGACGGGCAGTTACACAGATGTAGATGCTGTAATAGAAGAGGTGCATAGGCTCCTTGAAGTGGGGGCAATTAGGGAGGTGTTTTACCCACAATGGCTTTCCAACACGCTTATTGTTAAGAAGAAAAAGAGCAAGTGGAGAGTCTGCGTTGACTTCACCGATTTGAACAAATCGTGCCTAAAAGACCTATTCCTATTACCTAAGATCGACTAGCTGGTGGATGCAACTTCTAGTCATAAAAGAATGAGTTTTTTGGACGCATACATGGGGGTACCACCAGATCCCCATACCTAAAGAAGATGAGGAAAAGACAGCCTTCATTACTCCAAGGGACATCTTTTGCTATTAAGTAATGCTCTTTGGCCTTAAGAATGCTAGTGCACCTTACCAGGCTGGTGACAAAGATGTTCAAATATCACATCGGCAACATAGTAGAGGTGTACATTAACGACATGGTCGGAAAGAGTAAGGTCAGCAAAGACCATATGGTTGACCTAAAGGGGGTATTTGACATCCTGAGGAGATACAAGATGAGGCTTAATACTTCAAAGTGCACATTTGGAGTCTGGTTAGGGAAGTTTTTGGGGATTCCTTGTCACTCATTGAGGAATTGAGGCTAACCCTGAATAGATCATGACCATCTAGAATATCCACGCCCCCAAAAATATTAAGAAAGTTCAGAAGTTGATGGGGATGGCTACAACACTCAATCGGTTTATCAGCTGGTCATCAGATAAATGTCGACCGTTCTTCCAACTCCTTAAGAAGCAGGAGTGCTTTAATTGGGGATTGGATTGTAACAAGGCTTTGGCCAACCTAAAAGCATACCTTGCCCAGTTGCCATTGTAGTCAACACTAGAGAAAGAAGAGGAGTTTTACCTATACCTAGCTGTCTTTGAATATGTAGTTAGTACAGTACTTGTACGACAGTAGGGGAAATATCAAAGGCCAGTTTACTAAGTAAGTAAAACCCTATTGGGCGTAGAATCAAGGTATCTTCCACTTAAGAAACTGCCCTCGCTCTGATAATGGCTTCCCGGAAGTTCGTGCTCTATTTTGGGGTACACACCAGCAAGTCTTAACAGATCACCAATTAAAACCACTCTTCAGAAGGGCTAACTTCTCTGGAAGAATTGCAAAGTAGGCTATGAAACTGGGGGAGTTCGATATTAAGTATCAGCCAAGATTAGTCGTTGAAGCCCAAGTCCTACCCAACTTTATTGTTGAGTCTTTGTTGAGCTACCAATAGAGATGGGAAAGGCTACCCTCCTAGATCCCCCAGTAAACAATCCGTAATTGGATGAAGGCTGGTGACCACTGGAAGCTCTTTGTCGATGGAGTGTCCAATAATAGGGGGCAGGATCAGGGATCGTGTTGATAACTCCGGATGGAATGGCTATAAAGCATGCTATCAAATTAGAGCTCATTGCATCTAATAACGAGTCAGGGTATGAAGCATTGCTTACCGGGCTCTGCAAAGCAATAGAATTGAGGATTTTTTATCTGATTGTTTACTCAGATTCATAACTGGTGGTGAACCAAATTGTAGGAGAAACGCAGCAAGGAATGATAGGATGGCGTTGTACTTGGCCAAGGCACAAGAGTTGCTCAATAAATTTAACAGGGTTAAAATAGACCCAATTATATGGGATAACAACACGCATACAGATGCATTGACAACCCTTGCTGCGGCCTTCTAGTCAGGCTCCAAGAGAATGATTCACGTCGAGACCCTAATTGCGTTGAGCATTTATTTGGAGGACGAACTCTTATTGGCAATCGAAGAGATGACACCTTCTTAGATGGACCTTATCATTGCCTACCTAAAGAAGGATGAACTAATAAAAGACAAAAATGAGGCACGGAGAATAAAGTATAAGGCACTGAAGTTTTGGCTTTCACCAGGTTATGAGCTCTACAGAAGATCCTTCACTAGGCCTTACCTTTATTGTGTGTGCTCAGACAAAGTTTAAGGTATTTTCTACAAGATCTATGAAAGGATCTGGAAAATTCATGTTGGGAACAAATTTATTGCCCATCGTGCCATTTCTCAAGGATATTGGTGGCTATACATGTAAAAGGACGTTGCTTAGTATGTGTTAAATTATGAGAAGTGCCAGAAGTTCTCACTTTTAATTCATCAACCTGCAGAGGACCTCAACACAATTACCAGCCCATAGTCGTTTGCCCAGTGGGGGCTAGACATAATTAGACCACTTCCTTGAGCTTCAGGCAATAAAGGTTCCTTATAGTTGTAATTGATTACTTCACCAAGTGGATTGAAGTCGAGCCACTGGCAACAATTAGAGAAATTGATGCAAAGAGGTTTGCCTGGAGGAATGTAATAACGCGGTTTGGTATCCCAAGAGTGTTGCTCTCCGATAACGGGAAACATTTTTATGGGAACATGTTTAGAGGTTTTTTCTCCGAGCTTAGTGTTAGAAGTTACTATTCAACGCCAGCCTACCCTCAGTGTAATGGACAAGCAAAGATTTTTAGCGAGACAGTGCTGAATGGGATCAAGAAAAGGCTGAAGAAAGCAAAGCGAAGATGGGTGGAAGGACTCCCTAATGTCCTCTAGTCATATAGAACAACGTTGAGGAGATCAACTGGGGAAACTCCTTACTCCTTAGCCTATGGGGTGGAGGTAGTGATCCCACTTAAGATAAGGCCACCAACAATCAAATCGGCAGCATATGATATGGGCTCTAACGAGCAGACCTTGGTAAGGGATCTTTACCTAATTGAAGAAAAGAGGGGGAATGCCTTGCTTAATCTTAATTCGTACCATCAAGAGCTCATCCGATCATACAACAAGAGAGTGCAGTCGAGAACCTTCGTGCCCAGAGATCTAGTGCTAAGAAAGGTGTTAGTAGGGACGAAGAATCCTGCAAATGAAAAAATGGGTTCAAACTGGGAAGGGCTCTGCAGAGTTGCATTCCAAGTCGGCGTGGGGGCATACCAATTAGAGATAGTCGAAGAAGGTCGTCAGCTACCTCGACATTGGAATGCATAACATTTGAAGCATTTTTATTAGTGATGATGAACAGAAAACCTTAGTGTGGTAGATTTTTATTTCATAGTTTACATGGAGATTCCAGACGATGCAAAACTCATTAGATTTGTTGCTAAATCAAATTTTTTTCATTATGAGTTCAACAGTAATTATTTATTCTGATACTGGAAGATAAAAAGGAGGAAAACCGAGAGTCAGAAAAAACCAAGTGTTAAGCTTGGTCCTACCTAAGTTTGGTAGGTCGGCCAAAGAAAACCAAAAGAAAAAATCAAATGTTGAGCTTGGTCCTACCTAAGTTTGGTAGGTCGGCCCAAGAAAGCAAATGAAAAAATGAAGTTTTGAGCTTGGTCCTATCTTAGTTTGGTAAGTTGGCTAAAGAAAGCCTCAAAGAAAAACCAAGTGTTATGTTTGGTCCTACCTGAGTTTGGTAGGTCAGTAAAGAAAGCCAAAAGAAAAAAAAACAAGCGTTGAGCTTGGTCTTACCTAAGTCTGGTTGGTTGGCCAAAGTAAGCCAAAAAAAAAAAAAAAAACCAAGTGTTGAGCTTGGTCCTACCTAAGTCTGGTAGGTCAACCAAAGTAAGCTAAAGGAAAAAAAAAACCAAATGTTGAGCTTGGTCCTACCTAAGTCTGGTAAGTCGGCCAAAAAAAAAAAACCAAAAGAAAGATCAAGTGTTAAGCTTGGTCCTTCCTAAGTTCGGTAAGTTAGAAGCATAAATACAACATAGAGTTGAGTATAAAGTTTTTTACATTTCACACAAAAGATTGGTAGAATGAACTAGAGAAATTTCCTGAGTATGGAAAGAATGCATGAAAAAAGAGAGATTGTTCATTAAAAAAGTCAAGTTACACAGAAAGAGCTTACAAAAGATATCAAAAAAGAAGGTTACAAAATAAAGCCGAAAGAAAACTAAGTCCCAGAAGTTAGGGTCGAGTCGGGATCCACTGCTTTACTAAGGGAGACCTTAACAGTTGTGCTAGGACCAAAAGTTACAAGAATAGAGAGAGTTGGAGGATCCTTGACGTCAGTCAAATCAATTGGGCCGGAGGATGAGGTAGGATCAACTACAATGTCAGTAGGGATCTCCTCATTTGGAAAAGGCCAGGGATGTTTTTCCACAATGGTGAAGTCTCATTGACCTTCATCTCTTTCAGGGCAGAATCCCAACCTTCCTTGAAGAGCACGTTGGAGACCTCGTACATCTACCCAGTGTAGTCCTCCCCAGCATGATCAAAGCCTCTTTTGAAGCTGGCTTCCTTGTCGCCCACAAGCTCAACTTTGAGACCTAGGTTTTCCTCCTCCTTATTCAACAACTCCTGGTTCCTTTCGTTTAGGTTGGACAAAGCCGAGCAAATAGCATCCTTGCTCTTCTTCAGCTCAATTGCGGTATGTGAAGTAGCTTTCTTCTCCTCTAACAGAGCAGCCTTGAGATCAGTAACCATCTCCACCAGTTTACCCTTCACTATTTCAGAATGCTTCAATTTGGTGGCTTAAACCCTAAAGCGGTTTATACATTTGATCAACTGGCAAAGAGCCTATAAGAAAGAGCAAGGGAAATAAGAAGCTAGAAGAACAACAAGTAAAGATAACCAAATAGTGGTAGGAAAACTCACCACCACACCAGAGTGTATCGCCCCGATAAAGAGGGTAGGATCTGTTGCCTGCATTAAAGTTAAGACATCATTGGTGAGCATAGTGCTTTGCGCCAACGCCACCACCACATTCATATCGTTGATTGTAGAGTCGATAGTAGAGACTAGGATAGAACCAATATGTGGTTAGAGAACGACGACCTCAATAGAATCATGATGGTTCTTAGCAATGGGATTTGGCCCTTCTTACCCGAGGAGTTTCTGAGGGGAGGTCTGTGGTTGGCCTTTTCTCTGTCGATCTATTAGATGGTCGGGGGTTTGTATTTGTAACAGGAGGTTACTGTAGAGAAGGTTGCTACATAAAAGGAATTGGAGGTCCCCTAGCCCTCTTTTTTACAAGCTCCACCATCAAAATTCTAGTTTGCGTCTCTAATTCTTCTTCGTTAGACTTCTCACTTGAATAGATGACTTGTCGACTACAATGACAAGGATGGTGGTGATCTGAAATAGTGGCCAAACTTCCTCTAACACTGGGATTGAGGCAGGCCGCTCCAGAGAATTAGGAACTTAATTGGAATTGACAACCATTACTATAAAAGAAGTGCTACTGGTAGCCGCTACAGTGATTCACACTGGCTCACAAAGATGAGGGATCGAGACTCCTTTTGGCACGTCGTTAGGACTCCCGGCGTCACCATGCTCTTGCAACCGAGCTATCACTTCGACGAGAGTTCCCCTAGTTACAATGAAAGACCTGTAGTAAATTAGGTATTTCAGTAGGATGTTCGTTGCCCAACCGTAGCCTTTTTCCCTAACCGTAGCCTTTCAGTAGGATGTGCGCTGCTTGACCGTAGCCTTTTCAAAGAGCAGCAAAGTCAACACCAATCGTTTCGTACCTCTTCTTCACCCTCACGTGGTTGGCTAAAACAAGGTAGAGAAAAAATAATCAATAAAAAGAATCAATATGGGAAAAGAGAAGCAAAAACATAGACCTATGTGACTATGACGTTGGGGACACTGCTATGAAGTCCGTTCTCCCTTTGGGACATTCCTATACTTCCAGTTACCAAAACTATGGCCTTGACGTCATCTTTATATTTCCTAATTTTGGGAAGGACCTAGACAAGCTCTTTGTTTTTCTCCTTGGTCCTAAAGTAGTACTCTACATCCCCAAAACTTACACGACTATAAATATAGCAGTATTTGAGCTTTGAGAGACCTAGGTTCACCCCCAAGATGAAGTTTAACTTCACAATCCCCATGATTATCCTAAAGTTATTGGTAGTAAGTTGGGCCGAACACAAAGAAAAATGAGAAAGAATCTGCAACAGCAAAAAGTGTAATGGAAAACGGACTCCTTCCTTCACTATAGCGATTAAAGGAATTGACATACTGGCCTCAGTCCTGCATAACTCGTTGTCCCTATCAGTCACTAGCCTAATGTCTACCCTATTTTGGAACTGGTATTTTTCCTTAAAAGTGGCAATGGCTACTTGGGAGCCTAGTATGTTCGTAAGTCGAACTACCATAACTAAAAGGAAGAGGTCGGGCACATAAAATGACAACGAAATAAGGGTGAAAAGAATGAATACTTATAGATAAAAAGGTTGGCTCTCTCTCAACGATGGCTATCTTCTTAGGCAAAGGTGAGGGTCAAAATTGAGGAGGTTTAATTTTATAAGAAGGGCTATTGTTGATTCAGATATTGAGGTGCAACGCATCATTACATCTTTGCCTAAAGATCACCTCAACATTCAATGTGCGTCAACCCCTTTAGTTGCACGAGCGAACCCGATAGCACCACGTGGAGCATGCACCCTTGAAGCTATCGGGTTCAAGGACAACCATTGTCCTTCAAGCTCCTCCAAACAAAGAATAAGGGCTAAGGGCAATTGTGGGCCAAATGCCTATTTTTTATGATGTCAGACCCACCCACTAAGAATGGTATGGCCGACTTCTGTGAGATTAGGCCTAGAATAAATGAAATCAAGCAGGCCTGTTAAGAAAAACAGGCTCGATCTAAAGAAGATAGATCCAGCACTCACTAGAAAAAGCCTAAGTGTCAAGAAAGACCCAAAGGGCAGAGGATTCCAATCCAACCAAGGAAAGGACTCAAGAGGATTAGCACAAATCCGGTCACCGACCTAAAAGAAATTAGTACCTCGAAAGAAAAAGCATGCAACTCCTAGAAGAAGTAGGATCTCTGAAGCTTATATATAAAACAAGTTAGAGAAGAACAAGATACGCACAACTAAGAGCTAGAATAAATTTATTTCTTTTAATTCGCTGAGACTAAGCTTGTCTAACTTAATCTTCAAAGTGCCTTTGGCCTAAAGAGGATCGACGCATTCTTACCATATTATGCTTTTATAGGTTTTCTGGTGTTTGTCTTGGTGGTTTGCAGAGCAAATCGATGCTTACGAAAAAAAACCCAACCATACCAGTAATATCTAAGTGTTCGTGATTTATTCTATTTTAAAAAGTAATTTATGCCTTTTTTTTATCTAAGAGGTATGAGAGACCCATATATAATTAGATATTAAATATAAAAAATAGGCCATGTGTACCTCTTGTGCACATTAACCGGCAAAATTGATATGGATATCGCAAAGCCCCCACAAGTGTTTGCGATGTACAAGCAAACACAAAGTTAGAATCTTGTGGGTACAATTAGGCAACACATATGTAAGCACCCCATTTTTGCCCACTTGGTAGCCTCCAGTCCGTCCAGACTTGTATTCGAGTCGATATGAATATATTTTGAGTTAACTCAATTTTTCAAGTCTAATCTAGTCAATCCATCGCTTCGCGGGCCCTTTGGGCCCAAATAGAGGTAAAATGACCAAAATGCCCTTGAGGGCATTGATTGGTCCAATTCCAATAGGCATGTTTTTTCGAAGACGGTAAGTCCCTTTTTAAATTCCAATTCCAATTCCAATTCCAATTCCAATCCGTCCCTCGAGAAAGTTGATTCCTTGAGGCGGTAAGTCCATCCAATCCGGCATGTTTCCTAGTGAACTCTTCGGAACAGTAGTCCCTTCAAACCCGTCGACCGGGACGAGACTCCAAGTCCCCTAGATGGTAGAACAATCCACCTTTGATGCCTGTTAGCCCTCCAATACAGAAATGTTTGTATCGGCACGCCTTCTGAGAAAGTTGATTCCTCAGGTGCTAAGTTCATTTAGCAGCTTTCCGAGATCAGATAGTCTCAAGAATGATCGCGAATGGTCAGAGTAGTGGAAGTACTCGTAAAGATCGCAACCATCAGAGTAGTGGAAGTATTCGTAAACATATCGATATAGGAAATTGCCAGCAAACCCCTGTATCACGGGACAGCCGTCAGAGTGGCGGAAACACTCAAAACCCAGGTTAACATCAGTGCCTGCTAGCCCACTTCGGTGAAAAATGACCAAACTGCTTGTAGGGCCATTTTCGGCACATTTTTTGAGAAAGTACCTAAGTCCTCAGAACGGTAAGTCCACATTTTCAATATTGTCTTAAAGGTAATTTGGCATGATTAGGTGCCTTCTAGTCAGTTTCAGGCCAATTCCGAGACTTTCCAGTTAAGATGACCATTTTGCCCCTAGGCATCCAAGCGCCCCGGGAACCACACCGGCTATGGGTATCAAACTGGTAACCTCCCGATAATGCTTTTTATAGTATTCCTGACCTTTCATTATCTCTCCAGATCATTTCGAGTCAATTCCGGCAAACTTGGTACAAAATGACCGTTTTGACCCTGGTGGGCCGGTCACCTCTTCTAGCCACATCGGCTCTGGGTAACAAACCGGTAACCTCCTAGGACATTATAAGTAATGTTTCCAAACATCGAGTCTTCTTCCGGGACATTTCGAGTCCATCCTGGTAGTTTTTCGATCCAGTTGACCGTTTTGCCCCTAATAGCTCGGTCGACCCTCCAAACACATTCTGTCATCATTTTTCAAGTCTAATACCTATGGGACCCTATTCTAAGGGTTCCTGTCCCTTTCCAATCTTCTGGTTCATTCCCGACCCCTTTAAATCATTCCCGGACCTCTCGGAGCCACTCCCAGTGAAGCCAAACTAAAAATTGCATGGTAATCACTAGTACAGGCGCCCAAATCTTCTGAAGATACGTTGCTTACCGACTTAAAAACTTTCCTAAGTGGCTGGCGCCACTCCTAGTGGCTCTAGAAGGAAATTTTGCTTGGCGTCACTGCAACAAGTGCTAGGTCAATCTTCTCTTTATAAATACAGAGCCTCTTCTGCGTGAAAAAGGTCTGCAGACTTAGTCTAAAAATACTACTCTTCGATATACAGAGCTCGTAGCCTCCCTAAACCCTAGTCTTCTTTAGGTTTTCCAAACCCTAGCCTCCATACACAAACCCTAACTCACATATACTCCTATACACTCATACACTAGCTTCTAAAGCCTCCATTGAAGACTTGAAGTGTTGTAACCCGAAGCTCCTGAAGATCAAAACAAGCCCTTGAAGACTAACGTAAAGCGAAGCTAGGACCGAAGCAAAGCAAGCAAGCAAGTAAAGCAAAGCGAATAAAAGAAGACGCAAGGTAGGCTTTCTATTTACGTTTACGCAGTTCCCCCCTCTCTCTTCTCTCTCCTAACCCACTTGGGTTTTCTTCTATTTTAATCCCCCATCTTCTTTCCCCCATTTCTTGTATGTTTGAAACAAGGGACTTCCCGATCTATGTGCAGGATTAGGCTATTGAAAGTCACTGTGTCAGGGGCTTTCTATTAGTCTAACTGGAGACCATGTGGGTTCGGCCCCCTTGATTATGTGGTACAGCCTTAACCTTGTATGTTCACGACCCCAACTTGCATTGTGCATATCATGATCACACATCTCTCCAAAATTCATTTTCAAACTTGTTTTCAAAACTTGCATTAAAATCGTTTTCCAAGTTTGTGTTAAAATCTTCTTCTCCAAAACTTGTTTTCAAAATCACAATTCTAAGGTGATTCTAGCCTTTTCATGGTTAGGGTTGCTTTAGAAAAGTGTTACATTTAAAGTGACTAATATGGTCTATATTTTCAAATCATTGTTGTTTTCAAAACTACAATCTTAGAGTGGTTCTAACCTTCTTATGGTTAGAATCGCTTTAGGAGAGCAAGATATTTTATATATTTTCTAAAACTCTCTTTTCAAATCTCTCTTTCTAAAAAATCTCTTTTCCAATATGCTTTCTAAAAATTCTCTTCAAATCTTCTTTTCAAAATTCCTTTTTAAAGTTGTTTTCTAAAACTTCCCTTCATAAAACTTACTTTCCTAAAAGTTCCTTTCCAAAACGCTCCTTTTAACATTCACTTTCTAGAAACATTCCCACATTCCCTAGAATCTCTAAAAACTCTTTCCAAAACTCCTTCCTAGAAAAACTCTTTCCAAAAATCTCTTTCCAAAAACTTTTTTTTTCAAAATTCACTTTCTAAAAACTCCTCTCTAGAATTTTCTTCCAAAAATCTCCCTTTCTAAAAACTCACTTTCAAAAAATCTCTTTTCTTAGAGTCCAAGTTAAACCCTAGAGCCAACAATTAGGAAACCCTAATTTCCTTTCTTAAAACATGATTTCCAATCTTGCCTCAAAACCTAGGTTTCCAAAATCTCCTTCTTTACATCTAAATCCTAGGTTTCCAAAACCTATTTTCTACATCAAAACTATAGTCTTCCAAATTTAGGATTTCTAAAAGCTTCATCTTCCAAATCCATGCCAAAAGTCTTCCAAATTTAGGATTTCTAAAAGCTTCATCTTCCAAATCCATGCCAAATCCAATCTTCCCTTTAGGAAACCAAATCCAATCTTCCCTTTAGAAACCAAATCCAATCTCCCTTTAGGAAACTAGATCCAATCCTCCGTCTTTGGAAACATAATCAAAATACCTATTTTAGAAACAAAATCTAATCCCTTATTTTAGAAAATAGAAATCTCAATCCTTCCAACTCCAAATCTTTCCTAATCCTTCCTAATCTCATACTTTCCTAAACCTTAAGTTTCCAAAACTTAAACTTTCAAATCTTCTCTTAAACTTCAAGTTTTCAAACCTTTCTTAAACTTAAACCTTTCCTAATCTCAAGTATTTCTAAAACTCAAATTTTAAATCTTTCCAAATCTTAAACTTTCTAAATTTCAAAACTTTCTAAATCCAAAACTTTATTAAGTCAAAACTTTCCAATTTTAAAAATTTCCTATTTCAAAAATGTTCCTTTTTCCTAAAATGAAACCTTTTTTATTTCAAAACTTTCCTAATCCAAAAACTTTCCTAAAATGAAACTTTCCTAAAACGGAACTTTCCTATTTTGAAATTTTTCTAATTCAAGCATTTCCTAAATCCAATCTTTCCTTAATCTTTCAAGTCCAATAGTCAAGTCAAATCTTTTTTAAACCTCAAGTCTTTCCTAAATTCCATCTTTCCTAAGTCTAGGTTTTCCAAAACTTTATCTTTCCAAATCTAGTCTAAGTTCTCTTTCAAGGGTCAAATCCTCTTTCAAGTTCAATTCTAGGTCTAAGTTGAATCTTGATTTCAAATCCTCTATTCCCTTTTTCAAATCAAAATCTCTTTTTCAAATCAAACATTTTATTTTCAATCAGACTCTTATCCGAACTATGACTGACCTGATTCCTCCAAAAGGATACGTAGGCAACCCTCATGGGTGCGGTCATAATCTTTTTCAAACTTCTATTTCCACAACCTTTTTCAAATCTCTAATTCCATAACTATTTTCAAGTTTCCAATTCCATAATCTATTTCAAACTTCCAATTCCAAAAATCTACTTTCAAATCTCTATTTTCAATTTCTAAAACTTTCTTTCCAAAATCAAATCTATCTTTTCAAATCCATTTCAATTTCAAATCAAATCTATTTCTAAAATCGAATCAAGTATTTTGAAATCTATTTTTAAAATCAAATATTTTTCTTACACTTACATATCATGCATCATTCTTCTAAAGATTCTTTTCAAAAGTGGATAGTTTTGGACATTTGTTAATCGAAGACTCTAATGGATGAATCTAGGGTGAATAGACATGTAGGTACCACAAGGGCGGGGTAGGGTGATGGCTTAGTTCGTCTTCCCTACACATAACCAACCTCCGAACTTAGAATCATTGTTTTCATAGACCAAATGGAATTATTTTCAAAAAAGGGCTTAAAAGTTTTCCAAAGGTTGCCAAACAACCTGTTTTCTTAAAAACCCTCTCTTGAGGAAGTATTTTCAAAATCGTTTTCAAAAACCTTAAGTGTAGTCTTTAGATTGTGCTTAGTTTTAGGTGACCTAACTCACCTTAATCAAGTTAGGTGGTGACTCCAAATGTTTTTCAAAAGCCCTTTATTCAAATCTATTTTCAATTCAAACCTAGTCGCACTCATTTTTCTAGGAGGATGAGTTCTAACGAGAGAGTACAATATTTTTTCCACTGGTGTGTGTATTCCTCGAGTGCAAAAAATCTGGGCACGACAACATAGAACCATGTTGGCACAATACAAGGCACATTCAATAACAAAAGAGAGTCATTTTATTCAGCAGTGGATATACAGTCCTAACCAAAAAAACAGAAATTACTTTCTTTCACTTCATTTTCTTTTCTTATATATTCTTTTTCTCTCCTTCCACATATTTAAGATCTAAGCATGGCATAAGGGATTAAATAAAGAATACCAACAATACTAATAATAATATATTTTATAGCCAAAAGGAGAGCGAGTTTGAAGTGTCTTAGTGCTCTTGGAGCACTTGATGTCTTTCAAGAGCACTTGATGTCTTTGCTCCACCACTTACATAGTGGTGGGGTAAGTAGTGGACCCATAAAGTTTCTCTAGTGCAAGCAAAAAATACTATTAAATAATTGTTTACAAGTAAGATGACAAATTTCAAGAAATGAAAATAATACGATAATATTCAAAACTCTATATATTAATATCATGTTTTTTTTTTCACAAAACAATGTTCAAATTTATCTGTCAAGTGTTTTTTTTTCTAAAAAGTGTATTTCCATAACTGTATAAAAAAAAATTGCAAGCAAATGTTCATAAATTTCAAGACGAGAGAATGTTTAATTCAAGAATTAAACAAGAAAATGAGGAGGAAAAAATATATCAACAACAATTAAGAAAAAAGATATATCCAAGATGAAAAAATCTAGCCTTATCTATAGCTTTGCTAAAGAAGGTGTATTGATGCAATATTATGATAGTTATGACTACGGCTATGTGCACTCACAACATATGACAAGATAAGTAAAGAAAATCAAGCACACAATTGACACACGATTTTTGCATGGAAATCTAAAGCGGGAGAGAACCACGGGACCTAGTCTAGCTAACCAAGCACTATCAAGAAATAATACAAAAGAGTCAACTTACAACCCAACCCTAAATACTCCTAATTCACGGGTGCTGAATCCACGTGCTTGCAGGTGTGCTTTTCTTGTATTGATCGAATCCCATGATCATGTATCTATCCCTTGATACGATTTTTCAATGCTTGATTGAGTGTCGAACTCCACAATATCTTTGGAATCTTCAAAGAGTTGAACTCAAATCCACCACCGTCTTGAACTCTTTGAAGACATCAACCAAATAAGGATAAATGTTAATCTTGCTAAGAATCTAGGTGAGAGCCTCTTCAAGGTATGCAGAAATCTTTAGAATAATTTTCACAGCAGCTCCGCTCTCATAGAAACGCTTTGAATCTTAAACAATTGTGCAATTGATTCTTTTAAAGGTGTTTTAGCCTCCATATGCTTATCTTTTGACCTACCCATAGCCTCATATATGTAGAGGAGGCAAACTAGGGTTTCTAGGCTTCCAAAAGCATAAAAAAAAAAACTTGCGGCGGCATCCCTAGGGTTTAAAACTCGAGTATCTCACTTTTAGCAAGGTCTGGCAAGGTCCAGGGAAGTTTGCACCTCGCGACCGCGAAGTCCAATGAAGTCTTTAGCAGATTTATACCTAATCTGTTCTTCTATCGACAGCCCTCAAGAGTCCAGTGAAGGTCCAACGAGGTCCAACGAAGTCTTCAGTAGATTTACACCCAATCTATTTCTTCCATCGATAGTCCTCGAGAGTCCAGCGAAGTTCCATTGACATCCATCAAAGTCCAAAAATGATTACTTTATATATCATCTAAGACTTTCTTAGCATGAGCTCGAATGAATAGACATTAAACATATCCTAAATGCCTGTGATAGACACCCTAACAACCCAAATTACAAGCAATAAAACTAGTTATAAAATTTAGTCAATTAGATGATGTTACAATCTCCCCCTTTGGCAATTTCATGACCAAAACCCTATGATAAACTGTGCGTTACAGGGGAATCAAAATAGAATACAATTATACCTAACCCACAAGCATAAGAGTGTTGTCTATCAAACACCAAGCATTTCGAGCTCTTGTACCTAAACAATATTTACTCAACAAAAGACAAATACTATCAAGTGTAAGGTATGAAGATCACATGCATATATCAAATATTAAGATCACAGATATATATCAAACATCAAGCATATAATTATCTCCCCCTTTTGGAACAAATTAACAAAGTAAGCACGAGGAGCTAGAGAAAATTATTGATAAAAATAAAGATGATGTCTTGCCCTTAATGTATTATTCTTCTTAATAACATTTAAGCACATAGATTTTCTCTCCCTCTTGTTGTCTTAATATGAGAAAGGATTAGCAAACAACCACGCAATCAAGGACTAAAGGGGGATTTGCTAAAAAGAAGAATATCATCCATAAAAAAAAGCTAGTCAAAACTGGACTAGCCTGAAACAAAACAAGAACAGGATAATTTTGGAGAAAAGATATCTTAAATCAAGCATGCTGATCATCAAAACACAAAATATAACTCATAAGACTCATGATAACTGTAGCGTGAAAAAATCAACATCAAACATGCTCAAAGATCACCAAAAGGTGAGAATAATTGGTCATGAGGTGATTCAAAAAGCATATCCATGACAATGTAAGATGAATGCAAATGCTCAAATGAGATCAATGAGAATATAGACCCTAAACAAGATCAAAACTAGCCCATCTTGTAGAATCACATCAAGAAGATCAAGACATAGAAGTCAAACCCATTTCATCTCATTCTCAAATTTTGAGCACTCCCCCTCAAGACATTCAATGAATTTCCAACCCTATCTCTCCAAGTATGGTAATATGAAACACAAAGAGATGGTTGCTTTCACACACATGAGCTGGTAGCCTTCTTCTCTTGCCACATAGCAATGGTAGCTGCACTTACATTCACTGGTAGCCCTTTCCATTAAGGATATAGTACTAGCAAGAGAGAGAATAACATGTATATGGTCAATCTACCAATAGAAGCTTCAAGAGGTTTCAAGCATGATATGTGCTATGGTAGGATCATAAAAGGCAGATTCCATATTTTAAGAGATTTCATGAGGAATGCACCTTTTAAACATGAATTACGAGTATGATAATGATCACCAAAACTATTAAATCATCAGTATGCAATCAATAAAGCACACAAGATTCAACCTTAAACATGCCATTACATCAATCAACACATAGGGAATGTTTTAAACCAATGACTAGCACAGCCAAACCAAGACACATAATAATAAAATCTTTTTGGTTTTTCTCAAACAAATTTTTTTTAATGTTTTTCAATAAATCAAAGAAAACAAGAAAAATTAGACATACTAACATGATCATAATTCTAGGAAAACAAAATAAGTATAAAACACAAATATCCTAGATTATGTCACTAATAGCCTTTACTCCACAAAGCTTGTCCCTACAAATTTCTTAGAGGTTCTCAAAGAGTCCAAATCATATTTTCTCACCCAAATGATATTCATCTTAGATTTATCAATGAACTCTTAAGGTTTTGGTGGAGTCCTAGGTCTTACCTTAGCAATGTGGTTCCTCATTTTTGTCATGATTTTTAGGAACTTGTATTGGCTTTGATATTAATCTATTCACATGATTTATAAGGACTCTAATTTGACTTTCCAACCTCTCATAGTGACTTATAGGTTGATAATGAGCATGAGAACTAGGAACCCTATTCAGTTTGCGACAATAAGGTCTAATGTGACCAAACATGCCACAATGATGACAAATAGGGTTAAACTTTGAAGATTGGGCAACCTTGGGATGTTTGGGCTTCACATGAGAATAATGAACATATAATGCACATTCTTAGTCTCCCAACTAGGGCAATGAGGCCGGATATGACCTTTAATACGACAATAATGACAAGTGGGAACAAACCTAGTAGGCTTTGTCTCAACATTAGGCACAACACATGCATATGTGGTAGTGTTCCTTTTGGAAGTCACAACCTTGGCCTTTGAATTAGGACAATAAGGCCTAATGTGCCCTTTAGTTCCACATTGGTGACATGAGAGAACAACCTTAGCATGCTTAGCTTCATTTGGTATGCAAGACTTACCTTGAGCCTTCGTAGAGTTAGGCTTACTTGTTGGTTGGGAAGATGTAGTTGCCTTCTTTGTGTATCCAATTCCAGTCATGTCATAAGAGATCTTTTGTGTATTCCAAATTTCATCAATCTTTTGTGAACCTGCATCAAATTTATTAAAAGACAGATGAGCATTAGCAAGTTCAATTTCAAGTTTTTTCACCTTTTCTTCAAGTGCCTTTTTGAACTCCTCTTTGTTGTGTGTATCTTTATCAAGAAACTTAACTTTATCATTCAAGGTTAATCTGTGAGTCTTCAATTGACTAACTTCAGCTTGAGCATCAATGTTTTTCTTTTTCAGAACTTTAACTTCATCCAATACCTTTTTCAATTTTGTTCCCAGTTTGACATTGACTTTTGTCAATTTGTAGTATTGCTGATAAAGTTGATCATAGGCGAATTGGAGCTTATTCTTATTTTCATTATCAGATTCTCCTTCGTCTTCCTTGAGAGACCCCATAGTACCATCAGACTCATCGGATTTTTCACATTCTTAGGGCTTGGATGAATATTCAATTGGCTCAGATACAAAAGTTGTAAAAGCTATGAAGTTCTCATAGCCATCCTCTTTGTTAGATTTTTCTTCTTTTTCAGAATCACTCCATGTGATAGTCAAAACATTGCTTCCTTTATTCTTCTTCTTGTTTGAACAATCATGTGCAATATATCTATAGCCATGACACTCAAAGTATTGTATCTGACCAGACTTATCAGATGATTTCTTTGCAAACTTAGTATTGTCAAAATATTTTTCTTTATTTTTATCAACAGAAGAAGATTGGCCTTCTTGTTTCTTTTTAAAAAAATTTCTTAAATTTTTTGACAAAAATAGTCATATCTTCACGATTCATTTCAGAGTTGCTATCACTAGTTTCATTCATGCTTTCCTTGATGGAATTCAAAGCAATGCTTTTGCTCCTATTGGGTTGACGGAAATTAGCTTCAAAAGTTTGTCAGGAACCCAATAAGTCTTCTATTTTCATGGAGTCAACATCCCTACTTTCTTATATTGCCGTAACATTGGCTTGAAATCTCTCTAGTAAGGATCTCAAAATTTTTTGAACAATTTTAGATGGAGAGATTTGTTCACCAGGAGTAAAACTTGAGTTGACGATATGACTCAGTTTAAAAAAAAATTGATCAAAATTTTCATCGTCTTTCATTCTCAAGGTTTCAAAGGTAGTAGTCAATCATTGAAGTTTGGCAATTTTTACAGACGTTGTACCCTCATGAGTAATCTGTAAAATATCTCATACCTCTTTAGCGATTTAACAGTTTGAGATTCGTCGAAACTCCTTAGTTGTGACACCATTATAGATAGCATTTATTGCTTTGTTGTTCTACCCACAAGTATCAAAATTAATTTTGTCCTACAACATGGTAGATTTTAAAATTGTTGTTGTACTAGTAGTAACTGTGGGTAGAGTCCAGCCATTAACAATAGCAAGTCAAACACATTCATCGATTGACTTAAGAAAAGCTCTCATCTTTACTTTCTAGTAGGGGTAGTTCGTTCCATTAAGCAATGGAGGTCTAATAATAGAACTACATTCCTTAGGAAAATCCATAGATCTAGGCTATCAGGATCTCACTCTTTCAAAAATCAAAATATTTTTGAATATTCCGCTCTGATACCAATTGAAAAAATCTAGCCTTATCTATAGCTTTGTTAAAGGTGTATTGATGCAATATTATGATAATTATGACTATAGCTATGCGCAATTATAATGTATGACAAGGTAAGTAAAGAAAATCAAATACATAATTGACACATGATTTTTGCGTGGAAACCCAAACGGGAGAAAATCACGAGACTTAGTCCAGCTAACCAAGCACTATCAAGAAATAATATAAAATAGTCAACTTACAACCCAACCCTAGATACTCCCAGTATAAGAGTGCCGAATTCACATGCTTACGGGTGTGCTCATCTTGTATTGATCGAATCCTACGATCACGTATCTATCCCTTGATACAATTCTTCAATACTTGGTTGAGTGTTGAACTCCACAACACTTTTGGAATCTTTTAAAAGCTGAACTCAAATTCACCACCATCTTGAACTCTTTCAAGACTTCAACCAAATAAGGATGAAGGTTGATCTTGCTAAGAATCTAGGTGAGAGCCTCTTCAAGGTATGCAGAAATCTTTAAAATAATTTTCGCAGTAGCTTCGCTCTCATAGAAACCCTTTGAATCTTAAGGAATTGTGCAATTGATTCTTTCAAAGGTGTTTTAGCCTCCTTATACTTATCTTTTGACCTACCCATAGCCTCACATATATAGAAGAGACAAACTAGGGTTTCTGGGCTTCCAAAAGCATAAAAAAAAAAAAAAACTTACGGCGGCGTCCCTAGGGTTTAAAACTCACGCATCTCGCTTTTGGCAAGGTTTAGCGAGGTCCAGCAAAGTTTGCACCTCATAGCTACAAAGTCCAGCGAAATTTTCAGCAGATTTATACCCAATCTGTTTATTCCATCGATAGCCCTTGAGAGTAGCAAAGATCCAACGAAGTCTAGCGAGGTCTAGCGAAGTCTTCAACAAATTTACACCCAATCTGTTTCTTTCATCGACAGCTCTCAAGAGTTCAACAAAGGTCCAACGAAGTCTAGCAAAATTCCATCGACGTCCATTGAAGTTCAAAAACAATTAATTTATGTATCATTCAAGACTCTCTTAGCACGAGCTTGAATGAATAGGCATTAAGCACATCCCAAATGCTTATGATAGACACTTCAACAATATAAATTACAAGGAATAAAACTTGTCACGAAATTTAGCCAATTACATGATGTTACACAAGAATTGAATACAAAATTTTTTATTACAAGGCAAGCAATTAGGATATACATATATCAACAACATTTACAGCATCATAGGCATAATTATCAGAACCGAACAGAGCATTGAATCGGTGAAGTCACCGATTCCCGGTTCATTGGTTTAACTGGTTCAATCGATATTATAAAGTTATATATATTTTAGTTATTATATGGCATATATATATTAAATTCAGTGAAACTAATCACAATTCAAGTAATGGTTCGGTGGTGAAGTGCTCAAACTTTCCATGCTAGTCACAAGTTCAAATCTTCACCTCAACATAAACTATTTGAAAAGTCAACATAAGTCTACCAAAGTCAACAACCGTTGACCGATTTTTTGACCAAACGATCCATTGGAGTGAATCGAACCGGTGGACCTAAAAATTTTTAGTTGAACCGGTTTGACCAATTGGTCCGGTCCGGTCCAATTCTGATAACTATTATCATTGGAGAATATATGCAATTCTAATTTTTCTATTAGGAGGAAAAAAAATAACAGTCAACAAAAGCTGAGGAATTCACCAATGGATCGAATATATATTTGGTTTGGGTTACGGTCAGGCAAAGCCCATTTTTAAATGGTCGAGTAAAAAAAAATTGTGTAAATTACACTGACAACCCCTGAGGTTTGGACTTAATATAGAAACTACTCCTTACATTTTAGAAATTACAATGACCTCCCTTATTAGAGTTTGTCTCTCAACCGCGTTAGCTTAATGCATAAAATTATTGTTTTGCCCACTATAAGTCTGTATCATTTTTAATAGAAAAATAAATATATCTATTAGGTCATATAGAAATACTTTTTTTACCGTTCTTGCTATCACCCAATCATCACCCTTGCACCCCACCCCCACAGGGCCACAAGCTCTCCTGTCACCGGTGCATTGGCACTTTCATCGATGCCCTCATCCTCCACTCCCACTACCTCCATCCTCTCCCTTCTCGATCTCTCTTTCCCCAAACATAAATACATATGGAGATCTCTCTTCTCACACCCACCACAACACCATTGTACACCACCCAAAAAACCACCATTCACCAATGCCTAACCACCATCCATCTCAATCCCAATCAAAGCAAAAATAAAAACCAGAAAGTGGTGCTTTGGCCCAAAAGGTAAGAGCTTTTAAAATGTGAGAGAGAGAGAGAGAGAGAGAGAGAGAGAGAGAGAGAGAGAGAGACTAAAGTGTACATATGCATATGTATATATATATATATCCCCAAAAACTAGCGTAGGAAAACCACACCGCACAATAGGGTCTCCAAGCATTCAGTATGAGAGACTAATTTTGCAGGGAAAGGCTTTAATTCACACATTCAATGTTGAGAAGTTAATGACATTAGTATAGAAACAAGAAAAAATCAAAATATAAATGATCATAAGCATCTATCTATATATTGGTTTTCAATCCATATATATATATATTTATATATCGATTTTCAGTCAATGCTTAAATTTGTTTCAGATTCTAATTGCTTGATGTATACTAGGGGGTGTTTGGAAGTAACTTATTTAGTAGCTTATGGCTTATGTTTATGACTTTTTTGAAATATGTTTAGGTGAATGGCTTAAAAAAGTAGCTTATGTCTAATCATATTTTTTGAGAAAAACTATTTTTAAAGGTAGCTTTTTAAAAGTAGCTTATAGCTTATAGTTTATGGCTTATAATCCAGTTGGCCAAACACCCCCTAGGAGTAATTATTTAGCAAATTTGACGATGGAAAATTATGGTGTTTGACGGTGGTGGAAATTGTGGGTTTGACAGTGGTGGAAATTATGGGTTTTGGAGTTGGCGACTCTTGGCTTTAGGGTGAGTTTTGCCAGTGGTGAAGCGATGTATGGGGGACATCCACACACACACACACACACACACACACACACACAAGTGAGAGAGAGAGAGAGAGAGAGAGAGAGAGAGAGAGAGAGAGAGAGAGAGAGAGAGAGCGAGTTTTCTTTCTTTCCTTTTTTTTTTTTGTTTTATAAGAGATAGGGATTAACAATTAGTAACTGTATAAAATTATTAAAGATTATTTGTCCTCTTCAAGGTAATTATGAATAACATTATGGTTTAAAGAAAATACAAATCAATTTGTTTTCCTTTCCAAATTAATTAAAAATATATGAATTTAGATTTATGATTTCGTAAATATATTTTCAAAAAAATAATTAAAATTATTTCTACTAATATTTTGTCAAATTATTTGTTTGCCAAATACTAGTTATTATTATTATAATAATGTTATGAAAAATTACAATAATGAATTACTTACTTAGATAATTATGATTACATGTTTTAACTATACATTAATTGTGTAACAGTTTTTGTAAAATTTTTCTATTTTACACAGCCATTTTGGTAATGTTGTTATCCATTTTAGGGCTAATATAGTGACTTCATAAAAGATAAGGGCAATTTTGGTATTGTCAATCACCCTAACAGCACAAGAAGGGAAATCTGTTACAAGTTTTATAAAGTAAGGAAGGTTAGTTCAATTTCTAAAACGTAAGAAAAAAGTTTGTGCATAAAGTGTTGGCTTGAATATGTAACCCAAGAGCGGGGTAAATTGGGTTTCTAAAACATAATAGCTAATAGTACAATTAAAAACAAATTAGGCAATAGAACAGTAACTAAACCAATATATGAACAATGCTAGCAAGTGACATGATACAAAGTAAAAAACAATGTACAAGATAAACACTAAATTTACTAAGGTTCAGTCATAACATGTGACCTACGTCCTCACCCTCAAGATCCCCTTGAATGCTCTTCCACTATGCAAAAGTCCTTTACATAGCAGGTACTAGTTGACTAAGTGCCTAGCTCACTTTTTACAAGAGTTCTTCCCAACCTCTCAAAGTCCCAAGTGATTTTGTCCAAATTTCACTCAAACTTCTAAGTGTTTTTACCAAGAACACTCAAACTCACAGGTTTACAAACCCTGCCAATAAAATATATGAAGTTTACACAATGGGTAACTCTCTCAAAGAGTGTATAAGCAGGTGTAAGCTCAACAACAACCGCAATCACTCAACAAAGAGAATATAGCAGTTAGGTCTCAGAAATTCTCAGCTTTAATCTTTGAATCAACACTTAAAATCCTTGGATTCTTTATATAAATCTGTGGGGATCTTATATTTATAGCCTTTCGTTGATTATTGCAGTTGGTGGTGGTTGAGAGTGTATTAAATGTAAGATCGTGCTGATAGAAGGTTCAAAAAATTAGCCATTGTAGCCAAATTTACCGAAATTCAGTCATAACGTGTGACCTATGTCCTCACTCCCAAGATCCCCTTGAAAGCTCTTCCACTATGCAAAAGTCATTTACACAGCAGGTGCTAGTTGCCTAAGTGCCCAGCTCTCTTTTTACAAAAATTTTTCCCAACCTTTCAAAGTCCCAAGTAATTTTATCCAAACTTCACTCAAACTTCCAAGTTTTTTACCAATGACACTCAAACTCACAAGTTTACAAACCCTCCCAAGTGAAATATATGAAGTTTACACAATGGGTAACTCTCTCAAAGAGTGTATAAACAGGTGTAAGCTTAGCAACAACCCCAATCACTCAGCAAAGATAATATAGTAGTCAGGTTTAAAAAATTCTCAGCTTTAATGTTTGAATCAACACTTATAATCCTTGGATTCTTTATATAAATGTTGTGGGGATCTTATATTTATAGCCTTTCATTGATTCTAGCCGTTGGTGGTGGTTAACAGTGCATTAAATGTAAGATCACGCTAACAGAACATTCAAAAAATTAGCCTCTGTAGCCAATGTGTCAACCTTTTTTCTGAAGGAGTTGACCTTTTTTATTCTAGTGACAGCATCCTCAACTCTTTGTCCAAATGTGTCAACCCTTTTTGATTTTCACCAAACTTTAACAAGGCTCTTTCCAAATGTGTCAGCTCCTTAGAAACGAGGAGTCGACCCTTTTTGGACCTTCTTTAAGACTTTGCATTCTGGACCAATGTGTTGACTCCTGAACTAGAGGGGTCGACTCTTTTTACTAGGGTCTTGTTATCCAATGCCATTGTTTGAATGTGTCCACCCTTGGGATCTATAAGTCATTTTTTTTGTCTAATGACTTCAACTTTTGCAAGTCTTCTTCAAACTTCTCCAAAGTCTTCAAGCTCTTAAAAAATAATCCAACTGAGGCTTCCAAGGCTTGAAATGACTTCTTCAAGTGTGTTTAATCTCTTCGAGATGGAGTTAATCCAATTTGATTACTTGTAGGGTTCTTTAATCAACTTCTATTCTTCCAAGTGATCGAAGACTTTTTCAAATCTTCAATTTTAACTTCCAAGTCTTGTGATCCTTTTTCAACTATTCTTCCATACTTCAAAGATATCTTCAAGATCTTTAAAGAAAGCTTCTATGTCTTGTGTAGATCCTTTTCAAACAGGTCTTTCTTATCTTGAGCACAATCTCTTCGAGACAAGATTATGAACATAAACTTGTTATCAGTGTAACTACCCTATTTTTGTCTGCTCAGCAATCTCCAGCCTGACTGGATGCACTTTCAAATACCACAACACATTTAAACCTAAACTGACTTTTGAAACTCCAGTTTAGTCAACCGATCGCTTTCTGGGCCCGTCAGGCCCACTTGAAGCCAAATGACCAAAATGCCTTTGAGGCATCATTGAGTCCAATTCAAGCTAGCATGCTCTTCAAGAAGGTACATAAGTCCTAAGAGCGATAACTCCACCCCTTTCATCATTGTCCCATATCATCTAGCATGCTCAAAATGCCATTTGAACCAATTCTGAGCTTATTCCAATGGTTCCTAGTCAAAATAACCATTTTACCCCTAAGTGCCGCAATTGTCCTCGTTAACCACACTAGCTCTGGGGAACTCCCACGAGTATCCCCAACCTCCATATCCCCTTCCAGTCAATTCTGGACCCATTCTGATTTTTTTAATCAAAATGACGATTTTACCCTAGCGAACCGATCATCTTTTTGAACCATACTGGCTCTGGATATCAAACCGATATTTCTCAGGGCATTCTCGAGTGCCCTTATCTCTTTTCTAGCTGGGCCCTATAGTTCGACATCTTTTCAAATTAAACCGGAACCACTTGTAGTGGAGCCAGGCCAAAATATGGCTTGGAGCCACTCCTAGTGGCACTTAGATCTTTGCCTTATAGCCCAAGGCCGAATCAAATTTTCACGATCATTGCTATACCAAGGTGGTGCCACTAGGAATGGTGCAAAGCCAAAAAAATGGCCAAGCATCATTTCTAGTGGCGCCACCTTCTCAAAAAAATTGGCCTATAAATACAGGCCACCCGCCAACATATTTGAGGTTTGAAAAATCGCAAGAAGAGCTCCTACCAAACTCTCTGCAGCCCCCAAGAATCCCAAAAACCTTACTTCTCTCAAATGCTCTAGCCCCTCTGACCTCCTACACTCAAACCCTAGCCTATAAAACTCCAACCCTAGCCTCCAAGCTCCATTGAAGGGCAACTCCAATCTCTTCAAAGCTCTTGAAGGCTTTTCAAGTCCAAGACAAAGCCTCTATTGAAGCTCTATTATAGGTTGAAGACAAGGTAGGATTTCTATTTTAGTTTTACGCTCTCCTACTCATTCTCTTCTTCCTCCTAGTCCACTTGGACTGTTATCTCTTTTAATCATCATCTTTTACCCCATCTTCTTGCATACTTGAAATAAGAGGACCTTAGGTTCATGCCTAGAGAAAGCTTTGGGGAGATCACCGTGTCGGGGGTCTTTATTTAGCCGAACTAATCATGGTATGGCCTTAAGGCCCCTTGCAATGTGGTGAAACCTTTAACCTTTGTATTATACTTGTAATGTTCATGCATTGTCCTTGTTTTCAAATTCACAACCCTAGAATGATTCTAACCTTCACATGGTTAGGGTTTTCCTAGGAAAGTGACATATTCAAAATGACCACTAAGGCCCACATTAGGGTTTCAAGCCCTAACTTATTTTCAAAATCACAACCCTAAAGTGATTCTAGTTTTTTCATGGTTAGGATCGCTTTAGAAAAGTGGCAAATTCAAAGAGGTCTCTAAAGGCCACATTAGGGTTTTAAGCTTTAAAACACCTTTTTCAAAACCTTTTTTTTTAAAAAAAAAAAAACCTCTTTAAATTCCATATTCAAAGGCTTTTTCCAAAAGCTGGTTCAAGAATTGTTTTCTTGAAGCCCTAGAAGTTCAAGCCCAAGGAAACCCTAGCTTTGTCCCATAACCGTCATTCTTGCACCATTGCACTCATTACATTAAAAATGGTTTTCAAAATCATTGTTGCATTATGTTTTCAAAAAGTGCGTAACTCCCTTGCATTATTTTCAAAAAGTGTCACATAAAATTTTAGATTTTTGAACCCTTCCATTTTGGAAACAAAACCAAGTCTTTCTATTTTGAAAACAAAACCAAATCTTTCCTTTTTGGAAACCAAACCAAATCTTCCTATTTTTGAAAATAAATCCAATCTTCTATTTTTGAAAACAAAATCAAATCTTTCCTTTTTGAAAACCAAATAATATATTTTATTTTTGGAAACAAATCAAATCTTCTATTTTAGAAAACAAATAAAATCTTCCATTTTGGAAATAAAGTCAAATCTTTCCATTTTGCATGAAATTCTATCTTTCCTTTTCTAACAAAAAATCATATATTTTCAAATTTCTTTTAAAGTGCATACATAAAACCACCAGGGCCAGACCCTAACCCTAAACCACCTTTCAAAATCACTTTCCAAATCCTACGTTAACCTAACTCTAGTTAACCAAACCCTAAGTAGTCCAACCTTAGGTCAACCTATCTTTAGTTGGTCCAATCCTAGGTCAACCTAACCCTAGGTTACCTTAGCCCTAGTATTGCCCAACCAAGGTTAGGTGGCTTCAAGATTTTAACTCTAAGACCCTTTTTCAAACTCCAACTCCAACCCAAAAAATATTTTAAAAATCTCTTTCAAACTTTTCTCAATCTAAAATAGCTAGAGACTTACCCTTTTTAAAAAACTATTTCTAAAAAGACTTTAAAAACTTACAACCCTAAGGCGATCCTAACCCTTTCTTGGTTAGGATTTCCTAAGGAAAGTGATACATCAAATGAAACCTATAAGGTTCATATTAGGATTTCAAACCCTAAATTTTTTATAAAACCTCTTTTTAAAAACTATTTTCAAACATCACATTCTTGAAACTACCCTAGGCCTTCTATGGTTAGGGTTGTCTAAGATCAAGTGAGATATTCAAGCAAGGGAAGTTTCTAGCTCCTCTTTTAAAAATGTTTTCTAAAACTCATGGTCTTGAAGAGGTTTAGTTATTGCATAACTAACCTCTCAAAGGAAATGAACATCAACTTACCTTTCATAAGGTACATAAAAAATAATTTTCAAAAACCTTTTTGAGACAAGTTCTCCAAACTCTTTTTCAACTTGCATCATGAATTCATACATCTAAAAAGTGATGACCAAAATCCCCTTTTTTTCAAAATCTTTTCAAGTGCATATAGATGGACATTTAGGAACCAGAGATTCAAGTGAGTGAATATAGGGTGAATAGACATGTAGGTACTACAAGGGCAGGGTAGGGTGATGATTTTAGGATATCTTTCTTACACGTAACTAACCCCCGGACCATAAATTTCTGTTTCGAAGACCAAAATCAGAGTCATATTGTCCAAAGGGCTTTAAACATTTTCAAAGGTTTCCAAACAACCCTATTTTCCAAAACACCTCTTAAGAGGACATTTTCAAACCATTTTAAAAAAAACCTAAGTTTGGTTTTCGGATTACACTTAGTTTTAGTTGAACTAACACGCATCTAACCATGTTAGGTGGCGACTCCAAACATTTTTTAAAAACCCCTTAATCAAATCAATTTCAAGTTCAAATCCCATCGCACTCGTTCTTTTAGGAGGGTGAGTTCTAACAGAGAGAGTATCAAGTTTTGTTCAAGTCAAGACCTAGACTCAAGGCAAAAACTGGGGCGCGATAGCTGGTGACTCCACTGAGGACACTTAGAAGGTTAGGCCATTGTTATGTCTTTTCACCTTTCACTCATCTAGAATCTCCGGTTCATTTGTCCAATTTTGTCCACTGTTGTTTCAAAGTTTTTCAAAGTGTTTTCAATAGATGCCATCACTTGTATCCATGCATGTCATCTTATGCTCTTACATCTATTATTCATTTTTATTTGTATTGGGTTTTTTTTATAAAGATACTAACTCTGTGCATTTGTTTTATAAGTTAGTCCTTTTACTTTTCTGCCTTATATTAGCTGCCATGCATGAAATGAATGAACATGATGGATGGGACTTGTTGGGCCCTTTCTCTACTTTAAAAAAATCTCACACACTTCACTTGCATGTCATTCATTTGTGCATTACTACCTAGTTACTATCCTTCTAGTTAGAAGGGGGAACAATATATTGGTTGTGGGCAGATGTTGTGTCAGTTTCTTAGCCTACAGTCTTTTGATATTTCTCCCACTCAAATCACCAACCAAAGATAGGGTTCATCCTTTCGGGGGAGGATGCTGGAGCTTTGAAGGTTCAGGAACCGAGCTTTTTAGGAAGCATTAGCAATCCCCAACCTCATGCTCATGGAGCATCCCATGCATAGCCGAACCACTGCTGGATTTAAGATACACGCGTTGATTTCAAAATCATTGAGGAAAGGGCGACAACTTTATTTTTCTTTACTTTATGCCCAATTTAACTGCTTGAAGCTTGTTGTTTTATCGCCCGCGCATTTTCTATTACTATGCAAACATTCTATGCTCATGCATTCACTGCTATTATACTATTCATGCATCTATTATCCATTTCAAGACAAGAGTTCCAAAGTAACTTAAGTCATTACATTCTATACATATGATCAACCCCTAGAGAATGGCCCCAAAGCCAGTCTCGCTCATTCAAAGATTACCTAAATTCCTAAAGGTACCAAGTGACCCTAAGGATTTATAACACGCATCGAAATCATCTCATAAAGAGGTGCCCCAATCCCTCTTCACTCAAGGAGATAGGGCTGCCAAAAAGACAAGGGACAATCCAGAATCAAGGTCTCCCATCGACCTCCATCAGAGAGGGGTAATCCAAAGACTCAAGAGTAATTTAGGATTTAAAATGTAAAAGCGGATAGGTGAAAGTCCTAAGGAAAATGTTTCCTTTCCCCTTCAAATGTACTTTCAATTCCATGTACAAAAATAAAATGCAATAAAGCTGTCTTTCTTACTTTCATCTAACAAATGTATGAATGAATGTATGGACAGGACCGCACAAGTACGATATTGCATACAGGAGCAAACCCTTATCTCCAAATGTGAGCTCGCGCATCATGCTTAGTTTCCCTCAAAGAGCAAGGGCACCCCTAAGACATGCATTGTATAAAAACTTTGAAACCAAGGCACTAACTTTTCTTTTATTTCATGTCTTCTTTCCTCTCCCCCATCCCCTAAGGCCAAGAACACAAAGGCTAAAGTAAGGACAAAATGGGATATTCTAAAATCGCTTATTTATTGCTATTATACTATTCACATATCTGTGGCTATTCTGTGCATGCATCAATATCCATTCCAAGATAAGAGTTTCAAGAAACTCGAGTCATTGCATTCTCATGCATGCAATCAACTGTAAAGAGAAAGGGACGATCCAATCTCATGCTAATCAAACCTATCTAAACTCCTAAGGGTTTCCCATAACCTTAAGGATTCATGACAACCATCGAACCATATCTCAAGAGAGACCCAAATCTCTTTTTATCCATGGAGGTAGGATTGCCTAAATAAAGAAACATCAATCGGTCCATGTTGAAGAGGTATTGTATTGCATACAGGGGCAAAACTCTACCTCCAAAATGGACTTAGCATCATGTCTAGATTCCCTCAAAGAAGGGACCTCCATAGGACATGCATCACATAAAACCTCTAACTCCACATCTTAACTACATTTTGTTTTTCTTTTTCTTTTTCCAAGCCTAAGAGCAAAACTAAACCTATGGGGGGACCCTCCAGCATCCCACATAGTCCACAAGATGCTCTCTTTTGGCCATCACCTCAGCACCATGTTACCAGTCCACCTAATCCTCAACCTTAGCTATCCCTGCGCAATCAGATGAAACACATGGCAAATGGAGTGTGGAGGATGCCAAAGTGATTCCAAAACCCGTCTAAGGGGTTTATTCCAAAAAAGGATAATTTCTTTCAAACCCATCTTTCAGCTTTTAATTCAAAATCGAGCATGAAAACAATATCATCTAAATTAAAACGGTTCAAAGTTTTCATGTTTTTATCAATTGTCTCAGGGCTTTCCATGAATAATGTTTTTCTCCAGGAACTTCCCTCCGAAACATTTTTTTCTGAGTTGAAAAGAGGGGAGAGAGAAATAGGAAGTCCATAGAATGGGAAAATACAGAAGGGTGAGAGAAAAAGATCAATCACGTAGCTCATTGAAATCCAAGGAGTGACCCCCAAAGAATTCATTAGCAAAGTAGCAAGTAGTTACACCTTCAAAAAGAAAATTAGCGCACATTGGCAAGCCTAGAATGATTGAATCTTTGAAAAAAAATTAGAAAAACCAAAAAGATTTTTGATAGTGTTTGTCCTACATGTGCACAATCACTGCGACAAATATATAATTATGAGCAGATTAATGTGCATGCTTGTTTAAGATTGAATCTTGTGTGCATAATCACTTGCATAAATATAAGTCAATTGTTTTGATGATCTTTAACATATTGGTGATTCATGTTCATCCTAATGCACACTCCTTAAGACTTCTTAGAATTTGGAATCCTACTTTACGATCTATTTTAGTTGGTTCCACCATTATTAAATATTTGTGGACTATCTCACACCTAGATTAACCTTTTGTCGATTCCCTTCCTTATCACTTATAGAAAGGGCTACCAGTGAGCGTGTGTAGCTACCATTGTTACGTGACAAGAGGAGTACTTACTCATGTGTGTGAAAGCCGCTATATCTTTATATTTTAGTATTTTTATCAGTGGAGAGATAGGGTTCGATTTTCATCAAACTTTGCTGCTTCAGGGTAAAGGGGTTTATACTCCTCTCCAATAATTTTCTTGATGTACTTCCCAAGTTGCTTAGTTAAGACAACAATGTTGCTAGAGATCTCCATTTTCAGATTATTCCCTTTAGTCACAAATGCCTTGCTTAGCTCCCTCACCTTTTTCTCCACAAATTACAATCTTGTTGCTCCATTGTCTACTTTTTATCAATTTTCGTGAGCATTTCTTCTTTGTACTTCATCATCCCCTTCATCATGTTCATTAAAATTTCCATTTGAACAAAGCCTCTTATAGGCACAATATCCATGCGAAAAAGTTCCCTTTGAGTTCCAGAGGGTTCACCTCTCTCAAAAGTTTTTGCCCTTGGGGTTGTACTTTTCCCAATACTCCTTTCTTTCTTTGGGTCCATTTCTTGGTCTGTGAATCAAAGAAATAACTCATCCTAGATAGAGTCTTCTGATTGTACTCATTAGAGTTGGGGTTAGGTGTTTTCTTTTTCTTATTCACCAAGTCAACCTTTAAGCGTTTAAAAACCTTGGTTAAGAAAATGCCATATGGCAAACTGACTTTGGTCTTAGTGGCTTTAATGATATGGTTCAAGATATAATCAGCCAGGTCAATCTTGGTTTTAGTCAAATAAGCCCCACATGAAGAAAAGTTCTTATTAGAGATGTACTCAAACTTTTCACCCTTAGGAATAAAGATATGGCACACAAAATGGTGAATCAATCTCAATTCTAATGGAAGTTCATTGGCAATAGGTTGGAGACTATCATCAGTGACTTCCTTCCCTAGAAGAGTAGTTAAAAATGCACACCTATCCAAATTCTTTTTCCCTATCTCTCCACCAATACTTGTACCCAAAATTTGACCTATCACACCCTTAGTAAGAAGTATAAAAATGCCCTTGACATAACTAGAGACATTTACACTTCCCCTTTACTTTTGGGCATGGGCATAAAATTGTCTTACTAATTCAGGGTAGATATCATCTCTTAACAATGTCACGGATTTCTATTTAAGGTTCTCAAGTTTGGGCTCAAAAGTAAACTTCTGTCTAGCAAAAAAATATAATCAATCCATCTATCATTCAAAGTAACTCTAGAGGAGAAATTTTGATTATACTTATATCAGTTGGATTGTTTTTCAAAGTAGACATCACCCTCAAGGAAATCCTCTTCTTCCTTAGCAACCTACTTCCTTTTCCTCTTCTTTAAAGCCCTAGAAGACTCCCTTTTTTCATTTCTCTTATTGTTTCTCTTTGATGTGGGGGTCGACTCCACTAGGGTTTGTTTTTGCTTTCTCGACTTAGCAGTTTTGGGTGCCATTGAAAGTGATAATGGAGGTTACAAGCGGTTAAGGAATGATCTTTGTGGTTCGAATCAAGGATTTATAGATGTTGGATGAGAGATTTTTGAAAGATTTAGTAGTTGGAGCAATGGTTTGTCGAGAGAGAGTGAGAGTGTATGATTTTGGGCCAAAACAGAGCATTTATAGGCAAGCATGCACTCTTGCAAATTGGTTGACTCCTGTTTTTAAGAGGTTGACTATTTTTCTGCCAGAATGCTTTTTGAGTTTTCTATTAAAATGAGTCGACTCTTTTCAACAGAAGTCATCAGAAGCCATTTTAAGAAATCAGGGGTCGACTCTCTAAAGGCATGGGTCGTCTTATTTTTTTATGAAGTGTAGAAATGACTCAAATGACACATAATGAAGCACATATGCATGCAATCAAATTCCAATGATTCAAATACATAAATCAATACATATAATCAAGATAATCAATCAAGATAAAGGATTGCTCATCCTCAATTCTTTCCTGAGCATGCAAAATCTATCCCCACAAAATGATTTTGTGAAGATATCAGCTAATTGATGTTCAGTGCTCACAAAATCAAGTTTAATATCACCTCTTTGCACATAATCTCAAATGAAATGGTGTTTAATTTCAATGTGTTTTGTGTGAGAGTGTTAAATAGGATTCTTAGTCAAATTGATGACATTTGTGTTATCACCTTGCCGCGCCCCGTTTTTTGGTCCAAGGTCCTTTCAGCTAAAAAAAAAACATGAAACTCCTAAAAGGACGAGTGCAACTAGGTTTGAATTGAAATTGGTTTGATTAAGGGCATTTTAGAAAAATAGGAGTCGTCACTTAACTTGATTAAGGTGAGTTAGGGCACCTAAAACTAAGTATTAATCCGAAGATTAAGCTTAGTGTTTTTGGAAAAGATTTTGAAAACTCCCTCAAGAGAGGGTTTTTAAGAAAATAGGTTGTTTGGCAACCTTTGAAAAGATTTAAGCTCTCTTTGAAAATAACTCCATTTTGGTCTTTCAAAAACAGAAATCTATAGTCCGGGGGTTGGCTACGTGTAGGGAAAATATCCTAAGATCATCACCCTACCCCACCCTTTTGGTACCTACATGTCTAATCACCCTTTTGTTCACTCACTAGAATAACCGGTTACCATTATTCACGTAATATCCACTTTAGAATTTTGAAAACGGGGTTTAGTCATTACTTTTTGGATGAATGATGCATGATGCAAGTTTTGAGAAAAATATTTAAAAACATGGAAGTCTTTGAAGGAATTTGAAATAGAAATCTTGAATTGATAGAGAGCTTTGAAAAAGGACTTGAGTTGAAATAAAAGTTATGACTGCACCATTTTAGGTTGCCTACGTATCTCATTTGGTGAGAATTGGGTCATTCGTAGTCCGGGCAAGAGCTTGATGGAAAATAGGCCCATTAGGGCCTTTGGAGTGTTTTGAAGACACATCGAGGTCTTTAAAAAGTTTTTGGAGATGCTTTGAGGTCTTTGGAAAAAGAGAACTTAAGAGTTTTGATTTGGAATTGGATGTTGGAGTGTTTTTGAAATAGACTTTGAAGGTTTTTGAAAGTACTCTTGAAATGGGATTTTGAAGTATTTTGAAATGTTTTTGGAACAACTCAAGGGAGCTTTGGAGAAAGCTTGGAAATAACTCAAGAGAGTTTTGAAAATATTTTGAAGTCTTGTTTTGAAAACCTTGGAGGTATGATTTTGGAATGTTATGGTAAATTGGTCTTTGAAAAGTTTTTAAAAGGGTTTTTGAAAACACCTACTCTTTTGTAACTCTAATATGAACAATTTCGGAGGTTGTTCTTGATATGTTACCTTCTTTTGGAATCCCTAACCATAGAAGGGGTAGGAACACCTTAGGATTGTGACTTCTTGAAAACGTTTTTAAAGATAGAATGTAGAAGTATTTGAAAATGTTATGGAGTTGGTTTTTGAAATCTCAAGAGAGTAGGAGGTTTTGGAAAAATGGGTTATGAGAGTGGTTTTAAATAGGAAGAACCTTTAAAAAGGGGCCCATGAGTTGGAACCTTGAAGTATGCTAACCTAGGTTGGGTTGGCCTAAGGTTAAGGGTGACCTAAGGTTAATTAACTTGGGTTAGGTTAACCTAGGGTTAAGGTGACCTAGGGTTAATCAACTAGGGTTTGGTTAACCTAGGGTTAAGGTGACCTAGGGTTAACTAACATGGGTTTGGTTACCCTAGGGTTAAGGTGAACTAGGGTTAACTAATTCGGGTTAGGTTAACCTAGGGTTGAACAACTAGGGTCAAGTTAACCTAGGGTTGGATTGGAAGATGGTTTTGAAAGGTGATTTTATGCACTTTTGAAAAGAGTTTTGGAAAACAAATCATGTTGTGCAAAGGATTTTGATAGACAACCCTTGTGAAGATCATTTCTATGAAAATTTGGCTCTAGCCAAGGATATAGTTTATATGGTTAGTATTTGAAAACCATTCCGAAGAAGGTTTTCTTAGGACCATTATAACCTTTATCTTGACAAGAGTGGGGATTTCAAGAATAAGCATAATGATGACAACTTTTGGAAAACCATTTTTAATGTATAGATGGAGAGAATGAATTTTTGAAAACCATTTTTGAGAAAAAGATCTTGAAAACCATTTTCCAAAGGGAACTATTCTAACAAGTAAAGGTTCTTACGACCAATGTAAAAGGAGACCACTCAAGAGAGGGTTCCATGGGGCCATTCCAACCATTAAACTTGAGAGAATAGAAACCTTAGAAATCAAAGAGTTTGAAAATCACTTCTGTGCAAGAATAAAAAGAGAAGGGAATCATTCTTACAATTTAAGGCTCCTATGGTCAATGTAAAAGGAGAACCACTCAAGAGAAGGTTCCATGGGGCCATTCCAACCACTAAACTTGAAAGAATAGAAACCTTAGAAATCAAAAAGTTTGAAAATAATTTTTATGCAAGTTGGAATGCAAAGATGCAAAAGTGTGAGTTAGGGGTTAATGAGAAATTTTCTAAGGCATGGTTTCCTAGAGTCTCATCATAAACTTCAATGGACCAGCTCTTAGAACTATTTTAAGGGAATATTGAGCTTGAAAATGGCATGGAAACAAGAATAATGTAAGTTTTGTAAAACATGGTTACAAACATAAAAATGAGGCCAAGCACACAAGACATGAACAAGATAGCAATACACAAGGGGGTCATGAATACATACAAGGCTTAGGCTACACCACATAATCAAGGGGTTCCAAGGCCATACCATCTTAAAGTAGGCTAGTAAGAGATCCTCCTACCCGGTGGCTCCCACTAACTTTCCTCTAAGCATGAACTAAGAGTCCTATTGCTTCAAGCATGCAAGAAAGGGGGGTAGAAGATGGGAATTAAAATAGAGAATAGCCTAAGTAGGCTAGGAGGGAGAAGAGAAGAGTGGGGGAAGACAAAAACATAAAAGAAATACCACCTTTTGCCTTCAATACACTTGTAATCTTCTATGGATATTTGGATTTGAGCTAAAAAGGCATCAAGTATGCTTGAGAGGTTAGAAAGAGGTATTCTATGGCATGAGGGGCTATGTAGGTGAAGTGTTTGGGTTAGGGGGAGGTGGAATCTAGCCTAAGTGTTTGAGAGGTGGGATGTATATAGGATTTCGAGGTTCTAGAGTAGCTTTTGCAGAGATTCACTTCAATTTTTGATCTTGGAATATGCAAAGGGGGAGGCCTGTATTTATAGGCAACTTTGGTGAGACGGGGCACATGTAGTACATGCGCTTGGGCAAAATTTGCCTTGGCGCATGTGCTACATCAACCAGTACTTGTTCTATTGGCAGAATGCCACGTGGCACCCATTGTACTAGCTAAATCTTAAGGGTTAAGCGAAGTTTGATTGATCTGCTCAAAATCTGGGCACATGTGACATATGCTCCGCCACCGGGAGTGTTTGTTTATACTTTTCCTTGATAATTGTGCCAACCGAGAAGGTTTCGGGAAAATCGGTTGCATCCACAGTGTTCTCCTAGGGTTTCTCGTGAACTTCTGAGTTTTCGAAAAGCCTGAACGGTGTTTGAAAGTGTGAGATATTGTCTCGAGAGGTGTGCATGAAATTACATTTTTGTGGAGTGTCTGTGATATGCTCTGTGGGGGTTCAAAAGTAGTTGTTTGTGTGCCGTACAATCGAGGCCTTAAAGAAGTGATCTCTCTGATTGGACTGTACCGATGGAAAGTACTCCAAAAATACTTTCAAAAATTCCCTAATGTACGCATTTTTCAAGTTGTTTGATGGTGCGTTATAATCAGGAAATTGGAGAAAAAGTCAATCTTGGCGGAGCGCTTGTGAGATGCTCTAGGGGTTGCTAAAAGTAGCAGTTTTGAGCCACACAATGAGGAGCTTCGGGAAGCAATCTCTCTGATCTAGCCGTATTGATATAAAGACCCATGAATGAGCTTTCGAGAATTCCCTAGTTTACACATTTCTCAAGTCGTTTGACGGTGTGTTATATCCAAGGAACCGGGAGAAAAGACAATCTTGGCGGAGCATTTGCGAGACGCCCCAGGGGGACTTTCGTTGAGTGGGGAGTGTTTAGTGTCGTAAGGTCCACCTTAGGTTAAACAGGGGTGCATGACAAGACCGACAGTTCATCATTCTAGGACCGGTGCACTTTTAGGGCACATTTGGGTTGGCCGGGGGCAAAATGGTCATTTTGACCAGAGTTAGCTAGAATGGGATCGGAGTTGGACAGAATGGCGGGTTGAGTATGCCTAATTATTTAGGACCACTCTGGAAAGGTGGATTTATTATCTAGAGGGATTTTGAACTTTCTCAAAACGTGCCTGGAGGCCCAAAGGACAGGTTTGGTCATTTTTCATTGAGTCGAGCTAGCAGGCGCCAGTGTTGACCTAGGTATTGGTTTCCTAGGCTGCCCGATCTAAGAAAGCTACCTGTGCGGTGTTGGTCCTTGAGACCACCTAGTCTCAAAGAGCTACCTGTAGGGTGGTTTTGGTTTCTGAGAACGCCTGGTCTCGGAGAACTACCAAATGACGGACATTCTACATTGGCCGGCTAGCAAGCACCAGAAGTGAACCGTCTGGAATTTGATAAGGTGTTGGTCTCTGAGATCGCCCAACCTCGGAAAGCTACCTAGATGGCGTTGGTTCCTGAAATCGCCTGGTCTCGGAAAGTTGCTTGGATTGCCTATGGGCATGATGGTCTTTAGAACTTCAATTAGGCCTTGTGGGTCCGGGAAGCGACTAGTTGATTGGATTGGAGTTTGAAAGACTCGTCTTGGGCTCATATGTGTTATGATGTTTGAAAACTGCATCTGATCGGGCTGGAGATTGTCGAGCGGGCAAAAATGGCGTGCTTACACACCCCTAATAGGAATGTGATCAAAAGTAAGTCCAAAGTCCTCTAATTGGTGTTTGATTCAAAGGACTCGAGGACAACAACTTTCAGCTGCTATGTACTCAGCTTCTACAGTAAAGAGTACAACTAAGTTTTAATTATTGCTAAACCATGAAACAAGCATATTACTAAGAAATGGACAAGGGCCATTAGTGCTCTTTTTGTCCACTTTACTACCAACATAGTCAGCATCTAAGTAACCAATAAGATTAAATGAAGTGCCTTGAGAGTACCACAACCCTAGGTTAGGAGTGTGCTTAAGATATCTAAAAATCCTCTTAACAACAATAACATGTGATTCCTTATGATTAGATTGAAATCTAGCACATAAGCAAACACTAAACATAATATCAAGTTTATTTGCAGTTAAATAAAGCAATGAACCAATCATACTTCTATATAATTTGGTATCCACAAAAATATCTTTTTCATCATTGTCCAACTTTTTTGAAGTATTCATGGGAGTGCACAATGACTTTGTATTTTTCATTTTGAACTTTTTGAGTAGATCTTTGATCTACTTAGCTTGGTTAATGAAGATCGCTTCCTTTGATTGTTTGATTTGAAAACCAAGCAAGTAGTTGAATTCTCCTATCATGCTCATTTTAAACTCACCCCCTTGTGATGGATCACCTAATATTTGATCTTGTGGATGGTTGTGGACAAACTTTCACTCTTTTGGTAGCCCTTGATCCTCATCTTGTTGATCAGAATGAATGTCTTATTATTCCTTCTCCTTTTGTGAGGCTTCACTTGAGTTCTGATTGATGGTAAGATTTTTCATGTTTTGCTCCACATCAGCACTCTCAACATTTTTAGGTAAAGAATTTAGTTCACAAAAGCAACATGCACAGATTTCTCAACAACTAAAGTTCTTTTATTGAAAGCTCGATAAGCCTTGCTATGAGTAGAGTAGTCAAGAATTACCTTCATTAGATTTTGCATCAAAATTTTCAAAGTTATCTATATTGTTGTTCAAAATAAAGCATTTGCATCCAAAAGTTCTAAAGCATGAAACATTTGGTTTTCTCCCTTTCCAAAGCTCATATGAGATTTTCTTCAAAAATTTTCTAAATAAAACTCTATTTAAAACATAGCATGCTATGTTAATAGCCTCTGCCCAGAAATATTTTGGCAAATTGATTTCACAAAACATGGTTCTCTTAATTTCTTCCAAGGTTCTATTTTTCCTTTTAACAATCCTATTTTGTTGAGGTGTAGTATGTACCCCATTTTTGCCCAGTCGGCAATTTCCTGTCCAACCGAACTCACATTCAAACTGATATAAACACATTCAAGTCCAAACCAGATTTCCAGACTTAGTCCAGTTAATCAATCACTTCGAGGGCCTACTGGGCCTAACAGAGGCAAAATGGCCAAAATACCTTTTGCAGCATTGCTCGGTCCAATTTCAGTTGGCACGTCTTTCTAAAGATGGTAAGTCCTTATTTCAACCTCAATTCCAGTTTCAATTTCAGTTCAGACCAATCAAACTCAAATAGGCACGTCTTTTGAGAAAGCTAATCCCTCAGACGGTGAGTCTATCCAGTTCGACACGTTTACCGAAAAAATTTCTCAGAACGATAAGTCCCTTCAAACCTATCAATCGGGATGGAACCCAAGTGCCCGAGATGGTAGAACGATTCACTTATGGCGCCTGTAAGCCCGCCAATGTAGAATGTCCGTTATTTGACACGTCTTTCGAGAAAGTTGACCCCTCAGATGACAAGTTTAACTAGTAGCTTCCTGAGATTAAGCAATCTTCGGAATGAATGCACACCGTCAGAGTGACAGAAATACTCACAAACATCATAACCATCAGAGTGGCAAAAACACTCGCAAGGAGGTCGACATTGAGAATTGTCAACAAAATCCCCATCTCACGAGACTGAACACACCTTTTGTTCGTGACACGTTTACCGAAGAACGGGATACCTTTGGAAATCAACTCGTCGCATACCATCATAGTGAGGGAAACACTCAAAACCCAAGTCAACACTAGTGCCTACTAGCTTACTTTGGTGAAAAATGACCAAAATGCCCCTTGGGCCTTTCTAGAATGCTTCTAAAAGAAGTACTTAAATCCTTAGAGTGGTAAGTCCACCCTTCCAAGATTATCCCATAGATAATCCGGCATGTTCAAATGCCTTCCAGTCGGTTCCAGATCAATTTTGAGACCATTCGGTCAAAATGACCATTTTGCCTTTAGGTATCTGATTGCCTCCGAAAACCACACTGGCTCTAGGTATTAAATTGGTAACCTCCTGAGGATGCTTCTAATAATATTCTCAACCTTCCAACACCTTTTCGGATCATTCCGAGTCTATTCCGGTCAGTTCGGTGCAAAATGACCATTTTGCCCCTAGTGGACCGGTCGCCTTTTCTGACCACACCACCTCTAGGTATTAAACTGGTAATCCCTTGGAATACTCTCAATAGTGTTTTCAACCTTCAAGACTTCTCACGGGTCACTTCGAGTCTATTTCAGTGTTTTCTCAGTTCAATTGACCGTTTTGCCCCTGGCGGGTTGGTTAACCGTTTCAACTATTCTAGCATAAGTTCTCAAGCTAATTACCTTTGAGACACTCTCTTGAGGGTTCCTACCCATTCCCGGCCATGTCTAGTTACTCAGAATCTACTGGATTATTCCCGAACTCTCTAGAGTCACTCCTAGTGGAGCCAAGCCAAATATTGCATGGTAGTCACTAGGACCGGTGCCCAAATATTTTGTCTTACGTCCCAAGAGTCAAAAGATAAATTTCTTGCCGCCTTAAAACTTTCCTAAGGGGCTTGCGCTACTTAGTGGCACTAAGCCAATAAATGGTCTGGCGCCACTCCTAGTGGTGCTAGTGGAAAGTTTGCCCTGGAGCTACTGCAATAGCCGTCAAGGTTGTTTTGATTGCCTATAAATACAGACCTTTCCTCTGTATAAAAAGGGTCCGTAAATTCAATTCAGAAACTTTGTCTATCTGAAAACAGAGCTCGAAGTCTCTCTAAACCCTAATTCTCTCAAGTTTCTTCAAGTCCTAGTCTCCATACATTCAAACCCTAACCTCCATACACCTTCTACACTCAAACACAAGCCTCCAAACATCCATGAAGACTCAAGTGCTGCAACTTCAAAGCTCTCTAGGTTCAAGTATAACAAACCAAATAATCAAAGCAAGAAGAATACGATGTTGGTTTTCTATTTACTTTTATGTAATCCTTCGTTTCTCTTCTCCCTCCTAACCCACTTGGGTTTTCTTCTATTTTAATCCCCATCATGTACCTCCTCTTCTTGCATGCTTGAAACAAGGGACTCCCCGATTCATGCTTAGGAAGGACTGTTGAAGGTCACCATGCTGGGGGCTTTTTTCTTTGATAGTGTGGGTTCGGCCCCCTTAATTATGTGGTGAAACTTAGCCTTGTATGTTCACGATCATATTACATTGTGCATGTCATATTCATACATCCATTCAAAATTGCTTTCAAAGTTGTTTTCAAACTTGCATCAAAGTTCTCTTTCAAAACTCGCATTCAAAATCTCTTTCTTTCAAACTTGTTTTCAAAATCACACTCCTAGGATGATTTTAGCCATTCCATGGTTAGGGTTGTTTTAAGAAAGTGTTATATTCAATGTGACTATCAAGGTCCAAATTTTGGGTGTAAACCCAAAATTGATTTTATCAAAACCACAATCTTAATATGATTCTAGTCATTCCATAATAAAGGTTGTTTTAAAAAGGTGTTACATTTAATGTGATCATTATGGTCCATATTTCAAACCCTATTTGTTTTCAAAATCACAACTCTAGAATGGATATAATCTTTTCATAGTTAAAATCGTTTTAAGAAAGTGAGATATTCAAGAGACTTGTGAAAGTTCGTATTCAAATCTCTTTCCAAATTATTTTACAAATCTACTTTTAAAAACTCTTTTCAATGATTTACTTTTCAAAAACTCTTTGTCTTGAAGTCTAAGTCAAGCCTTAGAGTCCATGATTAGGAAACCCTAGTTCCCTTTCATAAAATCATGACTTCTTATTTTGCCTTAAATTATAGGTTTTTAAAACTATTTTCTACATCAAATCTTAGATTTCCAAAACTTTTTTTTCACCAAATCATAGATTTTCAAATCCAAGATTTTTAAAACTCAACCTTTCCAATTCTATGTCAAATCAAATCTTCCAATTTAGGAAACCAAATCCAATCTTTCAATTTTGGAAATAAAATCCAATCTTTTATTTTAGGAAATAGAGATTAAAACTTTTCTAATGCCAAACTTTCAAATATTTCTAAATTCAAAACTTTCCAAATTTAAATTTTTCCCAAAACCAACTCTTTCCTAATTTGAAAACTTTCCTAAAATTAAAACTTTCCTAAAATGTAACTTTTCTATTTTGAAACTTTCCTAATTCAAAATTTTCAAAATCCAATCTTTCTTAAACCCTAACTTTCTAAATTCTTTAAAGTCAAATATTCAAGTCAAATATTTTCCAACCATTCTAAGTCAAGTGTTTCTAAATCAAATCAAACCGTTTCTAATCTTTTCTAAATCCCATCTTTCTTAATTATAAGTTTTCAAAAATCAAAACTTTCCTTAAACAAACCTCTCAAGTTCAAATCAAGTTTTCTAACTCAATTGCATGCTTCAACCTTAGGTTACCTAAGTCCTAAGATGTCTAAACCCTAGTTCAACCCTAACCCTAAAGTTAGGAAGTTTTAACTCTTTTCAAAGACTTTTCTAAAACTCTTTTCTAAACCAAGATGATTTTTAAACTTCAATCTAAGTCAAGATGTTTTCAAAGCTTAACTTAATATTTTCCAAATCAAGTCTAAGTTCTCCTTCAAAGTTCAATCTTTTCGAATCAAAGTCAATTTCAAGTTTAACTTTAAATCCAAGATCGATTTCAAATCAAAGTTCAATTTCAAATCTCCTATTCAAAGTTCAAATCAAACCCTTATCAAATCACACTTTTTCAAAGATAAACTTTTCAAAAACCTCAAAGTGTCTATTTTCAATCAAACCCTGAGTCCGAACTACGATTGACCTGGTTCCCAACAAAGGGATATGTAGGCAACCCTCGTGGGTGTGATCATAAACTTTTTCAAGTTTCTAATTCCGCAACCTTTTTCAAGTTTCAAAACCTCTTTTCAAATCTATTTTCAAAATAAAATCATTTTCTTGCACTTGCATGTCATGCATCATCTCAAATTTTGCTTCCAAAATTCTTTTCAAAGTGGATAGTATTGGATATTGAATAATCGAAGATTTTAAATGAGTGAACCTAGGGTGAATAGACATGTAAGTACCGCAACGGCAGGATAGAGTGATAGCCTTGTGCATCTTCGCTCTACGTAACTAACCTTTGAGCCTAGAATCACTATTTTCAAATACCAAAACGGAGTTATTTTCAAAAAAATGCTTAAATCTTTCCAAAGGTTGCCAAATAACCTATTTTCTTAAAAACCCTCTCTTGAGGAAGTTTTCAAATTCTTTTTCAAAAACCCTAAGTTTAATCTTCGGATTGTACTTAGTTTTAGGTGACCTAACTCACCTTAATCAAGTTAGGTGGCGACTCTAAACTTTTTTCAAAAACCCTTATTCAAATCAATTTTCAATTCAAACCTAGTAGCACTCGTCCATCTAGGAGGCTGAGTTTTGATGAGAGAGTATCGTATTTTTTCCACTTGTGTATTTTCCGAGTGCGAAAAATCGTGGTGTGACAAGTGTCCTAGGTGCTGAAAAATTGTGTTCAAATCTAATTTCATCACAATATTTTTTAGAAGGATTGCAGTCAAACTCACAACCATGGTCAGTCATAATTGTTGTAAAACGTTTTTTTTTTTATTTTGAACCTTTTTGCAAAAAACTTTGTGTTAAAAAAAATTGTTTCATCTTTGTGAGCAAGAAAGAATGTCCAAGTGAACCTTGAGTAATGATCAACAATAACTGGAGCGTATTGCGTACTATCCAAACTAAGAGTTTGAGTTGGTCTAAATAAATCCATATGCAATAGTTGAAGTAGCTTAGATGTAAAAATCAAATTTTTGGATTTGAAAGAAACTCTTGTTTGTTTCCCTAATTGACAAGCATCACAAACCTTGTCTTTTTCAAATTTGAGTTTAGGAAGACCATTGACCAAATCATTTTTTGAAAATATTGGAAATGATACTCATGTGTATATGATCAAGCCTTCTATGCCATAACCAACTATCTTTACTATTCACAACTGTAAGCCATTTTATTTTGTAATAAGATAAATCATTTAAGTAAAAAATATAAATATTGTCTTATCTATGACCAGTCAATACGGTCTTGTTATTATTGATGTTCATCACAATGCAATTTGAAGGTTCAAAATCAACTTTAAAACCTTTGTCATGCAATTGGCTAATACTTAAATGGTTTTGCTTAAGGCCTTTAACAAGTAAAATATTTTCAATAGAGGTTGAAGAATCTTTACCAATATTACTTATACCAATGATTTTGCCTTTGTTGTTAGCTCCAAAAATGACCAAGCCTCCATCTTTTAGTGTAAGAGATGTGAATTGAGCCTCATCACCAATCATTTGTCTTGCATATCCATTGTCCAAGTACCAATAGTCTTTTTAGACTTTGCCTGAAGACATACCTACAAAAAGAACAACTCAAGTTCTGACTTTTGGTACCCAAATCAACTTGGGTCCATGGGAGTTAGTCTTTAATGTTCCTTTTGAAACCCAAGCCTTCTTGGCAGCATGTGATTTTTGTGTAAGAAAACATTGGCTAGCCATACGTCCTTTCTTTTGGCAATAAAAATATGTAATCTATGATTTTCTCACATGAGCTTCAAAATGATTTTTGGAAAACTTTCTGTTTTAAAAAGGATTGTATCCAATTCTAGTCTTGTCAAGAGAGCATCTTTGTTTTCCAAACATAGCATTAAGCTTTTATTTTCCTTCCACACATTTTGAAAAGGATTTTTCTAAATCTTTCACCTATTCTTTCAACACATAATTTTCCTTTTCAAAACCTCATTGACCTTTTGTAAATTCTCATTTTTTGTAATAGTGAAAACCATCTTTTTGAGAAGAGTATTTTTTATGTCCATCTTTTTAAATTTAGCAAGTAAATTATCAAATGCATCTTATAATCATCAAATGAAAAATCAGATGGTTTAGAAAATGATACCTTTGTTTTTTCTTCTTGTGCCATGAGACATAGGTTTGCAACCTCTTGAGGCTCAGCCTCTTCATATAAGCTTGGTCACTCTTCTTCACTCCAAGTGGTGATAACTAAATCTCTTTTGTCTTTGCCTTTCTTGCCTTTCTTTTTTAGCTTAGGACATTTAACTTTCAAAGTATATGATGGTTGAATCATTGTTGCTGGATTCATTCTTTGCTTCTGGCTTCTTTCCTCATTTTCACATTCTCCTCATGAATCTTTTGAACTTTCTAGTAATTAGGGCAAGATTTTCCTCATTTTATCTTCACTTTTCGATTCATTTTCTAGTGTGGTGGACTTAAATGCAACAAATTTATTTATTTTATCCTCCTCTTCTTGAGCATTCTATTTTTGGGTCAGCTCATAGGTCATAAAAGATCCAAAAAACTCTTCAAGTGGTAAAGTGTTGATATATTTGGCTTCTTGTATGGCTGTCACCTTGGCTTCTCATGCCTTGGGCACAAATCTAAGAAATTTTCTCACTTGCTCTCTGTAGGATACATTTTTCCAAGAGACTTTAAACCATTGATAATGTCAGTGAATCGTATAAAAATATCAATGATAGATTCACCAAATTTCATTCCAAATAATTCATAATTATCCACAAGAATGTTAATCTTGAACTCTTTCACCTAATTGATTTTTTATGAGTCACATCAAGTCTATCCCAAATCTCTTTAGCACTCTCACAATTGGAGATTCTATTGAACTCATTGGGATCTAAGGCATAATATAAAATGTTCATAGCTTTAACATTAGATTGCAAATGTTTCAAGTCATTCTCATCCCACTCACTTTCAGGTTTGGGCAAAACCACCCTTTTAACAGTCTTGATAGGGAGCTTAAGACCATTGGCAATGATCCTCCATAACTTATAGTCCACAAATTGGACATATATTCTCATTTTGTTCTTTCAATAATTGTAATTTGTTCCATTGAACATTGGAGGTCTATTGGTGGATTGACCTTCTCCAAAAGAGCTTCCAATCATGATTATCATGGATCAACTCTAAGGCTATTAAGCCTCTAAGATAGAGTACAAGCTCTGATATTAACCGTTGGCCCAAATATGCAACCCAAGAGGGGGGTGAGTTGGGTTTTTAAAAAATAACAACTAATGATGCAATTAAAAACTAATTAAGTAATGAAACAGCAACTAAACCAATGTATGAACAGTGCTAGCAAATGATATGATACAAGAAAAAACAACAGAGTACAAGATGAACACAGATTTACCGAGATTCAATCACAATGTATAACCTACGTCCTCACCCCCAAGATCTCCTTGAAAGCTTTTCCACTATACAGAAGTCCTTTATATAGCAGGTGCTAGTTGCCCAACTGCCTAGCTCACTTTTTACAAGAGTTATTCCCAAACTCTCAAAGTGCTAAGTGATTTTGTCCGAGCTTCACTCAAACTTTCAAGGGTTTTTATCAAGAACACTCAAACTCAAGTTTACAAACCCTTCCAAGTGAAATATATGAAGTTTCCACAATGGGTAACCCTCTTAAAGAGTGCATAAGCAGGTGTAAGCTTAGCAACAACCCCATGTAATCAGCAAAGGGAATATAGTAGTTAAGGCTTATAAATTCTTAGCTTTAATATTTGAATCATCACTTATAATCCTTGGATTCTTTATATAAATTCTTTGAGGATCTTGTCTTTATAGCCTTGTATTGATTTTAGCTGTTGGTGGTGGTTGGGAGTGCATTAAATCCAAGATTGTGTTGATAGAACGTTCAAAAAATTAGCCATTGCAGTCATCAAAAGAAGTCGACTCTTTTTGTTCTAGTGCTAGCGTCCTCAACTCTTTATCCAAATGTGTCAACCCCTGATGAATAGGAGTCGGCCCTTTTAATTTTCATGAAACTTAGTTTTGTCCAAATGTGTTAGCTCCTGAAAAACGAGGAGTCGAACCTTTTTGGATATTTTCTTCAAGACTTTGTATTTTGGACCAATGTGTCTAGCCCTATGCTAAAAGGATCGACTCTTTTTACTAGAGTCCTCTCATCCAGTGCCACTGTCTGAATGTGTCAACCCCTAGGATCCATAAGTCAACTCTTTTTGCCTAGTGACTTCAATTTTTGCAAGCCTTCTTCAAACTTCTCCAAAGTCTTTAAGCTCTTCAAAAATCATCCAACTAAGGCTTCCAAGACTTGAAATGACTTCTTTAAAGTGTGTTGTTCTCCAAGAACACCTTCAATCTATTCGAAATGGAATCAATCCAATTTGATTACTTGTATGGTTCTTCAATCAACTTCCGTTCTTCCAAGTGATTCAAGACTTCTTCAAATCTTCAACTGTAGCTTCCAAGTCTTGTGATCCTCTTTTAACTGATCTTCCATACTTCCAAGACATTTTCAAGATCTTTAAAGAAAGCTTCTATGTCTTGTGTAAATCCTCTTCAAAGAGGTATTCCTCATCTTGAGCACCTTCAATCTCTTCAAGACAAGATTATGAATATAAACTTGTTGTAAGGTTCTTTATTAATCATCCATTATACTAAACATCCTTCAACATTGCTTGATAAGCTTCTCAATATACAATATCTTCATCATACCAAGCTTCAAGTCATAATCTAAAGAGAGATTAAGTTATAATACAATCTGCACACTAAGTAGATTTATTAGATTCTTAATATAATATTTTGTTATTATCAAAATCAAGGCTTGGAGTGAACATTAAGTCCAAACCTTAGAGTGGTCAGTGTAATTTATCTAAAAAAATTTCTTTTTATTTTCAAAATTCCAGTTGAGGTAGCTAACCCCACTTGGACACGCATGGGTCCACCACTGGGTGGGTCCCCCAGTTAAGTGAGGTTAAATACCCCACTTAATAGATGAGGACCAACCGCCATCTGAGTGGATGAGCAAGAAGAGTAGGTGCTCTAGGACTACTGAATAATTTTTCGTTATATATAACATCCCTATGTTATTCTTGTCATAAGTAGCATTAAAAAAAAATTCCCTTGCTGGGAATGTTTCAAAGAAAAGGATTATAGGTATTCATTTGCAATGCTAGGTGCTAGTAGTACGCCTATTACTTTTAATGTACATAAATACTAAGATAGCAAGGAAAGAGTAGTTGGTAGGTGCAACATATGAAAGAGAGAATGTAGCAAGAATCCTTATCTCTTGATGGTTCAATTCAAAGTGTTCTCAAACATTGAGCAATTGGTTTTAGGAGAGTAGACCATATTAAATCGATACATAGAAAGAATTGCAGGTTGGATCATTGGGTAGATAGAGAAAGAGGAGAGAGAGATTGTTCCTTGGTAAGAGTAATTCAATGGCTGGTTGTTCTAAAATTTTGAGGGATTAGCTAACCGAGGAAGTCCTCCATATGTCATTAAATCTTAATAATTTATTAATTTGTTATATTAAAATGACACAGTTTTGGACCAGTTTGTTAAATAAAGCAATGTGACATAATATAAACCTTTCATTTACTCCATTTATGAAATGTCAAAATAATATTTGGTGAAATAGACCTCTTTATTCCATCTATGTAATGAAGAAGATCCTTATCTAGGAGTTTGACTATTGCTAATTGTAGGAGTAAGAAGGAGGTAAACATGTATATTGAGAAATTGGTCAGGAAACAAACATATAGTACAAATTATAAATTAACTACTATTAACATAAATTTGATATTTAAAACTTAATAAATATAAAATAATTTAATTCCAAACCTATATAGTTATGCATCAATTTGTTGTGATCCTTTATTGTAATATATAAGATTTTCTATATACATCATATTTAATACTATATATTTACTTTTAAAAAAAATTATAACATGAAGAGAAAATGTAATGAATATCTTATATATTCAATTGTGATGTTATAGTTTGTGGAAATTTAGTTGGATACAATTTTGTACCTAAAATCATATTTTGTATCATATTTGATGAGATAATTTGTAGAAACTCAATTAGATAGGACTTCATATTTAAATATAAAATTTTATTTGAGTTATAGACTTGATTAGATATAACTATGTATGTATTATATTTCATGAGATAATTTGTTGAGACTTAATTAGATAACAATTTGTATATAAATAAGGAACTTTGAATTTCAAAAAGAATTGGTAGAGCGATAAGATTTTATACTTGAATAGGAAATCTATAGGATTATTATTCGATTTGGTAGGTCAATTTTTATTGTCTCTATGAGGTGACATTTTAAAAATATAAGAATATGTACAGCACCATATAGGCGTCAATTAGAAGAGAGAGTAAGGCTTTGGTTGGATGGAATGGAGGGTATGTGAAGGGAAGTGTTAGTTCGGAGGGGAATTGTCGCGCCCCGTTTCCGGACGCCTAGCCCTCTTGGCCCGGGGGGGGGGGGAGGGGGATTTGAATTTTTGAAATGGAATTGATTAGGACTTTTTGAAAAGGTCTATGGAGTCGCCACCTAATATATTTAAAGATGTGCTAGGTCATTTACACTAAGTAAAACCCGAGGGTTAAACTTAGATTTTGGAAAAGGTTTTTGAAAAACGTCCATATGAGAGGGTTTTAGAAGGTAGGGTTGTTTGACAACTAAAAATATTGGAAAGCCCTTTTGAAAATTGACTCAAGTTTTGGTCTTTAAAACAAAAATTCTTAAGTCCGGGGGTTGGTTATGTGTAGGGAAGATGCCCTAAGACTATCACCCTACCCCGCCCTTGTGGTACCTATATGTTCATTCAACTTTTACTCACCTAACTATGACTCACCAGTTACCTATGTTTAATGTTATCCACTTAGAAAAACTTTTGAAAACAAAGTTGAAAAAGAGTTTGAAAGAAGGATTAGAGTTTGAAAAATGAAATTGGGAATTTGAAAAAGATTATGACCGCACCCCATTAAGAGTTGCCTATATACCTCTTTAAAGAGGATTAGGTCAGTCGTAGTTCAGACAAGAGTTCGAAAGAGTTGGAATTTTAAAATGGGTTTCTATTTCTAGAAAGTTTCCATTTTTAGAAAGTTTCTTTTTCAGGAAAGTTTGAGTTTGAAAATGTTTCCTTTCTAGGAAAGATTGGACTTGAAAATGTTTCCTTTTTCAGGAAAGTTTGAGTTTGAAAATGTTCCTTTCCAGGAAAGATTGGACTTAAAAATGTTTCCTTTTTTAGGAAAGTTTGAGTTTGAAAGTATTTTCTTTTCAGGAAAATTGGATTTGAAAATGTTTCCTTTTCAAGAAGATTTGGTTTTTGAAATGTTTCCTTTTTAGGAAGATTTGACTTGAAAATGTTTCCTTTTCACGAAGAATTGATTTTTGAAATATTTATTTTTCAGGAAGATTTGATTTGAAAATGTTTCCTTTTCAAGAAGATTGAGATTTGATTCAAAAATATTTGATTTGATTTGATTTTGAGAAAGGCAAGTTTGGATTGTTTCCAAAATTGAAGGAGTTGATTTAGGTTTTAAAATTGGAAGCTTCGAAAAAGAAGAGATTTGAGGAATTTGAAATGGAAGGTTTTGATTTGATTGATTTAAAAATGGAAAGTTTGGAAAAGAGAAGTTTTTATTGATTTGAAAATCGAGGATGTTGAGGGTTTGAAAAAGGTATGATTTTGGCTTAAAATTGAAAGGTTTCCAAATTGGTAAAAACGAAATTTTCTTAGGATTGGACTCCTAGGGTTTGACAAATGAGAATTTTGTAAATGGTTCAAAAATCGAGTCTTTTGAAAACATGTTTTAGGGCCTGAAACCCTAACTTGAATTTTAGACATCCAAATGAATATTGAACATTGCCTAAAGCCATTCTAGCCATTGAAAGGCTAGAATCGCTTTAGGTTTGTGGCTTTGAAAACCGATAAAGGCACGAGGCCAAAATTGTAGACCTTTCGGGTCCTTTTGAATGTTATACATTTCTCAAAACAACCATAATTATTAAAAGACTAGGATCATTCTGAGACCGAATTTTTTAAAATAAGGAAATGTAGGCTAACGGGAGCCATGTAAAAAGGGCACACTTTTCAGGTAGAACCCTAACCATAAAAAGGTTAGGATCCACCTAGAATTGTAGTTTTGAGAAAGCTACTTTGAAAAAGCTTTGAAGGGGTAGATAAATGATATGAATGCCAATATATGACAAATGACAATAACGGTATAAAACATATAAGGCTAGGTATTAACACATTGCAAGAGGGTCCTAAGGCCATGCTGTGAAGCAAGTGAGGGCCAAGAAGAGAGTCCCGATCGATAATCTGCTCTTGTTCACTCTCGACATGGACTTAACGTCCTCTTGTTCCAAGCATGCAAGAAAGGGGGGGTTTAGATATAGGGGATTAAAAAAGAGAAGAAACCAAGTGAGTGTGGAGGGAGAAGAGAGAGTGGGGGAATGTGGAAAGTAAATAGGGAATTTACCTTGTTTCAATTCTTCTTTCTTTGATGGAGGCTCGGGCCTTAGACTTGGGAGTGTTGGCCCAAGTAGGCAACCCAAGAGGGGGGGTGAATTGGGTTTTATAAAATTTTTAACAAGAATTTCAACTAAAACTTGTTTATGTATTTTAACAACAATTAATCGAAATATATATATCAAACAAGTGGAGTGTATGTCAATATATATATTTATGCAAACATGTATAGTGAGCAATTAAACAAAACAGAGACAGAAAAGAAGTGCACCAGATTTATAGAGGTTCGGCCAACCTTGCCTACGTCCTCTCTTCTTCGATCCTTTCGAAGGAATTCCACTATGTAATACTCCTTACACAGCTGCTGGTTGTGCCACGAGTGCCCAGCTCACTCTTTACAAAAGCTTCTTCCCAAGCTTTCAAAACCCAAGAGATTTTGTCCAAGCTTCTCTTAAACTTACAAGTGTTTTTCCCAAGAACACTTAAACTTACAAGGTTACAAACCCTCCCAAACAAGAATGAATGAAGATTATACAAAGAGTGACTCTCCTAGTGAGTATACAAATGAATACAACTCAATGAATAACTTTAAACACTCAGCAAGAATATGTAACAGTTAGGTGCATGTGATTTTCAGCTTTGAAGCACTTGATATGAATGGTATGATTGCTCTTCACTCTTCTTTGAAGCTGTATATATCTCATATATATAGGTATGGATCGATTCTAGCCGTTGGAGAAGTATGGGAGAAGATTTGGTTGTGTTTGTGCCCATACCGTCTGTCAGAAAACTAGCCGTTAGAGTCTAGGAGTCGACTCTTTTCACAATGAGTCGACTCTTTTTGCATTTCAGCAGATTTTTCAAGTCACTGTCCAAATGAGTCGACTCTTTTGTCCCAGGAGTCGACTCTTTTTAGCAGTCTGCAGAATTGTTTGTTTTCTGTTGCAATGAGTCGACTCTTTTTGGCCAGGAGTCGACTCTTTTAAGCTTCCAGCAGAATTCCAAGGCTCTGTTCGAATGAGTCGGCTCTTTTAACTTGAGGAGTCGACCCTTTTTCCAAAAAAACCCATATTTTTGCAACTTTTCTTCATTCTTTTTCAAAGCTTCCAATCTCTTCAAGGATCATCTAAAAAGGCTTTTTAAAGCTTGCAAACACTTCTTCAAGATTAGATGACTCCAAGAACATCTTCAATCCATTCAAGGTGAGTTTTCTTCATTTTCATCACTTGTAGAGCTCTTCCATTATCATAGCTTCATCTATTGATTCAAGTCTTCTTCAATATCTTCAAGAGAGCTTCCATGACTTAGAATCTTCATTTCTTCAAACAACATGGCTTCTCCATGGACTTCAACAACTCAAGAAAGCTTTTCAAATCTTGTGATTCCTTCCATGTCTTCAAGACATCTTTACATCTTCTAAGAAAACTTCCATATTTTGAGTTGGTATCTTTTTCTTCCATTCTTGCAAGATATCTTCAAGTACTCAAAGTCTTCAATCTTTTAAATCAAGACTTTGATCATTTTCATTCTTCTTCTTTGATATCCATCATCTTCATTCCCTTATAAAATCACCATTGTTGAATATGCTATTCTTTCATGCTTATCAATCTTCAATCTAGGATTTTCATCAACTTGAGAATCCTTTTTCTTCTTATAATATCACCTTTGTAGAATACATCACTTCATCATGCTTTTCATCATAAGTCCTCTATTATGATAAGCTTCAAGTCAAGATCTAATTAATAATTCATCTGCACACTAAGTAGAATTATTAGATCATTTAACCATGTTTTGTTATCATCAAAATCAAGGCATTGACTCAACAGGGAGGACTTCAAGAGCTTTCAGGCAGCGGGGTAAACATTCGGTGGAGTTCGGAAGCTAGGGCTTTGGGAGTTCAGACTCGGACACGGATAGCAGAATTTTGAGGGAGGGAGAGGGCTCCGGGGGCTATCTGGAATAGAGGGGTAGAGTTTCTAAAGAATTTTTTTTGACCCAAAATAGTAAGGGGAAAGGCTTATATTATAGTGCAAAAATTGGGGGGTTGTGCGCCATTCCTAGTAGCGTATGCTTTAGGCTTGGTCGTGCGCCACTAAGAGTTGCGCAAAGTTATTTAATGATGGCTAGAAAAAAGGTTAGGTATCGGGTTGGTCGATTCGTAACTGATTCTGGGGGGTTATGCACCACTATTTGTGGCACACGGCTAAAGAATGGTCATACTTCACCCGAAGTGGAGCAAAGAGGTTCTGGTTCAAAAAAGGAAGATATCGGATGGCAGGGCCCTGCTAGAAATGGAAAGGAATACTCTAGAAAGTGTCCCGGAGGTTGCCGGTTGGATTCCCAGAGCAGTATAGTTAAAGAGAGTGACTGGATCGCAGTCACCTCATCTCGAGAGTTCTAGGGTTGACCAAGATTGACCGGGGTTGACCGGGTTTACTGGAGTTGACCAGAGTTGACTGGGTGGACCAGAGTTGACTGGGGTGTTGCTGGTTGGATATCCAGAGCCGGTGCGGTTTCCTAAGACATTTGGAAGTCTAGGGGCAAAACGGTCATTTTGACTAGGAAACCTCTTGAAAAGGACCGAGGTTGGCTGGATGGCACTGGACATGCTGGACCGTCTAGGGACAGCTTTGGAGGATGGTCTTATCGTTCTAAGGACTTGGTACATTCTCAAAGAATGTGCTAGGCTCGTTGGGGACAAAATGGTCATTTTTTATCGAGACAGATTAGCAAGCGTCGGTGTTGATCGGTTTGGATTTGGTGTGGACTTCTGTTTGAGGAATTGGTACATTCTCGGTGGACAGGCTTGAAAGGGTCTTACCGCCTTGAGGGATAAACTTTCTCGAAGGTCGTGCCGGACTAGGACGGTCTTCCATTCTTGAGGGGTTTGTGCTTTGTCAGAGAACGTGTTGGACTTAGATGGTCTTCCATTCTTGAGGGATTTGTGCTTTTTCGAAGAACATGCCCGATTAGCGAACATTCTACATTGCAGGCTAGCAGGCGCCAAAAGTGAACCGCTCTTTCATCTCGGAGACTAAGGTACTTTTCGGAGATGAGTGCGAAAGGAGCTTTACCGATCTGAGGAATAAACCTTCTCGGTGATCGCGTAGTGTTGGATTGGATGGTCTTACCATCAATGAGGGATCAACTTTCTCGAATGACAGGACAATTGGATTTGACTTTGAATTTGAATGAATTTATCGTCTTATGGAAGATGTGCCAATCTGGATTGGACTGACTAATGCACGAGGGGCATTTTGGTCATTTTGCCTCTAATGGGCCCAGCGGGCTCGCGAAGCGGTTCTTTGATTGGACTGGATCTAGAAAGTCAGTTTGGGCTTGAGTAAGCTTGTGTTGGTTTGGGTGTACATCCGGTCAGGCCAGAGATAATCGAATGACCAAAAAGGGGTGCTAACAGCTGCTCATCTTTTTCTGTCTTGGCTTGTTAGAAATGGAAAACGATAAAGTAAGGATCCTATTTGGGTTGCCAGGTGATCGGAGGGATCGGAGTTGGTGAATTTGGAAGCTGATTTTTGAAGTTAAAGATGATTTTTTATATGACTTTTTATTTTTTTGGAACAAAAAGTTTGGAAAATTTTTGAAAGCGTTTTGAAATGGGGCTTTTGAAGGGAAAACTTGGGAAACCGGACAATTAAATTGGATAGAAATGTTTTGAAGGGAAAAGTTTTAAAAATTGAGAAATTGATTCGAAATAGGGCTTTTGAAGGAGGAAGCTTGGGAAACCGAGATTTTTGAACTTGAACCTTTTTGGAGAAAAAGCTTTAGAAAACTTTTTGAAACAATTCTTGAAACAAGACTTTTGAAAGGGAAAACCCGAGAAACTAGGGTTTAGAAACTTTAATTTTTTGCACAAAAGTTTAGAAAATCTTTAAATCAGGGCTTTTAAAGGGGAAAGCCCGGGAAATCTTAAGAAGTACATTTTTTTAAAGGAAAAAGTTAGAAAACTTAGACTTGAACTTTTTTTCTTTTGCAAGGGGAGAAAGTCCAAGAAACCCCGCCATTTGACGAAAGATAAAAAGTTTTAAGAAACTGATAGGATTGATTTTGAATTTAAAACTTTTGAGGAAATATTTTAGGAGACCGAAAGGATTGATTTTGAACAAAAACTTTTAAAGAAAAAAGTTTGAAACCGAAATTTGATTTTTTTTGAGATAAATTTTGAAGGATAAAGTTTGAAACTAGGATTTGAATTTTGAGGTAAACTTTTGAAAGATAAAGTTTAAAACCAAGTTTGACTTTTGAGGTAAACTTTTAAAGGATAAAGTTTGAAACCAGGAACTTTTTGAGGATGAAAGTTAAAACCCGAACTTTTTGAGGATAAAAGTTTAGAAAACCGAGAATGATTTTGAACAAAAACTTTTGAAGGAAAAAGTTTGAAACCAGAGTTTGATTTTGAATTTTAAAACTTTGGAGGAAAAGTCTAAGAAACCTAGAAAATTATTTCGAATATATTTTTGAAGGACCCTTTTTTTTTATACATACCTCTTACCTGTCGATGAACCCTTATCGTGTCTCTTTCTTCCTGTCTTGTCTTTAAGATAACTAACAAGGGGGATGATGATTGATGCAGCAGGTGATGGCTGAGTTGACAGCGACAAAAGTTGCTTTTGGCTAAGGATAGGACTAGTGCTACTATCATTCGAGTTGATGGAGGCGAGTTGCTTTTGCTGAGCCAGGTTTTTTTGAGGTGGAGTGTGAACAACTGCAAAGTTGGCCTGGAGAGGATGGAACCGTAGAGCGAGCTATTCATTCTTGTCCTCCTTGCTTTCTTGATTGAATTTCACTTTCAGATTTTAGGAGGCCTTTGAGAGGCTAGTAGCTTCTAAGTATTGTTTTTGAAATTTTTTGGGCTGCTGGTGAGGAAGGGGCCCATGTAAGGCTTTTTAGGAAGGATGCCCCAGACAAGGTTATTGGAAATGAGCTCAACTTGACGAGTCATATGAGGTTGTTCTGTGTTTGTAGTTCTTCTATTGAGTTTTGATTTTGGCAGGCAAGATAGGATTCTTGTTAAGATGTCTCTGGAAGGATTTTGCTTCTCTAAGAGTCTTGAGCTAGTTTATAAAGGGGGGGAGGTCTCCTTTTATGGGTTTGAAGTATCTGGAAAGTCGAGCATCTTCGGTTGGTTCTTTATTTGATCAGGATGGTGGGCCATTGCCCTAGTCTTCATAGCTTGGAAAGGTTTGAATTATGACAGATTGGGAGGTCGACGGTGGGACATTGCCCCATTCTCTGTTTCTTGTTGGCTATGGACATCAGCGCAGGCTATATGCATTTTTCTTCTGCTCTCTTCTCTTTTCAGGGCCTACATGGCGTGAGAATTCCATCTAGTTGAATTTCTTCTCTTGAGCTAGTCATCTAGGGATTTTGACTTGGATGAGGAGCCCATATCTTGCCATGCTTTTATTTCTGGAGATCTTTCCTTCGATGAATGTATCGGTTTATGGAGGATAGGCACGGATGCATGCCCTAGCTGGTTGCAACTCACTAGCAAGATGAAGGATCTTGTCGCAGTGTCAAAATGTTGTATTTTGGAGATGCCTTCGGAACTTGGGAAAACTTCAAGAGGTGCCCCTTGAACTTATACCTATCTTAATATCTCATTAGTAAATATCAAGATATAATAGAGTAATCTTAAATGACTTATGACATTCATACTTATCATTTTGCCATATTGAGTTTAGAAATCTGTTACCAATACAGGTTCTCCACAAGTTAGCATCCTTTGACCCATTTGTTGAAGCATGAGACTTTGCTGCTCTATTGAGGCCTTCTTGGATTGCTGATTAGGAGAATTGGCTCTATTTCTTCCGCCTTTTTTTCCTCTCATTTAAGCCATTTTTGCCACCCTTGCCTGTCATGCCCCGTTTCTGGATGCCGGGCCCTTCACTCTTGGCCCGGGGGTGGGAATTCGATACGGTGCTTTCTTGTTAAAACTCTTCCTCCTAGAAGGATGAATGTGACGGGGTTAAATTATTGAAATAGAATTGATTAGGGCTTTTTGGAAAAGGTCTTTGGAGTCACCACCTAACATATTTAAAGATATGCTAGGTCATCTACACCAAGTAAAACCCGAGGGTTAAACTTGGGTTTTGGAAAAGGTTTTTGACAAACGTCCTTATGAGAGGGTTTTAGAAGGTAACAACCTAAAAATGTTGAAAAGCCCTTTTGAAAATTAACTCCAGTTTTGGTTTTTAAAATATAAATTCTTAAGTTTAGGGGTTGGTTACGTTGGTTACGTGTAGGGAAGATGTATTAAGACTATCACCCTACCCCGGCCTTACGGTACCTATATGTCTAATCACCTTTTTCTCACCTAATTATGACTCACCGGTTACCTAAGTTTAATGCTATCCACTTAGAAAACTTTTGAAAACAAAGTTCGAAAAGAGATGGAAGTGGAAGTGGGGATTAGAAAAGGGTTGTGACCGCACCCCATGAAGGGTTGCCTACGTACCTCCTTAAAGAGGATCAGGTCAATCATAGTTCGGACAAGAGTTTGAAAGAGTTGAAATTTTGAAATTGATTTCTATTTCTAGAAAGTTTTTTTTTTCAGGAAAGGTTTGAGTTTAAAAGTGTTTCCATTTCAGGAAAGGATGGATTTCAAAATGTTTCCCTTTCAGGAAGATTTAATTTTTGAAATGTTTCCTTTTTATGAAGGTTGGATTTGAAAATGTTTCCTTTTCAAGAAGATTTGATTTGGAAATGTTTCCTTTTTAGGAAGATTTGATTTTTGAAATGTTTCCTTTTCAGGAAGATTGGATTTGAAAATGTTTCATTTTCAGAAAGATTTGAATTGATTTTGAAATGTTTCCTTTTCAGGAAAATTGAGATTTGAAAAGATTTGAGTTGATTTGAAAAGATTGGGTTTTGGAAATGTTTTCTTTTCAGGAAGATTTGATTTTATTTTGAAAAAGGTAAGTTTGGATTGTTTCCAAAATGGAAGGAGTTGATTTGGGTTTTAAAATTTGGAAGGTTTGAAAAAGGAGTGATTTGAGAGATTTGAAATAGAATGTTATGATTCGATTGATTTAAAAAGGAAAGTTTAGAAAAGGGAAGTTTCGAGTGATTTAGAAATTGAGGATTTTGAGAGTTTGAAAATGGTAGGATTTTGGCTTAAAAATGGAAGGTTTCCAAGTTGGCAAAAATGAGATTTTCCTAAGATTGGACTTCTAGGGTTTAACAAATATAAGTTTTGAAAATGGTTCAAAATTGAGTTTTTTGAAAACATGTTTTAAGGCCCGAAACCCTAACTTGGATTTTAGACATCCAAATGAATATTGCACTTTGCCTAAAGCAATTCTAGCCAAGGCTAGAATCGCTTTAGGCTTGTGGCTTTGAAAAACAATAAAGGCACGAGGCCAAAAATATAGACTTTTTAGGTCCTTTTGAATGTCACACATTTCTCGAAACAAGCCTAATCATTAAAAGACTAGGATCATTCCGAGAACGGGTTTTTAAAAAGAGGCAAATATTAGGCTATTAGAAGCCATTTAAAATGTCACCCTTTTCTAGAAAAACCCTAACCATAAAGGGTTAGGATCTACCTAGAATTGTGGTTTTAAAAAAACTACTTTAGAAAATGGTTTTAAAGGGTAGAGGAATGACATGAATGTAAAGGCAATTTGACAATAATAAAGGCATGAAATATACAAGATGTAAGCACCCTATTTTTGCTTGTTCGGCAATCTCCGGCCTGATCGAACTCCCTTTCAAAACTCCGTAAGCACATTCAAGCCCAAATCAACTTTCAAAGCCCTATCCAATTAGTCAACCGCTTCTTGGGCTCGTTGGGCCCAATAGAGGCCTAATAACCAAACTTGCCTCTTGGGCCTCCAGGCATGTTTTGAAAAAGTTCAAAATCCCTCAAAATGATAAGTCCACCCTTTGAAAGTGCTACTAAGTAGTTAGGCATACCCCGCACGCCATTCGGTCCAATTCGGGTCCTATTTTGGCTAACTCCGGTTAAAATGACCGTTTTACCCCTTAACGCCCCAGCTCCACACAAATCCCACCGAACAGTGAAAGACTCTCCTGGGATCTTCCCTGAATGACCTGGCACGCTTAACATAACACCTCGATCCATTCCTAACCATTTTCAATTAAACTCAACCAAAATGACCATTTTGCCCTTGACAACCCGAATGCACCGAAACAACACTGGTCTTAGAATATTGAACGGTGGGTCTTGTCACACACCCTATTTAACCTAAGAAGGACCTTACAACGATAAACACCCAAGGCTCGATAAAAGTTTCCCGAAGCGTCTCGCAGACGCTTCACCAAAATTGCCTTTTCTCCCGATTCCCTAGTTATAACTCACCGTCAAATGACTTGAGAAATGCGTAAATCAGGGAATCCCCAAAATTTCGTTCATAGATCTTTCCATTGATATGGCTTGATTGGAGATATTGCTTCTCGAAGCTCTTCATCGCATGGCTAAAAAATTACTACTTTCAACAACCCCTGGAGTGTCTCACAGACGTTCCTCCAAGGTTGACTTTTTCTCCAATTCATTGATTATAATGCACCGTCAAACGACTTGAGAAATGCATAAATTAGCAAATTCCTGAAAGCATTTCCAGAGTATTTTTCATCGGTACAGTCCGATCGGAGAGATTGCTTCTTGAAGGCCTCAATCATGCGGCACAAAAATATCTACTTTTGAACCCCCGCAGAGGGTATCAGACGCTCCGCAAAAATGCAATTTTAGGCACATTTCCTAAGACAATATCTCACACTTTTGAACACCGTTCAAACTTTTTGAAAACATGAAAGTTCACGAGAAACCCTAGGAGAGAACCGTGGATGCAATTGATTCCTCCGAAACCTTCCCGATTGGCTCAAGTATCTAGGCAAAGTTTAAACGAACACTTTCGGTGATGGAACGTATGCTACATGCACCCAAATTTTGATCAAATCGACCAAAGTTCAATCAACCGTCAGGATTTAGCCAGTACAATGGATGCCACGTGGCATTTTGGCAATGGAACAGTATTGGCGCATGTCCTACATGCGCCGGGGAATATTTTGGCTAGGCGCATGTAGCACATGCACCAGGCCTCTCCATGGTTGCCTATAAATACTGGCCTCCGCCTTTGCATATTCCAGAACCAAAAATTGATGCGAAGCTCTGCTGAAACTGCTCCAGAACCTCGAATCTTTATATACAACCCACTCCTCTAACACTTAGGGTAGATTCCACCTCTCCTTAACCCATACACTTCACCTACATAGCCCCATACACCATAGAACTTCTCATTCCAGCCCCTCAAGCCTACTGAAAGCCATCCAAGTTCAAGTTAAGGATCCATAGAAGATTGCAAGTGTATTGAAGGTAAAAGGTGGTATTTCTTTTACATTTTTGTTTTCCCCTACTCCTCTCTTCTCACTCCTAGCCTACTTAGGCTATTCTCTATTTTAATCCCCATCTTCTACCCCCCTTTCTTGCATGCTTGAAGCAAGAGGGCTCATAGCTCACGCCTAGAGGAAAGTTAGTGAGAGCCACCATGTAGGGAGATCTGTCACTAGCCTACTTTAAGATGGTATTGTAAGCACCCCATTTTTTCCTGTTCGGCAGTCTCCAGTCCATCCAAACTTGTACTCAAGTCAATATGGATGTATTCTAATCTAAATAAACTTTCAAAGTCTAATCTTGTCAATCCATTGCTTCGTGGGCCCGCCAGGCCCAAATAGAGGTAAAATGACCAAAATGTCCTTGGGGGCATTGTTCGGTCCAATTTCAATAGGCATGTCTTTTCGAAGATGATAAGTCTCCTTTCTATTCCCATTTTTAATTCTAATTCTAATTAAATCTGACACACCTTTCGAGAAAGTTGATTCTGCAGGCGCTAAGTCCATTTAGCAGCTTCTCGAGATCAAGCAGTCTCGGGAATGATCGTGAACCGTCAGAGTAGTAGAAGTACTCGTAAACATCGCAACCATCAGAGTAGTGAATTGGCAACAAACCCCTGTATCACGGGACCGCCGTCAGAGTGGCGAAAACACTCAAAATCCAGGTCTACATCGGTGCTTGTTAGCCCACTTCAGTGAAAAATGACCAAACTGTCCCTAGGGCCATTTTCGACACGTTTCTTGAGAAAGTGCCTAAGTCCTCAGAACGATAAGTCCACCTTTCCAAGATTGTCTTAAAGGCAATCCAACATGATTAGGTGCCTTCTAGTTTGTTTCGGGCCAATTTCGAGACTTTTCGGTTAAGATGATCATTTTGCCCCTAGGCATCCGAACGCCCCGGGAACCACACCAGTTCTGGGTATCAAACCGCTAGCCTTTAGGAACATTCTAAATAATGTTTCCAAAACTCGAGTCTTCTTCCGGGACAAGCAATCTTGTTCAAAATGAAGAGAGGCCCTCATTTTATTTTCCATACAGTTAAAACAACCCTTGTCAAACCTGTTGAGCCCGTTACCTTTTTTCTCTCGAAAAAACCCAAACCTAGGGATCATCGCCCCCAATGGGTTAAATTGAAAGTAAAGGATCTGAGAGAAAGAAGTTGTAGAAATGTTCATCTCGTCAAAAGCAACAAGAAAGGAAAGGAAAAAAAGAAGCATATCAGAGGAAAGACCGGAAAAGAATCATGTTGTGCTATCTTTGAAAAGCATATAAAGCCAGAAGTAAAAAAAAGGGGGGGGGGGGGGGGGGGGGGGGGGGGGGGGGGGGGGGGGGGGGGGGGGGGGGGGGGGGGGGGGGGGGGGGGGGGTTTTAAGCGTTCGACTTAGAAGGTCAAAAGTTACAAGAAAGTTCAACTCCTTTTGTAAAAGAGGAAATTCAAAGGTGAACCTAAGTAACAAAGCTACCGAGTAGAAATAATAGGTTTAAGCCTTTACCCTTTCTTGTAAAAACCCTAAAACCATGGCCTACATTACAACCATACTAAAGTCTTGTCCGATTGAAAAAAGGATTGCTTAATCTAGATGAGCCAGACATGTTACCAAAGCTCAAGGGGAAACTAGGAGACCAAACCCTACTGGAAGACAAACCAAGGATGGTGCAGATCTAAACCCTACTAGAAATAACATCAAATTTGAGCCTGCGTATCCTTTTCATTTATAAACCCCTTAACCTAGCCTACGTTACGGTCCAAGTTAAAGTCCTCTTTGATCAAAGAAAATTGCTTAGTCTAAATAAGCCTAACAATAACCAGACGAGTAGAATAAGAAAGGAGAATTGAGGCGGAATGCAGGGGCAATCTCATGCTCCAAAGTGTGTTTAGATGGTTTTGGTTCAAACAACCCACTAAAAAGAAGATCTTTGAGCCTAAATATCCCTTTGTTTCTTACAAATCCTAAACCCAGCCTACATTACGGTTCTAAAAGAAGTCTTCTCTGATAGAGCGCCTAGCTATTTATTGCTCTACAAAAGGCATGCGAGTTGTCGCTCAGACCATGGTGGTATTTTGAAAATCTAAGAGAGAAAACCAAGTGAGGTCAGAAAAATCCCAAACAGCAACCCTGTAGAAAATAAGGATAGGATAACAAACCTAAAAGGTCAAGATCATTGGAGAATGGTGCACATGCTATCACACCCCGATAAGAATGAGACAAAACTAAATGGGCAGAATCCTGGAAAGAAAACAGAATATGAGGGTATGAGCCCTGGGGCAATCCTGGGACATTCTTTGTAAATGGTTTATATACGTGTAGTATAATTCATCCATGACATGTATAAGCTATACATCCATTAAATTCCTGTGTAATTTGTATCTATTTATCTAAGGCATGACATGCAATCAATTCCATTTCTGTATGTTCATTCATTCAAAAAGTATAACATGCATTAAATTCCATTTCTGTATAAACCTATGCATTCATAAAATATGTATATCAAAAAGTAGGACACGCAAAATAAGTTATACATCTAATTCTATGTGCATTCATAAAAATAAAAAAGGGGTATAACATGCATTCACCCCTTTACCTGTGCATCTTTAGAACTAGCATAAGTAAACTATTTTTGTACAAAAACTAACTCTATGTCTTTTCCTCTCTCTCAAATAAGAAACAAGGAACAAGGTAAAACGCAAAAAGGAGCTAAAGCCACCACTCAGACATCTACAACACCGTTACACACCTTAGAAAGCTCAGATTTCCATGACCAACAAGAAACAGAGAATGGGGCTATGACCCACCCTTGACTTCCCCAATCAAATGACTCCTGACTCAAGATACCATGTATGCTGAAAAAGGGGAGTAACGAATAAGTGCCTGATTGCTCAAAGCTGGAATAATGAAGCATATCCCTGAAAATGAGCATTGACCCCCAATTGGAGTTTGGTAAGGCTCACGAAGGTCTCTCCCACAACCATAGGAGCATGGGAATGCCCCTCACGAATCTTAACAAGCAGTGGACGTAACCGACAGTCGACCAAGTCATCCCCCCCAGTGGAAATATCAACAAGTTCAAGAGAAGCAGAGTTAGGGCTACCATGGAGAAATTAACCAATCTTGAGAAGTATGCTAATCCCCTATCTATCGCAAACTCAAAATGAGAAGAAACAAGAACTTCACTGGGACATAAGGAAACTGGGGTAGCAGATCAAAAGAAAAGGCCGCACAACGGAGCCCAAGCTAAGAAGACAATCGTGATGCTGCCATCAGGAAAAGTAGGTCCCATAATGTCAACTGAACCATCCCGAAGACCTAGGAGGAAGCCATACTCATGGGGGAGTAGGGGCAAGCTCACATTCCCCAAAACAGAAGAGAGACAAGTCAGGTAGCCAAAAGGGAACCACTGCTAGAAAACAAGCTGCACCAATAGAAAAGAAGCCATGCAACCAAAGTGTTGAGTCAATGCCTTGATTTTGATGATAACAAAACATGGTTAAATGATATAATAATTCTACTTAGTGTGCAGATGAATTATTAATTAGATCTTGACTTGAAGCTTATCATAATAAAGGATTTATGATGAAAAGCATGATGAAGTGATGTATTCTACAAAGGTGATATTATAAGAAGAAAAAGAAATTTCAAGTTGATGAAAATCCTAGATTGAAGATTGATAAGCATGAAAGAATAGCATATTCAACAATGGTGATTTTATAAGGGAATGAAGATGATGGACATCAAAGAAGAAGAATGAAAATGATCAAAGTCTTGATTTGAAAGATTGAAGACTTTGAATACTTGAAGACATCTTGCAAGAATGGAAAAAGAAGAGACCAACTCAAAAACATAAAAGCTTTCTTGAAAGATTTGAAGATGTCTTGAGGACATGGAAGGAATCACAAGACTTGGAAAGCTTTCTTGGAAGAGTTGTTGAAGTCCATGGAGAAGCCATGTTGATTGAAGAAATGAAGATTCTAAGTCATGGAAGCTCTCTTGAAGATATTGAAGAAGACTTGAATCAATGGATGAAGCTATGATAATGGAAGAGCTCTACAAGTGATGAAAATGAAGAAAACTCACCTTGAATGGATTGAAGATGTTCTTGGAGTCATCTAACCTTGAAGAAGTGTTTGCAAGCTTTAAAAAGCCTATTTAGATGATCCTTGAAGAGATTGGAAGCTTTGAAAAAGAATGAAGAAAAGTTGCAAAAATATGGGTTTTGGTAAAAAGAGTCGACCCCTCAAGCAAGAAGAGTCGACTCATTCGAACAGATCCTTGGAATTCTGCTGGAAGCTTAAAAGAGTCGACTCATTGCAACAGAGAACAAACAATTCTGCAGACTGCTGAAAAGAGTCGACTCCTGGGACAAAAAAGTCGACTCATTTGGACAGAAACTTGAAAAATTTGCTGAAATGCAAAAAGAGTCGACTCATTGTGAAAAGAGTCGACTCCTAGACCGTAACGGCTAGTTTTCTGACAGACGGTATGGGCACAAACACAACCAAATCTTCTCCCATACTTCTCCAACGGCTAGAATCGATCCATACCTATATATATGAGATACATACAGCTTCAAAGAAGAAGAGAAGAGCAATCATACCATTCATATCAAGTGCTTGAAGCCAAAAATCACCTGTACCTCACTGCCATATATTTTTGCTGAGTGTTTAAAGTTATCCATTGAGTTGTATTCATTCATATACTCACTAGGAGAGTCACTCTTTGTATAATCTTCATTCAATCTTGTTTGGGTGGGTTTGTAACCTTGTAAGTTTAAGTGTTCTTGGGAAAAACACTTGTAAGTTTAAGAGAAGCTTGGACAAAATCTCTTGGGTTTTGAAAGCTTGGGAAGAAGCTTTTGTAAAGAGTGAGCTGGGCACTCGTGGCACAACCAGCGGCTATGTAAGGAGTATTGCATAGTGGAATTCCTTCGAAAGGATCGAAGAAGAGAGGACGTAGGCAAGGTTGGCCGAACCTCTATAAATCTGGTGCATATTTCTTCTGCCTCTGTTTTGCTTACTTGCTCATTATGCATGCTTGCAAATACTTGTTCTAATGTACACTTCATTTGCTTGATACTTATACTCTGATTATTTGTTACTAAAATATATAAACGATTTTTTAGTTCAAATTCTTGTTAAAAATTCTATAAAACCCAATTCACCCCCCCTCTTGGGTTGCCTACTTGGGCCAACACAAAGGTCCAGTGTAAGATGTCTTGCTCATCTGGAAGATACTTGTCATATCAAACTCGTAGCCAACTCAAAATAGCGTCGGCCATTCTAAAAGTCAAAAGTGGGAAACCTCGACATCCATCTCATCCTTAAAGGCTGGCTCAACTGGAGGGAAGGGGTCGACTGGAGGCCTAGTCCCTCGTCCACTCTGACTAAACGATGCACGTCCAGCGGATCAGCAACTATCCTTGGATCGACTGGAACCACTGGTGGAATCTGTCCAAGCCGCCTTCCCCAAGCAACGTCTCCTCTTAAAACTATCATCACCCGCATCTGCCATTCTGGAAAGGTAAGCCAAGGTAAGAGGTGTTAATATACAGTACATGCAGATAAATAATAATAAAATAAAGTAACAAAATATAAAAACAAACAAATAATAATAATAAAAAGATTTCAAATGGTAAGTCAAAACGAATTTCCTACACCTTTTGATTTTTCAACTTCAAGTCAAATCTCAAGGGTTTTCTGTCTTTTTCCTTCAAAAAGATTTTACTCTAAACATTTTTCAACTCTTTCCCTAATTTCTAAAAACTTCGGCAGAATTTCATTTCAAAATGGTCCTTACAACACCCATGATATCAACACAAAAACACAAACCATGCACGTCACAACGTTACAATCACATGACATCAGCATCTATGCACACTTTTTAATTTTTCAAAATTTTCAAAATACATGTTTTATTTTTCCAATAAATCAATGGTTTTCAAAAATGTCTTAAAATTCCTCAAAATCATTTCAATTGTTTTCTAAAATATTCCTACATTTTTCTAAATTTTAAACTCCATTACTTTCATCAATTTCCCAATTTTCTTTAATTTTCCTAATTTTCTAAGTATTTTTCCATTTTTCAAAAAATCAAAAATTCACAAAGTTTTCAAAAAATCACGAAACTTCACATGGTTGTCAAACACATTTTTCTAAGGCACACAGTATAAAAATCTAGCCAAAAAACCCAATGTCCAAGCTTGTAGGAACAAACCCCCAATTCCTGCAGAAAACCCTACTCACATAATCATATAAAATCACTCAAATTTAGTCCAACAAGCACCAAAATGAAAAAATAACATCACCATAATGTTCAAAACATATCAAAACATCAATTTCCACTGTGCACACGACTTAAACGGAATTCTACACGTCAAAATCAACAGAAAATTGAAAACTCACCTCTTGGAGTTCTTCGACAAAATCTTCTCTTCCGGCGGCTTTTTCGGCAATGTGGTCCACTTCTGGCAATCACCCGTGATCCCTAAGAAGTGCTCCTTTGAATGTCCAAGTCGATTTCCACACAAAGACTCTCGATTCCCCAAAAACTCTTCAAATCCTGTAGCAGCGTCGAACCAACAGTTTTGCTGGTTTTGATCCTAAGCCTGGCACTACTAGCAGTGATGCCAAGCCAACTTTGCCAAAGGCGCCACTCTTAGTGGCGTCAGTTGCCAATTCTGGGCAACTTTGCCCTTTTTCCTACCAAAACTCGTTTTCAAAAGCTTTTTGGGCCCAATATCCATTTCCAAACCCCCGTATTCCAAAATTTCCAAAGTCCGTCCTTCCGACTGCCTCACGATCAACATGAGACTCTTACTTTATTGTTTTCTGTCTTCAACAAGCAAAGACAGAAAAAGAGGAGCAGCTATAAGCACTCTATTTTTAACCGTTCGGCAGTCTACAGTCCGTCCAGACTTGATTTCAAGTCAACATGGACATATTCTAAAATTCTAGTCCTAATCTAGTCTATCCATCACTTCGCGGCCCACCATGCCTAAATAGAGGCAAAATGACCAAAATGCCCTTGTGGGCGTTGTTTGGTCCAATCCAATAAGCCGGCCTTTCCAAATACGGTAAGTCCCCTTTCCAATTCCAATAGGCACGTCTTTCCAAAGATAGTAAGTCCCCTTTTCAATTCCAACAGGCCCATCTTTCCAAAGACGGTAAGTCTCCTTTCCAATTCTAATAGGCACGTCTTCCCGATGACGGTAAGTCCCATTTTCCAATTCCAATTCCAATCCTTCTCTCGAGAAAGTTGATTCCTCGAGACGGTAAGTCTATCCTGTCCGGAACATTTTTCGAAGAAAGTTTCTTCTGAACGGTAGGTCCTTTCAAACTTGTTGACCGGGACGAGACCCCAAGTCCCCGAGATGGTAGAACGGTCCACCTTTGGCGCCTGCTAGCCTGCCAATGCAGAAATGTCCGTTTTGGCACGCTTTTCGAGAAAGTTGACTTCTCAGGCGCTAAGTCCCTTTAGCAGCTTCCCGATATTAGGCAGTCTCGGGAATAATCGCGAACTGTCAGAGTAGCAGAAGTACTCGCAAACATTGCAACCGTCAGAGTAGCGAAAATATTCGCAAACAGTTCGATATAGGGAATTGCCAACAAATCCCTGTATCACAAGACTGCCGTTAGAGTGGCGGAAGCACTCAAAACCCAGGTCAACACCAGTGCCTGCTAGTCCACTTTGGTGAAAAATGACCAAACTGGCCCTAGGGCCTTTTCTGGCACGTTTCTCGAGAGCACACTTAAGTCCTCAAAACGGTAAGTCCATCCTTCCATGATTGTCTTAAAAGAAATCCGGCGTGTTTAGGTGCCTTCTAGTCAGTTTCGGGCTAATTTCGAGACTTTTTGGTCAAGATGACCATTTTGCACCTAGGCATCCGAACACCCCGGGGACCACACCGACTCTGGGTATCAAACCGGTAACCTCCCGAGAATGTTTTTGTAGTATTCTCGACCTTCCTTTATCTTTCTGAATCATTCCGAGTCAATTCTGGCAATTTCGGTGCGCAATGACCGTTTTGCCCTTGGTGAGTCAGTCGCCTTTTTCGACCACACCGGCTCTAGATATCAAATTGGTAACCTTTGCAAACATTCTAAATAATGTTTCCAAATCCCGAGTCTTCTTCTAGGACATTCAGAGTCCGTCCCGGCAGCTTTTTGAGCCAGTTGACCGTTTTGCCATTAATGGCCCAATCAACCCTTCTGACAAATTTTGTCATCCTTTTTTAGGTCAAATACTTCTGGGACCTTGTTCTGAGGTTTCCTGCCCTTTTTTAGGTCAAATACTTCAGGCCATTCCCGGTCCCTTAAATGCATTCCGAACCTTCCGGAGTCACTCCTAGTGAAGCCAGGTTAAAAATTGCATGGTAATCACTAGTACAAGCGCCCAAATCTTCTGAAGATACGTTACTTGTCGTCCTTAAAACTTTCCTAAGTGGCTGGCGCCACTCCTAGTGGCACCAGAAGGTTTTTTGGCCTAGCGCCACTGCAACAGGCGCCAGGTCATTCTTCTCTCTATACATATAGAGCCTCCTCCAGCGTGAAAGAAGTCTGCAAACTCAGTTTAAAAACCCTACTTTTCGATACACAGAGCTCGTAGCCTCTCAAAAACCCTAGTCTCCTTAAGTTCTCTAAACCCTTACCTCCATACATAAACCCAAGCCTCCTATACACTCACATACACTCCTATGCACTCATACACTAGCCTCCAAAGCCTCCATTAAAGACTTGAAGTGCTGCAATCTGAAGCTCTTGAAGAACGAAGCAAACACTCAAAGATCAAGACGAAAACTGAAGTGAAGACCGAAGCAAGACAAGCAAAATAAACAAGACACAAGGTAGGCTTTCTCTTTAAGTTTACACATCTTCCCCCTCTCTTCTCCTTCCTAACCCACTTGGGTTTTCTTCTATTTTAATCCCCCATCTTCTTCCCCCCCCCTCCCCTTCTTGCATGCTTGAAACAAGGGACTTCCCAGTCCATGTGTAGGATTAGGCCATTAAAGGGTCACCGTGTCGGGGGCTTTCTTTTAGTCTAACCGGAGAACATGTGGGTTCGGCCCCCTTGATTATGTGGTGAAGCCTTTAACCTTATATATTCACGACCCCAACTTACATTGTGCATATCATGATCTTGTATTCTTCCAAAATTTGTTTTCAAACTCGTTTTCAAAACTTGCATTAACATTGTTTTCAAACTTGCATTAAAATATTCTTTTTCAAAAATTGTTTTCAAAATCACAATCCTAGGGTGATTCTAGCATTTTCATGGCTAGGGTTGCTTTAGTAAAGTGTTATATTTAAAGTGACCAATACGGTCCATATTTTCAAATCCTCGTTATTTTCAAAAATATTATCTTAAAGTGATTCTAATCTTCTTATGGTTAGAATCGCTTTAGGAAAGTGAGATATTTTATATACTTTCTAAAAATCTCTTTTCAAATATATCTTTCTAAAAATCTCTTTTCATAACATACTTTCTAAAAAACTCTTTCCAACAATTTCTTTCCAAAAATCCTCTTCTAAAAACTCTCTCTTTTCAAATTTACTTTCTAAAAACTCCTCTCTAGGATTTCTTTCCAAAAATCTCCCTTTTTAAAAAACTCACTGTCCAAAAATATATTTTCTTAGAGTCCAAGTCAAACCCTAGAACCCACAATTAGGAAACCCTAATTTTCCTTCTCAAAAGTATGATTTCCAATCCCTTATTTTGGCCTCAAAACCTAGGTTTCCAAAACCTCTTGTTTTCTACATCAAAACTATATATATATTTCCAAAACCTCTTTTCTATGTCAAAACTATAGTCTTCCCAAAACGGAACTTCCTTAATTTGAACCCTTCCTAAATCCAACTTTCCCTAATCTTCTAAATTCAACACTCGAGTCAAATCTTTCCTAAGTCTCAAGTCTTTCTTAAGTCTAGGTTTCCTGAAACCAAGCTTTCCAAAATCAAATCTTTTCAAATCTTCTAATCCAAATTCTAAATCAACATCTCTTTCTCGAATCAAAACCTTATATTTTCTATCGGACTCTTGTCTGAACTACGACTGACCTAATTCCTCAAAAAGGATACATAGACAACCCTCATGGGTGTGGTCACAACTCTTTTTAAATTTTCAATTCCATAATCTATTTCCAACTTCCAATTCTAAAAATCTGTTTTCAATCCTCAATTCCAATCTTCAAAACTTTCTTTCCAATTTCAAACTTTAATTCTTCTTTTCCAAATCTATTTTTCAACTCTCTTTTACTTGCACTTATATATCATGCATTATGTCTTTTTAAACATTCTTTTTCTAAAGTGGATAGAATTGAGCATTTGTTAGTTGAAGACTCTTATAGGTGAATCTAGGGTAAATAGACATGTAGGTACTGTAAGGGCGGGGTAGGGTGATGGCTTAGTGCGTCTTCCCTACACGTAACCAACCTCTGAACCTAAGATCACTGTTTTCGACAGACCAAAATGGAGTTATTTTTCTAAAAAGGGCTTAACTATTTTTCGAAGGTTGCCAAACAACCTATTTTATTAAAAACCCTCTCTTGAGGAGATATTTTCAAAATCGTTTTCCAAAAACCCTAAGTGTGATTTTCGGATTGTGCTTAGTTTTTAGGTGGCCTAACTCACCGTAATCAAGTTAGGTAGCGACTCCAAATCTTTTCTAAAAGTCCTTTATTCGAACCAATTTTCAATTCAAACCTAGTCGCACTCATTCTTCTAGGAGGGTGAGTTCTAATAAGAGAGTACAGTATTTTTTCCGCTTGTGTGTGTATTCCTCGAGTGTGAAAAATCTGGGCGCGACATACGGCCTCTTGATAGTTCCCCCGCTCAGATCACCAACCGATAATAGCATCACCTCGGGGAGTGGGCATAGGTTTGAAGATCTGGGAACCGAGCCTTTTTAGGATATATTAGTAAACTCTCAACCTCATGCTCATATAGACACCATGCATAGCCGAACCTCTGCCGAATTTAAGACAAGCACACCGTTTTCCAAAACCATGGAGGAAAGGGCAACTGCTTTTACTTTTCTTTATACCTGTTTATTCCTATTGTTATAATGACTGTACTCTTACTGTTATAATACTTGTCTAACTATTCATGTATGCATATTTACTTCAATTGCATTATCTTTCCTTATACTATTTGCATCCATGTTCATTCATTCCATATTCCATATCAAGGCGAGAGTTCCAAAGTAACTCAAATCACTGCATTCTCATGCATATGATCAACCCATCGAGAGCGACACCAAGGTCACTCTCCCTTGCATTAAACCTACTCAAACCCTAAGGGTTTCCACGTAACCCTAAGGAATCATTACATGCATTTCAAGTCATTCCATAGGAGGGGCCTCAATCCTTCTATGCTCACGGAGATAGGATTGTCAAGAAGACAAGGGGCAATCAGTCAACAAGTTCTCTCAGCAACCTCATCAACATCAAGTCCAAAGAGGGCGAATCCGAAGACTCAAGAATAGTTTAAGATTTCATATGTAAAATTAGATAGGTAGAAGTCCACGGAAAAATGTTTCCCTCTCCTCCATTAAAGTGTACTCTATTTCCTTTTGTATTCTAAATTCAAAGTCCTATGTATCCCTTTTCCTTTGAATGTACAAATGAAAGAAGATTCTCATCTGATAGTAAAGTATTTGCATATAGGGGTAAGTCCCCTATCTCCGAAAGTGATCCAACACATCATATTTAGTTTCCCTCAAATTAGGGACATCCTTAAAGCATGTATTGCATAAAAATTTATCAAAATAAGACACTGACTTTTTCCTTTTGCTGGTCTTAAGTTCCTCTCCTCGTCCTCTATCGTTGCAGGCCGAAAGCTAAGGAACACTCATGGAATCACTCACACTCAACGCCTTAACTCTAATACTAGCGGAAGCAAGAAGACTTGAACATAGGATGACTAAAATGGAAAACATGCTCTCTTCACTCTTATCCCATGTAGAAACTACAACCCATGAGCAGGCAGAGTCCTCGCAAGCCTAAACCCATAAAGGACGAAAAAAGATGAAAAAGGAAGACCAAGACTATACCCGACCATTACTTACCAAGGACCTCCCCAAGCCAAGGCCCTTGTTCCGACACCATTCAAGCCAACCTCTGACCAAACCCCTGGATTATATAATCTCTCCTACAAATACTAGCCCAACCTATTTGGCCCTGACACCGTAAATTGTCCCACTTTGAAACGTAAAACCCAAAACCCCTTCAATGCCCAAACCATCGACCTAATTGTCATTACACCATAACTTGATCCCTGGCCTCCAAGGACATCTAGGACACCTCTCCAGCCTAGGCGAATGAGTGGAAAAGAACGAGTTTTCACTAAACTCACTTGCATGCAAACCACAGCTTACTTCAGTCTCCTAGCCATGGGATATTTGAAACCTATGCCCCCTTGACTCAGTCTAATCCTCTGCCACCTCATTTTAACCCAAAAGCATACTATGAATACCATTCAGGCAGCCAAGGACATGATACTGAAGACTGCTGAACCCTCAAACATTAAATTCAAGACCTAATAGATAACAAGATCATCGGCTTACGACTAGTGAACCCTCCTCCAAATGCCACTATAGACCCTCTACCAGACCACACCGTCAATGTCATCATGGAGTTTGGTAACGACAAAGTTTAGTTCACCACATGCCAAGAGATATATTACGAGGATGGGGAGGAAATAGAATGGGGAGATGAGGAACAGTGTCATGCTTGGTCATGGTTCAACCCCGATAAAGTGTCAGTCCCCGAAGATGAACTCGTGGATGAATATGCCGAGAAGGTTGACCAGGAGGCTTTCAAACCCAGTGACAGGAACCCGCCGCTATGCACGCCTGAGGAACACTAGGGCATGGCCGGGTGCCAAAGCAGAAAACCCCGAGCTCTGGTCAAGTCTATTAAGCTGAAAGAAGACAAGCCACCCAACTAGTTTATTGAAGAAACTAAGGAGCTAGCAGAGGAAGGCAAAAGGGTCCAGGAAGCTTATCACTACCAATTCACTTAGAGCTCTAGGAGAAACCTCTACCTGTCTTGCCATGGCCAAGGATCCCAACCATGAATGAAGCATCGAGGATATAGGCATCCCAAAACCTAACTAGACGGTTTCTCTTCCAAAAGTGCACAAAAAAGGGGTGTTCTCACTCACTTTCTTTCTATCTCCTTTACTTTCTGTCTTTAAATTAAAAGTTTACACTTGCAGCCTAAAAGACCTTTATGTTTCTTATTAAGTAACGAAATATCAGTTTATGCTATTACTTTACATTGCTGTCATCTTATTTTCTCTTGTGAATGGTGAAAACTTCATACGCAAGGGGCATGGTTTATCTTATGGAATGATCTGTCTTAAAGGGGTGATAGCATGAGTTAACCATTCACCAAATGATCAGCTTTCCGAAGAGAGAGAGGATAAGGATGAGTGAGGAAACTACCCAAAGGCAACACTTGCAAGACAATGAGGCTAAGCGATGTGTGGCCAAACTATCAAAAGGAAAAGGAGCCATCTTTCATTTTCCCATAAAAAATGATGATGATGTTTATATATCCTTTGCTTAACCCACTAGTGCTTCACAGAATATTTCTTGTCAACCCTAATCCAAGACCATTCCCCCACATTGGGGCAAATAGATAACTAAAGATTACGCAAGGCATGTTATCTATCCGCAATCAAACTGGGGCAACGTTGAAGGCTTTATGGATCAAGCAATCTAGCGCAAAAGGAAGAGAGGCCCTCATTTCATTTCCCATACAGTCAGAAGCAACCCCTTGCCAAACCCATTAAGCCATTTACCTTTTTCCAGAAAACCCCAACCTAGGGATCACCACCCACAATGGATTAGATTGGATTATTAGAGAAAAGATCTAAGGGAAAAAAGGGATTGTAGAAATGTTGTCTCAAAAAAAAAAAGAGAAAAGCAAAGGAAAAGAGTTGCCAAGGGGCAAGAGGCCAGAAAAAAAAATCAAATATGAGAAAAGGCCTGAAGAAAGCCATGATTGTGCCATCTTAAAAAGCGTAATAGAAATGCCGAATGAGAAGAAAGTCATGTTTATCTCGAAAAGCATATAGAAAGGCCGAAAGGTCATTGAGAAGTATCGAGTAAAAGCAATGAGAAAATTTAAAGGTGATCCCAAGTGATAAAGAAATCCAGTAGAAACAAGAGGTTCGACCCTTTACCCTTTCTTATAGAAACCTGAAACCATAGCCTACATTACAACCCTACTAAAGTCCACTCCAATAAAAAACGGATTGTTTGATCTAAATGAGCTTAATGCATTTCAGAAGCTAAAAAAGGATGCTAACCCTATCTAAAAAATGGTCAAGGACGGTGAAGATCTAAACTCTGCTGAAAGCAACATTAAATTTGAGCATATATATCCCGTTGTTTCAAAAACCCCATAACCTAGCCTACATTATGGTCCTAAAGCAAAGTCTTCTCCGATTGAAAGATTGGTCTCTTATCGCTCTGTTAAAGGTCGGGTAAGCTGTTACCGAAGCCCTGAGAGTTGAGAGTTTCAGCCCAATAATCCTATACACTAATCCCAAGGTAGAGAATCAAAGGTGGTCAAAAGGTTGATAAAGGTACGAAGTGCTCATCCAGTCAAGGTAAGATTGAGCCAAAGGAGATGTCAGGCCCCCGAAAAGGAAGGAGTTACCATTCCAAAGATACTGAGTTTGGTAGCACCCCTTGTCATTCCGTTAGCTAGTATATTTCTAATATGTGCATGCATTTTCATAAGAAGAAAAAAATCAGGATGAGCTTCGCAGACATAGGACATAACTCCCTGTAAAAATAGAAATCACCAATACGATTAAATATCAACTCATGTAATAAAAATACAACATCATCATCCATACACATGCATCTGATCATATACTTAGCTGTCAAAATCATAAATATCTTTGCTTGTCCATGCACCTAACTATCATAAACATCCATCTTTGTACAAAATTTACAAAATAAAAATGTCTAACATAAATAGATCTCCAGGATAGGGGCAAAAAAAGATCAGGGTCTACGACAAGGGGCATCTGTCAAAGATTAAAATCGATATCCTCCAGATTGAAATCTCTGAAACTTGGCAGCAAAGGAGGTGGATAACTACTAGAAGCACCAGCATCTTGCAAAGATGACAAAATCAAAATCAGCAAGGTAAAGGAATAACTAAACCATAATAGAGCGAAAAGAAGAATGAGGGAAGAACAACATACCCCGCCACCTCCCATCTGGGCTAACCGAGCTGTCAAAGAAGCTGCCTCTGCCTGGTACTAATCCCACTCCATTTGGTACTAGTCCCTCTGGTCTCTCACTGCAATAAACTTAGCCTGGGGCACATATCCTCCTTCTCGGCGCCACAAGTTGACCACCTCCTAGCCAATAGCATATTCGCCAACTACTACCTCAAACTGAGTAAAGGCACTGACAAAATGAGCCTCGAAGTGCGTAGCATAGTCTGTATATGGAGGAAGCAAGAACCCGGCACTCGGTTGGCGCTCCTGATAAGGAAAAGGAACTCCCTTCACCAAAGCTCCAAACATGTACTCCAACGGATCTCCTGCTGATCGGAACTCCTCATGAAACTGGCACCAGTGCTGGTCCCCCAGGTAGGACTCCCAAGAATCATCGCTGAGAAAGGAAGCCCTTGATAGGGACAATGGGACCAAATATCACATCGTCTCATAATGAACTGACCTAATAAAGGGCCATCAAGTCACATCCCTCACCTTGATCAATTCCAAGTTCGCCCGTAGCATCACAAAATCAGTGATCCCCGACCGCTGGGCTATGTCGCGCCCAGATTTTTCGCACTCGAGGAATACACACACAAGCGGAAAAAATACTGTACTCTCTCGTTAGAACTCACCCTCCTAGAAAAATGAGTGCGACTAGGTTTGAATTAAGGGCTTCTAGAAAAGATTTAGAGTCGCCACCTAACTTAATTAAGGTGAGTTAGGTCACCTAAAAATTAAGAATAATCCGAAGACTAAACTTAGGGTTTTTGGAAAACGATTTTGAAAATATCTCCTCAAGAGAGGGTTTTAAGAAAAATAGGTCGTTTGACAACCTTTAGAAAACATTTAGCCCTTTTTGAAAAATAACTCCGTTTTGGTTTATGAAAACAGTGATCTAGGTTCGGAGGTTGGTTACGTGTAGGGAAGACGCACTAAGCCATCACCCTACCCTGCCCTTTCGGTACCTACATGTCTATTTACCCTAGATTCACCTATGAGAGTCTTTAACTAACTAATGTTCAATCCCATCCACTTTGAAAAATAATGTTTAAGAAAAACATGATGCATGATATGCAAGTACAAGAAAAAGAGAGTTGAAAAAATAGATTTGGAAATAGATTTCAAAAGAAATCGATTTGATTTAGATTTGAAAAGAGACTAGAATGGATTTGAAAAGATGGATTTGATTTAGAAAGAAAGATTTGAAGATTGGAAATAGAAATTTAGAATTAGAAAAATAGATTATGGAATTGAAAATTTGAAGATGATTGCGGGATTGGAAATTGGAAGGAAATTGTAGAAATAGAAATTTGAAGAATGGTGTGGAATTTGAGATTTGAAAAATGTTGTGACCACACCCATGAGGTTTGCCTACGTATCGTTTTGGAGGAATCAGGTCAATCGTAGTTCGGACCGGAGTTCGATCGAAAATAATAGGTTGGATTGGAAGAAAGAGATTGAATTGAAAATTGGATTTGATTTGAAATTAGAAGAGGAGATTGGAATTTGAAATTTTGGAAAAGATTGGATTTTGATTTGAAAAGATAGAACTTGGAAGAAAGATTTAGACTTGTTTTGGAAAGACGAAGGTTTAGGAAACCTAGACTTAGGAACTTAGAAAAGAAGGATTAGACTCGACTTGGAAAGTTTTTAGAAAAGATCTGACTCGAATGTTAGCCTTGGAAGATTTAGGAAAGGATTGGATTTAGGAAATATTCGAATTAGGAAAAGTCTAATTTAGGAAAGTTTCGAATTAGAAAAGTTTCATTTTTGGAAAGTTTCAAATTAAGAAAATTTTGAATCAGGAAAGTTTCAACTTAGGAAAGTTTTAAATTAGGAATGTTTTGAAATAGTGAAGTTTTGGAAAGTTGGAAAGTTTAGAAAACAAGGAAGTTTTGAAACTAAGAAAGTTTTGAGTTCAGAAAGTTTTGAAATTTGGAAAGATTTGAAGTTTAGGAAAGTTTAGAATTTTGGAAAGATTCGAAGTTTAGAAAGATTTAACTTAAGAAAGTTTTGAATTTAGAAAGCTTTGAATTTGGAAAAATTTGAAATTTGAAGATTTAAAAAGTTTTAGAGTTTTAGAAAATCTTGAGATTAGGAAAGGTTTGAGTTTAGGAAAGGTTTGAAAATTTAGATTTGGAAAGTTAAGAATTGGAAAGGGGTAAAATTAGGAAAGATGTGGAAGTTTAATGTTTAAGGAAAGATTTAAAAGTTTTAGGAAACTTATGGTTTAGGAAATTAGGAAATATTTAGATTTTGATTTTTAAAATTTAGGAAAGATTTTTATGTTCAAATTTTGAAAACTTAGGATTTAGGAAAGTAGAATATTAGGAAGGATTTGGATTGGGAAAGATTTGGATTTGGTTTCCAAGAAGAAGTATTTTGATTTTGTTTCCAAAAATGGAGGATTGGATCTAATTTCCTAAACGGGAAGATTGGATTTGGTTTCCTAAAAGAAAGATGGGATTTGATTTCCTAAAAGGAAGATAGGATTTGGCAAGGATTTGGAAAGGGAGGTTTTAGAAACCCTAGATTTGGAAAACTATAGTTTTGACGTAAAAAAGAAGTTTTGGAAATATGTATAGTTTTGATGTGAAAACAAGAGGTTTTAGAAACTTAAGTTTTAAGGCAAGCTTGAAAGCCATGTTTTTGGAAAGAAAATTAGGGCTTCCTAATTGCGAGTTCTAGGGCTTGACTTGGGCTCTAAGGAAAGCAATTTTTGGAAAGTGTGTTTTTGGAAACAAGTTTTTGGAAGGAAATCCTAGAGAGGAGTTTCTAGAAGGAAGATTTTGGAAAGAGAGTTTTTTAGAAAGATTTTTAGAAAGAGATTGTTGGAGAGAATTTTTAGGAAAGTGAATTTTTAGGAGAGTGTTTTGGAAAGGAGTTTGAAAAGAGAAGTTTTGGAAGATGGATTTTTGGAGGGAGTTTTTAAAAATTACTTATGAAAGAAGAGTTTTTGGAGAGCATGTTGAAAAAGAGGGTTTTAGAAAGAGAGACTTTTAAAAATAGAGTTTTTAGAAGGTGTAAAAATATCTCGCTTTCCTAAAGCAATTCTAACCATAAGAATGTTAAAACCACTTTAAGAAAGTGGTTTTGAAAACAATAAGATTTGAAAATATGGACCATGAAAAGGCTAGAATCACCCTAGGATTGTGATTTTAAAAACAAGTTTTGAAAAAGAGATTTCGATGCAATTTTGAAAACAAGTCGAATGCAAGTTTTGAAAACGAGTTTGAAAACGATTTTTGGAAGATGCAAGATCATGATATACACATTGCAAATTTGGGGTCGTGAACATACAAGGTTAAGGCTTCACCACATAATCAAGGGGGCCGAACCCACGTGGTCTCCAGTTAGCCTAAAAGAAAGCCCCTGACACGGTGACCCTCCAATAGTCTAATCCTACACATGGACCGGGAGTCCCCTTGTTTCAAGCATGCAAAGAAAGGGGGGGGGGGGGGGGAGAGATAGGGGATTAAAATAGAAAAAACCCAAGTGGGTTAGGAGAGAGAAGAGAGAGGGGAAGTGCGGAAATTTAAAGAGAAAGCCTACCGTATGTCTTCTTTATTTTGTGCGCCTTGCTTGTGTTCAGTCTTCGTCTCAATCTTCGTCTTCAATCCTCAAGAGTTGTCTTCAATCGTCAAACTTCAGATTGCAGCTCTTCACGTCTTCAAATGAGGGTTGAAAGCTAGTGTATAAGTGTATGGGGGTGTATATGAGTGTATAAAAGGCTAGGGTTTAGTGTATGGTGACTAAGGTTTGGAAAACCTAAGGAAGCTAGGGTTTAGGGAGTGTTCGAGCTTTGTATATCGAATTATATGATTTTTAAACTGAGTTTGCGGACCTCTTTCACGCTGGAAGAGGCTCTGTATTTATAGAGAGAGGAATGCACTGGCGCCTGCTGTAGTGGCACCAGGCCAAACATTACACTGGCGCCTAGTGGCGCCAGGCCATTTTTTGGCTTGGCGCCACTAGTCATTTAGGAAATGTTTAAGGTCGGCAAACAACGTATCTTTGACTAGATTTGGGCACCTATACTAGTGACTACCATGCAATTTTTAATCTAGCTTCACTAGGAGTGACTCTGGAAAGTCTGGGAAGGAGTTTGGGAGACCGGGAATGACCCGGAAGGCCGGAAAAGAGCAGGAACACTTAGAACAGTGTCCTGGAGGTATTTGACTTGAAAAGTGAGGATAGGATGTGTCGGAAGGATTGACCGGGCCTTTAAGGGCAAAACGGTCAATCGGATCGAGAAGCTGCCAGGATGGACTTGGACTGTCCTGGAAGAAGACTTAAGATTTGGAAACATTATTCAGAATGTTTCCAAAGGTTTCCGATTTGATTCCCAGAGCCGGTGTGGTCAGAAAAGGAGACCGGCCCACCAAGGGCAAAACGGTCATTTTGTACTAGGTTTGCCAGAACTGACTTGGAATGATCCGGAAAGGAAAAGGGAGGTTGAGAACACTATAAAAAGTAGTCTCAGAAGGTTACCAGTTTGATACCCAGAGCCGGTGTGGTCGGAAAAAGAGACCGGCCCACTAGGGACAAAACAGTCATTTTATACCGAGTTGGCTGGAACTGACTCGGAATGATTCGGAAAGGTAGAGGAAGGTTGAGAACACTATAAAAAGCAGTCTCAGAAGGTTACCGGTTTGATACCCAAAGCCGGTGTGGTCGGAAAAAGAGACCGGCCTACTAGGGGCAAAACGGTCATTTTATACCGGGTTGGCTAGAACTGACTCGGAATGATCCGGAAAGGTAGAGGAAAGCTGAGAATACTATAAGAAGTATTCTCGGGAGGTTACCGGATTGATACCCAGAGCCGGTGTGGTTCCCGGGGCGTTCGAATACCTATGGGCAAAATGGTCATCTTGACCGAAAAGTCTCAGAAAAGGCCCAAGGGGCAGTTTGGTCATTTTTCATCGAAGTGGGCTAGCAGGCACCGGTGTTGACCTAGGTTTTGAGGGTTTCCACCACTCTGACGGCGGTCGTCGTGACACAGGGGTTTGTTGGCAATTCCCTATATCGACCTGTTTGTGAGTATTTCTTCTACTCTGACGGTTCGCGATCATTTCCGAGACTGCCTGATCTCAGGAAGCTGCTAAAGGGACTTAGTGCCTGAGAAGTCAACTTTCTCGGAAGGCGTGCCTAAACGGACATTTCTGCATTGGCGGGCTAGTAGGTGCCAAAGGTGGACCGTTCTACCATCTAGGGGACTTGGGGTCTTGTCCAGGTCAACAAGTTTAAAGGGACTTACCGTTTTGAAGAGGCTTTCTTCAAAAAAACGTGCCGAACCGTCTCGAGGAATAAACTGTCTCGAGAGAGGGATCAAAATTGGAAAAGGGGTCTTATCGTCTTCGAAAAGACGTGCATGATTGGAACCGTCTCAAGGAATAAATTGTCTCGAGAGAGGGATTGGAAAGGGAATTTACCGTCTTCGGAAAGACATGCCCGATTTGGAACCGTCTCGAGGAATAAATTGTCTCGAGAGAGGGATTGGATTTGGAAAGGGGGCTTATCGTCTTCGGAAAGACGTGCCTGATTAGAGTAGATTTACCGTCTCAAGGACTCAACTGTCTCGAGAGAGGGGTTGGAGTTGGAATTGGAAAGAACATTGCCTCTAAGGGAATTTTGGTCATTTTGCCTCTATTTAGGCCTAGCGGGCCCGCCAAGCGATTTACAGACGGGATTTGGACTTAGAAAGTTGTTTTGATTGGAATATGCCCACAATGACTTGAACACAAGTCTAGACGGAGTGTAGACTGCCGAGCGATCAAAAATGGGGTACTTACATGCTACCCAATGACGAGCCCACCTCAAAGCACGAAGATAAAGGTCATCCTCGATAACTGTAGGGTGACGAACACATAGGTACTCATAGCTCCACTAGACAAAAAAAAGTCATAAACCAGTCATACTGCCCTAACGAGGGGAAGTCCAGACTTGCATCGATTGAAGGAAGTAGCCGAAGGAGAAAGACCCCTAATTGAGCTCAGACAAAGCCCCAAGATCAACTACTAGACTCACCAATCGAAAGGGCACAAGCGACTTGTTGTTGTTGTAGAAGCAACTAAAGATGAAGTACAAAATAAGTCGCCATCTCATAACGTCTCGTCGAGCAGGTGGTGGCTCAACAGCAAAGGTACTATCGTCCCGACTGAGCCAAGAGACTGGGAAGGTAGAACGCTCAGGAAGGGGCAGGTCCAGCAAAGCGCATGCATCGGCTCTACTGACTAACTGCAAGGTGATCTGCCGATCGACGGAGGAAAGCCCGTGATGATCGCCTAGTCCAATAGGGTAGGATCCAGCTTAAAACCAACAAAATGGAAAGTCCCAGTCTCTTCGAACCACCTCTCAATAAGCGCCAGCGCCAAATGTTTGCTTAGGCAGTTAGCTTGTAATCCCATGAAGGCTCCAAACCCAATCTCGAATAAGAAAGCCCGGTAAGATGGAGCGGCCTGCTGCATGGTCACAAACACCTGATGAACAGCCCTTCTGAAAGCTGTGTGTACCACAGAGGAGGCAAATGCTATCACAAGTAGACACTGGGATGATAGGCAAGGTCTCGTAGCGATGGAATATCTGGTATCACCAGGTCACCAAGATTAGCATCCGTCTGTCTATGTCTAGAGGAGGCTCTCCCGTAGCTGATCACTTGATCACCAAGGCCTGACACCTCGTCATCAACACCTATCTCCTCCTCAAAAGCTGCCTTAACCGGAGGAAAAGGGTTGACGGGTGGTCTACTCTCCCGTCCACTCTAGCTAGAAGATGTCTGTCCTGCAGATCATCGACTACCCCTGGATCGCTTGGAACTGCTAACAAAATTTGTCTGAGCCGCCTTCCCAGAATGGCGTCACCTCTCAAAACCGTCATCGCCCGCATCTGCCATCCTAAAAAAGTAAGCCAAGGTAAGAGGTGTTAATATACGATATATGCAGATAAGAAATAAAAGCAGAAGGAAAAAATAGTAATAATGATAACCAAAGATAAAAAATGACACAGCTGTCAGTAGATCTTACTCTAGCCGATTCAAAAGGTTTTTAAAACTCAACTCTCGAAAAGTTTCTTAAATTCAGTTTCTCAAAGGGTTTCTTAACCTTTTTCTCCAAATTTTTCAAAAAACTCTTTCCTCCCAAAGATTCTTTTTCAAAATCTATTTTCAAAAGACTTTCTAAATTCCCTTACAATTCAAAATTAATTCTCGAAAGTCACATTTTAAAATATTTTTCTTCCCAAAAATCCATTCTAGGAGTCATAATCTAAAATTATTTAAAATCAAATCTCAAAGTTCCTCAGTCCATCTCAAAGCTTTTCTAATCTTGTGTTTATTCCAATCAATATTCTAGGTTTTCCAAAAAATTCTTCCTTAAGAAATTTTCAAGGTTTCGATAAAAAAATTAATGTTCCAAAATTTCTGTCAAATTCAAAAATTCTTTTCGTTTGTCTTCAAAAATTCACTTCTAAGTCAAAATGAATTTCCTACACATTTTGATTTTAAAATTTCACTTCTAAGTCAAAATGAATTTCCTACACATTTTGATTTTAAAATTTCACTTCTAAGTCAAAATGAATTTCCTACACATTTTGATTTTAAAATCCCGTTTCTAAGTCAAAATGAATTTCCTACACATTTTGATTTTATAATCTCACTTCGACGTCAGAATGTATTTTCTACACATTTTGATTTTCCAACTTCTAAGTCAAATGAATTTCCTACACATTCTGATTTTAAAATCCCGCTTCCACGTCAAAATGAATTCCTACACATTTTGATTTTGCAACTTAAAGTCAAAAGGGATTTTCTAAATCTCTAGGGTTTTCTGTCTTTTTCCTTCAAAAAGATTTTATTCCAAAACTTTTCCAACTCTTTCCCTAATTTTGAAAATTTCAGCTGAGTTTTGCTTAAAAATGGTCCCTACTACACAAACAACATCGATACAAAATACTAACCAAGCACTCTACAACATCATAATCACATAGCATCAACACCCGCACACATTTTTCAAATTTCTAAGTTTTTTTAAAAGGACTTGTTTTATTTTTCAACAAATCAATGGTTTTCAAAGTTGCCCAAAAAATTTCTCAAAATCATTTCAAGTGTTTTCTAAAATATCCCTACATTTTTCTAAACACTAAACTCTAATAATTTCATAATTTACTCTATTTTTTATATTTTTTTAAGTATTTTTCTATTTTTCAAAAAATCACAAAACTTCACATGGCTGTTAAACACATTTTTCTAAGGCACATAAATACGTAAAATCGCTCTTCACATAAATACGTAAAATCAAAAAACTGAAGAGACAAACCCCCAATTCTTGCAGAAACCCTTTTCACATAAATACATAAAATCGCTCAAATTCAATCAAACAAGCACCAAAATGCAAAATAACTTCACCACAATGTTCCAAACATATTAAAACATCAATTTTCATTGTTCACATGGCTTAAATAGAATTTTACCCATCAAAATTGACATAAAATCAAAAACTCACCTCTTGGAGTTTTCCAGCGAAATCTTCTCTTCCGGCGACTTTTTCGGCCACGGTGTCTACTTCCGGCAACCCGTCGTGGTCCCTATAAAGCACTCTTTCAATGTCCAAGTCGATTTCCTCACAAAGGCTTTCGGTTTTTTGAAAACTCTTCAAATCTCGCAACAGCGTCTAACCAGCAGTTTCCTAGTTTTGATCCCATGCCTAGTGCCACTAGCAATGGTGCCAAGCCAACTTTAACAAAGGCACAACTGCTAGTGGCGCCAGTTTCTAATTCTGGGCAATTTTGCCTTTTTCTCACCCAAAGTCAATTTCAAAGGCCTTTTGGGCCTAATATCTATTTCCAAACCCCAGTTTTTGTAAATTTCCAAAATCCGTCCCTCCGACCGCCTCACGGTCAACATGGGACTCTTACTCTGTTGTTTTCTGTATTCAACAAATAAAGACAAAAAAAGAGGGGTAGTTGTAAGCACCCCATTTTAACCCACTCAGTAGTCTCCAGTCCGTTCAGACTTGAATTCAAGTCAATATGGACATATTCCAATCTAAATCCATTTTCCAAACTGTCGCGCTCAGATTTTTCGCACTCGAGGAATACTCACCCAAACTGAAAAAATATACGATATATTTTGTACTGTTATTTTCAATGAATTCATCAAAAATTTCATTGCTTTAGTACATTGAGCAGGGGATACATAATCACATCAAATGGAAGTACATTAAAAAAAATACTATATCTCTGTCCCTAGAACTGGAAGAGCAGCAACACTGGACAAAGAAGTTACACTGTTTCGCATGTAATTTGCAAGTCTGGAAAGTATTGACACAATCTCACCACAAGTAGTAACGATCGTCGATCTCTCCTTATGTGTAGGTAGCATGCAGTAATCTTGTTAACTGTTATAGTTTCATGGAATGCCCAATACAGCATACCATGTGTAACGCACATGCACCACTACTAGTATAAAATAAGATCCAAAGAAGTCATGTTTGGTTCCTTTAAGTGACTATTCTTTCAGCCAAGAGAGAGGTCATATATATAGGGCCTACATATATAGAAGGGGGTAGATATCGAACAGAGTGTAGATTGAAAGTCTGATACGTAGGAAGAACAAGAAAGAAACCTTACCTTATCTCAACAAAGTGCTATTTTTGCTGTTCACAAAAAACAAAAAAACAGAACAAGAAATTATTTATTTTTCTTATCTCAATAAATCTTCATATTATATTTTCTTTATCTAATGGTTTACACGGTGTCCTGCTGCAAAAATTGAAATTATGATCTTCAGAAAAGTTATTCAAAAACAATTATCTAGATTTATGTGAAGATGGCAATTTTAACTAAGAGACTTCGAAAGAGTTTTTGTTTCAAAGTGAAGAAGTCTTAATTCTACCAAAACTTCATATATAATTTCTCTTTTTGTATAACATTACTCACTAAAATTAAGAGCCTCATGGGACTTGTTCACAGCAAGAACTGATACATCACCTATTACATGATTAATCACCTATTAATTTATATATATATATATCATTCCATCAAAAATTCAACTAAACTTTCTCTATGGAGTCCACAAGAGATGTATCAAATTATAAAATTATAATTTGATAAACATTATAGGAAAACAAATTATATAATAAGCTTTTTCTAAAATGAGAAAAGGGCTAAAAGAACAAAAATATTGGTTCAAGACATGAAACTTGTATAAAATATGAAATTCAAATGAACTTGATTTTGGAACCAAAAGAAAAATGAAACATTTGATTGTAAAATAGTGTTTTATTTTTTACACAGTTTTCGTTCCAACTTATTGTAAGAATTATTATTTCCCTAATTCAATGCAATATATGTAAATTAGAAATATTTTGTTCATAAAAATAAGTGCATGTTGTGTTGGATTTTTGTTGTTCCTCCAATTGTGAAATAGATGCTTTCCAAAAGGAAAGATCAAACAACTGATTGACATTACAAGGGTTGCTTCCTTTAGTTATATAAATTATCTACATTTTTCTTTTGAGGAATATGTATAAGCCACCCAAATGTTCAATACGTTTCTTGAAGAAACCCTGTATTCATATGATTGGCCCTACTTTTGTTATGTGCCTCTTTATAGGGTCAATAGTTGGTTAGATGTCCCATTGAAAATTAATGGGGTCATTGTATTGTAGCTAACCATTTGTGTGCACTATCTATATGGGGCCTAGTAACAACCTGTTTGGAACTTGGAGAGGAAAAGGAATGGAAAGAAAAGGCAGGGAAAGAGTAAATGAAGGAAAATGGAAGGAAAAAATGATGAAATTTTTTAAATTAATCTATCTCTTTCTCTCTCTTCTTTCTTTCTATTTTTTTCCAAAACCAGGCAAGAAAAGGATAATAAATAGTAATTTTGTCTTCCCTTCCCTTTTCTCCCCATGTTCTAAACACTATAAATCATTAAAGTGCAATAAACTTGAAAATGTTCTTTTAAAATCTAATCATAGGAAAGTGAGAAGGGGGGTGTGTGTGAAAGGACCCATTTCTGATATATCATTTTGTACTAAAGTTATGTATAATTGTTTTGTTTCTGTAGTGTTGGTGTATGTAATGACAAAAAGGGACTATTCATGTATAAACATGACTAAGCTTTAGGAGGTGCAGTCCTCAACCAGTCATTCTGTCTTTGGGTTTTAGAGTGGATTGTTCATTTATATTTCCTTTTCCCTTGTCTTTTTAAGTTGGTGCCTTCCATTGTTTTTTCATTTTTTTATCTTTATTTTCCTTATATAATATTAGTGAAGATAATTGCATTGGATTGTTCAATTACACTTTTTTTTGCTTACGTGATTAATCACCTATTGCAGGATTTGTTTATAGCATCATCTAGCACAGTTGAGTGGGCCATAACAGAACTCATCCACCACTAAAAATTCTAGCGCAAGCCCAACGAGAGCTAGATTCAATTGTCCGGCCGACCCAAAGTTACTAACCAAAAAACCGAAGAATGTCAATAATCTGATACTCAACTAAAAACAACCCAATTAAGCATTTTCTCAACTATTTGGTGTGGACTATATAGATCCAATTTCACCAGTCCACTCTATCAAAGGTCACAATTTCAGTTAAATCATATCACACGTCTATTTTTGGGTACATCAAAAGTGGCAGCAACGGAAGTCAACTAACAGCAAGGTATTTACAATAATAACGGCGGCCACCATCACATCCTTGGTGATTACTGTACATGTAAACCCCTCCACGAGTATGTGTACAGTAGCACCAATAAAAGCACGAAGGCGAAGGTCAAGCTTTCGTCATTGGTGATGACTTCCACTAACATTCATAAAGACTTCAACGTATACCATTCAATGCAAGCTCAGCATGTGGGGGAATGGATTGTTCATTTCAAAAATACCCCTTCAATAATGGCATCCAATGGAAAAAAGTTGAAGGAAGACTTATACACAGTATTCTTTGACAATCTTTCATGGACAATGAATAACCAGTGGCCGAGACGAATATTTCAAAAGAGTTGGGAAGTCATGGATTCTTTTGTTTCATACAAGAGCAGGAAAGGGAAGAATGGGACATTTGGATTTGTGCGTTTCAAATCCACTCATGAAGCTTACAGGGCCATTAACACTCACAATGGCGTATCGTTGCTAGATATGAAGTTGCTGGTGAAAAAGGCCAATTGTGATAGAAGACCTGCTCCTAAAATTTCAGCTCAATCGTATCAGCAGAACAGAAGGCAGATTCCAGATGTATTTAAGAGATCCCTTGTCCATGGCAGATCTTATAAAGCAGTGCTCGAAGAGACCAACAGTGAAGTTGGGAAAGTTTCTCCGAAAAAGACGGTGGAAGCTTATGAAATTGATGAAGAATGGTTAAGCACATGGGCGATCGCAATCGTGCATGATCAAAAGATAATTCATTGAGTCGAAAATGTAATGAGGCGAGAAGGTGTTAACTGTATTAAAGTCAAGCATCTTGGTGGCTGGAGGGTCCTGCTACAATTCGAAGACATTGGCGATAAGGAAATGTTCATGGATAGCGAGAGGAAATGGTTAGATAATTGGTTCTTAGCCGTTTATAATTGGTCCTACGGAGAATTCAATACCTATAGAAAAATTTAGTTATCAGTTGAAGGTGTCCCATTGCAAGCATGAAACGGCTCCACATTCAGAAAAATTGGTCAGCTTTGGGGTAGAGTTATTTCGGTTGATGGAAAAACTGAAAAGAAGGAAGATATCGAGAAGGGCTTGTTGTTAATTGAAACGGAAGTTGACAAAACTATTCAGGATTCCTGTTCACTTTTAGTTGGCAAATTCTTTTATAGCATTAGAGTTAGAGAGGTTATTTCATACTTTTGTCCAAATGCAAATGTCTCGGTACCTAAGGAAGCTTTCCGTCAGTCCTCAAATGATGATTTGAAAGCAATTCCAAAATCGGATCATGAATCTGATCACAAATAAGTAAAAGAAAGATCTGTGAATAGTGCAGTTGCCATGGTGGAGGAGGTGTCAAAAAGAATTGAGATCCCAGTCCAGAAGACGGTGATGGAACCTCGGGGTGACCTCGAGCTGACAAATCAAGTGGATGATACCACTAGGAGGGAAGCCAACTCTGCATTGCACTATCAGATGATTGAGTGCAACCATATTTCTGGGGAACTCAATAGTATTGAAGAGCAGCAGTTGGAAGGGGAGATGTCGGCAAAGGATCTAGTTCCAAGGGATGAAGAGGCCACGGAGGATTATTCGGTGGGTGCTAGTTGGAGTTATTGCTCGAGTGAAGAAGACGAAGGAGTAAAAGGGACGTTGGAAGATTTAAATCTAAGCCCATTGTCTAAAAGCCCAACCATTAGTTGTAATTTGGGCCTCTCTATTACAACCCAACCCCAGATGGTTGCTAACGGTATTATTCCAGTTTCTCAGATTCCAAGAGCTCCATCGAAAAACAAGAAATTAATTGGGGAGTTGGGTCCTGAATCTGCAAAAGTATCACACAAGTTGAGCTATCTCCAGTCATCCAAACCACTCTACATGAAATCAGTTCATACTTTGGTTTCTGCTACCTCATCTCTCTCTTTGGGGGGGGGGACTTCAAGAACAGAAATAGAGTGATTCTGAAAGAACTGGAGGAACACTGTTCTGAAGAAGCACCGAAAACAATCCAACTTGGAAAAGGTTAGGATTAAACTTCAAAGGAGAAGGAGATGGAATTAAAGAAAAAATTAAGCATTTGGAGCAGAAGGATTGTGTTGATAAGTTGGCAAAAGGAGGAAAGAGGGGTGCTCACTGAAGTAGGGTCAGTGTAATACTCAAGGTGTTTGAAAAAAAATTTCAATGAAGGTTCTAACATGGAATGTAAGAGGTTTGGGGAAGGATCGGAAAAAAAAAATAGTAAAAAAGGTAATAATTGGAAGAAAAGTCGATATGGTGCTTCTTCAAGAAACTAAATGGAAACAGTGCGATGATTCAAAGATTAATTCAATTTGGGGTAGAAGAGAGGGCATTTCGGAAGCAATCAATTCAAAAGGATTATCGGGCGGTCTGGTATGTATTTGGGATGAGGATTTTTTCAAACTTGATTCAGTTTTAAAGGACAAGCATTATCTGTTTATGGTTGGAAAATTAAAAGGTGACTTTGAAGGGGTATTTTTGAATATTTATGCCCCTAATGTTGAGGAGGACAGACCTCTATTATGGGACAGATTACTTGCTTTGAAATCTCAATTTACAATGCCATGGTGTATAGGAGGTGACTATAATGAAATCCTCAGAATTGCTGAAAGGACATCTTGTAGAAGGGTATCTAGAGGTATGAGAGACTTTCAGTATTTTGTAAGGAAAACTAATTTGGTGGATATGCCATTGATAGGCAGAAGGGTCACATGGTCCAATTTACAAAATGAAGAGATATGGAGCAGGCTTGACAGGTTCCTCCTGAGCAAGGAGTGGTTGGGTAGAATTAACTACTCACAGTGGGGCCTCCAAAGGCTTCTTTCAGATCACTGTCCAGTGCTCATCTCAGATGAATTACATGACTGGGGTCTTAAGCCATTCAAACTGTAGGAGGCTTGGTTTCAAGATAAAGTTTTTCACCAAACTAGTTACTGATGTATGGTCAAGCTGTAACTCAAAAGGATGGGCAACCTATGTGTTGCTAAAAAATTTACAGTTCCTAAAAATGAAGATTAAAGAGTCGCTCAAATTGAAGGCGGTTTCATGGGAGTCAAAAGCAAGAAAATTGGAAGAGGAGCTTCACTGCCTGGACATCATTGGAGAGAGTAACATTTCAGATGAACAGATGAGAAGGAAAAGGATCATTAAGCAGAAATTGTGGAAATTCTATATGCTTGAAGAATCCTTTGCCAAATAGAAATCAAGGAAAACTTGGATTCAGTTGAGGGACAAAAACTTACGATTCTTCCATGCTTCAATTAAAGCAAGGTCAAGAAGGAATTGCATTGGTCAACTAATGTCAGATGGTAGGCTCATTTCTCATCCAAAGTTTATCAGAGATTAAGCTTTTATTCATTTTGCAAATGGTTTTCATGAAAACTCCAAGAACAGACCTTTTCTAGAAGGTGATTTATTGAATATTTTGAGCTGGGAGGACAAATCTGCCCTTGAGACTAATTTCGAAGAATCAGAGATTTTGAATTCAATCAACAGGTGTACTGGTAATAAAACTCCTAGCCCAGATGGATTCAAAATGAGCTTTTGGCAAAAGTTTTGGTCAGTAGCAAAGGGTGATCTCTTCAAATTCATGGAAGAATTTCATGCTAATGGAAAGCTACCAAAAGGTATCAATTCATCATTCTTAATTATGATTCCCAAAACAGAGTGTCCTGAGTCTCTTGCAAACTATAGGCCTATTTCTATGCTATCTTTAGCTTATAAAATACTGTCTAAATGCCTATCCTTAAGATTGAAGAAGGTTATGGGAAAAATAATAGGAGTCTCTCAATCTACTTTTATAGAGGGTAGGCAAATCTTAGATGGGATGCTTATTGCCAATGAAGTAATTGACTTATGGAAGAGGAAAAAAGAAAAATGTATTGGTCTTAAAATTGGATTTTGAAAAAGCATTTGATAATGTTAACTGGAAATTTCTAATCCACATGCTGAAAAAATTGAATTTTGGGGATAGATGGGTAAAGTGGATTTGGGAATGTCTGTCAAGTGCAAGGGTGTATGTGTTAATTAATGGATCACCTTCTAACGAGTTCAATATACAAAAAGGACTGAGGCAGGGTGATCCAATATCTCCTTTTTTGTTCATAATGGTGATTGAGGGTTTAAATGTGTTGGTTAATAGAGCTGGATCTTTGGGTATAATTAAAGAATGTTTGATAGGTTCAAACAACTTGGCCATTTCTCATTTGCAATTTGCTGATGACACACTTCTTCTCTGCTCTACAAATTTGGAAGAGGTTTTAAATCTAAAAAGAATCTTAAGATGCTTTGAAATGCTCTCTGATCTTAGGATCAACTTTCAAAAATCAGTGATTAGTAGAATTGGGGTGAATGAGAATTTTTATCAAAGGTCAACGAGATTTTTCATTGTAAGAAGCAAGCTCTTCCAATGAAGTGTCTTGGCTTATCCTTAGGAGCCAATCCTAGAAATTATAAAAGCTGGGAAGGGGTTTTGGAAAGAGTTAAAAATAAATTGGCAAGTTGGAAAAAAAGATACCTATCTATAAGGGGAAGGTTAACATTGATTGAGTCCTCATTATCAAATTTGTCAATCTACTACCTCTCATTTTATAAAGCTCCAATTAAAGTTTGGAAGGAAATTGACAAAATGCAGTGGAATTTCTTATGGGGGAACAAGCAATGGAAAAAAAAGTATTCATTGTGTGAAATGGGAAAGAGTAGATTCTGAGAAAATGAGAGAAGGAGAGGAGAGTTTGGTTTAACTCCAATAAGAGTGATGAATACGGCTCTCTTGGCAAAATGGTGGTGGACATTTGCCAAGGACAGAAATGACTTGTAAGCGCTCTATTTTTGCTCTCTCAATAATCTCTGGCCTGACTGGAATTACATTCAAAACGACGCAGAGACATTCAAGCTCAAACTAATTTTTCAGACTCAATTCGGTCAATCAACCGCTTCGTGGGCTCGTCGAGCCCAATAGAAATGAAATGACCCAAATGCCCTTAGAGTATTACTCGGTTCAATTCCAATTAACACGTCTTTTTAAAGATGGTAAGTCCTTATTTCAATCTCAATTCCAATTTCAAATTCCAGTCTAACTTAATTTAGCCCATCTTTCAAGAAAGTTGATTCCTCATACTGTAAACCCATCTAGCACGACACATTTACTGAGAAAACTCTTCGAAACGATAAGTCCCTTCAAACCTATTGACCGAGATGGAACCTGAGTCCCTGAAATGGTAGAGTGGTTTACTTTTGGCACCTGCTAGCCCGCCAACATAGAATGTTCACTATTCGGCACGTCAATTGGAAAATTACCTAAGGGCCCGAGACGATAAGATCATTCAGCAGCTTCTCAAAATTAGGCAGTCTCTAGAATGAACTCACATTGTCAGAGTGACAGAAATACTCACAAACATCGCAACCGTCAGAGTGGCAGAAACACTCGCAAATATATCAATATTGGAAATTGCCAACAAACCCCCTATGTCACTGTTGCGCCTCGATTTTTTGCACTTAAAGAAAACACGTACAAGTGAGAAAAACACGATACTCTCTCGTTAGAACTCATCCTCCTAGAAGGACGAGTGCGACTAGGTTTGAATTGGAAATTGATTTGATTAAGGGCTTTTGGAAAAGATTTTAGAGTCGCCACTTAATTTGATTAAGGTGAGTTAGGTCACCTAAAACTAAGCACCATTCGAAAATTACACTTAGGGTTTTTGAAGAGGTTTCAAAAATTTTCCTTAAGAGAGAGTTTTTAAGAAAATAAATTGTTTGGCAAACTTTGGAAAGATTTAAGCCCTTTTTTTAAAATAACTTTATGTTGGTCTTTCAAAACAGTGATTCTAAGTTTGAAGGTTGCTTACGTGTAGAGAAAATATCCTAAAATCATCACTCTACCCCACTATTACAGTATCTACATGCCTATTCACCCTAGGTTCACTCAATTAGAATATTTGATTAACAATTGTTCAATTATATCCACTTTAAAAATAATTATATGATGCATGATATATAAGTGTAAGGAAAAGATTTGATTTCAAAAATAGATTTGAAAAGAACAATTTGATTTTAGAAAGAAAGTTTTAAAAATTGAAAATAGATTATTGAATTGGATATTTGAAAATAGATTTTAGAATTAGAAACTTGAAATAGATTGTAGAATTTGAAATTTGAAAAAAAGTTATGGAATTGGAAATTCGAAAAGGATTGTGACTGTACCCATGAGGGTTGCCTACGTATCCTTTTGTTGGGAATCAGGTCAGTCGTAGTTCAGACAAGAGTCCGATTGAAAATAGAATGTTTGATTTAAAAAAGAGTTTAATTTGAACTTAGAATAGAATATATGAAATCAAGATTTGAAATTGAACTTAGACTTAGAATTAAACTTGGAAAAGGGTTTGAACTTTGAAAGAGAAGTTGGACTTGATTTGAGAAAAAAGGAGTTGAGTTTTGAAAACTTTTCGACTTAGATTGAAATTGGAAAACCATCTTGGTTTAGAAATGATTTTTAGAAAAGAGTTGAAACTTCCTAACTTAGGATTAAGGTTAAACTAGGGTTTAGGCATCCTAGAGTTTAAGTAACTTAAGGTTGAAGAATGTAATTGAATTAGAAAAGATTTGATTTAAATTTGAAAAGTTTGATTAAGGAGAGTTTGAGTTTAGAAAACTTAGAGTTAAGAAAGATGAGACTTAGAAAAGATTGGAAAGGATTTGATTGGATTTAGAAACACTTGACTTAGAAAAGATTTGTAAAGATTTAACTTTGATTGTTTGATTTAAAATAATTTAGAAATTTAAGATTTAGGAAAGATTAAATTTTGGAAAGCCTTGAATTAGGAAAGTTGCAAAATAGAAAAGTTTTCAAATTAGGAAAGATTTGAATTTAAGAAAGTTTCATTTTAGGAAAGATTTGAATTTGGAAAGTTTTGAATTTGGAAGGTTTTAGAATTGAGAAAGTTTTAGAATTTGGAAAGATTGAAATTTAGAAATGTTTGAAATTAGGAAACATTGGAATTCTGAAATGTTTGAATTAAGAAATATTTGATTCCTATTTCCTAAAGTAGAAGATTAGATTTTATTTCCAAAAATAGATGATTTGATGTGGTTTCCAAAGTTAGAGGATTTGATCTAGTTTCCTAAATGGGAATATTGGATTTGACATGGAATTGGAAATGCTGAGTTTTGAAAATCTAGGATTTGGTATAGAAAAAAAATTTTGGAAGCCTAAGATTTGATGTAAAAGATAGTTTTTGGAAACCTATGATTTGAGGCAAAATAAGAAGTCATGTTCTAGGAAAGAGAATTAGGTTTTCATAACCATGGGATTTGGGGCTTGACTTGGACTCCAAGAGAAAAAGTTTTTGGAAAAGAGATCTTTGAAAAGAGTTTTTAGAAAGTAGATTTTTTAGGAGAGTTTTTAGCAAGAAGTTTGAAAAGCAATTTGGAAAAGAGCTTAAATAAGGATTTTTGAAATCTTTTGAATGTCTCACTTTTCTAAAACAATTCTAACCATGAAGAGATTAAAACCATTCTAAGTTGGTGGTCTTGAAAAACAATAAGGATGTTGAAATATGAACCATAATGATCACTTTGAATATCACACTTTTCTAAAATAACCTTAACCATGGAATGGCTAGAATCATCTTAAGATTGTGGTTTTGATGAAAAACAATTTAAGATTTACACCCAAAATATGGACCTTGATAGTCATAATGAATATAACATTTTCCTAAAACAACCCTAACCATAGAATGACTAGAATCACTTTAAGATAGTGATTTCGAAAACAAGTTTGGAAAAGAGATTTCGAATGCAAGTTTTGAAAGAAAGTTTTGATACAAATTTGAAAACAAGTTTGAAAACGAATTTGAATAGATGTATGAGTATGATATACACAATGCAAAAGGGTCGTGAATATACAAGGCCAAGCTTCACCACACAATCAAGGGGGCTGAACCCACACCATCAAAAGTCGAATTTAAAGAAAGCCCCCGACATGGTGACCTTCAATAATTCTTCCTAGGCATGAATCGAGGAGTCTTTTGTTTCAAGCATGTAAGAAAGGAAGGTAGAAGATATGGGATTAAAATAGAAGAAAACCCAAGTAACTGAAGAAAAAGAGAAAAGGGGAATTATATAAAAGTAAATTGAAAGCCTACCTTGTCTTCTTCTTGCCTTGCTTACTTTACTTTAATTAGACCTCAAGAGTTTCAAACTTATAGCACTTAAGTCTTCAATGGCTTACTTTGAGGCTGGTGTATGAGTGTATAGGGTATGTATAAGCTAGGATTAGAGTGTATGGAGGCTAGGACTTAAAGAGACTTGAAGGAATTAGGGTTTGAAGAGGATTCGAACTTTGTTTTCAGAGAAGCAGCATTTTTAGACTAAGATTCCAGACCCTTTTACGCAGGGAGGAGGGTCTGTATTTATAGGCAACTTAAACTGACTTGGCACCTGTTGTAGTGGGGCCATGCTTAAATTTACACAAGCGCCACTAATAGGCCAATTTTTGGCTTGTAGTGGCGCCAACCACTTAGAGAAGTTTTTAAGGTGACAAGAAACGTATCTTTGATACTTGGTACGCAAGGTAGAAGATTTGGACGCCTGTCTTAATGACCACTATGTAATTTTTGGCATGGCTCCACCAGAAGTGACTCTAGAAGGTCCGGAAATATTTCGGGAGGTCGAAAATAATTCGGAAGGCCAGAAATGGGTAGAAACTCTTGTCTCGAGGGTAACAGGCTTAAAAATAATATCGGGATTGTTAAAATGGTCGACTGAGCCACTAGGGGCAAAACGATCAACTAAACAACCAACAAAATGGACTTGGAATGTCCCATAAGAAGGCTTGAATGTTGGAAACACTAACTAGAATGTTCTGAGGGATTGCCAGTTTGATACCCCGAGTCGACGTAGTTAGAAAAGGCGACCAACACACTAGGGACAAAACGGTCATTTCACACCGGACTTGCCAGAATAGACTCGGAATGATCCGGAAAGGTGTTGAAAGGTCGAAAATACTATTAAAAGCATCCTCGGGAGGTTACCAGTTTGATACCCAGAGCCAATGTGGTTTCTAAAGGCGATCGGATGCTTAAGGGCAAAATGGTTATTTTGACCAGACGGTCCCGGAATTGATCCGGAACCGACTGGAAAACACTTCAATATGCCGGATTGTCTTTGAGACAATCTTGGAAAAAAAGACTTACCGCTCTGAGAACTTAGATACTTTCTCAAAAAGCTTGTCGGAAAAGGCCCAAGGGGCAGTTTGGTCATTTTTCACTAAAGTGAGCTAGTAGGCACTGGTGTTGACTTAGGTTTTGAGTATTTTCGTCACTCTGAAGGTGTGTGACAAGTTGGTTTCCAAAGGTATCTTGTCATTTGGTAAACGTGTCATGGCCAAAAGGCATGTTCGGTCCCTGTCGCCCAGATTTTTCACACTCGAGGAATACATACACAAGCAGGAAAAATACTATACTCTCTCGTTAGAACTCACCCTCCTAGAAGAATGAGTGCGACTAGGTTTGAATTAAAAATTGATTTGAATAAAGGGCTTTTGGAAAACAATTTGGAGTCGCCACCTAACTTGATTAAGGTGAATTTGGTCACCTAAAAAAAACTAGGCATAATCTGAGGACTACACTTAGAGTTTTTGAAAACGATTTTAAAAATACATTCTCAAGAGAGTGTTTTTAAGAAAACAGGTTGTTTGGCAACCTTTGGAAAACTTTTAAGCCATTTTTTGAAAACAAACTCCATTTCGGTCTTTCGAAAATAGCGATCTAAGTTCGGAGGTTAGTTACGTGTAGGGAAGACGCACTAAGCCATCACCCTACCCCGCCCTTGCGGTACCTACATATCTATTCACCCTAGATTCACCCATTAGAGTCTTCAATTAATCTATGTCCAAAACTATCCACTTTGAAAAGAATTTTTAGAAAGAAATTGATATGATGCATGATATGCAAGTGCAATAGAAATATTGATTTGAAAATAAATTGGGAAATAGATTTGAAAAGAACTTGATTTGATTTGAAAAGAGATTTGAAAAGATAAATTTAATTTTAAAAGAAAGTTTTCGAGAGTTGGAAATGGAGATTTGGAAATAGAAATTTGGAATTGGAAGTTCGAAAATAGTTATGGAATTAGAGATTTGAAAAAGGTTGTAACCGCATCCATGAGGTTGCCTATGTATCCTTTTTGAGGAATTAGGTCAGTCATATTCGGACAAAAGTCCGATAGAAAATAAAATGTTTTATTTAAAAAAAAAGAGATTTTGATTTGAACTTAGAATAGAAAATTAGAAATTGAAATTTTGGAATTGAAAAGATTGGACTTTGATCTTTGATTGGAAGATTTGAAAAGATTGATTTTGGAAAACTTTGTTTAAGGAAATCTAGACTTAGGAAAGATGAAACTTAGGAAAGACTTGAGATTTAAGAAAAATTTGACTCGAATGTTGGACTTGGAAGATTAGAGAAGTTGGAATTTAGGAAAGATTCAAGTTAGGAAAGTTTCAAAATAGGAAAGTTTCATTTTAGGAAAGCATCATTTTAGGAATGGTTTCGAATTAGGAAAGTTTCGTTTTAGGAAAGATTTCAAATTAGAAAAAATTAAAATTGGAAAGTTTTGAAATTAGAAAGCCTTCTTTTTAAGAAGGAGTTGATCTTTGGAAAGAGTTGAATTAGGAAAAGTCTAATTTAAGAAAGATTTAGAATTTTAGAAAGTTTAGGATTTAGAAAGTTTCGATTTAAGAAAGTTTTGAAATTTAGAAAGTTTGAAGTTAGGAAAGGTTTTGCTTTTAGAAAGTTTTAACTTAAGAAGGTTTCGAAAGTTTTAAACTTGAAAAGATTTGAAATTTAGAAAGTTTGGAAGTTAGAAATTTTAGGATTTGGAAAGTTTTGAAATTTGAGTGTTAGAAATACTTGAGATTAGGAAAGGTTTGAGTTTAAGAAAGATTTGAAAACACAGATTCGGAAAAGTTTAAATTTGGAAAGGTGTGGAATTAGGAAAGGTTTGGAAGATTAAAATTTAAGGAAAGATTTAAATGTTTAACTTTTGGAAACTTAAGATTTAGGAAAGTATGAGATTAGGAAGGAGTGGATTAGGAAATGTTTAGACTAGGAATGATTGAGATTCCTATTTTCTTGAAACAAAAGATTGGATTTTGTTTCTAAAAAGAAATGGTTTGATTTTGTTTCCATAAATGGAGAATGGTATCTAGTTTCCTAAACAGGGAGATTGGATTTGGTTTCCTAAAACGGAGAATTTAATTTAACATGGATTTAGAAAGATGATGTTTTTGAAATCCTAGATTTTGGGAAGACTATAATTTTGATGTAGAAAATAGATTTTGATAACTTATAATTTAGATGTGAAAAAGGAAATTTTGGAAACCTAAGTTTTGAGGCAAGATTAAAAATCATGTTTTAAGCAAGGAAATTAGGGTTTCTTAATCGTTGGCTCTAGGGCTTGACTTAGGCTCTAAGGAAAGAGATTTTGGAAAGTGAGTTTTTTTAGAAAGGAAGATTTTTAGAGGGAGATCCTAAAAATGAGTTTTTGAAAAGACTTTTTAGTAAAGCGTTTAAGGAGTATTTTTAGAAAGTGAATTTGAAGAAAGCGATTTGGAAAAGAGTTTAAGAAGACGTTTTGGAAAATAGATCTTTGAAGGGAATGTTTTAGAAAACAATTTTGGAAAGGAATTTTAATAAGGATAGTAGAGAGAGTTTTTAGAAAGTATGTCGGAAAAGAAGTTTTTTAGAAAGAGAGATTTTTGAAAAATTTTTTTTTGGAAAGTCCATGAAAATATCTCACTTTCCTAAAGCGATTCTAACCATAAGAAGGCTAGAACCACTTTAAGATAGTGGTTTTGAAAACAACAAAAATTTGAAAATATAGACCACATTGGTCACTTTAAATATAACATTTTCCTAAAGCAACCCTAACTATGGAAATGCTAGAATCACTTTATGATTGTGAGTTTAAAAACAAGTTTTGAAGAAGAAGATTTAATACAAGTTTGAAAACATTTTGAAAGCAAGTTTTTTAAAACAAGTTTAAAAATGAATTTTAGAGAGATGCAAAATCATGATATGGACAATGCAAGTTGGGGTCGTGAACATACAAGGTTAAGGCTTCACCACATAATCAAGGGGGCCGAACTCACGTGATCTCCGGTTAGACTAAGAGAAAGCCCTCGACAAGGTGACTCTCAATAGCCTAATCCTGCACATGAATCGGGAAGTCCCTTGTTTCAAGCATGCAAGAAAGGGGAGAAAGAAGATAGGGGATTAAATATAACATTTTCCTAAAGCAACCCTAACTATGGAAATGCTAGAATCACTTTATGATTGTGAGTTTAAAAATAAGTTTTGAAGAAGAAGATTTAATACAAGTTTGAAAACATTTTTAAAGCAAGTTTTTGAAAACAAGTTTAAAAATGAATTTTAGAGAGATGCAAAATCATGATATGGACAATGCAAGTTGGGGTCGTGCACATACAAGGTTAAGGCTTCACCACATAATCAAGGGAGTCGAACTCACGTGATCTCCGGTTAGACTAAGAGAAAGCCCTCGACATGGTGACTCTCAATAGCCTAATCCTGCACATGAATCGGGAAGTCCCTTGTTTCAAGCATGCAAGAAATGGGAGAAAGAAGATAGGGGATTAAAATAGAAGAACACCCACGTGGGTTCGGAGGGAGAAAAGAGAGGGGAAAGATGCATAAACTTAAATAGAAAGCCTACCTTGTGTCTTCTTTGTTTTGCTTTGCTTTGCGCTCTTTGTTTTTCTTACTTTGCTTCGGTCTTCGCTTCAATCTTCGTCTTAATCTTCGGGAACTTGTCTTGATCTTTGAGAGCTTCGGGTTGCAGTACTCAAGTCTTCAATGGAGGCTTTGGAGGCAAGTGTATAAGTGTATATGAGTGTATGGGAGTATATGAGAGCTCGGGTTTGTGTATGGGAGTTAGGGTTTGAAAACCTAAAGAAAACTAGAGTTTAGGGAGGCTACGAGCTCTGTATATTGAAGAATAAGGTTTTTAGACTGGGTTTGCGGACCCCTTTCACGTTGGAAGAGGCTTTGTATTTATAGAGAGAAGAACAACCTAGCACCTGTTCCAGTGGCGCCAGGCCAATTTTTGGCTTGGCGCCACTGCTAGTGGTGCTAGCCACTTAGGAAAGCTTTTAAGTCGGCAAGTAACGTATCTTCAGAAGATTTGAGCGCCTATACTAGTGATTACCATGCAATTTTTAGTCTGGCTTCACTAGGAGTGGCTCAAGAAGGTCCGGAAATGATTTGAAGAGGCCAAGAATGACCCGGAAGGCCGAAAAGGGACAAGAACCCTTAGAATAAGGTCCCGGGGCTAACAGACTTGAAGAATGATGTCAAGATGTGTTGGAAAGGTTGACCGGGCCATTAGGAGCAAAACGGTCAACCAAGCCAAAAAGCTATCGGGACTGACTCAGAATGTCCCGAAAGAAGACTCGAGGTTTGGAAACATTATTTAGAATGTCCTGGGAGGTTACCGGTTTGATACCCAAAGCTGGTGTGGTTGAAAAAGGCAACCAGCCCACTAGGGGTAAAACGGTTATTTTGCACCAGGTTTGCCGAAATTGACTCGGAATGATCCAGAGAGATAATGAAAGGTCGGGAATACTATAAAAAGCATTCTCAGGAAGTTATTGTTTTGATACCTAAAGCTGGTGTGGTTCCCGGGATGTTCAGATGCTTAGGGGTAAAATGGTCATCTTGACTGGAAAGTCTCGAAATTGGCCCAAAACTGACTATAAGGCATCTAATCATGTCGGATTGCCTTTAAGACAATCGTGGAAAGATAGACTTACCATTCTAAAGACTTAGGTACTTTCTCGAGAAACGTGTCGGAAATAGCCCTAGGGGCAATTTGGTCATTTTTTTACCAAAGTGGGCTAGCAAGCACCGATGTTGACCTGGATTTTGAGTGTTTCCGCCACTTGACGTCGGTCCCGTGATATAGGAGTTTGTTGACAATTTCCTATAACGACTTGTTTACTAATGTTTCTGCCATTCTGACGGTTGCGATGTTTACGAGTACTTCCGTCATTCTGACGGTTTGCGATCATTCTCGAGACTACCTAATCTCGGGAAGCTACTAAATGGACTTAGCACCTGAGGAATCAATTTTTTCAGAAGGCATACCGAAACAGACATTTCTGCATTGGCTGGCTAGCAGGCGCCAAAGGTGGACCGTTCTACCATCTTGGGGACTTGGGGTCTTGTCCCGATTGACGGGTTCAAAGGGACTTATCGTTTCGAAGAACTTTCTTTGAAAAACTTGCCGGATAGGATAGACTTACCACCTCGAGGGATTAACTTTCTCGAGGGATGGATTGGAATTTGAAATTGGACTCAAAGTTTGATTGGAATTGGATTTAAAAAGGGAACTTATCGTCTTCGAGAAGACGTGCCCGTTGGAATTGGACCGAACAATGCCTCCAAGTACATTTTGATCATTTTGCCTCTATTTAGGCCCAGCGGGCCCGCAAAGTGATGGATTGACTAGATTAGACTTGAAAAATTGAGCTGACTCAGAATATTTCCATATTGATTTGAATACAAGTCAGGACGGATTGGAGACTGCCGAGCGGGCAAAAATCAGGTGCTTACAGTCCCGTGACATAGGGGGTTTGTTGACAATTCCCAATGTTGACCTGTTTGCGAGTGTTTCCTCTACTCTGACAGTTAGGATGTTTGCGAGTGTTTCCGTTACTCTGACGGGGTGTGTTTATTTCGGAGACTGCCTGATATCTGAAAAATGCTAGATGGACTTATCATCTAAGAAATTAACTTTCTCAAAAGACGTGTCGAATAACGAACATTTTACATTGGCGGGCTAGCAGGTGCCAGAAATAAACTATTCTACCATCTCGGGGACTTGGGTTTCATCCGGATCGACCGGTTTGAAAGGACTTATTGTTCCAAGGAGTTTTCTTGAAAAATGTGCTGAACTAGATGGACTCACCGCCTGTGGGGTTAACTTTTTTGAAAGGCGTGCTGGATTGATATTGATTGGTTTGGATTGGAATTAAAATTGAAATTGAGGTTGAAATAGGGACTTACCGTCTCTAGAAAGACGTGCCAATTAGAATTGAACGTAGCAATGCCACAAGGGTATTTTGGTCATTTTGCCTCTGTTAGGCCCAGTGGGCCTGCGAAGCGATTGATTGATTGGATTGAGTCTGAAAAATTGATGTGGACTTGAATGTGTCTGTGGTAGTTTAAATATGAGTCTGGACGGATAAGAGATTGCCGAGCGGGCAAAAATAGTGTGCTTATAGTTATAAAACCGAGCACGCCTCTTGGCCATAACATGTTTATCGAAGGATGGGATACCTTTGGAAACCAACTCATTATACGCTGTCAGAGTGGCAGAAACACTCAAAACCTGAGTCAACACCAGTGCTTGCTAGCCCACTCCGATAAAAAATGACTAAACTATCCCTTGGTCCCTATTGACACGCTTCTCGAAAAAGTACCTAAGTCCTCAAAGCGGTAAGTCCACCATTCTAGGATTGTCCCAATGACGATATGAAACGTTTAAGTGCCTTCCATTCGATTCCAGATCAATTCTGAGACCAAACGATCAAAATGACCATTTTACACCTGGGTATCCAATTGCCTCCAAGAACCACACCGGCTCTGGGTATCAAACCGATTATCTTCAAGGAATGATTTTAAAAGTATTCCCAATATTTTAGTACCCTTCCGGATTATTCTGAGTCCATTTTGGTAAACTCGGCGCAAAATGATCATTTTACCCCTACTAAGCTGTTAACCCTTTTTAAACACACCGGCTCTCGTTATCAATCCAATTACCTTCAGGATAGTCTTTAAGGGATTCTTATCCATCCCTGGCCTTTTGGATCATTCTTAAACTTTTTGGAGTCACTCTTAGTGGAACCATACTAAAAATTACAAGGTAGTCACTAGGACAAGCGCCTAAATCTTTTACCTTGCATCTCAATGATCAAAATATCTTTTGCTTGCTGCCTTAAAACTTTCCTAAGTAACTGGAGTAGCGCCAAGCCAAAAAATAGCCTGGCACTACTACAACAAGCACTAGAGCCAACTTTGATTGCCTATTAATACAGGCCACCCCCTGCGTAAAAAGGATCTGCAAACTCAGTCCAAAAAAACTGCCTCAGTAAAAACAGGCTTCAAAATCCTAGTTCTCTCAAGCCTCCTTCAAATCCTAGCCTTCCCACACTCCATACACACAAAACCTAGCCTCTATACACTCTACACACTCAATACAAGCCTCCAAGCATCCATAGAAGATTAAGTGCTGCGTATTCAAAACTCTCAAGATGAAGCAAACAAAACAAGTAAAGCAATCGAAGCACAAAAGAGACAAGATAGGTTTTTAATTTAGTTTATGCAATTCCCCCCTCTTTCTCATCCATTCTAACCCACTTGGATTCTCTTATATTTTAATCCTCATCTTCTATTGCCCATTCTTGCATGCTTGAAACAAAGGACTTTCTGGTTTATTCCTAGGAAGACTTGTTGAAGGTCACCGTGCTAGAGGCTTTCTTTAAGTTTAACCTAAGACGGTGTGGATTCGACTCCCTTGATTTCGTGGTGAAGTCTAACCTTGTATGTTCACGACCCTATTGCATTATGGTTTTTATGTTCATGCATTGCATTTAATATTATATTCAAAGTTGTTTTCAAACTTGCATCAAACTTTTCTTTCAAAACTTGCATTCAAAACCTCCTTCTTTCAAACTTGTTTTCAAAACCACAACCCTAAGATAATTCTAATTATTTCATGGTTAGGGTTATTTTAGGAAAGTGTTATATTTAAAGTGACCATCAAAGTCTAAAGTTTGGGTTCAAACCCTAAATTAATTTTTAATAAATCATAATTCTAAAGTGATTTTAGTCATTTCATGATTAAGGTTACTTTAGGAAAGTGTTAGATTCAATTAGATCATCAAGGTCCAAATCTTATTTTCAAACCTTAGTTATTTTCAAAATCATAACCCTTGAATGGTTCTAATACTTTCATAGTTAGAATAGTATTGGAAAAGTGAGATATTTAAGAGACTTGAAAAAGTCTATATTCAAACATTTCTAAAATAGTTTTTACAAATCCACTTCCTAAACATTATTTTCAAAGATCTACTTTCCAAAATTTCCTTTTCTTGAAAGTCCTAGTCAAAACTCTAGAACCCATGATTAGCAAACTCTAACTTTCTTCTTAAAATCATGACTTTCTATTTTCCTCAAATTATAGATTTGCAAAACCCTTTTTATACATAAAATCATAGATTTCCAAATTCAAGATTTTCGAAACTCAAACTTTCCAATTCCATGTCAAATAAAAACCTCTAATTTAGAAAACCAAATAAAATCCTCCAATTTAAGAAATCAAATCAAATCCTCTAATTTTGGAAACCAAATCAAATCCTCTATTTTTGGAAACAAAATCCAATCTTATGTTTTAGGAAATAGAAAGTTCTGTCTTTCCTAATTCCAATTCTTCCTAACTTCAATCTTCCAAAAACATAAAACTTTTCTTTTTCAAATTGAAATCCAACCTCTCCAAATTCAAATGTTTTGCATAAACCCTAGGTCTTAGGATTGCCTAAATCCTAAGTCACCTTAATCCTAGGTCAAATTTTTTCAAACTCAACTTTCTAAATTCAACTTTTCAAATCTTTCCAAATTTCAAATTCAAATCTCTCTAAGTTCATACCTTTCTACATTCAAACATTTCCCAATTCAAATCTTTTCAAAATCAATTCTTTCCTAAAAAGGAAAAATTTTCTAAAATAGAACTTTCCTAATTCAAAACTTTTCAAAATCCAATCTTTCCAAACTCTAACTTTTCAAATTCTTTCAAATTAAATAATCAAGTCAAATATTTTCTAATCCTTTCAAATCAAATATTTCTAAATCAAACCAAATCTTTTCTAAGCTTTTCAAGTAAGTGTTTCTAAATTAAACCAAACCATTTTCACTCATCTTTCCTAAATTGGAATTTTCTAAAATTAAAATTTCTAGAATCAAACTTTTCAAGTTCAAATCAAGTCTTTCTAATTCAATTGCATGCTTCAAACCCAAGGTTGTCTAAACCCTAGGATACCTAAGCCCTAGTTCAATCCTAACCCTGAGTTAGGAACCTTCAACTCTTTTCTAAATTTTAATCAAAATAATTTTCAAACCTTAATTCAAGTCCAAGTTCGATTTCAAAGTTCAATTTCAAATTCAAGTTTTATTACAAAAACAAGTCCAAGGTTTATTTCAAAATTCAACTTCAAGTCCAAGGTTTATTTCAAAATTCAACTTCAAGTTCAAGTTTTATTGCAAAGTTAGCTCCAAGTTCAATTTCACATCTTCAAATCAAACTTTTTAAAGGCCCCAAAGTGTCTTTTCAAATCAAACAAGACCTCAAAGTGTCTATTTTCAATCAAACCCCGAGTTCGAACTCTAACTAACCTGATTCCTAATAAAGGGATATGTAGGTAACCCTTATGGGTGTGGTCACAACCTCTTTCAAACCTCAAATCTCCTTTTCAAATTTATTTTCAAAATTAAATCATTTTCTTGTACTTGCATGTCATGCATCATATCAAACCTTTTTCTAAAATTCTTTTCAAAGTGGATAGTGTTGGACATTTGTTAATTAGAGATTCTAAACCTAAGGTAGAAAGACATATAGCTACTATAACGGCTGGATAGGGTGATAGCCTAGTGCTTCTTCCCTATACGTAACTAAACCTCGGACCATAGATCACTGTTTTCAAGAGATCAAAACCGGAGTTATTTTTCAAAACGGTCTTAAATCTCTCCAAAGGTTGCCAAACAACCTTTTTTTTTTCCAAAAACCCTCTATTGATGAAGTTTTCAAAACCTTTTTCAAAAACCCTAAGTTTAGTTTTCGGTTTAGGTGACCTAAATCACCTTCACAAAGTTAGGTTGTGACTCCAAATCTATATTAAAAAATCTTTATTCAAATCAATTTCTAATTTAAACTTAGTTGCACTTGCCCTTCTAGGAGGATGAGTTCTAATAATAGAGTACCGTACATTTTTCCCACCATTCTCGTGTGCAAAAAAATCGAGGCCCGATAATGCACTATGAAGGAAGGTTATATGCCATAAGTATAGATGGAATGAATTGAGATGGACACTCCCAAATGAAGATGTGATCAATCTATCTGTATTATTAAAGGACTTAATTTTTTCAATGGATGATCAGTAGGTATTCGTAAAGATTCTGAAGTTAAATCTAAGGATTAATGTAGGTAGAGGTATATCAATTCTCTTCTGGGATGATCTATGGAAAATGATTATCCCTTGAAATCTCAAGACTTTACTATTTATCTAATAGAAAGGATGCTTTATTATCTGATATTATGGGATCTACCACAATATATAGGAATCTCTCTTTCAGAAGGAACCTTCTTTCCTGGGAAGAGGATAACCTCTTGATGCTTTCTAAACTTCTTCATTCTAGAGTACTCTTGAATAACTCTTTTGATTCTATCTCTTGGTCAATAGATACTGAAGGCACTTTCTCTATGAAGTCTTTTTGCACTCAGGTTGCTAGTATAACCCTAGGTGTTTATTCAATATGGGCATGGTTGTGGAAATCATGGGCTCCTTCAAATTTTCAAATATTTGGATGGTTAGCTCTATAAAAGAAAATCAAAACTAAGCTATTGCTATTTAGAAGGAAAAGTCTACCAGCCAATGCAAGCTTGTATGGTGTATTCTGCAATGATAATCTGGAAGAATCAGACAATCTCTTGCTTACTTGCGAATCAAGATGGGTTGTGTGATCAAGTATTATGCAATGGTGGGGGTTAGAATGGGTGAGTGCAGCCTCTCTGGATAAGCTTTGTGTATGGTATATTGAGCACAAGCAGAAAATGCTTGGAAAATGGATATGGGATGTTTTGTTTCCTGCTATTCTATGAAATATCTTAAAATCAAGGAATGATGCAGTCTTTAATAATAAAGTTTCATCTTGGTAAGAGATTGTTGAAAGAATTAAACTCTAGGTTTTAAGTTGGATTCAAGCAAAGATTAGAAATGGTGTCTGTAATACTTTTGCTTTTTTTCATTGCATTGAAGGTGTAAAAGATCTTGATCCTTCCCTACTAAAATAGTGTTGGTATATGGGTGTTTTTTGGTTGAGTTTGATTAGGTTGATCTTTGTTCGACCTCTTCTTGTATTGTTTGTTTTGATTTGAAAAGCCTTAGAGCTGGAAGAGTTTCTTTGTACTACTACATTTATTTTTAAAAAAATGGGAGAAAAAAAGCTTTTCACAAGCTTCAGCTGCAACAGCTCTAATGTATAGCTAGGTCCAGTGCTATACTGCCAAGTGTGTTAAACTTAAGCCTGGATCAAGGCAACCGTCATAGAGTGCAAGAACCATGCCACATGCCGTACTGACATCATTGATTCATGAGTCGATACAAGCATCGACAACTTGCACATTTCAAAAGCTTGGCAGGTTGATCAGACCAAAAAGTGAAGCAAATAGTGTCCGTAAATTGAACAAAGAAATAAAACTCTTCTTCTAGTAGTACACACTATATTACACTCTTCAAAGACTAAAATAAGGAAATGATCAATAGCATATCCAATTAATCTTCTCTATGTGTATCCCACTAATCTAGCTGACGTTCTGCTTTTCTGTTTAGACATAATACTTGGCAATTATAATGCTCTCTCTAACCCTTTGATTACAAGAATACCAAAGCTAAAATATTGGGTTTGAACATTTTTTAACTCATTAAATTTTTGAAATTAGCTCAAAGTCAACTTAGATCAATTTACATACAATACAAAAATATCAAATAATTTATGATTTGTTTAATTAAAGTTTGTTTCAAGTTGGCTAAAAAGTCAAACAAATTAAACTTAAACATATTTTAAAATTCTTTAAATATTAAAGCCAAACTTGAAACTTTGCTACTCAACTTGTATATGGTTTTACAAACAATACAATTGCAAGGATTCAGTTCTCCTTCCGATGGGAAAAGTTTTAACTTACATACACAAAATAGTTACATTCAAACAAATTTTAAATTATGTTTTTATCAAAAATGCCTATAGTTCTTCTCTATATAGCAATTTGTTTTTAATTTGTAATATAGTTTAGCAAATAGTGAAAATTATTTTGACAATAACCTTATTCTATGCAATTATCACATAAAAATAGATAAAAATATAAGCTGAATCATATCATAGTGATATGTAGATTGTAGAAGCTTGTCTATTTTATTTAAAATATATTATTCAAATAAAAAACAAATGAGTGGTGAGAACATGTAGAGAACGAGAATATATTGTATTATGCATTTCCTTGTTTTGCAATGTTAGAAGTTAAAATTTTGTGATTACTACTTATTCACATCGTAGTTACTTCTTTTTTTGTTTTGTTTTTTTTTTTTGACACAAACCACAATCCAACACGACACCTTAAAAAAAGAAGTGGTTGATGGGTATATAGCACACTCCTACAAACTCGTCCCAATGTGGGACGAACCACAACCCAACACAAAAGCGCCAAATGCGGACATGGGCCAAAGCCGACATCATAGTTACTTGATTTATTATTTTGTTTAAAGTTTTGATTTCAATTCTATGATTTAGTCACTTCGGTTGTATAACTTGTGTTTTCGTGTTAATGTAATGATAAGTCATAATTTCTTAAAAGAAATATGCTCAGATTTGAAAAAATAATTATTGTTCGTTGATCAAAACCTGTTGATATCATTGCTCTTTTACTTTGTCTAGATTTATTCTCATTTCCTTCATCCACAGACCCTAGGTCTTGGTACGTTGCTAAATCTTAAGTTCTTTAAACAAAACTGGATTCTTGTGTAAGTTCACAAGGAAATCCATTCTCGAAGAATGACATATTTCTAGATTAAAGAAAATGTCAAAGGATATTAGAAATTTCAAACTAGCATATAAGGCACCGACATGCTCTCAAGTTTAGCATAGCCTATGAATATACAATCAACAATTCAACATCCTATTTTAATCCGTTTAGGAATAGGACCTACCACCTTAGCCAAACACCTTCACAAAATTTAAGAATTTAAGATAAGGTCCTCAACATATCTATAATTCATAAGGTGTTTTACTAGGTGTGTTGTGTCATGGGGTATATTTGTGAGAACATGGGTTATGGAAAACCAAGCTTCCCCCACATTTTTTGGATTCACTAAAAACTATCAGTATAGTAATCATCATCTCATTAAGAGTTAGATTTCAATGTTCAGCAATTCAGGTTTGCTGTACTGAATCAGGTGTTGTAGATTGGTGAATAATAACTTAAGCATCTATTGCTTCATTTCCACCATATCCATCACTTTTCACCATCATCTTCTCCTATATTAGTTCTCAAACTCACTTAGATAATGTATAAACATTTCGTGCACCATATACGAGCAACCCAAAATAATGCCTTTGTTAATGCAAAATTTCATATTTTTGTATCCATGACCAACAAGAAAACTATCATTCTACAAAGCAAAAAGATACAAACCTAGTGCTTTAGAATCCAAGACCAAACGGGTCTTCCAGTATAAACTCTGATTTTCATTTATGGCTTAATCATCCCAAAAATACAAACAACACACAAAAATTGTAAATTCAGCAACACTCAAACACAATAAAGGAATTAATGAAAATTTTGTCTTAAGATTGTTATCCTCTGCTGTGTGACTAAAGTGATACTACAATTTAATAATCTGTATGCAATATAGTGTAATTAAATACTACCTATATGCCGCTAAACAAGATATTCCTAGTATTCAAATAGAATACAAAATTAAAGAACTTACAATAATGCAAGAACCATGAATGCAAAGAAACACGAAACAAATGGTTTGATTAAAGGCAAATGTTTCACATTTTGTCCTTAAAACATATTCATCCCCCACAATGGTGCTAACGGGATGAATGTGTCCCTGCCTCCTAGGATACAATGATCACAGCGTGCAGAAGAAACACTTCAATCTGTGGGCTCAGTGAACCAAACTGTGTTTTTAACTCTCTCATAATGCAATGTAAACACTTATGGAAAATCGAAGAGAATGAGGCGAGGAGACCGAAATAAAGCAGAATTTCATTCCTGAAATTCACTGCAGAAACAAGATAGACATAGATAAAGTAGAAATCGCACAGATTTTTTTGGGAAACTCGGCAGAGTTTCTGAACATTCATCTATTTTGTCGGTTATCAAACTGGAGAAGAAACTCTAGTTTAAATAGGTATACACTTGCATGTTCCCGAAAAGTCACCATCCAAAGGTTGCCTTAATCGAACGGTCACAACTGTAATTTTAAATTTTAAATTTTAAATTAAAATAACTCTGAAATAAACTAATAAACCCAGTTGGACCAATATCACACCCGCACCTGAGCTTGCGTGGGCCTACTTCGGTTCGATTCGCTCTCTTAATGCAATGTGAAAACTTCTAGAAAATTCAAGAGAATGAAGCAGGGAGACCGAAATGAAGCAGAATTTCTAGACAAAAATTTGGCATTGAAATCTCTGGGAAATTCGTCTCAAAATTTCGATAGGGATTCAGAGAAGATGGAGAAGACTGTAGAATTTCGCACCTGAAATTCAATGCAGAAACCGGATAGATAGAGACAAAATAGAAATCGCACAGATTCTAGGAAAACTTGGCAGAGTTTCTAAACATTTGTCCGTTTTGTCAGTTGTCAAACCGGAGAAGAATCTCCGGTTGAAATAGGCATAAACATGCCTGTTTGCAGAAAGTCACCAGCCAAACGGTGCCTTAACCCAACGATCATAACTATAATTGAAAAGATTAAATTCAAATAATTCTGGAGCAAAAGAATAAACCCAGTTGGACCTATATCGCACTCGCACTCAAGCCCGACCTAGCCAGGCCTAGGCGGGCAGCGCGTGCACATGTGTGGTGGACCTATGGGTTGGGTAGGTTCTCTCTCTTCCACAAAACTGGTTACCCCTTGGGGCCTAAACTGAACTCTAAGAGAAGGCTTTATAAACCCTTTATTTGTTTCATAAGAAATCAATGTGGGACATGCCTGTTGTACCCAAGGATACCATGGTCATATTGGTCACTTTAAGAGCCATTTTCTTATTAAAATCTCTATGAATTTGAGCAAATAAATGCTTGAAATCAATATTCCCATGGAGGTGAATTCGTAGCACTGTGGCCCCATATCAAAGGATGTGTGGGTCCCATATTTGTAGTGGCTCAAACTTTGTTTTTTCACACTAATTTTCTAACAATCCCTCACATGAATGAGATTGGTTGGTGCGATGCAAATGAAAATGCTAAAATGACAGAGAGAGTTTTATGGAAAGTTACCGCATCAAGATAGGTGGTTTTTGGCTTTGAACCTTCCCTAGTGAAATACTATCGAGTTTATTGGCTAACCAGTGAACATGATGTTTTGAACTGTTCAACTGTTTGTATAAACCGAAACAAAAGCATTCACACAGTTCCTTTCTGGACACACTTTGGTTCTCATGATTGTGTTCATTTTGGCCCTAAATAACACCTGATAGTTTCATTAGTGCTTTAGAGAATTTAGCCTTATAATGCTCATAGAAGCGGTCCTTTCACACTCATGTAGGTAATTTCGTATTAAAACTATCCTGATATACTCCACTTGAATTTTCAAGATATAAGAACCATTAAAAGCATAGCTTATCCTAGCATTCGTTCTAGGTTATCACTATTTCATCATAGGAGTAGGTAGTGGAACGAGTTCCTCAATAACTTTTCCTAAGTTACACATAATTTGGTTGTCTTGTTGAACCTAGATCTTGAGATCTCTAGCTAGCTAGGTTGGGTCGTCATTATGATAACTTTTAAGTCATAGGCTTTAAAGCTCATTCCCTTCGATGAAGAATATTTGATCTCTTACCAAGCCTATAGTAAGAGGATCCCTGTAAGTACCCTATTTTTGCCTGCTTGAAAATCTCTAACCCGACCGGACTCATAGTCAAACCAACACAGACACATTCAAGTCCAAACTAGTTTTCTAGACTCAATCCAGTCAGTCAACTGCTTCACAAGCCCGCCAGACCCAATAGAAGCAAAATGTCTAAAAATACCCTTAGGATATTACTCAGTCTAATTCCAATTGGCATGTCTTATTAACGGTGGCAAGTCCCTATTTCAACTTTAACTTCAATTCCAGTTCCAATTCCAATCCATACCAATCAAACTTAATCTGACATCTCTTTCGAGAAAGTTGATTCCTCATACGGTAAGTACATCCAGTCTGGCACGTTTACCAAGAAAACTCTTCGGAACTATAAGTCCCTTCAAACTTATTGATTAGGACGGAATCCAAGTCCCTGAGATAGTAGAGGGGTTCACTTTTGGCACTTGCTAGCTCGCCAATGTAGAATGTCTGTTATCTAGCACGTTGATCAAGAAAGTACCTAAGGCCCCGAGACGATAAGATCATCCAGCAACTTTCCGAGATCAAACATTCTCTAGAATGAACCCACACTATCAGAGCGATAGAAACACTCACAAATAGCACAACCAGCAGAGTGGCGGAAACATTCGCAAATAGGTTGACATTAGAAATTGCCAAAAAAACCTCTATGTCACGAGACCGAACACGCCTCTTGGCCGTGATGCGTTTACCGAAAGACGGGATACCTTAAAAAACTAACTCATCACACACCGTCAGAGTGACAGAAACACTAAAAACTCGGGTCAACACTAGTGCCTACTAGCCCATTCCGATGAAAAATGACCAAACTGCCCCTTAGGCCTTCCAACACGCTTCTTGAGAAAGTATCTAAGTCCTCAGGGCTGTAAATCTACCCTTCCAAGATTTTTCCAAAGATAATCTAACATGTTCCAGTGCCTTTCAATTGGTTTCAGATCAATTCCGAGACTATCCAATCAAAATGACCATTTTGCCCCTAGGCATCTGATCGCCTCCGGAAACCACATCGGCTTTGGGTATCAAACCAGTTACCTCTTGAGGATGCTTTTAATAGTATTCTCAATTTTTCAGCACTTTTTCAGATCTTTCCGAGTCCATTTCGGTAAACTTGATATAAAATGATTGTTTTGCCCCCGGTAGGCTGATAACATTTTCTAACCACACCAGCTCTAGGTATCAAACCGGCAATCCCTCGGAACACTCGATAGTGTTTTCAATTTTCAAGCCTTCTCACAGGTCACTCTAAGTCCATTTCGATGTTTTCCCAGTTTAATTGACTGTTTTGCCCCTCGTGGGCTGGTCACCCTTTTTAACTATCCTAGTACTAGTTCTCAAGCCATTTACCTCCAGGATACTCTCGTAGATGTTCCATCCATCCCCGGTCTTTCAAATCATTCTCGAACTTTTTGGAGTCACTTCTAATGGAGCCAAGCCAAAAATTGCATAGTAGTCACTAGAATAGGTGCCCAAATCTTTTACCTTGTGTCCCAAGGGTTAAAAGATACGTTTCTTGCCGCCTTAAAACTTGCCTAAGTGGTTGGCGCAACTAAAAGCCAATAAATGGTCTGACCCCACTCCTAGTGGCGCCAAGCTTAAAAGAGAACTGGCGCCACCGCAACAGGTGCCAGTTCCTATTTCAATTGCCTTTAAATACAAACCCTTTTCCTGCATAAAAAGGGCGTGCAAACTTAGTCTAGAAACTTTAGCTCTCTGAAAATAGAGCTCGAATTCTCTCAAAACCCTAATTCTTTCAAGCCTCCTCAAATTCTAGTCTCCATACACTCAAACTCTAGCCTCTATACATCCTATACATTCAAATACAAGTCTAAAGACATCCATTGAAGACCAAGTACTACATCTTTAAAGCTCTCAAAGTTCAAGTTAAGTAAATCAAACAAAGTAATCAAAGTAAGAAAAAGACAAGGTTGGTTTTCAATTTACTTTTATGTAATCCTCCTTTCTCTTCTCTTAACTCACTTGGGTTCTCTTCTATTTTAATCCTTATCTTCTACTTCCTCTTCTTGCATGCTTAAAACAAGGGGCTCCCTGATTTATGCCTAGAAAGAATTGTTAAAGGTCATCGTGCTGGGGGCTTTCTTTAAGTTTGACCTAAGATGGTGTAGGTTCGGCCCCCTTAATTATGTGGTAAAGCCTAACCTTGTATGTTCACGTCCCTATTGCATTGTGGTTGTCATGTTCATACATTGTATTCAAGATTGCATTCAAAGTTGTTTTTAAACTTGCATCAAAGTTCTTTTTTAAAACTTACATTCAAAATTTCATTTTTTCAAACTTGTTTTCAAGATCACACTCCTAGAATGATTCTAGTCATTCCATGGTTAGAGTTGTTTTAGGAAAGTGTTATATTCAATGTAACCATCAAGGTCCAAATTTTGGGTGTAAACCCTAAATTGTTTTTATCAAAATCATAATCCTAAAGTGATTATTGACATTCCATGGTTAGGGTTGTTTTAAGAAAATGTTACATTCAATGTGATCATTATGGTCCATATTTCAAACCCTATTTATTTTTAAAATCACAACCCTAAAATGGTTTTAATCTTTTCATGGTTAGAATTGTTTTAGGAAAGTGAGATATTCAAGAGACTTGCAAAAGTTCATATTCAAACCTCTTTCCAAATTGATTTGAAAATCTACTTCCTATAAACTCTTTTCAAATATCTACTTTTCAGAAACTATTTGTTTTGAAGTCCAAGTCAAGCCCCAAAATCCATGGTTAGGAAACCGTAATTCCTTTTTTGAAATCATGACTTTTTATTTTACCTCAAATCATAGATTTTCAAACTTATTTTCTACATCAAATCATAGATTTTTAAAACCTCTTTTCCTACCAAATCATATATTTTCAAATCCAAGATTTTCAAAACTCAACCTTTCTAACTCTATGTCAAATCAAATCCTTCAATTTTGAAAATAAAATAAAATCATCTATATTTGAAAATAAAGTCCAATCTTCAACTTTAGGAAATAGAAATCAAATCTTTCTTAATTCCAATCTTTTCTAATTTTAAACCTTTACAAATCCCAACTTTCTAAATTTCAAACTATCAAATATTTTCTAATTATAATATTTCCTAATTTTAATCTTTTTTAAATTCAAATTTTCAAACCTTTCTTAATTTCAAATCTTCAAGTCTTTCTAAATTTCAAATCTTTCTAAGTTCAAATCTTTCTAAATTCAAAACTTTTCAAATTCAAATTTTTCCAAAATCAATTCTTTCTTAAAAAGAAAACTTTTCTAATCCAAAACTTTCCTAATTCGAAACCTTCCTAATTTGGAACCTTTCTAATTTAAAACTTTCCTAAAAGTCAACTTTCTAAAATCAAACCTTCTTATTTGAAGTGTATGTTTCAACCTTAGGTTATCTAAGTCCTAAGATGTCTAAACCCTAGTTGAACCCTAATCTTAAAGTTAGGAAACTTCAACTATTTTCAAAGACTCTTCTAAAACTATTTTCTAAACGAAGATGGTTTTCAAACTCCAATTCAATTCAAGATGATTTTAAAGTTCAATTAAATCTCAATTCCAAGCTCGATTTCAAATCAAAGTTTAATTACAAACCTTCCAATTAAAGTTCAAATTAAACCCTTTTCAAATCAAACCTCTTAAAGGCCCCCAAAGTGCATTTTCAAATCAAATTTGATTTTAAAGTATCTTTTCAAGTCAAACAAGATCTCAAAATGTTATTTTTAATCGAACCTCAAGTCCGAACTATGACTAACCTGATTCCCAAAAAAAATGATGCGTAGGCAACTCTGATGGGTGCAGTCACAATCTTTTTTCCAATTTCTAATTCCATAACCTTTTTAAAGTTTTCAGATTCCACAACCTCTTTCAAACTTCAAATCTCCTTTTCAAATATACTTTAAAATCAATTTTTTTTTCTTGCACTTACATGTCATGTATCATATCAAATCTCTTTCTAAAATTCTCAAAGTGGATATAATTGAACATTGGATAATCGAAGATTCTAAATAGGTGAACCTAAGGTGAATAGACATGTAGGTACTACAAGGGCGGGATAGGGTGACAACCTAGTGCATCTTCCCTCTACGTAACCAACCTCCAAACCTAGAATCACTGTTTTCGGAAGACAAAAAGTAGAGTTTTTTTCAAAAAGAGCTTAAATCTTCCCAAAGGTTGCCAAACATTCTGTTTTCTCCAAAAACTCTCTCTTGAGGGAGTTTTCCAAAATCTTTTAAAAAATCCTAAGTTTAATCTTCAAGTTGCACTAAGTTAGGTGACTTAACCCACCTTAACAAAGTTAGGTGGGAACTCCAAACTTTTTTTAAAAACCCTTATTCAAGTCAATTTCTAGTTCAAACCTAGTCGCACTCGTCCTTCTAGGAGAATGAATTCTAACAAGAGAGTACTGTATTTTTCTCACTTGTATTTTTTCAAGTGCAAAAAATCGGAGTGCGACAATCCCTAATATTATCCTTTGACTAAATATAATCAATGGATATTATTATGTCTGTAAGCAATTGCTTTGCAGTATATTGTCGATAACATACATGTTGTGACATGCCATTAGAGATATAATATTGTGCCCAAGTTATTGCTGATTGCCTATTGTAAGCTCCCTATTTTTGCCCGCTCGACAATCTTTGGTTTGACCTGACTCACATTCAAATTGACACAAACATATTCAAGCTCGAACTAGCTTTCCAGACTCAATCCAATCAAAACCCCGCTTCGCGGGCCTGCCGGGCCCAATACAGGCAAAATAACCAAAATGCCTTTAGGGCATTGCTCACTCTAATTCTAGTTGGCACGTTTTCCTAAAGACAGTAAGTCCCTATTTCAATCTCAATTCCAATTCCAATCCAGACTAGTCGAACTTAATTCGGCACATCTTTCGAGAAAGTTGATCCCTTAAATGGTAAGTGCATTCAATTCAGCACGTTTATTGAGAAACCTCCTCGAAATGATAAGTCCCTTCAAACCGGTTGATCGGGATAGAACCCAAGTCCCCGAGATGGTAGAATGGTTCACTTATGCTGCTTGCTAGCCTGCTAATGTAGAATGTCTGTTAGTTGGTACATCTTTCGAGAAAGTTGATCCCTTCGACAATAAGACTATCCAGCAACTTCCCGAGATCAGGCAATATCTTGAATGACCGCACACCATCATAGTGATGGAAATACTCACAAACATTGCAACCGTCAAAGTGACTGAAACACTCGCAAACAGGTCAACATTGAAAATTGCCAACAAACCCCTTATGTCACGGGACCGAACACGCCTCTTAGCCACGACACATTTACCGAAGGACGAGATACCTTTGGAAACCAACTCATTACACACTGTCAAAGTGGCGGAAACACTCAAAACCCAGATCAACACTAGTGCCTGCTAGCCCACTTCGGTGAAAAATGACCAAATTGCACCTTGGGCATTTTCGGCATGCTTCTTGAGAAAGTACCTAAATCCTTATAGCAGTAAATTCACCCTTCCAAGATTGTCCCAAAGGCAATCCGGCATGTTCAAGTGCCTTCCATTCGATTTCGAATCAATTCTAAGACCATCCGGTCAAAATGACCATTTTGCCCATAAGTATACAATCGCCTCTAGGAACCACACCGGCTCTGGGTATCAAAATGGTTATTTTCTAGGGACGCTTTTAACAGTATTCCCAACCTTCTAGTATCTTTCCAGACCATTTCGAGTCTATTCCGGTAAGCCTGGTGCAAAATGATCGTTTTGCGCTTGAAGGGTCGGTCGCTTTGTTCAACCATACCGGCTTGGGGTATCAAACCGGCAACCCCTTAGAACACTCTCGATAGTGTTTCCAACCTTCAAACCTTCTCATGGGTCACTTCGGGTCCATTCTATTATTTTTTTGGTTCAAATGACCGTTTTGCCCCTGGTGGGCCGGTCAACCTTTCTAAATATTCCGACATTGTTTCTTAAGTCCATTACTTTCGAAACACTCTTTCAATGGTTTCTGTTCATCCCCAACCTTGTAGATCATTCTTAGACCTTCTAGAGTCACTCCTAGTTGAGTCAAACCAAAAATTGCATGGTAGTCACTAAGACAGGCACCCAAATCTTTTGCCTTGTGTTCCAAGGGTCAAAAGATACGTTTCTTACCACGTTAAAACTTTCTTAAGTGGATGGTGCCACTAGTAGTAGCGCCAAGCCAATAAATGGCCTGACGCCACTCTTAGTGGCGCTAAGGTTAAATTTGCACTGACACCACTACAACAGACACCAATTCCTGTTTCAATTGCCTATAAATACAGACCTTTCTCCTGCGTAAAAGGGTTCGCAAACTCAGTTCAGAAACTCTGTCTATTTGAAAACAGAGCTCAAAGTTCTCCAAAACCTTAATTTTCTCAAGCCTCTTCAAGCCTTAGTGTCCATACATTCAAACCCTAGCCTCTACACACTTTAAACACTCAAACACAAGCCTCCAAGCATCCATCGAAGATTAAGTGCTGCATCTTCCAAGCTCTCAAAGTTCAAGTCAAGTAAAGCAAACAAAGCAATCAAAGTAAGAAAAATACGAGGTTGGTTTTCTAGTTACTTTTATATAATCTCCCTCTCTCTTCTTTTTCTTAACTCACTTAGATTTTTTTCTATTTTAATCTCCATCTTCTACATCCTCTTCTTACATGCTTGAAATAAGGAACTCTTAATCTTAAGATGATTCTAGTCATTCCATGTTTAGGGTTGATTTAGAAAAGTGTTATATTCAATGTGATCATTATGGTCTATATTTCAAATCATAGTTGTTGTCAAAATCACAACCCTAGAATGGTTTTAATCTTTTCATGGTTAGAATCGTTTTAAGAAAGTGAGATATTCAAGAGACTTGCAAAAGTTCATATTCAAACCTTCTTCCAAATAGTTTTGCAAATTACTTCCTAAAAAACTCTTTACGAAGATCTACTTTCCAAAAGCTTTTTATCTTTAAGTCCAAGTCAAACCCTAGAATTCATGATTGGAAAACCTTAATTCCCTTCTTAAAGTCATGATTTCCTATTTTGCATCAAATCATAGATTTTCAAAACTCTTTTTCCACACCAAACTATACATTTCTAAATCCAAGATTTTCAAAACTCAACCTTTCTAATTCCATGTCAAATCAAATCTTCCAATTTAGGAAACCAAATCAAATCTTCCAATATAGGAAACCAAATCAAATCCTCCAATTTTGGAAACAAAATCAAATTATATATTTTTGAAAATAAAATTCAATCTTCTATGTTAGGAAATAGAAATCAAATCTTTCTTAATTTTAAACCTTTTCAAATCATGGCTTTCTAAATTTCAAACTATCAAATCTTTCCTAATTTTAATCTTTCCTAATTTCAATCTTTCTTAAATTCAAAAGTTTAAACCTTTTTTAATTTTAAACTTCCAAGTCTTCCTAATCTCAACTTTCTAAATTTTTCATAATTCTAAAACTTTCCTAATTTCAGAACTTTCAAATCTTATTTCCAAATTTTAAATCTTTCTAAATTCAAACATTTCTTAAGTTAAGACTTTCCTAAAATGGATCTTTCTAAATTGAAATCTTTCCAAAATTAATTCTTTCCTAAGATAAAAACTTTCCTAAAATGGAAACTTCTTAATTCAAAACTTTCCTAATTCTAAACTTTTCTAAAATCCAACATTCTAAAATTGAACCTTTATGTTTCAAGTACATGCTTTAATCCTAGGTTACCTAAGTCCTAGGATACTTAAACCCTAGTTCAACTCTAACCCTAAAGTTAGGAAGTTTTAACTCTTTTCTAAACCAAGATAGTTTTTAAACTCCAATCTAGGTTAAGATGATTTTAAAGCTCAACTCAATTTTTCCAAATCAAATCCAAGTTCAACTTCAAATCAAAGCTCAATTTCAACTCATCATGTTCAATTTCAAATCAAAGTCAATTCCAAGTTCAATTTCAAATCAAAATTTAATTTTCAATCTTCCAAACAAAGTTTCAAATCAAACCTTTTCAAGTCAAACTTTTCAAAAACCACAAAGTATCTATTTTCAATCGGACCCTGAGTCCGAACTATGATTGACCTAATTCCTAATAAAGGGATACGTAGACAACCCTCATGGGTGCAGTCACAACTTTTTTTTAAATTTCCAATTCCATAACCTTTTTCAAGTTTTCCGTTCTACAACCTTTTTCAAACTTTAAATCTTTTCTTCAACTCTATTTTCAAAATCAAAATTTTTTCTTGCACTTGCATGTCATGCATCATATCAAACTTCTTTTGAAAATTTTTCTCAAAGTGGATATACTTGGACATTGGATTATTGAAGATTCTAAATGAGTAAACCTAGGGTGAATAGACACGTAGGTACCGCAAAGGCCTTGATAAGGTGATAGCCTAGTGCATCTTCCTTATACATAACCAACCTCCAAACCTAGAATCACTGTTTTCAAAGACTAAAGACAAAATTATTTTCAAAAAAGGTTTAAATCTTTCCAAAAGTTGTCAGACAACCTGTTTTCTCCAAAAACCCTCTCTTGAGAAAGTTTTCCAAAACCCTTTCAAAAACCTTAAGTTTAATATTCAGATTGCACTTAGTTTTAGGTGACCTAACTCACTTTAACAAAGTTAGGTGGCGACTTCAAACTTTTTTCAAAAGCTCTTATTCAAATCAATTTCTAATTCAAACCTAGTCGCATTCATCCTTCTAGAAGGATGAGTTTTAACGAGAGAGTACTGTGTTTTTTTCACTTGTATGTTTTCCCGAGTGCAAAAAAAAGGGGTGCGACACCTTTCGCAATGTACGCAAATAGCTAACACAAGCTATGGCCAATAAGGAATATCCTCTAAAATTTCAAAGTCACACTGCTACCTCACTTGCTAGCAATAACTTTAGATTCCATAGTGGATCTGGCTAAACACATTTATTTAGAGGATTTTTAAGAAATCATTGCACCTCTAAGCGTAAAGATATATCCATTTAAGGATTTGGAGTTGTTAGTGTCAAATATCCTATCTGCAATAGTGTACTCTTTCAAGTACTTCTGGATATCTCATGTAGTGTAACCCATAGTTTTAGGTGTGTCACAGATATATGAGTATCCTAACTATGGCCTTCTAGTGGTTTGACTCTGGGTTGAATTATACGAAATTCCATATAAGATATGCAGTTACCGTTTTATGTACTTAGTGTCTTTCACATAAACACATGAATTCGTTTGAAGTCTCTCCACTATCAAACTTCTCATGTTAGTGTTTTAACACTTGTCTAAGTCTATACAGAGACTTAACAAAATTGCATACATTTTTCCCGTTACAAGGGATTATAGACCTTGTCCGTTGATCCATAAAATTATCTTCATTGAATCACTATTCAAGGATGTCATCTCAACATATAATTGATCCATCAGCTTTCATCTTCCTCTTAAAGATCCACTTATATCATAACGGATTATTACCAAGTGAAAACTCCACTAGATCCCAAATGTGTTTTTCCAAGATGGATTCAATTTCACTATTGATAGGCACTTTTCTATAAAAAGGCTACTAGAGATAACACAATCCTATTAGAATTCTGAAGCACTATTTTCTAACAATAATTGTTCAAAAATTAGGATCAAAATCCGTTGATAACCTTACTCTTTTACTTTGTCTAGATTTATTCTCATTTCCTTCGTCCACAAATACTGGGTCTTGATACGTTGCTAAATCTTAAGTTCTTTAAACAGAACTGGATTCTTGTACAAGTTCACAAGGAAATCCATTATCAAAGAATGACATATTTCTAGATTAAATAAAATGTCTAAGGATATCAAAATTTTCAAACTAGCATGTAAGGCATCAACATGCACTATCAAGTTTAGCATGGCCTATGATTATACAACCAATAGTTTTAGATCCTATTTTAATCTGTTTAGGAATAAGACATACCACCTTAGCCAACACCTCCATATAATTTAAGAATTTAAGATAAGGTCCTCGATCTATCCATAATTCATAAGGTATTTTACTTGGTGTGTCATGAGGTACCTTAATAAGAACATGGGTTATGGAAAACCAAGCTTCCCCCACATTTTCTAGATTCACCAGACATTATTAACATAGTAATAATAATCCCATTAAGAGTTGGATTTCAATGTTTAGCAACTCAGGTTTGCTGTACTAAATCAAGTGTTGTAGATTAGTGAATAATAACTTAAGCATCTAGTGCTTCATTTCCACCATATCCATCACTTTTCACCTTAATCTTCTACTACATTAGTTCTCAAACTTACTTAGATAATGTATAAACATTTCGAGCATTCTTTACAAAATTGGCGACCAACTTATTAGTTTGAACACTTTCAAGTTATCAGAATTTAGAGTTTTTGCTAATACTTGAATCAAACCATAAGTGACATATACACAATTAATGATACAACAAGTCATTTTCTACTAACAAAACCACACAAATTATAAACACATCACAACACATAATATAGTATTTATGTACATAGATACTAAAGTATTCCAAAATACTTATAAGATACATGACAATATTTTATTACTAAGATAAACATGTAACTAAAAATACAAAGATAGACATGAAGATCTATCAAATGAAGATCCCTTAATCCCAACAGAAACCACATCATGAGTCCTCTTCCTTGCAAAATGCGCAGTTGGTCGAAAGGTGATTCCACTTCATGTGAACCATGATCTGTGCCAATAGGATGCGTAGACAACTATAGTTTCTTCAAGTAAGCTCTACATGGTACACTCTTTCGAGCAATGCACTGGATGATTGGACCAATTCTAATCTTAGATAAGCTCAATCCAAACACTTTCCTTGGCTAAACTAGTTGTACTAGTTTGTGGGAACCTTCATCTTGGCCATTAATATGGAACTTCACTTCAACTCTGCAAATAGGCAAATCTTTGTCTTTGGAACTCCTAACCCAATTCTGACCCACTTCTTTAATTGCATTTGTTGTGCCACATGTGCCCTTCCTCCTTGCTCTAGAAGAGACAAGCTTGGCCGATGAACTAGATTCATAAGAATCAGACATCTTCATGTGAGCTACAATCCCAATTGGCCACAATTTGTATGATCAATAAATCATAGAGCATAACATGCTGCACATTAAAGGGAACAACATATTTGTACAGCATAACAATTTTAAAAGTACAAGTCTCTCTCAAAATGGTAAAGCATTCAATCACGAAACTTTTAGTATAAAACAATACTAATCTTGCAATTCAAACATTCAGGAATTTTAAAACACTTAAAATTCACTATAAAATTAAAAAAATTATAATTAAAAGTACTTGACAATAACACAATGCAACAAATTTCCCAATACACAAAATAAGATCAAAGCTACTATTCATGTATTTCTTCAATCAAGGTTGACACTAACTCGCTATATACCTACAAGTGCACCATATATGAGTGACTCAAAATAACGCCTTGGTCAATGTAAAATTCCAGTTTTTTATATCCATGACCAATATGAAAACTATCATTCTACAAAGCAAAAGATACAAATCTAGTTCTTTAGAATGCAAGACTAAACAGGTCTTCTAGTATAAAATATAATTTTTATTTATGGCTTAATCATCCCAAAACACGAACAACACACAAAAATTGTAAAATCAGTAACACTCGAACACAATAAAAGAATTAATGAAGAATCTACCTTAAGATTGCTATCCTTTACTGTATGATTAAGGTGATACTGCAATTTAACAATCTATATGTAATATAGTGTAATTAAATAATACTTATATGCCGCTAAACAAGATATTTCAGACATTCAAATAAAACACAGCATTAAAAAACTTATTGTACTGCAGAACCAAGAACGTAGAGAAACATGAAACAAATGGTTTGATCAAGGAAAGTGTTTCACACTTTGTCCTTAAGACAGATTCGCTCTCCATAACGGTGCTAACGGAATAAATGGGTACCTGCCTCCCAAGATACAATGATCACAGTGCGCAAAAGAAGTACTTCAATCTGCTGGCTCAACGAACCAAACTGTGTTTTTAACTCTCTCTTAATGTAGCATAAAAACTTCTGGAAATCGAAGAGAATGAAGTTGGGAGACCAGAATAAAGCAGAATTTCTAAACAAAATTCGACATTGAAATCTCTGTGAAATTCGTCAATATGTGACTAAGGTGATTCAGCAATTTAACAACATGTATGTAATCTAGTGTAATTAAATACTATTTATATGCCACTAAACAAGATATTCCAGACATTAAAATAAAACACAAAATTAAAGAACTTACAATACTGCAGGAACCAAGAACGCAGAGAAACACAAAACAAATGGTTTGATCAAGGCAAGTGTTTCATACTTTGTCCTTGAGATAAATTTGACTCCACAATGGTGCTAATGGGATGAATGGGTGCCTGCCTCCCAGGATACAATCATCACAAAGCGTAAAAGAAGCACTTCAATTTGCGGGCTTAGCGAACCAAATTGTGTTTTTAACTCTCTCTTAATGCAACGTAAAAACTTTTGAAAAATCAAAGAGAATAAAGCAGGGAGACTGAAATGAAGCAGAATTTCTAGATAAAAATTCGAAACTAAAATCTCTAGGAAATTCGTCTAAGAATTTCGGTATGAATTCAGAGAAGATACAGAAGACTGCAGAATTTCACTCTTGAAATTACCTACAAAAACTAGACAGACATAGACGAAGCGAAAATTGCAAAAATTTTCTAGAAAAACTCCACAGAGTTTTTGAACATTTGTCCTTTTTGTCGATTTTTAACTGGAGAAGAATCTCCAGTTTGAATAGGCATAGACATGCTTGTTTGCAAAAAATCACTGGCCAAATGGTGCCTTAACCCAACGGTCACAAATGTAATTTAAAATATTAAATTCAAATAATTCTAAAGCAAAAGAATAAGCCCAGTTGGACCTATATCGCACCTGCACCCGTGCCTGGCCCGATCAGGTTCAGTGCAGGTTAGCAAGCGGCGCGCGCACGCGCGTGTGGTGGACCTATGGGTAGGTCTTCTTCTTTCCACAAAATTGGGTACCCCTTGGGCCTCAAACCCAACTCCAAGGAAGGCTTTATAAACCCTTCATTTATTTCATAAGAAATGAATTTAGAACAAGCCTATTGTACCCAAGAATACCATAGTCATGTTGGTCACTTTAAAAGTCATTATCTCATTCAAATCTCTGTAGATTTGAGCAAATAAATGCTTGAAATCAATCTCCTCATGGAGGTGAATTCATAGTACCTTGGACCCACATCAAAGGATGTGTGGGTCCTATATTTTTAGTGGCTCAAACTTTGTGTCTTCACACAAATTTTTCAACAATTCCCCATATGAATGGAATTGGCTGATGTGATTCAAATGAAAATGCTAAAATGACAAAGAGAGTTTTATTGAAAAGTTACCGCATTAGGATAGATGACTTTTGCTTTGAACTTTCCATAGTGAAATAGTATCGGGTATATTGGCAAACTTATGAACTTGTTGTCTTGAAATGTTCAATCATTTGTATAAATTGAGACAACAGTATTCACACGGTTCTTTTCTAAACACAATTTGATTCTCACGATTGTGTTCATTTTGGCCCTAAACAATTACTGGTAATTTTATGAGTGCTTTAGAAAATTCAGTTTACAATTCGCACAAAAGCGGCCGCTTCACACTCATATATGTGATTTTTTATTAAGAGTATCCTGCTATACTCCACTTGAATTTTCAAGATATAAGAATGATTAAAAGCATAGTTTTTTATGGCATTCGCTGCAGGTTATCACTATTTTATCATAGAAGTGGGCAGTGGAATGGGTTCCTTAGTGATTTTTCCTAAGTCACACATAATTTGATTATCCTATTGAACCTAGATCTTGGGATCTTCAGTCAGCTAGGTTGGGTTGTCATTATGATAACTTTTAAGTCATAGGCTTTAAAGCCCATTCCCCTCGTTGAAGAATATATTTGATCTCTTACCAAGGTTTTAGTAAAAGGATCCCCATTATTATTCTTTGACTAAATATAATCAATGGATATTATTTCGTTTATAAGCAATTGCTTTACAGTACATTATCAACAGCATACATGTCGTGACACGCCATTAGAGATATAATACTATGTCGTAGCTATAGCTGATTGCTTATCGCAATGTACGCAAATAGCTAACACATGCTATGGTCATAAGGAATATTATCTAAAAATTCCGAAGTCACACTACTACCTCACTTGCTAGCAATAACTTCAGATTCCATAGTGGATCTGGTTAAACACATTTGTTTAGAGGATTTCAAGGTAAAAGTTGCACCTTAAAGGATAAAGACTTATCCACTTGTAGATTTGGAGTTTTTTATGTCAAATAATCCGTGTACCCTTTTCAAGTACATTTGAATATCTCATATAATGCAACCCATAGATCAAGGTGTATCTCATAATATAGTACCCTTACTATGATGCAAACTAAAACTAGCGAGCATATATTGTCAACGAGCAAACTAAAACTCAGTCACTTTTTATTCAGATCAACAGAGTAGAAGAAACCCAATCTTTACATTAACGCCATTGTCATATATATTGTCAACAAAATTTTGGTCCAAAATCACCCCAATTATGTATCGTATGAACCCAAGATAGGAACCAAACGCCAGAATGCAAATGTTTACGTGTGTGTATCTCACTTACGTATGAGAGATAGTATCGAGTTCCAAGAAATGATCCTCGCAGCCATAGCCAGTAATTTCGAGCTCGGGACCGAGCCTGATGACAGCTCCCGCTTCTTTCTTTAGCCCTAGTAATAGATTCTTTGATGTTCTTTATATGGCAGTCGTCTCGAAATCCATAGTCCATTGATTCAAGTTGCAAGTGGCCACCTTCAACAATCTCATCTTCAATTCTCTCTCTTACCTGCGTACAACACTTAAATATGTATATATGTATATATATATTCACTGCTGTATATACTTATATATATATATATATATATAATTGGGACTTAGGGCCGTGCGATTGAAACCTTCAGAATCAGTTTCTCTCTTTAAGAATTGGGTACTATCATGAAGATTGAAGAACAAAATTTCACTTTCGACGATGACTATTATTGTATCCAAAGATGCAATCGTGAAGTGATATAGGGCGACGAGAGTCTCTGTCTAGTAGTGTCTACTCCACCAAAAATTATTCAGCAATTGGTGCGGATACAGAGCGAGAGGAGAGCGACTCTTCGGAAAACTATTGCATACGTCCAAGTGCATGTATGCCTAACGCACGTGAATATAGCCATCAAATTGCCGTAAAATGAACACATTTTTAAACTATTAAAAATATCGGGTTTCAACATTTTTTAACTCATTAATTTCTTGAATTTAGCTCAAAGTCGACTTAGATCAATTTAAATAGACTACAAAAGATATCAAATAATTTATGATCTGTTCAATTAAAGTTTGTTTCAAGTTGTCTACAAAGTCAAAAAAATTAAACTTAAACATATTTTAAAATTCTTTAAATATTAAAGCCAAACTTGAAACTTCGCTACTCAACTTGTATATGATTTTACAAATAATACGAATGTATGGATTCAGTTCTCCTTCCCACAAGAAAAGTTTTAACTTACATATACAAAATAGTTACATTCAAATGAATTTTAAATTATGTTTTTATCAAAAATGCCAATAGTTCTTCTCTATATAGCAATTTTTTTTAATTTGTAATATAGTTTAGCAAAAAGTGAAAATTATTTTAACAATAACCTTTTTCTATGCAATTAGCACATAAAAATAGATGAAAATATGGGCTGAGTCATATCATACTGATATTTAGATTGTAGAAGTTTGCCTATTTTATTTGAAATATATTATTCAAACCAAAAACAAATGAGTGGTGAGAACATGTAGAGAATGACAATATATTGCATTATGCATTTCCTTGTTTTGGATTATTAGAAGTTAAAATTTTGTGATTATTGCTTATTAACATCTTAGTTACTTCTTTTTTGTTTTTGTTTTGTTTTGTTTTGTTTTGTTTTTTTTTTTTGACACAAACCACAATCCAACGCAACACCTCAAGAAAAGGAGATGCAGTTGATGAATATATAATACACACCCCCACAAACTCGTCCTAATATGGGACAAGCCACAACCCAACATAAAAGCACCCAATGCGGACATGGCCGAAGCCGACATCATAGTTACTTGAGCTATTATTTTGTTGAAAGTTTTGATTTTAATTCTATGATACAGTCACTTTGGTTGTGTAACTTGTGTTTGCGTGTTAATATAATGATAAGTCATAATTTTCTTAAAAGAAATATGCTCAAATTTGAAAAAATAAAAATGTTAGCACAAAATGAAAAAAATAGCAAACAATTTTAAGATATATCACACTCCAATATTTAAAAATTTGCAGTACTTAATTAGTATATAATGCACAATAAGTAACTAGTCCGTTTAGGATGCTGATAAAATTTTATTTTTTTAAACTTTTAATTTCTTTTTCCATTTTTTTAACAAACAATATAATTTTTTTAGAATGTGTTATTCCACACGACATCGCTTATCTTACAAACAATAATGAAAAATAACCGTATAATCGCCATTTATTATTTGCCCTTCCGCCTCAACTCCGAGCAAGTGCGAGGGCCGACTTTAGAGATTTTTCTTCTTTTTTCTCTGGCATGGTGGTTTCCTGTCAATCTTCGCGAGAACCAGCTTATATGTTATTGTATATGTTCGTGTGCACAAGAATACATGAATGGAAGACTTTATGTTGGGCCTTCTAAATTTGTCTTATGTCATATGATTTTCTCGTTTTCTTCCTTTCTTTCATTCCTTTTTTTTTTTTTTTTCATTTTTTATTTCTTGCAGGGAGTGCCTGAACAGAAGCTTCAAGGTCACCTGGGTTCTTTTGGTATAACTGGAAATCTTGACTTTTTTTTTTTTTTTTATTCTTTTTCAATATTGTAAAGTGGAAATTGTTGGTATATTGTGGTAAAACTTTTCATATTACAATTAGTATTATAATTTTAATTACTATCCTATTCATGACCTATTTGTTACGAACATTATGTTGGGTGTTACAAATTATTTAATGATCTCTTTTATTATATTTATGTAAGCTTTTATAGCTACCATAATTGATTGTGGGGGGTTTTTCTAAGAGTTCTATTTCATCTATTATATGGTGTATGCATATATATATAGAGGTGCATGGTCATTGTTTGATGAGAGAGGAATGGAGAAGACTATTCTTTATACAAAAGCTCCACCATTATATATATACTATTTTTTTCTAGTTTCATACATACTTTCTACTTGTATTTTGTGGCAATCATGCTGGGACGGTTCATCTTCTCCTAGTTGGCATGGCACCTAAGGAGAATGACTTATAAGCACTTGGGTCGAATCTTGAAGCCGTTGATGTCCGCTAAAACCTTCATGTAGGAAGACACAACGACTTTAAGACAGCGACTACGTTATGCCTCACTATCTCACAGACCAGACTATTTTAATCTATATTTTCATCTTGTATGATGTATTTATTTTATTGTCATTTAAATATATTAGTGAATGATAATTTCTTTTTGTTTAATCTCTACTATGTGATATTTCAGACTAACAGAAATTGCATTTCACTCTCTAAAACCTTTGACTTAAACCTGAAGAAGTGTGGCGTACTACATTGAGTTTGTTGTTCCTATGTAAAATCATATTGTAATTTTAATGACTACATGGACAAACTACTTTGCTTCACAATATTAATAATGTTCATCATGGAGTGAACCTGTGTAGCTATATATAGCCTTTCCTCACTAAAAGATTTCTCCCCATATATTGTAAGCTGCTCCGGATATTGTGCTAGGTGGTCAGAAAAGTAGAGTTGCATTTGCGAAGATAATTTTTACAAAACCTCACATTCTATTGCTTGACGAGCCATCAAATCATCTTGTAAGTTTCTATCATGTTTTATTTGCTTCATATATTGCTTTTTATTTTGTGTAGCATTGTACATATTGGAGAAGGTAAAAACGAGCCGTTGGTATCATGAGATTTTGGAAATTATCCTGCTCGTTGTTATTCTGGATGTTCGGAATTGGGTCGTGACGATTGGTTTTATGGATTTGATTATTTTAAAATTTAGCCTTTTGAGCCAATGCAAACCGCTTAACTATTATGATTCCTTTTGTACTAGAACGAAACAAAAATAAATCTTTGCATCATTAGATTTTCATAATGATTTATGGTCTTCCAAAATAATGTAGCTTTGGGTTGGGGGTGGGTGGGTGAGTGGTTTCTCAATACAAGGTCAACCTTTGAGTGCTTTATTGTACTATTCCTGCTCCAAATGCAAACATTATTTGGGTTGTAAGGTTCTGCCACAAGACAAAAAACGAAAAAAAAAAAGCATCATGAACTTGCAACTGCCAATTTACTTGTTTCTTTCTTTCTTCTTCTTCTTCTTCTTCTTTTTCTTCTTTCCTGTTTAGAGATACAGTACTCTTGTTAGAATGCAGGATTTGGAGGTTGTGGAGGCATTAATTCAAGGTCTTGTTCTGTTCCAAGGAGGCGTGATGATGGTATTATTCCTCTTTCCTTCAGTTTTGAGTTGCAAGTTTGTCTAGAATCTTTTTGGGTTAACTTTATGTGCTTTTATGTTCAATTGCAGGTGAGTCATGATGAACATCTAATATCTGGAAGTGTGGAACAGCTATGGGCGGTATCCGAAGGGAGGGTGAACCCTTTCAATGGGACATTCTAGTATTACAAGAAGATACTTCAATGCTAGAGGCGAATTGCAGTTTTTTTTTTTGCTGGTTGGATAGGATTATGTTAGAATGTTTTGTGAGAATCAGAATGATGTAACCCCTTACAAAACACAATGGTGTTTTGTGCATTTGTGAGATAGGAGATGATTATGGAAGCTTGTTGATATAATGGAATGGACATGTTAATGGTTACCGGAAGTTATTGCACACATTCTTGGGTAATTTTGGTTCATTCAGGGTGGTTCGGAATCGTGCTCGAGGACCAGAAGCTTTTCTTTATCATTTTTACAGGCAACTACTGTGCCAAATCCATAGCCTTTGTACAAGGATTGTCCAAAGATGTTGGACGTTTCTAGCTTCTTTGATGCTTAGGGCTAGCTAGCACAAAAGTAATAGCCATCTGGTAGGCAAGAAAGCAAAACATGTCACGCATCACAGCCTCAGGCAAAGCTTATATGGCTGCCATAGATCATTAGGTCACTCATCATAGGCTCTTTCCTCCTTTTTTTTTTTTTTGGCTATACAAATAAGAGATTATTTGAGTTTAATTTATTTAGTAATTTATAACTTAAATTTATAATTTTTTAAAATTATGTTTGGTTGATTACATACAAATAATTTTAAAAAATTATTTATGTCTAATCACGAAAATAGTTTTCTCAGCAAAAATTTCAAAAATTCCTCTTAAACAAAGCACCGCACATACCAAGCAAACCAATAACAATCAAACCCCCTGAGGCATCAACCCTTTGAGGCAAGATAAGATACGTCGGTATGTACCTATAATTGATTAAATACAAAGAATATAATACATAAATGTAGAAATTAAATTAGGGATTGGAGAGATGTGGGTGAGGATTTTCAAAGATGAGAGGAGGAGGTGGGGTTCGGCTATTGGTGAGGGGGTTCTAACTTTGTGGGGAATGAGAGAGATAGGGAGGGTTTCCAGAAGTATAGGTAGGTGAAGGGAAGGGTGCAGAGGTAAAAGGTTTTCATGGGAGAGGAAATGAGAAGGCAGGAAGGGTGTAGGAGAAGGAGAGGGTTTCATTGGGAGGGGGTTTTGTTCGGGAAGAGAGAGAGAGAGAGATTTCCATACCTGTTTGTTCCCAAGCTTTGTTATAAAGAGTTGTCCTAGCTCGAGTTGAGGAAGACAATGCTCGAAGATGAGAGAGAAAGAGCCCCATATAATATTGCCGATCAAATAACCGTTGGGAGGTATAGCGAGCGGTGAAGCCTCGCTATATTTGGTGAGCGAAAAACCAAATCATCAAAATGAAGAGCCAGATAGGAGCAGAAAATTGTGAGTTCCCTGGGTTGTACTTGTTCTTATAGCTTATAAACAACCCATCTATACACCCTCTAATTAACAGAAACAATTTTAGAAAAATATTTTGTGGTGAGCGGAACCAAATTTGAGGGGAGAAGTTAGAACTTAAAATTAGGGGTGCATAAACAAATCGAAAAACTTAGAACATAACTAACTCGATCTTTATGTGTCAGTTTGGTTCGAATCTATCAAATGATTAATTTGATTTTAGGTTTAAAAAATATCAACTTGATCTATTCGATTCAATTCTAAGTTCATATTTTCTACACTTGAATTGAATCGAGAACTTACTCAATCTGAACTGAATTATTATTATTTGTACTTAATTACTATTGATTTGTATTTAAATATTATTTTTTATTATTTTAAAAATTAAGAAAGCAAAAATAATTCTATTATTTATTTTTTAAAATAAAAAAATTAAATAATATAGAATAAAAGTTAAATCAATTTTACCCAACCCAATTTGATTCAAAGCAACCCTAGGTATGAATATGAACCGAACTACATTAGATTAATTCGATTTAATTTTAGAACTGATTAAAATCGAATCAGTTCTACGTCTAGCGCCGATCGATCCATGCACCCTACTTGAACTGCGAAGAAGTTGGGCATCGGGGCATCGAACCCCGGTCAGTACAGTGGAGGGTACTATGATACCAATACGCCAGATGCGCTGAGCCGGGTGAGCCTTCCCTACGCTCCTTCACTCGGATTATTAGAAATTAGAAGAGCTTTCTCTTTGGGTGACAATGGCTCCAGGGTCTTCTCTAGTCGGCGTTCCGTTTCCTCGCCTCCGCCGAGTAGATAAAACCTGATTTGGTTCCGGTAGTTGTTCTTTCCATCAGCCTGGAAGTTGCTGAACCTACCCGTCGGTATCTCTCGATCCTCCTTCAATTGCTAGCTTTAAACGTTTCCTTATCAAATTTTGTTGTTCGCTCTGTTGCTGGAGGAAAGTCGATTTACTTTAGTTGATTGGCAAAATCACACACACACACACACACACATATATATATATATATATATTGTTTGTGTGTGTGTGAGCTGGTTTTGCCTCATAATTCTCCAATTTGTACATAGAGATCACTTTTCTTTTTCTTTTTTCTTAATAGGGTTTTGGTTCGTGCAATAGTTAAATTTGGGATGTCGAGCAAGAGTGAGAGTGTGCATTCTGAGTTTGAGGGCAGATATTTTGTTGTAGTAAATGATCCTTCATGAAGAAGTAGAACAGTCCACAGTTGATGAGTATCACTTTGGTGTCTCGCCTTAACTTGTTTCGGTTATATGAGAAGTCTGAATTTCACATTTCTTACCTTTGGAAATTAATTACTTACCTTACATTGATCATGATCTTCAAAATCCAAAACTACTTTTTACTTGGTTTGAATCATAGCCTTCTACTCAGAGGCTACGGGATTAATCACTTGTTGGTTGCTTCATGGACTTGTTTCGGGAATCATTCTATCTTCTAGGGCATCTGAAATGACTAGTTTGATCTGGCCTTGGGCTTCTAACAACAGTTTTTTTTTTTTTTTTTTTTAAGTTCTTCTCCTCCTCTTGAATTTGTGTTATGTGCATAAATAAATTTGTAAACTATTCACAGTTGTGTGGGTATTGTATGCTGTGACTGTTGCTGCTAACCTTATATGTTCTGCTTTATAAAGTGTTTCTACTAAGAAATTAAAAAAGATACAATGCATTAGATAAATTCTGTAATTGTTTCTGTAATATGAGAAGTCTGAATTTCACATGTTGCTTACCTTTGGAAAAGTTACAGCAAGCGAAGTAGCTCCCTCCTCCTCTCATTCTCTCTCAGACACAACATGTTTGTATAGAGTCTAGATTCCTGCTTTGATCCAGATAACTGTTACATGTTTATGTAATCTGAACTTCGAACAACAAAACTAGCAACATGAGTTTTTGTTTTTACTAGCATTGCTAATCTCCATGCTTTTTCCAACAAAGTAGCATGCAGATGCATCGGCGGATTATGTACAACCTTGCTCTTTTCTCCTCCAGGATTCTACCCCAAGGTACCTCAACTCTGCCTTGGCTTTGCTGGGAAGAAGCAGAGACTTCCATGGACTCGAAAAGTTTCCTCCTATCTGTTATTTTTCTTTCCTATGCAACAAACCCTTTGGATTGTTTCTCTCAATTTATAGAGAACCTTACCTGTTGAAAATTTCTGTGGGATTACTAGAATTTGTGGCAGTTTCTTTAAACTAGAGTCTGCAGAGCTTTTGGCAGGGAAAAAGGGGGCTGGCTCTCTGCTTGCAAGTGCCTGTCCTCTGCCAGCTTGCCTTATAATCCAGACTTCCAGGTTTGTTGTCTCCTGAACATGCTGTTTATCTTCCAGGATTTATTACGAAAAAGACAGCCGTTTTGCATTTCTGATCCAACTCTTTTCAAACTGAGTTCACACCTGACCTTGGGAAGACAGTGCTCCACTCTATTTCAGTTGTTAAATAAGTTCCTCTCTCTCTCTCTGACCAAAAGGCTGCCTGAGTCAGCTCAGGTTAAGGAAGATGGTTACACTAGCACCAAGAAAGAAGAAAAAGAAAATGGTTACCCAAGTTTACATATTTTATAGCCAACTCTTTTGATATGCTTTCATATCTCAACTCAATTTTGTTTTGTTTTCATTCATTTTTGTTCTATTAATGGTTTTGGATTTTTATTTTTTTCCTTAATTTTTTTCTCTCTCCTGCTATGTATATTTGTTGGGTAGGCACAGCATTGTGGAGTTTAATAGAAATAGAAATGCTCCGTTGATGAAGAAGACTTTGTTTGTCGTTCCAATTTCTGAAGGAATTCAGAGGTGAAAAATGTAATTCCCCCCTAAACGTAAACACTTCAAGTTCCTTTGGTTCCGGCACCCCAAGATGTGTAAATTTAGTCAGAGTTGCCAAAGCCATGCTAGCATAGGTGCCCAGACTCTTGTCGATGAGTATGGGGTTTCTATCCTCCATACTGCTGGAAAAGCGTTAAAAACATAAAATAAAAAAAAAGAACAGAAAAGATAAAGAAATGGCCGTGGTTTTCTTGCAATGGCATGCAGAGCTGTTAAAACCTTTAGAGGCAACAAGTTGACAAGCACTCCCTCTTGATCAGGAGGCTATCTGTAAAACTCAAAAGTGCACGATGATCTTTCATTTTTCACATTTTGAAAGAGGTCCTCCATTGTGTCCCAAACAATTGTTTCAGTCACTTGGTTCCTTCACCTCGCCAGTCCTTAAACCCTAGCCCCACTCCGCCTTAAACCCCATAAACAAAGTGGCATGCTCATGGCCAATGTTTTAAAAATCGGACCAGATCAGCCTGTTGAACCGTTGACTGGGCTAAGAAACGGTCCGGTCAACCCTTTTAATTCATTTAGCATATGAAACTGGCATGAACCAGTACAACCTGCGGTTCAACCTCGAACCCGTCAAACCGGAAATGGTTCTTCATAACCAGGGCGGGTTGTGACGTGTGAAATTGGGGAAAATTTTTAGGGCTTTCTCTCCCAATACGTTCAAGACGCAGCAGCAGGAGTGTGGCTGAGGCCCTCCAGGCTCTCTCTCTCTCTCTCTCTCCATTTCCAATACTTGAAGCCTTCAAGGCTGAATCGTTAGGAGCCTCTTGCAGCATTGCTTATAGTCCGTGGCTTGGAGTCTTGGACGTGGTGTTTCTCATCTCGTATCTGAAGGCCTATGCTCAGCCCCGTCGCCAAAACCCATCCTTCGGCGACTCTGTACCCTCCTTCTCTCTCTCTAGTCTCCACTTCTACTTGTTATTCTCTTACTGTCTTAGATTCTTAACTTTTTATGTTCTTGTTTTCTTATAGTTCTTCGTTTCTTTGTTCTCTAGTTTCTAAATTTTTATACATCAATTCTTCACTTCAAATTGTATCTTTTTAACACTGCAATTCTTGAGTCCTTTTTTTTTTTTTTTTTTTTATCGCAATATAGTCCTCTGTATTATTTATGGGTTAAGTTCTGAACTGTGAACAACATTTCTTCAAAACAAACATCACATGACAAATTCCTTGTTTATATCTTTAAAAAGACTATTGGGTCAATTTTATAAAAATGTAGGTCATGATAGGATGTTTTAACAATAACATTTTCAGAACTGGCCCAAAAAAGGAAGAAAATTCAGCAAACTGGACAATGGAAAAATCTTGGAAATTGCATCTAACCAGAATTCTTCAGGTTTGCAGTATGAAATTTGTCTGAAATTCTTGGACATGATCATTGACATTTCAAAGAATTTACTATCTCATAAAATAAAAGATAATGGATCATATTTTTGTGGGAATTGTTTTCCTGATGACAGACAAGCTACACATGCATTGTTAATCATTATATATATCTTTGATGAACACTAGACCATCTATTCATGTACACATTGCTGCACTAACAAACCATTATTGTTTCTCTATATTAATTGCATCTGTCAACACAAGATGGTTGGCAGGTACAGAGCATTGTGACAATCCAATTAGAATTACAACCAATTTATAGTTGGAAATAAGATATTAATTAAACCCCAAAACCCAAGGAGTGGTTTGATAACTTGAAGGCTTTGTTCGAGCCGTTTAGATTGCTTGGTCCTGATGTGGCTTGCCCACCACCAGGAATATGCATTGCTTGCAGCTCTCTGCAACATCTCTCCAATTTGATCTTCTCCCTCCCTCCCTCCCTCCCTCTCTAGACTGTAAACATGAAACTCTTTTTTATTGTTCACTTCAGGTTTGAACTTTTAGTAGTGCAATTATTTATTAGAGTCATTAGACAATGCAGGGGCTGCTTTTAGACACTGCAGGGGCAGGTTTTAGTTAGTGCAATTATTGATCCCTTTTGCTAATTAATAATTTGTGTTCCTTTATTTTCTTTTCTTGATTCTTCAAACTGTTCAACTAACCCAAATAATCATGAATTAAACTTGTTGTCTGTTTTGTTCTTATCTAAGAAAATTTTAAGTTTTTAGATCATTTTTTTAAATTTCAGCATATATTTTTATTTATTATTTATTATAAATAATATATATGACGTCACGGTTCGATTCTAGTTGAACTGACAGTTGAACCATTGACCGTGACTCAATCTCTTCTCCAATCCGCTCAACGATTCGGTTTTCAAAACATTGCTCACGGCACCAATTAATGAATAGATTGAACCAAAAATGGCGTCCCTAATATCCGAAACAATCGCGAAGTTCACGGCCAAAACCCTTCGGTCCGCTGCCAAACAATCTGAATGCTGCCACAACGTCCCCATCTGTCTTCGACAAGCCATCAAAAGATACCTCCAAGGTCCCCCCTTCCCCCCTCTCTCTCTCAACCTACAAAATACATAAATACATGAGCATACATATCTTTTATTGATTTTTTTTCTATATTTTCTTGAGGTTTGGTTTGTGATTTTATAGTGAATTTGGGCGGTGGTGATTACAGAGCAGGAGGAGACTCACATCAGGAGGAAGGTGTTGAGCTTGTCCCAATCGTTTAACGAAATAAAGGATGTGAATCTCCAACTCAACGCCTCCACTTCCAAAGAGCTTGTTGAAGATCCTCTCAAGTCCATGGAAAGCTTGAAGCGTTGGAAGATCAAGAGCTCTTATGGCGACATTGGTCTCAAGTACAGAGACGACCAGACTGTCGCTTATGTTGCTTCCCGAATGCCCGCCGTCTACTCTGCTTGCTATAGAGTTCTCGGTGAGGTAAAAAAAATTTTTTCCTCTTTATGTATATATATAATGTCTCTATTCATGGTTTTAGGCTGTTGAATTTATTAGACATGAGCTTCCATTTTGGTTCGTCGAAGGCTACCTGGGTTTTCTCCAACAAGGGTATTGGATTTTGGTGCTGGTACTGGTTCGGCTCTGTGGTGAGAAGCTAATTTGATTATCTCTTTATGATTACTTGGGTAGTAAAGATTGAGATTGGTTTGTTGTTGTGATTGTTTTTGCTAATTGTGGTGAAATGCTTTCTTGGCATTTGGTTCTAAAGGGCAGTGCGAGAAGTCTGGCCAAGATCTCTGGAAAGAATTAATTTAGTAGAGCCATCCCAGTCTATGCAGCGAGCTGGTCAGAGCCTTATAAAGAGTAAGTTAGGTTGCAAAAGCTACCCCTTTGAGATATGTACTTAATTTGTTTTGAGGAAGAGTGGTGAACCTTTAATAATGTGTTAGCGATTAATTTGGATGGTTTTATCAGTTATATAAAGTAACCTTTCGGCCTGTTATAATGACCTCTATGGATTCTCTTTCAGTGGTTTTGTTATTGCTCTTTTTTAACAAGATCCATTTTGTATGCTTAATATGTTCATGTGGCCATGTATTTACTTGAATCGTAGGACATCATGACCTTTCAGGCAGCAATGAGTTTGCTTTGCTAGGCCTTTGCTGTGACGCAAGTACTTCAACTTGAACCACATAACTCTTTGGTGTTGTGGTTTAATTCCAAATTGTTGCGTATATTTTCAATGCTCTATTCAACTTCTTATTTGAAAATATGGGATACAAACTATATCCATTTAGGAAGGATAGACATGTTGACAGAGTATGAAAATGATAGTGGATTCAGATTTGTGAATCAGAATAGGAAACTCTAGCAAGTATTCTTCATCCATTTAGAAGTGTTCATACATCATAGTCCGACTGTTGTTGGCATGGATTTTCTTATTTGAGATCAAAACAATTGGAATCATTGATCATTTGTCGTATTATTGAATTTAACAAACAAATAAGTGTTCCTAATATGTGAATAATGCATGTTGGTATATGAGTAGATTTATTAGTTTGAAATACAATATCTAACAGCATGTCTCAGTGTTTTGTGCTTCAATCTTAATTTGAGTTTTGTCCTGTTTTCTTTGAGATGTTGTTTCTTCATTCTTCACATCATCGTTAATACTGTGCCGAACTTCTTTTTGTTTTCTCATTGTTCACAAAGGAGAGAGGTTTGTGTCAAGTTAATTTCTAACATTTTTCTGGCATGGATATTGTAGATCTAAAGAATCTGCCCCTTATTCAAAGCTATGGTAGCATTCAATCACTGATTAAGAATATCAATAAGTCTGACAGAGAGCATGACCTTGTCATTGCTGTAAGTTTTACTTTTCTTGTTCATTACTCTCTTTAGGCCATGAGTTTCATTTACTTATGCTCAAGAATAAAACTGATAGTAAAATACTTTTACTTGATACTGTTATCTCCACCAAATGCTTGGTTTGTGCTAATTAATGCTTAATCTTTGTTGCTACTGGGTGAAGTCCTATGTGCTTGGAGAGATACCATCACTGCAGGACAGAATTACCATTGTGCGCCAGCTTTGGGATCTCACACGGGATGTTCTGGTAAAGTTTCAAGACCATGGATGTGTTTCATGTCTTAATATGTGCATGCTTACGTGCTGAAGTTGTGATTTTGTTGCATTGTTGATTAATTTTATCCCTTCAGAAATACATAAATTGTCCACTTGTTAACCTGTTTCGTGGTTTAAATTTCTTGTGTATTTATGTCTTTTTTCTTGGGAAAAGTCAATTTATTCCTACTAGATCTATTTTTTTAATCCTTCAAAGGCAAAGTTTCATGGGCCAGGTTTTCTCAGCATTTGTCTTCTGTGGTACAGAGGTTGGGTCAAAGTATATGTTGATAGTAATTAGCAATTCAAGTATTTCAAAAGATTAGAGCATAATAATGTGAAAACAAAGCGGTGAAGTATGAATTGCCAGTTTTCGTTGCAATATACATTCTTAACTATTCTCCAAGATGGATAGTGCACATTGAAGAATGTGTGAAATACTTGCCTTGCGCAAGATATATCATCCTAATCAATGTATATCACCTCTATGTACCTGATCGTGGCTGCACTGCTTTCAGACTAGTTACCCTCTCCCCAAAACAACCAAAAAAATAAAAACAAAATTGGATTTAAGTATAGCAGGATTCGGACTTGAATGGTCTTTTTATTATTTTTTCTTGGTTAGGAATTTCCTTCCCTCAGTGAAGTTTACTTTTTGAAATTTCTGAAAATTCCAAATATTGGGCAGGTTTTGGTGGAACCTGGAACACCACATGGATCTAACTTCATATCTCAAATGCAGTCTCATATTTTATGGATGGAAAAAAGGGTAAGATATTTTCCTGCTACGGTTTTGACTGTTGATGCTTAATCAAATATTCGTTGTAGGAGTCCTTTGCGGTGCCGGCTGGAGCCTAAAACGAGCAAAGCCTTCGCTTTATGCCACCAATTTTTGAAAGGCCCCAAAAATTTCAAAACCTTACATTTTATATAGTAAAGGTCTTATATAAATTTTACATTATTTTTGAAAAAGGTCCATTCTAGACAAGAATAGAAAAATTCTGCTAGAAAACAAGACACCATTAACTACACTAGTGAACTTCAAGAAAAAAGAAATACTAATTTAACAAAATACAAATAAACTGAACAAAAAAAAAAAATTGAAGGCCCCCCAAAATTTAAAGGTTCGATATATATAGCTTCTCCATCTCTTTTTGAGAAAAAGGTTCTAGTCCAAATGAGAAAATACGTCTGGTAGAAAAACAAGGCCTAAAAACTACACTAGTAAACTTTAAAAAAAAAAAAAAGAGTAACAAAAATGATTGTACAAATAAAAAAATATTTTGAAGGCTTCAAATTTTTTGAAACTTTACATGCTATTAAGAACTTATATAGTTCCTACGTCTTTTTTAGGAAAAATAAAGGCTCCAATCGAAATGAGAAAAAAGGCCCTAAAATCTACATACTAGTTAACTTTAAAAGAAAAGCACCAGTTTACAGAAAAGTTAATGAAAAATTTTACAACAGTTATAATTTCAAAAAAAAGGCCTCGTTTAAATTGTTGCTTTAGGCCTCAAATTGTCTTGAGCTGGCCCTGGTCCTCTGCTTCCATAATTAGTTGTCTTTTGTGCCTTAGTGCAAGAATAATATTTCTCTTGATGACTTCTTAGAAATGCCTTAAATTAGAAGGTTCATTGGACGAAAGTTCTAAGGATTTGGTAGCTCTCAAGAGTGGGGCCTTTGTTGTTGCTCCAGTGAGTTCAGCAATTTTTTGCTTTTGTTCTTATTCTTCCATTCAGATTACTATGTTATTCGACTGGATTTTTAAAATTAGTGTTCTTATTGCGGTGTGCTCATGATGGACGTTGTCCTTTGGATAATACTGGAAAATATTGTCATTTTGTTCAGCGTTTGGAGAGGACAACATCACAGAGAGCATACAAGGTTGCTCTTTAAACCACATGCCTCTCCCTCTCTTTTTACATTTTTGTCTGTGAGTTATATTACATGGATTCAGTTATGCTTCTTTGGTTCAATATTAATGTCCACATGCCTTATCTAATTACTTCCGAAACCTTAATACATGTGGATACATTTGTGTCAGCAAGGTGTCCACAATTTTTTTTTTCTGTATTATATTCTGAGAGGAACATTAGAAGTAAGAAATTTCTACCAAACTACAATTCTGTTCTTTGTTTGCCACCTCACCAATTGGGTGATCATTGATAATGATTATGCCTAAGGTGTGTTGTGCCTAAAACAAGTACCAATCACATATTGAAGCATTCACATTTGGTGGTGTTAGATTTGTCTAGTAATTGGATTTGTAATCACCTGACATTTGTATTTCATAGTGCATATCAATAGGAGTCACATATTTGATTATTGGCTGCCTCACTAGTGCAATAGTTTGACAGAATTAATTAAGAGCTGTATTTTTTGTGTTTTATAATTTTGAAGTATTTCTTCATTACCTTTTGTAAATATTCTTTTATAATTTTGAAGCACATTTGTTTTAGTTTGAGAAATTATAGAGAACTTTCTACTAAGAATCAGCCCAATCCAGTTGACCTTTCTTTTTAGTTTATTTGTTTTTTAATTTGTCTGTAACTACTCTTATTAGTTAAACCTTTCTGGCTGTTTTTAACGAGGGATGAAGGATATCACTGTTTCTTTCATCTCCGCTTATCCATATTGATTTTGTAGCGGTCCAATGGGGAGCCTTTACGTGGTTTTGAAGACGAGAAATTTTGTTTTGTTGCCTTCAGGCGAGGTCAACGACCAAGGCAAGTATTCTGAGTAACATCAACTGTTGAAGGTTCTACTACTAGCATTTCAAAGACAAGCATAAATTTGAAGGGTTCCTTGCACTATTTATGCCTGCATATACAAATTAGCTCAAAGGTAATTCGTAATCCTAAATAAGAGTGGTGAATGCATGCCAATCCGGTCTAACACTCTTTTCTTAGGTGAAGCATGTATGTTGTTACTCATTTTCATCATTGATGATGCTACTGTTGTACAAAAGATTCTTGTTATACCATGAGAACTGCTAAATGTGTGGGTGGATGAGTTTTGGGTTGGTTGAAAAAGCACCCAAGTTGGGAAGTGTGCAACGCAGAGTTGGAGGGGAAGAACAAAGGGGTGGGGGATTCGGCTGTTATGTCTTTGTGCATGCGTGTGTTGTATCAAGAGCCTCCAGAGACGGTGGTCTGTTGGTAATAGACCTGTGGCTGCTGATTGAGCTCTTCCATGGCTAATGAAATGAAAACCATTAATCAGGGAAAGGTTGTAATGTTTTCTTTCTAAGATCATGTTATTTTTTTGACCAAAACCCCAATCATAGTGGATACTGTGCAAACTGTCTAGTAATTGAGGCACAGGCCTGAATCTGAAGGCATGAATGTACACGCTCTTGCAGCTTCCCATAAACTACATTACTTCTGCATTATTTTCACGATGAATGAACTCATAAGAAGTCCAAATCCCTTGCTGCAGTTCTAGTCTTATTTAACTAGCTTTTGGGATCCTGGTAAGACAACCAATGATGAGGTGACAAGTGTCTTTTTTTTTTTTTTTTTTCCATTACCTGAACAATGTGAAGCTAACTCAGCAAAGTTGGATGGCATATCTCTTGATTTAAATGTAGATATTTAGCCAACTTATTTTTTAATTCTAGTTTTTAATCTAGTCTTTTGATTTTTCACTTCTTTGGGCATTGATATAATGTCATGGATATTCCTGTGGTAATTTCATGCTACTTATTTCAAACAGAGAACCATGGCCACTTGATGATATGAAGTTTGAAACTTCGAAGGAGCAGCATGCCAACAGAAATCCAGAGGGTCTTGAAATTGACTATGGTAATTGCCTTATGCATGTAAATCCTTAATTTCTGATTAAGAATTTTATGTTTGGGAGTGGTCATATGCATGATAATTGTTAGTGTGAATCTGCTAACAAGCGTCCTGATGTGCAAAAGTGAAGAGAATTTTTATTTTGAAATTCTGGATTCTGTTTTTAAAATTGTTTTCCCCCGTAATGACCATGATAGAGGACCAATTTGAGTCTGAAGTTGAGGATGTTCCATGTGAAGAGGTTCCTGTTTCCTGTGATTCTGATATTTATAGAAACTGATGCCTTTACTGAGAATGATGAAGAGGAGGAAGAAGAAGAGACTGCTCGTGCTGATCTTGGGAGTGGTTGGGGCAGAATCATTTACACTCCTGTTAGGAGAGGCAGGTGGGTTGAATGGACGTATGTCGAGCAACAAATCGTGATGGTTCTGAGGGCTCCTTTGATCGCATTGTTCTTACGCAAAGTAAGAATCCTACATTGCACCATCAGGCACGAAGATCTCTCTGGGGGGATTTGTGGCCCTTTTGATACGATTCTGTAATTGTTAAAATTCTATACTTATTTTATTTTTATTTTTTTTGCATTGCAGTTGTCGGAAAAAAGGCTTAGCTGAATTGAGTTATCTTTTTTTTTTTTTTTTGTCCTTACAAATGTAAATGTGAATACTCCTGTTAAATCATCCAAGGAGATATTGTTCTCTCTCGCTTCTTTTGTGTTTTGTTTTATTTTTTATTTTTACAAGTTCTAGTATTATGTATTTAGAGAAGTGTTCCAGTGCAAATTTGATAGATCAAATATGAGCCATAAGCTGTTGATGGTTATTGTACAGTTCCTTTGAATTTATGTACAGTTGGATAGAAATTCATTAAACTTTAACAATGTGGGTGGCAGTGGTCGTTTCAAGTTGGGTCGGTTGATTTATTTCAATAGTAATGCAAGTTTTGTTTGATCCGAACCTCACCCATTTAATAAACAGGACTAGATGTACATTAAGCGTTTAAAATACGACTTTTATCCGTGAAGTTGTTCAAATCATTCTTCTTTCTTTCCTTTACAAATAATTGTATTGCCAATTAGTTTTGATTACCTTTGAGGAATCATAACATGTTAGAATAAAGTACTGAAAGAACAATCAATAACTAACTCACTAGTCATATTTGTAATTTTGTCGTCCAAAAAAAAAAAAAATGCTAAAAACATTGTTAATTTTAATTAAAATAACTAGTGTAATGACTAGTCGAGTTCAAGGACCATTCCATATCCAACTTATTTATAACTAAGCTTGAGAGATGTCACACTAACTTGAAAATTTTATTTAAATGGGTTATGATCCTCAATTCCAACTTGATTACGTTGACTACAAAGTGATACGATGAAGCTCAAAAAACTATTCAAAATTTTGGGAGTACCCAGCTACTCCTAGTATCCCACTGTGTTGGGGTTTGAGGACTTAAAAGCATTATATCTTGTGAACTAAGGTTATTTAATGCTTTAAGAGTACTGAAAAACTTTCCATGAAGTTCAGCCCAATCTTTGTAATTTTTATTTAAATCATTTCGTTCCAGTTACAACAAATTTATATTTTAATTTTGTGAAACATGCACAATTAGTTCAATTAATAATGAGAGCCAATGATTTGAACAAAAAAATCATTGCAATGTGCACGTGAGGGAGAAATGGTAAAATTTTCTGATTTTCCTCTCGACAGAATGATTTGAACGAAAAATCATTACAATTTGCTCCTCTTTCCGCCCCTCCCCGTCCGTTTTCCCCTCCTTTATGTTATAGTTGGTGGCCAAGAAAAACACGAAATTATCCAAATTTGGTTCTGGTTTTGAATCCGATTCCGTTTTGGTTTTATGTATACTAAAAAAAATTTAAAAACATCTCATTTTTCTTGTTTTAGAAAACAAAAAAAATAATACCTTTAAAAATACTATCATTTTCGTTCAAAAGTAAAAATGGTTCAAAAAACTCAAAAAACACATTTTTAGTGATTCTTAAAACTAGAGTTTTTTTTGAAATATTTTTCGAAAACAGGTTACGAACCGGCTTACTAAATGCGAATCTGTCGGAATTTCAAAAAAGAACAACAAAAAATAGAATCGAAACCGCAATCAAATGGAGTGATGGCCTCGTTTTTGTTTTTGTTTTTTTTTTTTTTCATTTTTCGTGTTATGGGAAACGAAAAAATTGGGAGCTTTCGTTTTTCATGTTCTTTGAAAAAAAAAAAAAATAGGACTATTGAAAACATCTTCTGTTTCGTATCTTCTATTTTTTGGTATGAAAATGTTTCAAGAAATTCAAAAAAACACATTTTTAATGGTTCTCAAAATTGTGGTTCTTTTTTTTATAAAATTTCTTAAAAGCTATGGCAGTTTTGATAGTAATAATTTCTGGAACCAATTCGCTAAACACGTTATCTTGAAATTTCGAAAAACGAAAATAGAAAACAAAAATGAAAACATAACCATGGTTATTAAAACCATACCTACCGACTGGCATTTATTTATTTTGGCTTTGCGAAAAGGTAGGAAAGAATGACGAACATAGTAATCTCATTTGGGTGTGACCATAGGGGTTTTTACTCATTGCAGAATATTGACTTTAAACCATAGGTACTGGTCCGGAAAGAGCGAGCCTATAACTGTAGCCCTATTAAAGTGCAAACAATATTTAACCCATTCTTAACAATATATGATTTACGCAACTACTATCGTAAGCAGGTTCAAACATACAAATATTAAGAGAAGAGCGGGATTTTAAGCATAACAGCTGAGACCAACTCAACTACTAAAAAAATAAAAATATGCATCACTTATTAATATATTTCATAGGAAATTGGGTCCATAAAATTTTTTCTATTTATTGGTATTGATATAGTGTTCATTGAAGGGATTTTTTCCAAAATAATTAAATTTAAAAAGGTATTTTCCAAAATAATAAAAATAAAAAATTTATTCCTAATTTAAGGTAAAACGCACATTGTGAGTGCGTTTTTTTAAAAAACGCAACTTCAAATTACTTTTTTTAAAAAGTAAAAAAAAAAAACCCAAAAAAAACGCAACTTGCGTTTTCTCACAAAACGCAACTAACAGCTGCGTTTTTTCGCGGACCCCCCAAACCCTTTTTTTCCCCTATTTTCTGCCCCCTCTCTTTTCCCACTTTTACCTTTCCCGCCACACCCTCTCTCTCTCTCTCTCTCTCTCTCCCCTCTCTCTCTTACTTTTTTATTTCTTCCTCTCTCTCTCTCTCTCTCTCTCTCTCTCACTTTCTCTAATTTATTATTTTCACTTTACAAAAATTATACATAATAATTATAATATTTTTAAAATTTATATTTTAAAATTAAAAAATAAAATAAAAAATATGAATAGAGTTAAGTAAAAATTAAAATATTTTAATTGCAAAAATTTTGAACAAAGTTAAGTAATAATTAAAAAATATTAATAGCAAAAAAATGAACATAATCAAGTAATAATAAAAATATAGACAAAGTGTTATAAAATAGCAAAAATTATAATACTATAATACTTTATTTACTATAAATTACTTTATAAAATAACTATATATTTAACAATACTTATTTTACTAATAAATATTTTACTTATTTTATTTTTGAAATTATTTTTTACAAATTTTTGCTATTTTATAACACTTTTTATAACATTTTATCACTGATTAGTAAAATATTTTAATTATTACTTAACTTTGTCTATATTTTTTATTTTATTTTTTTAAAATAAAAATAAAAAAAAATAATAATTTTATAAATATTATAATTTTATGTATAATTTTTATTATAAAATGACAATGAGAGAATAAAGAGAGAGTGAGAAAGAGAAAAGGAGAGACAAAGGGAGTATAGAGAGAGACACAATTTTGGACAAAACTCAGGTGTGTTTTGTGCTTGGAAAATTAAAATTGAACAATATTTTATGCGACTCTATTTTGCTCGTTTAAAGAATTAATTAAAATGATATGCCAGTGACATTCTCAGACCAAAAAGTCAGACATATCATAAAATATAAGTTTATATAAGTTATTATTTAGTTGGACTATGAACTTAGTTTACAATTAAAAAGTTATAAATAAAAGAAAATTAGCTTGACTAGACTCAATTTATGAATAAAAGATAAATGAACATTGCGAGTAACCTTATTACTTTCGTAGATTCATGGCCAAACATAGGATAAGACTAAAAGAAGTTGCTACTAACATCTGATATTTTATGGACCATGTTCGTAACAACACAGTGGTTTACCGTGAACAGAAATGCTACTAGGTAGATAATTGACAAAATTAAATGTATACGTATATTTGGTGAGTTTCCCGCAAAATGATTAGGAAAATTTAAAGCGATGTCATACCACGTACAATATAAAATACATGAAAATAAATGCGATGCTATGTCTCCGGGGATAAAACCCCTATAATAGACAATAAGAATAGATAATTCCACCTACAATAGATAATATTAATGAAATGCCCCGAAAATTGATCGCCCAAAACGCCCCCCTGTTAGACATGTTCGAGCTCATCGGGTTCTCGATCATCTACGAACCGCCACATCCTGTTGCTCATCTTGACCACTCGGCCTTCTGTCAACACCCACCTCCGCCTGCTCGTCATCCGCTTGCTCGTCCTCGTCACTTACTGCAACCAACTCTTCATCATCGTGCTGAACATGTGACGACCCTGGTGCATAAGTCGATATTGGGTAGGCACTATAAAAATCATAACTCATCTGTGACGGCCCTGGTGCATATGTCGATGAAGGGTAGCTACTGTGAAAATCATGAGTCATTTGTGATGGTCCTGGAGCATAACTGGATGAAAGGTAGCCACTGTGAAAATGATGAGTGACCTGTGACGGCCCAGCCCCATAAGTCGATGCAGGGTAGTAACTGGGAAAATCATGACAGTGTTGTCCAGAACTGCCCCTTATGAATGGATCATGACTATACCCGGGGTTTGTCTGAAACATAACTGGAGATACCTGCCGAGTCGGTCGTCGATGTGATGTCCTAGGAGGATCATGTGTGCCAAAGTATTCCTCAGTAGGAAAGGATGGCCTATATAATGCTGTCCCGGAACTCTGACTGGCATAACTGTATCGGGTAGGCGTCACGTACCCGACACTATATCCACCATGAACGAAAGAAGGTATCGAAGAGATGGATCGGCGTGCAGGGGTGGGATGGGGTCGCATGCCATGTGGAACACTGGCTCCCGGGAAACCAGAAAATGGGGCATCGCGGGTACGCCGTCGGTGTTGTGGGACACGATCTGTCTCCTGTAGGAGGGATAAAGAAGCTATGGCACGAAGCTGTATCTCATAGATCTCCTTCATTGACTCCGTTTTAACGAAGTCATGTAGAGCGCGTGTTCACCTATCATATACGTCAGCCCATGCTTCTGCCTGAAAAACAATTTAATAAACTTTTATTACAATATCTAAATATAATTTTGGTATTTTAATATTTAACTGCACATACCATCGTATCTATGGTGCTCCCGACACCTGAATATCCTCTATCTGTGCATCTTAGTGAATTTCCAATATGGAGGCGAGTGATGCTCCTATACCAAGTCATATAAGGATCATTGGAGGACATAGGTATCTTATGAATCTCGCCATCAACTATACGGTCCATCTTATGTGACCAGAGTGCTATATACGCTGCATGAAAATCACTCCAATCAACTCCGGTTCTTCCCCGTCGATCTACTGAATGCAGATCCGTCCTGGTGTTTGGATGGTCCGGTTTGTCCTGTCTCATCCCGAATTGGCGCATCACTCGATTTGGTAAATATAACTCCACAACTTCAAAGCACACGAGAGAAATCAATGCCCTCCAAACCTCCATCCCAACAAAACAGTAGTAGGGCAACATGTCCATAATGGGCTCGTATGGGGTCCAATGAAACTGAAAAATATAAAACAAACAATAAATTGTCATGTAACAAAATCTAACTACAATCAAAACAGACAACATGAGTAACACAACGACAATCAATTGTACAAACTAAAGGTAACGAATGTAAAACGTACAACAGATATAACTCACATTTTCGGGGCGAAGTCAGTCCAACTGATCCCTATACACAACGAGGACATGGGTGGAGACGTTTGTCAGGAGGAAATCATCATACCACCTGCCTCCTAGCGGTCCACCTGGAAACTCGTGTTCCTCAATAATAAGTGGCTACTGCGCAGGTGTAATTGAAATTGACTTTCGTATAGGCGCCATAATTGGGAATCTCTCCCATACCCAAATCTGAATGATTCTCAGTCTCAATATGGAAGGAAATGATCGTCTAAACTAAATCATAACATGAGTAACATAATGTTTTGCATACCTGTAGCAGTGTAAGCGGGCCACTGATCTCAAAGGAGTTGGGACGTGCGGCGCGACATAACCCCCTGTACAATGATGCTAAAACTGCACTCCCCCAGCTAAAATCTCCACAAGCATCAAGGTCTGCTATCAAGGGTAAGTACATGGGTCTAAACAGCGTACTGGAGTGATCTGACATCATGACGCCACCAAGGAGTCTCAATATAAATGCCCGAGCATTGCGCTGCACTGTGATCTCATCAGCATCATCCGCAAGTGCCCCAAATGTCTCACTTAACCACCTAAGTCTCACAAAATTTTTCTTGAAATTTTCAGGCCCGGGTGCAACTCCTAAATGCTACATAAAAATAGGGGCCCATCCTTGCGGCGTCGACGGGCCAGAAGGACCTACAAAACGTTAGTAAATTGGAGTTCATTGTTCGATACGACATAATAACGTGTATAAGGTCATGAAGTAACGCGTGTAATTAAATAATGTCTTGAACTGTAATTATGAATTGTAGTTACGAACCTGTAACAACCTCGCCAGTAACCGGAAGACCGTATAGTATGGAGACATCCTGTAATGTGATTGTCGCCTCCCCAACAGGCAAGTAAAAGGTGTGTGTCTCTTGTCACCATCTCTCGACCATGGCTGTGAGCAAAGCATGATAGTGCTGAATCTTACCGATGCGGTATACACCGTAAAAACCGCCACGGATCAAATTAGGAATAATGCGGGGGTCTACAACATCATTGAATATACCTGAGTCTCTCCGACGACAATGCATAGGCTTCTCACACTGGAGATCAAATAAAATGAATGCGTTATAAAATGGTAGTAGTTAGTAACAAAAACTAAATGTTAACTATTTTGTATATTATGTACAAGTTCTACAAAACTTACCCCGTAGTCCCACACAACCTGTGACCGATGGATATCCTATAACGTAAGTACACTACCATCAATGGGCCTACTAGCTCGTCGTTGTGATGCCATAGCGTACAATATTTCTGGAACGTTAGTAAAATGCAATACACAAAATCGATGAGTATTTAATGATAGGTTAAAATAGATGAGACAAATTTAATATACTCACAATCATATATATAATGCTTTATCAAAAGTATAAAAATGTAACATGCATGAAATAATTTGTATTTATTATTCATTAAATAATTATTTGTATTTGTTATTCACATAGATGGAACGTTAGTAAATTTGTATTTGTTAACATGGATGAAAGATTTGTAAATTTGTATTTGTTGTTTATGAAATAATTATTTGTCTTTGTTATTCACATAGATGGAACGTTAGTAAATTTGTATTTGTTAACATAGATGGAACGTTTATAAATTTGTATTTTTTTATTCACGAAATAATTATTTGTATTTGTTATTCACATAGATGGAACGTTAGTAAACTTGTATTTGTTAACATAGATGGAATGTTAGTAAATTGTAATTGTTTTGCATAATTATTCACGAAATAAATATAAGAATGTAACATGCACGAATAGTTAGAATTGCAAATTTGCACATTTTGAAGACATGTATCAAATACAAATGGATTACGTACATGTACTATTCCCTAGTGTTCCCCTCCCCTTCCCCTGTTTGGACAACGACGTCTGTTATGACCAGACTCCTTGCATAAACTTCACTTGAAAGTTTGTATTTGCCTTGATTCGTCCATTTCGTTAGGAATCCTACTGTGTTCAGGACGGCCTTTTCGGGCTACACATTTGCGATGGGGGTTTGGGAGGACAGTAAGCCCTTCATAAGGAGGCCAGTAATCCTCCATTAATAGTGGCGCAAATGGAGTCGCATACACACGGGCATACGCTTCTATAGTGTAGTGGTTATCAAATAAAAACCATGGTTGCTTTTCGGCAGTTGCAGCAACAGCAAGCATGTGGGAGCAAGGGAGGTAAAATATAACCTATTTTTCGCATGTACAGCTAAGCGGAAAAAGCTGCACGGCATGTAAATGACCCCCTTTAGTCCCCCTCCTGTCGGCCAGCACATTGACAGACACCGTGTCCCTGTATAACAATGAACAAAATTTTATACATATTTGCTGATAGATATTGAACAATAGCAATTTAATGATGGAGGTATTAACATATATTACCAATTATAAACTGTGACAGTATGACCAACTGTTTTTTTGCTCCACTTCTGAAATCTTTCACGCACTTCTAACGGGTATGCATGGCCACTTTTCATGTCAGCTTGTATCTCACTACGTTGTATAACAAAACTCTTAACAAGACGGTAGTAAGTAACTTGCATAGCTGCAGTGATGGGCAAGTTACGTGCGCCTACTATCGCACTATTGTAGCTTTCAACATTGTTAGTTGAATTGATTCCCCAACTATTTCTGCCATCGTGAACAAATGTCCACTTAGTAATATCTTCCCCCATTAGTTCATTATAACAAGGTTCACTTATCTTCTTAATTCTTTCCATTATAATGTTGAACTTTCGCAGTTAACGAGTTGTGCTAGCAGCCCACACCAAGTCCTTGATCCTTATTATATTGTACTTCTTGTGGTAGTTACTATGAAAGTGTCGAAGGCAATACCTGTGAAAACCAGGTGGTTGATCATCACTTGGATGTTCCAATATTCGATCAATGGCATTTAGTAGGCCCCAGTGGCGATCCGATAGTATGGTGACACGTTCCTTATCAGGGAAAATGACGTGTCTCAATAAGTTGATAAACCATGACCAATTACGTGTGTCCTCACCCTCGAGAACGGAAAAGGCTAGAGGAAAATTTCTACCCCTAGCAGTGACCCCCACAGCGATAAGCATGACACTCTTATATTTTCCATAAATGTGGGTACCATCAACTGAAATAACTGGCAAATAGTGCTTGAAACCATTAATACATGGTCCGAATGCCCAAAATACTCGATCAAACACGACCATGTCACGAACATCCTGATTGAAGGTCTCTAACATTTGGATTGTTCCAGGGTTTCTTGACTGTATTGCCATCAAATATCTTGGAAGTTTTGCGAACGACTGTTTCCAATTGCCGAATACCATCTTTATGGCTTTTGTTCTCGCCATCCATGCTTTTTTGTATGAGACGGAATGGTGGTAATGTTGTTTGATCTTCCATTATGGACGCAATCTTCCAATCAAGGTCTTTCTGTATAAATAAAACACATTTTAATTACTTTAGAGGAACTTCTTTTATAACAAACTAATCAGTTATTGTGATAAAGTCTGAATCAAAGTTAAACTCACCGCTACTTGTGCCATGATAACATCTGCAATAAAATTTGTGTCTAGGTTACGATGACCCATGTCTGGCATTCCGTACAAACAACAATGAGGCCCATTATACTGCGTAACCTCCCACATCCCATGTCTTTTGGTGGACGCACGAATCATCCAAGGGCAATCATGTGCACACTTTGCTTTAAACAATTTTGTAGTTAATTCAACAACTAAATACTCCTTGTTGTTGTGCAAGTGATATGTTGTGCATGCATTTTTTACAGCTACCTTGTCATCGAATAGCATTCCTGTTTCAAAATTGAGATTCTGCATGTCCCATACGGGCCCATGACGAAAATGATCCCTGCCAATTACAGATGCATCATATGCCTCTGGTAATATGGTAAAGTAAGGAACCGGGATCTCTCGTTGTTGTTGGAATCGTTCAACAGAGCGACATCTATATGTTCATCAGATTTTTCCAATTGTGTATTCGGAGACCTTACATACAAATCAATTTGTATGGGAATGGATTGGCGGCCTGATTCAACCATATGTTGCACTGGATCTTTCCCTTGGCTATGTCTCATCGAAGGCTCTTGTGAAGGACCAACGGTGTCTCTGGTAGGCCGATATTGTGACATACTACTCGACCCAATGCCATAATCAACAAACGAACCTTAGTAACCACTTTGCTGCATGCTTTGCAAATGAAACGGGTTACCATATTGGTTAAATTGTTGTGAATATGGCACACTATGGCCAATAGAGTCCTATTCCAACGTCAACATCGTCAAGAAGTTCCATGCTGTTGATGTATCTCCCTCAGCTGATAAAATCCTGCTATACCCCTGAATGTCACCCCACATTCGATCCGCTGCAGTGTCTACATCTACAACTGCATCCTCCACTTCAATGTACAACTCGATGCATTCCATCCATGGCTTTTTCTGTGGTAGCCGTAAGGCAATTTGCAATGTCCGATCATCTTTGATCACAACTATTTTATATTTAGTCTAGCCCCTTTCATTACTAACTGGAAATCTGCATACAATTTTCAGCCTCACATGTTGTTCATCTTTGCCAATCATAGGCATTATCATATTTTCTAGTTCAAACATTTTTAATTGTAATGGTAAATTGCAAAATGTCTGGCATTCCATGTTGTACACAATCCCTTCATCACGATCTTTAATTATTTCACCACCCCAATACAACATGGTCGTTGTTTCATCCATTCTTGCACCTATTAAACAATAATTAAACAAATTCTAATTTATTCCAGCTATTTCATTAGTAATTATCATGACATTTGTAGCATATCATAATATTTTATTACTAATTAATAACATATTTTTTAATTTAATTATTTTACTCATACATACTGAACTAAAAAAATCTATTAGTTTAGTTTTTTTTTTTTTTTTTGGATCCTATAACCTTTTTTCTTAATTTATTAGTTTAGTTTTTTTTTTGATCCTACAATTTTTTAGTCCTCTGAATATTATTTAGTACAAATAATTTTTCTAATAAATATTTATACACATTTCTTAAATTAAGGCCACATACTAATTTCGTAAAAAAATATATTTTCCTTAAATTTATAGTGAAAAAATTTTATTTTATGGTATTTCGTAATTATTTTTGTAATAAATTTTTTTTAGCATATCATAATATTTTATTACTAATTAATAAAATTTTTTTAATTTAATTATTTTACCCATACATATTGAACTAAAAAAATCTATTAGTTTAGTTTTTCTTTTTTTTTTTTGGAACCTATAACCTTTTTTAGAATATTAAAATATTTTCTTACTAATTCATAACATATTTTTTAATTTAATTATTTTACTTATACATATTGAACTAAAAAAAATTTATTAGTTTAGTTTATTTTTTTTGGATCCTATAACGAATTATTCACTGAATATTATTTAGTACAAATAATTTTCCTAATAAATATTTATCCACATTTCTTAATTTCATGGCATCCTACTTACTAACCAATCTATTTTTTTAGTTAATTAGTTTAGCTTCTTTTTTTTTTTTCCTTTGGATCCTATAACCTCTTTTCTTCTTTGGATTGAAACTTTTTTATAGTAACAAAATAATTAAATTAAGGCTATAATTATTATTTTTTTATATTTTTTTTATGAACAGAATGTTATCTAAAAAACAAATGGATAATAAATAGTAAAGAACCATTATTTTGAACAATAGATATCTTTCACATCCAACTAGATTAATTAGTAACCTCTTTATTTTAAAATGGCAACTCTAAAAAAACGTACTTCTAATTATTTTCATGATAAATTTTTTTTAGCATATCATAATATTTTATATTACTAATTAATAAAATATTTTTTAATTTTAATTATTTTACTCATACATATTGAACTAAACAAATCTATTAGTTTAGTTTGTTTTTGTTGGATCCTATAACCTTTTGTATTAATTTATTAGTTTAGTTTATTTTTTTTGGATCATACAATTTTTCAGTTCACTGAATATTATTTAGTACAAATAATTTTCCTGATAAATATTTATATACATTTCTTAATTTCATGGCATCCTACTTACTAACCAATCTATTTTTTCAGTTAATTAGTTTAGCTTCTTTTTTTTTTGGATCCTATAACCTTTTTTCTTCTTTGGATTGGAACTTTTTTATAGTAACAAAATAATTAAATTAAGGCTATAATTATTATTTTTTTTATATTTTTTTTATGAATAGAATGTTATCTAAAAAACAAATGGATAATGAATAGTAAAGAACAATTATTTTGAACAATAGATATCTTTCACATCCAAGTAGAGTAATTAGTAAACTCTTCATTTCAAAATGGTAGTTCCAAAAAAACATATTTCTAATTATTTTCAAAACAAATTTTTTTTTAGCATATCATAATATTTTATTACTAATTAATAACATATTTTTTAATTTAATTATTTTACTCATACATATTGAACTAAAAACATCTATTAGTTTAGTTTATTTTTGTTGGATCCTATAACCTTTGTTCTTAATTTATTAGTTTAGTTTATTTTTTTTGGATCCTACAATTTTTTAGTTCACTGAATATTATTTATTACAAATAATTTTCCTAATAAATATTTATACACATTTCTTAAATTAAGGCCACATACTAATTTCGTAAAAAATGTATTTTCCTTAAATTTATAGTGAAAAAAATTATATTTTATGGTAATTTCGTAATTATTTTCTAAATAAATTATTTTTAGCATATCATAATATTTTATTACTAATTAATAACATATTTTTTAATTTAATTATTTTACCCATACATATTGAACTAAAAAAATCTATTAGTTTAGTTTTTTGTTTTTGTTTTTTTTTGGGATCCTATAACCTTTTTTCTTAATTTATTAGTTTAGTCTATTTTTTTTTTGGATCCTACAAGTTTTTAGTTCACTGAATATTATTTAGTACAAATAATTTTCCTAATAAATATTTATACACATTTCTTAAATTAAGGCCACATACTAATTTCGTAAAAAAAAAATATTTTCCTTAAAAATTTATACTAAAAAATTATATTTTATGGTAATTTCGTAATTATTTTCGTAATAAATTTTTTTTAGCATATCATAATATTTTATTACTAATTAATAACATATTTTTTAATTTAATTATTTTACTCATACATATTGAACTAAAAAAATCTATTAGTTTAGTTTTTTTTTTGGATCCTACAATTTTTTAGTTCACTGAATATTATTTAGTACAAATAATTTTTCTAATAAATATTTATACACATTTCTTAATTTCATGGCATCCTACTTACTAACCAATCTATTTTTTTTTAGTTAATTAGTTTAGCTTTTGTTTTTTTTTTTTTTTGGATCCTATAACATTTTTTCTTCTTTGGATTGGAACTTTTTTATAGGAACAAAATAATTAAATTAAGGCCACACACTAATTTCATAAAAAACATATTTTCCTTAAATTTATAGTTAAAAAATTATATTTTATGGTATTTTCGTAATAAATCTTTTTTAGCATATCATAATATTTTATTACTAATTAATATCATATTTTTTAATTTAATTATTTTGCTCATACATATTGAACTAAAAAAAATATATTAGTTTAGGTTATTTTTTTGGGGATCCTATAACCATTTTTAACATATTATAGTATTTTCTTACTAACTGATAACATATTTTTTACTAACCAACTAACATAAATAAATCACATATTTTCCCCAAAGGCCTTTTCCTAAATAACATAAATAAATAAATAAATAACATATTTTTCCTAACCAATGTAATGCGACACAAGTAATATCTAGCTTACCAACATAAATAAATAAATTATTTTACTAATGAAAATAATCAACTAACCTGTTTTTTGCAGAATAATGGAGGCTTTTTTGAAGTAGCACGAGCAACAAATATGGCTATAAATAAAATAATAGAAAGTTAGTAATCTATGAATTATATAATAAAATAATTATATTTTTACAATTATTATTTTACTACTACATCATAACATATACTATTATATATATCACATACGAGAGAGAATGAGGGAAAAAAAATTAGAGTTAGAAATTACCTAGTAGAGTTTACACTAGAGATGATCCATGTTGATTGATCAGTAGAGAGAAGTAAAATAAAGAGAATGCGGGGTGAGAAACAGAGAGATGAATGAGAAAGAGAATTGGGGTGGAGGAAGGGAGAAGTTAGATGAAAAGAAGGAAAAAATTTCGGCACTCTGTGAAATAGTCACAACTTGATTTGCAAATGGAGAATGGAGTAGTTGCAAAGTAATGCAAATGAAGAATGGGGGAATGGGGGAATAAGTAGTCAAATTGAAAATGCAATTGTCAGTTGTGTTTCTGACAAAATGCAACTAACAATTGCATTTTGTTAGAAATGCAACTGACAATTGCGTTTTTTCTGCAGAAAAATTTTACGAAAACGCAACTGTCAGTTGCGTTTTCTCTGTATATTTGCAAAAAAATTTGGTTTTGTCAGTCACCGGCGGGAAAAAGAAAAAAACGCAACTTAGAGTTGCGTTTTCTCAAAAAACGCAACTTTAGATTGCGTTTTCACAAAAAAAACGCACTTTTAATGTGCGTTTTACCTTAAATGGGAAATAAAGTTTTGATTTTTGTTATTTTGGAAAACACGTTTTTAAATTCAATTAATTTGGTAAAAAACCCTTCATTGAATAACGTCACTATCACTAATAGTCAAATATTTTAAGCAGAGAAGAAAAAAAAAAATTAGAAAAAACTAAGTTACACTGATCGTTGAAGCTTGACTATGACAGATTTATCCATAATCAACACCTATACTTCAATACAAATATGATTTAGGAGTCTACTGAGTCAATTTTTGGATTTTGTAGCGTCATTTGAGTGATTTGGATGCATACCTGGTATAGGTTTTTTTTGCCTCGTACATGGTTGGCACCCTTGGTACTTTTTTGCTACGAAATTTTTAAACTTAAAAAAAAAGCATTTGTGTCCTTCCTCACTGAGAGTAGCGTATACTTAAGATGTATGCTTCATCCATAAACCATATACATGTGAATGCATAAAATATTGGCACTCAAATACTTATGAACTCCAGAAGTGCTAAGACTAACACTAGTTTATCGTGATTAATAACATAACGCTATTCACAAAATCTGAATTTAATCTGATGACCAGTTTTTTTTTTTTTTTGAATAACAAAATTGAATTCAATTAAATAAGGGTGAAGTTACAATCCAATGAATGGGCTCCACAAACCTGAAAGATTGATGGAAAACCCATCTAAAACCAAAAACAGTTGAACAGATTTCAACCAACCTATTACAAGAGAAGTATTACAGTTTGAGTAAGGCAGGACATAAGGATATTACCCCTTCTATAAAGTGAAAAAAACTACCAGTGTTGAAACAACCTCCTTTTGTCTTAACTTGAATCCAGAACATTACTTGCAGTTTGATTGATTCCACAATATCTTCCTAGCTGCCCCGTTTTTTTTTTTTTTTTTAATTTATTTATTAAAAATGGCATCATTCTTGGCTAGCCATATGTTCCATAATGTAGCTAGAAGCAGCACTTCCTAGATTGGTTTTCCCAAGTTTCTGTTCTTACAATCAAACCACTAGCTAATGTGCTCAACTATAGAACTCGGACTTACCCATTTTGATCCTCATCATTTTATAATATTGCAACAAACTAACCAATAAAATATTGCACCAAACTAACCAAAATGTTCTGCACTGAAGAAGGGGATGGTCAGAATCTTCGAAAAGCTCTCAAGGGTAAATGCGAAAGTATCTGTCCTTATTTCAACAAGTCATTTGCAAAAAGTAATCTTCAGACAGCTCTCTAAAACAAGTTCTAGTGAATCACAACTCAAACTCACCGGTGTGTACCAAGTGGGAAAGACTATTAAGGGAATATGTTCACTGAAATTGACAGTCCATTTTCTGTTCCTCATAGTTTTTAAAACTTCAAGAATGAAATACCGCTGATCCTTTGTACATTAGAAACACTTAAGCTCGCAAGTCCCACTCAGCCAAGCACTACTTTGCCCCATAATTACTGGAAAACTCTATTCGAAAGGGAAAACCCACTTTCCCGAAAATTTATTTTTGAAACGGAGACGAAACTCTTATAAAATTTTAGAGGAAACTTTTAAGAAATGATTCTGAGATGTTTTTTAAGACTAACATAATTTAAAGAAACTAGTAAAAAATTCTTAAAAAATATTATGAAAACTCTCTAGAAATACGTTTCTCACAACTTTTAGTATTTTTTACACTATCAAATCTTATTAGTTAACAATAATGTATAGTTTTTTTTAAAAAAAGCCTATAAATATTGTGTAGTATTAGTATTTTACTTACTATCATAATAGTATTCTAAATACTTTATATAACTTTTTTAGGGATTTTAATATATTTTATTTATATATATCCTATTTTATTTTATATTACTTAGCTCTTCCCATTTCCCATCATATTTTTAGGCTACGTTTCGCTTTTATTTCTCCTATATCTCTCGCTTTTGCTTCTCGTTCCGACAATTATGGTTTGCCCAACTTTAGCTCATTTCTATGTTTGAACAGGAGATTTAGACTTGAACTATAGCTATAGTGAACAAGCTTAAACAAGCTACGAGCGAGCCATAATGACTTGCAAGCGCCTCGGTTCATTAACTACGCTACATTCGAGCACAATTTGGGGCTTAACAAAACAAAAACCGAACTAGATTCACTTGAAGACTACAACCATGATATTTGCAGTTGCCTGAAAAATACAAATACAAATGTTGTCACGAGTGGCTAGCCAGAAAATTAATTTAGGGGGGCAGCTATTAATCACAACTAAGAAACTTTTTTTCTTTTTAATAAACATTGAGACATTTTTTTTCATATATATAATGTGAATTACCTTTTATTAATACATAAATGGGTCTTTAAAGCAAAATAACTATTAAGTTTGACATTTATATATTTTCAAAATAGAAAATTGAAAAATATTTGGTAACATTAGAATTTTTTAAAAATTTGAGGGCAAATTGAAAATTATTTCTAAAAATATAGGCTAAAATAGGACCTTTTCAAAATCCTAGAGGGGGCATTTGGAAATTTTTAAAAAGGTAAAACTGAAATTTATTTTAGAAATTATGGGTAAAAGTGAAATTTTTTTTTTTGGTGAGAGTTTGTGAGAGTCAACCTAATAGAGACAACAAAGACAACAGGTTCCATGCAACATTGTGAGAGTGAACCTAATAGAGACAATAGGACTCATGGTGAAAAGGACAAAATGGGAAACATATTCAAGGTGCCATCCCATTTGACATAAATCTATTCAAAAAAAAAAAAAAAAAAATTGGTTAGTTCAATGAGTATGCAAATTGCAGCAGAAACTACTTCTTTGTGGTGGCATACACGTTTCACTGATTACTACTACTAGTCGTAGCAGCCGGATACATATTCTACTAAAGCTCCAAGGTTGCTAGGAAAAATTGGGCCGCCATTTGAGATGTTGTAATACACCAAATTGTTTCTACTGATTATAGTAACGGGCTAGTACAAAAAAATTAGAAACATTTCTTGCATTCATTTGAGAAATTTGACAATACCAACATTGCAAAGTAAAGCACTTCAATTTCTCATAAAATTGTTTCAGCATAGTAACACTTCAACAGTGCTTTGGCAAAAATATATCCAACAAGTATATTTACTGTTCAATTATCATCTATGGTATTAAGCTTCCAAACACTTGCAGGACATCAAATTTAGAGATATTCTTGAAACTTCAAGCTCGTGACTTCAAAAAAAAAAAAAAAAATTTAAAATTAACCACAAGTTCTTGGAACCTTCTGAAAATCATAATTAAAAAAAAAAAATCCTACATCTATCTAATATTTGCTAAGAGAGAGTAAAATGAGATATTCAGTGTTGAGGAGAATTTCATGCCATAGTTAATTGTACACAGCTATACTTTGCTCCATGAAAACGTCAATCACTTGGTTAACTTTTGTAGAAACTGTACAAATTATTATTATTTACAATTAAATTTATTTCTTTTTCATTTTCTTATCAACCAAACAACACAAAAATGAGACGTCAACTTCAATTTCTCTTCGCTTTCCTTAGTTTTCTCAACAACCAAACACGGCGTTAGTGGACTCCTATATTGAGTTAATTACTTACCAAGTTATAATTGTACGATTCACAATTAACATGTATATGAACATAGGAACACCAATTCATGCATTTAAAATTGCGGAAGTGTCACGCCTCGATTTTTGGGTGTCCAAGGTCCTTTCGGCTCGGAGACCCTAAGGCACGAAACTCTATCACTATAACTCATCCTTCTAGAAGGACAAGTGCGACTAGGTTGTAAAATTGGTTTGACTAAGGGCCTTTCAAAAAAATGGGAGTCGCCACCTAACTTGATTGAGATGAGTTAGGGTACCTAAAGCTAAGTGTTAATCTGAAGATTAAACTTAGAGTTTTTGAAAGTAATTTTGAAAATGCCCTCAAGAGAGGGTTTTTAGGAAAATAGGTTGTTTGGCAACCTTTGGAAATATTTAAGCCCTTTTTGAAAATAACTCCATTTTGGTCTTTTGAAAACAGAAATCTACGGTCTGGGGGTTGGTTACGTGTAGGGAAGATATCTTAAGATCATCACCCTACCCCGCCCTTTCGGTACCTACATGTCTAATCACCCTTTGTTCACTCACTAGAATAACCGGTTACCATTGTCCATTTAATATCCACTTTAGGAATTTAAAAAAAACGGGGTTTAGTCATCACTTTTCGAATGAATGATGCATGATGCGAGTTTTTAAAAGAAGTTTGAAAATAATGGGGTTTTAAAAGAGTTTGGAATGGAAATTTTGAATTAATTGGAATTTTTGAAAAAGGATTGGAGTTGAAATAAAAGTTATGACCGCACCATTTTAGGTTGCCTACGTATCTCATTTGGCGAGAATCAGGTCATTCGTAGTTCGGGCAAGAGCCCGATGGAAAATAGGCGCATTAGGGCCTTTGGAAGGTTTGAAGACACTTTGGGGTCTTTGAAAAAGTTTAAGACACTTTGAGGTCTTTGGAAAAGTTTAAGACACTCTAAGGTATTTGGAAAAGTTTAAGACACTTTGAGGTCTTTGGAAGTTGAAGACTCTTGGAGGTCTTTGGAAGTTGAAGACTCTTTGTGGTCTTGGAAGTTGAAGACTCTTTGTGGTCTTGAAAGTTTTGACTTGAAATTGAATGGTGGAGTATTTTGAAAATATTTTTGAATTAACTTAAAGGAGTTTTGAAAAAAAAAATGTTTTAACATGATTCAAGAGAACTTGAAGTGTTTTTGAAGTCTTGTTTTGAAAATCTTGGAGGAATGTTTTGATGAATTAGTTTTTGAAAGTGATTTTTGAAAATGGCTAAGGGTTTGGAATCCTAATATGGACAACCTTAGAATTTGTTCTTGATTTATCACCTTGTCTTTGGAATCCTTAACCATGAGAAGGGGGGGGGGGGAGTAAGGACACCTTAGGTTTGTGATCTTTTGAAAGCATTTTTGGAAATATCTTGAAAATGGAGTGTAAGGACATTTGAAGAGTTTATGGAGTTGATTTTCTGAAAACAGGAGATTAGGAAGTTTTGGAAAAATGGGTTATGAGGATAGTTTAAAATTGAGTGATCATTTAGAAAAGGATTCGAGAGTTGGAACCTTAAAGTGTACTAACCTAGGTTGGGTTGGCCTAGGGTTAGGGGTGACCTAAGATTAATTAACTTAGATTAGGTTAACCTAGGGTGAATGAACTAGGGTCAAGTTAACCTAGGGTTGGTTAACTAGGGTCAAGTTAACCTAAGGTTCGATAACTAGGGTCAAATTAACTTAGGGTTAGATAACTGGGGTCAAGTTAACCTAGGGTTGGATAACTAGGGTCAAGTTAACCTAGGGTTAGACAACTAGGGTCAAGTTAACCTAGGATTGGATAACTAGGGTCAAGTTAACCTAGGGTTGGACAACTAGGGTCAAGTTAACCTAGGGTTGGATTGGAAAATGGTTTTGGAAGTTAGTTTAATGCATTTTTGGAAAGAGTTTTGAAAAAAAAAACATGTTATGTAATGGACTTTAGTGGACAACCCTTTGGAAGATCATTTCCTTGAAAATTTTGACTCTAGCCAAGAGTATGGTTTATATGGTTGGTAATTGGAAACCATTCCAAGGAAGGCTTCCTCATGGCCATTATAACTTTTATCTTGACAAGAGTGGGGGTTTCAAAAATCAACATAATGATGGCAATTTTTGAAAAATCATTTTTGATGCAAAGATGGAGAGAATGCATTTTTAAAAATCGTCTTTTGAGAAGGATTTTGAAAACTATTTTTCAAGGGAAACATTCCATCAAGAGAGGGTTCATATGGCCAACAAAAGGAAGACCACTAAAGAGAGGGTTCCGTGGGGCCATTTCAACCACTATACTTGAAAGAATAGAAATCTTGAAAATTAGAGAAATGGAAAGCAACCTTTATGCAAGTTAAAATGCAATGATGCCAAAATGAGAGGTAGGGGTTGTCGTGCCCTAATTTTTCGCACTCGAGGAATACACACACAAGTGGAAAAAATATTGTACTCTCTCGTTAGAACTCACCCTCATAGAAGAATGAGTGCGACTAGGTTTGAATTGAAAATAGATTTGAATAAAGGGCTTTTAGAAAAGATTTGGAGTCGCCACCTAACTTGATTAAGGTGAGTTAGGTCACCTAAAAACTAAGCATAATCCGAAAACTACACTTAGGGTTTTTGGAAATAGGTTTTTGAAAATACCACCTCAAGAGAGGTTTTTAAGAAAACAGATTGTTTGGCAACCTTTGGAAAATATTTAGCCCTTTTTTAGAAAATAACTCCGTTTTGGTCTTTGAAATCAGTGATTTAGGTTCGGAGGTTGGTTACGTGTAGGGAAGACGCACTAAGCCATCACCCTACCTCGCCCTTTCAGTACCTACATGTCAATCTACCCTAGATTCACCTATGAGAGTCTCCAACTAACTAATGTTCAATCCTATCCACTTTGAAAAAGAATGTTTGAAAAGAAACTAAGATGATGCATGATATGCAAGTGCAATAAAAGAGAATTGAAAAATAGATTTAGAAATAGATTTGAAAAGAAATTGATTTGATTTAGATTTGAAAAGAGATTAGAATGGATTTGAAAAGATGGATTTGATTTAGAAGTTGTGGAATTTGAGATTTGAAAAATATGGAGGAATTTAAAATTTGAAAGAAGTTGTGACCGCACCCATGAGGGTTGTCTACGTATCCTTTTGGAGGACTCAGATCAGTCGCAGTTCGGACAAGAGTTCGATTGAAAATAGAAGAGTTGATTTGGAAAAGAGATTGAATTGGAAATTGGATTGAAAAGTTGAGAAATTGAAATTTGATTAGAAGATTTGAAAAGACTTGACTTTGGAAAACTCGGTTTTAGGAAACCTAGAAAGACTTGAGACTTAGAAAAGAAAGCTTGGATTTGACTTGAAAGAATTTTAGAAAAGATTTGACTCACAAGTCGGACATGGAAAGATTAAGAAAGATTGGATTTAGGAAGGGTTCGAATTAGGAAAGGTTCGATTTAGGAAAGTTTAGAATTTGGAAAGTTTCATTTTTGGAAAGTTTTCAAATTAGGAAAGTTTTCATTTTAGGAAAGTTTTGAATTAGGATAGTTTCAACTTAGAAAAGTTTTGAATTTGGAATGTCCCAACTTAGGAAAGTTTTGAATTTGGAATGTTTTGAAATAGGGAGGTTTTGAAAATAGGAAAGTTTTGAGTTTAGAAAATTTTGGATTTGGTAAGATTTCAAGTTTAGGAAAGTTTAAGATTTAGAAAGTTTTAGAGTTTTAGAAAATCTTGAGATTAAGAAAGGTTTGAGTTTAAGACAGATTTGAAAACTTAGGTTTGAAAAGTTAAGATTTAAAAAGAGGGTAGAATTAGGAAAGGGTTGAATTAGGAAATATTTGAAAGCTTAATGTTTAAGGAAAGATTTGAAAGTTTTTAGGAAACTTATGGTTTAGGAAAGTAAGAAATTAGGAAAGATTTAGATTTTGAGTTTTAAAATTTAAGAATGATTTTTATGTTCAAGTTTGGGAAACTTAGGATTTAGGAAAGTAAAAGATTAGGAAGGAGTTGGGTTAGGAAAGTTTTAGATTAGGAAGGGATTGGATTCCTATTTCCTAAAGCAAGGGATTAGATTTTGTTTCTAAAAGAGAAAGTTTGATTTTGTTTCCAAAAACGGAGGATTGGATCTAGTTTCCTAAACGGGAAAGTTTGATTTGACGAGGATTTGGAAATGCAAAGTTTTAGAAACCCTAGATTTGGAAAACTATAGTTTTAACGTAGAAAATAAGAGGTTTTGGAAACCTAGGTTTTAAGGCAAGTTTGAAAACCATGTTTCAGGAAAGAAAATTAGGGTTTCCTAATTGTGAGCTCTAGGGCTTGACTTGGGCTCTAGGGAAAGAGTTTTTGGAAAGTGTATTTTTGGAAACGAAGATTTTTAGAAGGGAATCCTAGAGAGGAGTTTTTTGGAAAGTGAATTTGAAAATAGAGTTTTTGGAAAGAGAGTTCAAAGAGAAGGAGTTTTTGGAAAGATTTTTGGAGAGAGTTTTTCTAGGAAAGAGACCCAGGGAACGTTTTTGGAAAGTGGACTTTGAAGAGAGCGTTTTGGAAAGGAGTTGAAAAAGGGAGTTTTGAAAAATAGACTTTTGGAGGGAGTTTATTGAAAGCAACTTTGGAAAGGAAAGTTTTAGGAAAGATTTTTAGGAAGGGATTTTTGAAAATAGAGTTTTTTGGAAAGTGTAAAAAAAAACGTCTCACTTTCCTAAAGCAATTCTAACCATAAGAAGGCTAGAACCACTTTAAGAAAGTGGTTTTGAAAACAAAGAGATTTGAAAATATGGACCGTATCGGTCCCTTTAAATATAACACTTTCCTAAAGCAACCCTAGCCATGAAAAGGCTAGAATCACCCTAGGATTGTGATTTTGAAAACAAGTTTTGCAAAGGAGATTTTGATGCAATTTTAAAAACAAGTTTAATGCAAGCTTTGAAAACGAGTTTGAAAGCCATTTTTGGAAGATGCAAGATCATGATATGCACAATGCAAATTTGGAGTCGTGAACATACAAAGTAAAGGCTTCACCACATAATCAAGGGGGCCGAACCCACATGGTCTTCGGTTAGCCTAAAGGAAAGCCCCCGACACGGTGACCCTCCAATAGTCTAATTCTACACATGGACCGGAAGTCCCCTTGTGTCAAGCATGCAAAGAAAGGGGGGGAAAGAGATGAGGGATTAAAATAGAGAAAATCCAAGTGGGTTAGGAGAGAGAAGAGAGAGGGGGAAAGTGCGGAAATTTAAATAGAAAGCCTACCTTGCATCTTGTTTATTTTGCGCGCCTTGCTTGTCTTCGGTCTTCACTTCACTTCAGTCTTGCTCTTCGAGGGCTCGTCTTTAATCTTCAGGCTTCGGTTTGCAGCTCTTCAAGTCTTCAAAGGAGGGTTGGAGGCTAGTGTATAAGTGTATGGGGAAGTGTATAAGTGTATAGAAGGCTAGGGTTTAGTGTGTGGTGGCTAGGGTTTGGAAAACCTAAGAAAGCTAGGGTTTAGGGAGTGCACGAGCTCTGTATATCGAAATATATGATTTTTAGACTGAGTTTGCGGACCTCTTTCACGCTGGAAGAGGCTCTGTATTTATAGAGGTTGGACAAACCTGACACTTGTTGCAGTGGCGCCAGGGCAAAATTGCTCATGGCGCCACTAGGAATGGCGCCAGCCATTTAAGAAAGTTTGTAAGTCAGCAAGCAATGTATCTTTGACTAGATTTGGGCACCTGTACTAGTGACTATCATGTAATTTTTAGCTTAGCTTCACTAGGAGTGACTCTAGAAAGTCTGGGAATGAGTTTGGAAAACCGAGAATGACCCGGAAGGCCGAAAAAGAGTAGGAACACTTAAAATAGTGTCCCAGAGGTATTTGACTAGAAAAATGAGGATATGATGTGTCGGAAGGGTTGACCGGGCCTTTAAGGGCAAAACGGTCAACTGGATCGGAAAGTTGCTGGGACGGACTCGGATTGTCCCGAAAGAAGACTCGAGATTTGGAAACATTATTTAGAATGTTCCCAAAGGTTGCCGGTTTGATTCCCAGAGCCGGTGTGGTCGGAAAAGGAGACCGGCCCACCAGGGGCAAAACGGTCATTTTGTATCGGTTGGCCGGAACTGACTCGAAATAATCCGGGAAGATAGAAGAAGGTTGAGAATACCATAAGAAGCAATCTCAAGAGGTTACCGGTTTAATACCCAGAGCCGGCGTGGTTCCCGGGGCGTTCGGATGCCTAGGGGCAAAATGGTCATCTTGACCAGAAAGTCTTGGAATTGGCCTAAGGGGCAGTTTGGTCATTTTTTCACTGAAGTGGGCTAGCAGGTACCGGTGTTGGCCTGGGTTTTGAGTGTTTCTGCCACTCTGACGGCGGTCGTCGTGAGACAAGGGTTTGTTGGCAATTCCCTATTTCGACCTATTTACGAGTATTTTCCTTACTCGAACAGTTGTGATGTTTGCGAGTATTTTTGCTACTCGGACCATCTCGAGGAATAAACTGTCTCGAGAGAGGGATTGAAAAGGGATCTTATCATCTTCGGAAAGACGAGCCTGATTTGGGACCGTCTCGAGGAATAAACTGTCTCGAGAGAGGGATTGGAAAGGGAACTTACCGTATTCAGAAAGACTTGCCTGATTTGGAACCTTCTCGAGGAATAAACTATCTTGAGAGAGGGATTGGAAAGGGGTCTTATCGTCTTCGGAAAGACGTGCCTAATTTGGGACCGTCTGGAGGAATAAACTGTCTCAAAAGAGGGATTGGAAAGGGGACTTACCGTCTTTGGAAAGACGTGCCTGATTTGGAACCATCTCGAGGAATAAACTATCTCGAGAGAGGGATTAGAAAGGGGACTTACCATCTTCGGAAAGACGTGCTTGATTTGGAACCATCTCGAGGAATAAACTGTCTCGAGAGAGGGATTGGAAAGGGACTTACCGTCTTCAGAAAGACGTGCCTGATTTGGAACCGTTTCGAGGAATAAACTGTCTTGAGAGAGGGATTGGAAAGGGGACTTACCGTCTTCGAAAAGACGTGCCTGATTTGGAACCGTCTCGAGGAATAAACTGTCTCGAAAGAGGGGTTGGAAAGGGGACTTACCGTCTTCGGAAAGACGTGCCTGATTTGGAACCGTCTCGAGGAATAAACTGTCTCGAGAGAGGGATTGGAAAGGGGACTTACCGTCTTCGGAAAGACGTGCCTGATTTGGAACCGTCTCGAGGAATAAACTGTCTTGAAAGAGGGATTGGAAAGGGGACTTACCGTCTTCAGAAAGACGTGCCTGATTTGGAACCGTCTCGAAGAATAAACTGTATCGAGAGAGGGATTGGAAAGGGGACTTACCGTCTTAGGAAAGACGTGCCTGATTTGGAACCTTTTCGAGGAATAAACTGTCTCGAGAGAGGGATTGGAAAGGGGACTTACCGTCTTCGGAAAGACGTGCCTGATTTGGAATAGATTTACTGTCTCGAGGAATCAATTATTTCGAGAGAGGGGTTGGAGTTGGAATTAGAAAGACAATGCCCCTAAGGGCATTCTGGTCATTTTGCCTCTATTTGGGCTTGGTGGACCCGTGAGGCGATGGACAAACGGGATTTGGACTTAGAGAGTTGGTTTCGATTAGAATACGTCCATATTGACTTGAGTACAAGTCTGGACGGAGCGTAGATTGCCGAGCGGTCAAAAATGGGGTGCTTATAGGGGTTAGTAGGGGTTTTCTAAGCTTCAAGGAGCCAACTCTTGGACCAATTTTTGGGAGAAATATAGAGTTTGGAAATGACATGGAGTTTTAAGAGAAATATAAACATCAAAGAACATGACAACAAGCATAAAATGAAGCCAAGCATGCAAAACATTATCAAAATAGTAATATGGAAGGGGTCATGATTACATACAAGGCTTTTAGGCTACAACACATAAACAAGGGGCTCCTAGGCTAGACCATCTTAAAGTAGGCTAGTGAGAGGTCCCCCTACACGGTGGCTCTCACTTGCTTTCCTCTAGGCATGATCTAAGAGCCCTCTTGGCTCAAGCATGTAAGAAAATGGGGGTTGAAGATGGAGATTAAAATAGAGAATAGCCTAAGTAGGCTAGGAGGGGGAAGAGAAGAGTGGGGGAAAACATATATGTAAAAGGAATACCACCTTTTTCCTTCAACACACTTGTAATCTTCAATGGATGTCTTGATTGGAGCTTGAATGACTTCAAGAAGGCTTGAGTGGCTGGAATGGAGTGTGTAATGGTGTATAAGGCCTTGTAGGTGAAGTGTATGGGCTTGAGAGGGGTAGAATCTAGCCTAAGTGTTGGAGGGGTGGAATATATGTAAGGATTCGAGGTTTTGGAGTGATTTTAGTAGGGCTTCGCATGAATTTTGGACCCGAAATATGCAAAGGGGGGACCTCTATTTATAGGCAAAACTTTCGGACACTAGCGTATGTAGGACATGCGCATGTGTAAAATTTACACAAGCGCATGTGCTACATGCGTGGGTACTATTCCACTGGCAGAATGTCACGTGGCACCCATTGTATGACTCAATCTCGACTGTTGATTGAAATTTAGTCGATCTAATCAAAATTTGAGCGCATGTAGCATACGCTCCGCCACCGAAAAGGTTTGTTTAAACTTTGCCTTGATAATTGAGCCAACCGGGAAGGTTTCGGGGGAATCGGTTGCACCCACGATGTTCTCCTAGGGTTTTTCGTGAACTTTCATGTTTTCAAAAAGTTTGAATTGTGTTCGGAAGCGTGGGATATTGTCTCAGGAAGCGTGCATAAAATGACATCTTTGCGGAGCGTCTGTGATACGCTTCGTGGGTGTTCGAAAGTGGCCGTTTTAATGCTGTGTGATCGAGGCCTTCGGGAAGCGATCCTTTCGATCGGATCGTACCGACAAAAAGTACTTTGAAAATACTTTTGGGAATTCCCAGATTTACGCATTTCTTAAGTCATTTGATGGTGCATTTTGATTAGCGAATTGGGAAAAAAGTCAACCTTGCTGGAGCGTCTGCGAGACGCTCCAAGGGTTGTCGAAAGTAGCAGTGTTTGAGCTATACGATGAAGGGCTTCGGAAGGCGATCTATCCGATTGAGCTATATCGATGGAAAGATCTATGAACAAGCTTTCAAGAATTCCTTGATTTACGCATTTCTCAAGTCAGTTGATGGTGCGTTATAACTAGGGAATCGGGAGAAAAGACAATTTAGGCGGAGCGTCTGCGAGACGCTCCAGGGGACTTTTATCGAGTCGTGAGCGTTTAATGTTGTATGGTCCTTTTCGGGTTAAACAAGGGTGTGTGGTGAAACCGTTTGCTCAAAATCCCAGGACCGGTGCTGTCTCAGGGCATGTTTGGATTGCTAGGGGCAAAATGGTCATTTTGGGCCAAGATTGGCTGGAAATGGTTAGGAATGGTTTGGTGTGTGTGTTAAGCATGTAGGGTTGTTCAAGGACAGTTTTGGGAGAGTCTTTTACCGTTTGGTGGGGTTTGTGTAGTGTTGAGGTGTTCAGGGACAAAACAGTCATTTTGACTAGCGTGGTCCAGAATAGGACTAGATTTGGACCAAATGGCGTGCGGAGGACACCTAATGGTTTAACAACATTTTGGAAGGATGGACTTATCGTTTTGAGGGATTTTAACTTTTCCAAAACGTGCCTGGAGGCCCAAGGGGCGGGTTTGGTCATTTTTCACCGAGTCGGGCTAGCAGGCGCTGGTATTGACCTAGGTGTTGGTTCTCGAGACCGCCCGGTCTCGGAAAACTACCTGTGCGGTGTTGGTCTCTAAGAACGCCCGGTCTTAGAAAACTACCTGTAGGGATGGTGTTGGTTCCTAGGAACGCCTGGTCCTAGAAAGCTACCTGTAATAGTGGTGTTGGTCTCTGAGAACGCCCAGTCTCGGAGAACTACCAAATGACAAACATTCTACGTTGGCGGGCTAGCAGGCGCCAGAAGTGAACCGTCTGGAACTTGATGAGGTGTTGGTCCCCCAGAACGCCCGATCCCGGGAAGCTACCTGGATGGCGTTGGTTTCTGGGACCGCCCGGCCCTGAAAGCTGCCTGGAATAATGGTGCTTATGGCTCCAGCGGGTCCTTGTGGACCCGAGAAGCGACCAGTTGGTTGGATTGGAGATCGAAAGGCTCATCTTGAACCTACATGTATTGCAATGTTAGAAAACTAAGCCCGGTTGCCCGAAGATTGCCGAGCGGGCAAAAATGGAGTGTTTACAGCTGCCCCTCTTTTTCTGTCTTTGCTTGTCAAAGATAAAAAAAATAATAAGGAAGGATCCCATTTTGACTGTGAGGCAATCGGAGGGACCGGAGTGGTTGGAATTTGAAATTTTAAGTTTTGAAAACTGGATTGTTCGAATTTTGTAATTTTGAAATGATTTTGAATTTTTTTTTTCTGAACCGACATTCCGGCCGATAGAATGACACTCCTTTAGGGAGATTCATGATTTTTGAATTTTGAAAAGGTTATTTTTTTCTTTTTCAAATGATTTTGAAATGGCCTTTTGTTATGGAGGGATTTGGATTTGAATTGGAAGGTTTGGAAAACTTTTAAAGCTTGGAATGAAACTTTTGAGAAAAAATGTTTGAAAACCTAGAATTCGATTTTGGAATTAAACTTTTTGTAGAGAAAGTTTTGAAAACCCGGAAACGTTTTTGATAGTGCACTTTTTAAGACAAAAGCTTGAAAATCCGAGATTTTGGTAGTTGAGCTTTTTGAGGCAAAAGCTTGAAAATTAAAAATTTTGAAAGTTGGGTTTTTTTAGGCGAAGTCTTGAAAACCCAAGATTTTTTGAAAAGAAAGCTTTTGAAGGAAAAAGTTTGAGAAACCCGGAATGTTGAAAGTCGGGCTTTTTGAGGCGAAAGCTAGAAAACCCGAAATCCTTTTGGAAGAATGGAGCTTTTGAAGGAAAAAGCTTGAGAAACTCGATAATTTTGAAAACGAAGCTTTTGAAGGAGAAAGCACGATAAACTTGATAAAAAAATTTTTTGAAGGAAATTTTTTTTTTTTTTTTTTTTGGGAAAAACCCGTGAAATGATTTGAAATCAAACTTTTTAAAGGACAAAGTTAGAAAACCTATAGGGTACTTTTAAAATCAAATTTTTTGAAGGAAAAAGTTAGAAAACCTAGAAAGGTGAAAACCATTTGAAGGGGATTCAATTGAATTTGAAGTTCAGAAACTACCTTTTTTTTGTGTTTTTTTTTTTAAAGTAAACATGTAGAAAATTCGTTTTAACTTGAATTCTGAATTTGTTTGAAGACAAAATGTTTAGAAGATTCATCTCGTCTTGAAGCTTGAACCTTTGAAGGTTTTTGGAATTTTTCTCTTTGGAATTGAATTGAATTTCGAAGTTGAAACTTTTGGTGGAAAAAGCTTAATTAATTTTTTTTTTGAATGTGAAAATTGATTTGGACTTTTGAAATAAAGCAAGAGTTTTGATCTTTTGAATTTGAAACCTTTTGTAGAAATAGTTTTGCAAGCTCTTGAAATTGACTTTGAAATTTGAAAGTTTTTGTAGACAAAACCTTGCAAGTTTTTGGATATTTGAAAACTGAATTTTTGGATTTGAAAGAAAGCAAGGGCTTTTATTTATTTATTTTTAAATTGATTTTGAGACAATTCGGTTAGAATTATACCTGGGCTTTACCTCGAAGATTTGGAGATGGTTGAGCCTGTGGAATCATCAAAGATTGTTCTGCGCTTATAATTCTTATGTCTCGAAGTTTGAAATAGGGACATTTGTGCCCTCTTGGATTGAGATTTCTTGAGTTTGGAATACTCGATATTTGCTTGACTGTCGAGTTTTGTTTTATGGGCAAAATAGGATTTTTGCTGACGTAGCTTCTGAGAGGTGCTTCAAGGTTGATATCCTTAAACTAAGTCTTCTTAAACAGACACTCCGTCAGACGAAATGCTGCTTCTCTGGGGAGGTTCAAGGTTGATATCTGCTTTTAATGAGGAAAGCTCGAAAACGTAATCTACTTTTTCAGAGGAAGCTCTGAAACCCAATCTACTTTTTTGGTGAAAGCTCTAAAACTCAATCGGCTTTTTGGGAGGAAGCTCTGAAACCTAATCTTCTTTTTCGGGGGAAGCTCTAAAACCCAATCTGCTTTTTCGAGGGAAGCTTTGAAACCTAATCTACTTTTTCGGGAGAAACTCTGAAACCCAATCTACTTTTTTGGAGGAAGCTTTGAAACCCAATTTGCTTTTTCGGAGGAAGCTCTGAAACCCAAATCTGCTTTTTCGAGAGAAGCTTTAAAACCCAATTTGTTTTTTTGAGGGAAGCTCTGAAACCCAATCTGATTTTTCGAAGGAAGCCCTGAAACCCAATCTACTTTTTCAAGGGAAGCTTTGAAACCCAATCTGCTTTTTTGGAGGAAGCTTGGAAACCCAATCTGCTTTTTCGAAGGAAGCTCTGAAACTCAATCTGCTTTTTCGGAGGAAGCTCAAAAATCCAATCTGCTTTTTTAGAGGAAGCTTGGAAACCCAATCTGCTTTTTCGGGAGAAGCTCTGAAACCCAATATGCTTTTTTGGGGGAAGCTCTAAAACCCAATTTGCTTTTTCGGAGGAAGCTCGGAAATCCAATTGGCTTTTTCGGGAGAAGCTCTAAAACCCAATCTGCTTTTTCGGGGGAAGCTCTGAAACTCAATCTGCTTTTTCGAGGGATCTGCTTGTAGGTTTTTTTTTTTTTTTTTTTTTTTTTGTATTTAATGCTGGAGAAGATGATAATTTGCTGCTTCTTGGATTGAGATTTTTGGAGAGTAATGTTCCTTCAATGTGTTGATTTGTTGACTTTTGCCTCTGACTGACATGGCAAAATTCTAGGTAAGGTGCTTCCTCGGGTTCTTGAATTTGGTTTTGGAGGGAGTGAGGCCTCCTTTTGAAATGTTTGAGGTATTTAGAAAGTCGAACATCTGTAGGTCAGTTTTCCTTGAGTGGATCAACTCGTTTGCAATTGATTGGGAGGTGTAGGATGGGCCGTTGCCCTAGTTTTTACAATTTGAAGAGGTCGAGTTTGGCTAACATTAATTAGAGTGGTCGAGGGTGGGTCGTTGTCCTATTCTTTGTGGTATTGAAAAAGGTTGGATTAGGCTGTTCATGGCTGATTGGGGAGGTCGAGGGTGATTCAGTGTCCCATTCTTTTCTTCTTGTTGTCCATGGATGACAATTTGAGTTTTTTGGGATGTACGCCATTTCTTTTGCAGAGTGTTTGGATTCTGGATGAAAGACCTTCAAGAGCGTTGTGCTTCTACTTCGAGACACCTTTTCTTTTGTAATCACCTAAACAATTGTCAGTGTATTTTGTTAGACATGTCATTTGGTATATAATTTATAAGTCCACCACGGGTTGAAATGAATGCACAGGTTGATACATGAACGTGAGCACCCCATTTTTGCCAGCTCGGCAATCTCTGACCTGATCGGGATCGGTTTTCGACATCACAACACATGCAGGTTCAAGATAAGCCTTACAATCTCCAATCCATCCAGCTGGTCGCTTCTCGGGCCCACAAGGACTCGCCAGAGTCGTAAGCACCATTATTCTAGGCAACTTTCCGGACCGAACGGTCCCGGAAACCAACGCCATCCAGGTAGTTTCCCGGGATCGGGCGATCTCGGGGACCAACACCTCATCAAAAATTCCAGACGGTTCACTTCTGGCACCTGTTAGCCCGCCAATGTAGAATGTCCGTCATTCGGTAGATCTTCAGGATCAGGCACTCCCGGAGACCAACGCCACCCTTCCAGGTAGCTTTCTGGGACCAGGCGTTCCTAGGAACCAACACCACCCTTACAGGTAGTTCTCTAAGACCGGACGTTCCTGGAGACCAACACCGCATAGGTAGTTTTCCGAGACCGGGTGGTCTCGGAAACCAACACCTAGGTCAACACCGGCGCCTACTAGCCCGACTCGGTGAAAAATGACTAAACGCCCCTTAGGCCTCCAGGCACGTTTTGGGAAAGTTTAAAATCCCTCAAAACGATAAGTCCATCCTTCCAAAATGTTGTCAAACCATTAGGCGTTCCCTGCACACTATTTGGTCCAAATCCAGTCCTATTCTGACTCAAAATAACCATTTTGCCCCTGAACGACTCAGCACGGCACAAACCTCATTGAGCAGTAAAAGACTCTCTCAAAACCATCCCTGAATAGCCCTACACATTTAACACAACATACCAAATCATTCCTAACCATTTCCAACCAACTCCGGTCAAAATGACCGTTTTGCCCCTAGAAACCCGAAAATCCCCCAAAACAGCACCGGCCTTGGGATTTCGAGCGGAGGGTCTCACCACACGCCTTTGTTTAACCCAAGGAACACCCTACAATACTAAACTCACACGAATCGATAAAAGTTCTCTGGAGCGTCTCGCAGACGCTCCGCTAAGGTTGACTTTTTTCCGATTCCCTAATCAAAACGCACCGTCAAACGACTTGAGAAATGCGTAAATTTGGGAATTCCAGAAAGTATTTCCAGAGTACTTTCCAACGGTATGGTCCGATCAAATAGATCGCTTCCCAAAGGCCTCGATCACACGAAACGAAGACAGCTACTTTCAAACACTCCCGGAGCGTATCACAGACGCTCCACAAAAGTGACCTTTTTAGCACACTTCCCAAGACGATATCACTCACTTCCAAATATAATTCAAACTTTTCGAAAACATGAAAGTTCATCGAAAGCACCAGGAGAACATCCTGAGTGCACCGATTCCCCCGAAACCTTCCCGATTGACTCAATTATCAAGGCAAAGTTTGGACGAACTTTCCCGGTGATGGAGCGTATACTACATGCGCTCAAATTTTGATCAAATCGACCGAATTTCGATCAACGGTTGAGATTTAACCAGTACACAAGGTGCCACATGTTATTCTGGCAATGGAACAGTACCTACGCATGTCCTACATGCGCAAGGCCTGTTCTAGATTGCCTATAAATAGAGCCTCCCCCCTTCAATATTTCAGGTCCGAAATTAATATGAAACTCTGCTGAAATCACTCCAGAAACTTGAATCTCTACATATATTCCTCCCCTCCAACACTTAGGCTAGATTTTACCCCTCCTAAGCCTATACACTCCATATACAAGGCCTCATACACACTTATACACTCCACTCTAGTCTCTAAAGCCTTCTTGAAGTCACTCAAGCTCCAATCAAGACATCCATTGAAGACTACAAATGTATTGAAGGCAAAAGGTGGTATCCCTTTTACATTTATGCTCTCCCGACTCTTCTCTTCTCCCCCTAGCCTGCTTAGGCTATTCTCTATCTTAATCCCCATCTTTAACCCCCCCTTTCTTGCATGCTTGAGCCAAGAGGGCTCTTAGATCATGCTTAGAGGAAAGCAAGTGAGAGCCACCGTGTAGGGAGACCTCTCACTAGCCTACTTTAAGATGGTATGGCCTAGGAGCCCCTTGTTTATGTGGTGTAGCCTAAAAGCTTTGTATGTAAATCATGACCCCTTGCATATTTCTATTTTGATCATGTCTTGTGTGCTTGGCTTCATTTTATGCTTATTGTCATGCTCCACAATGCTTACATTGCTCTCAATTTTATGCCACTTCTAAGCTCTACATTTCTTTCAAAAATTGTCCCAAGAGTTGGCCATTTGAAGTTTAGGATGAGACCTTAGGAGTCATGCCATAGAAAATCCCTTACAACCCCCTAATTCATACTTTTGCATCATTGCATTTCAACTTACATAAAAGTTGCTTTCGAACTCTCTAATTTTCAAGGTTTCCATTCTCTAAAAGTTAGTGGTTAAAATGGCCCCATGGAACCCTCTCTTGAGTGGTCTCCCTTTATATTGGCCATAGGAGCCCTAAATTGTTAGAATGGTCCCCTTTTCTCTTTTTGCTTGCCTAAGAATGATATTCAAACTCTTTGAATTCTATGGTTTCCATTCTCTCAAGTTTATTGGTTGGAATGGCCCCGTGGAACCCTTTCTTTAGTGGTCTCCCTTTTGTTGGCCATATGAACCCTCTCTTGATGGAATGTTCTCCTTAAAAAATGATTTTCAAAATTCTTCTCAAAAGATAATTTTTAAAAATGCATTCTCTCCATCTTTGCATAAAAAATGATATTCTAAAAATTGCCATCATTATGTTGATTTTTGAAACCCTCACTCTTGTCAAGATAAAGGTTATAATGGCCATGAGGAAACCTTCCTTGGAATGGTCTCTAATAACTAACCATATAAACCATACTCTTGGCTAGTGCCAAAATTTTCATGGAAATGATCTTTAAAAAAGATTGCCAACTAAAGTGTATTGCATATCATGTTTTGCTTTCCAAAACTCTTTCCTAAAATACACCAAATCAATTTTCAAAATCATTCTTTCAATCCAGCCCAGCTTAACTTGACCCTAGTCGTCCAATCCTAGGTTAGCTTGACCCTAGTTACCAAGCCTTAGGCTAACTTGACCCTAGTTGTCCAATCATAGGTTAACTTGACCAAAGTTCACTCACCTTAGGTTAACCTAACCCTAAGTCATCCTAACCTTAGGTTAACCCCACCCTAGTTAGTTAACCCTAGGTCACCTTAACCTTAGGTTAACCTAACCCTAGTTAGTTAACCCTAGGTCACCCTAACCTTAGGTTAACTCAACCTTAGTTAGTTAACCATAGGTCATCTTAACCCTAGGTTAGCCTAACCTAAATTAGTTAGCCATTAGGTCACCCCTAACCCTAGGCCAACCCAACCTAGGTTAGTCTACTTCAAGGTTCCAACTCTTGGACCCTTCTCTAAATGATCATTCAAATTTTCAAACTATTCTCATAGCTTATTTTCCAAAACCTCCTATTCTCTTGATTTCAAAAACCCAACTCCACACACTCTCCTAATGTTCCTACACTCCATCTTTAAGTCATTTCTAAAAATACTTTCAAAAGGTCACAAAACTAAGGTGTCCCTAGCCCTCTCATGGTTAGGGATCCCAAGGACAAGTGATAAATCAAGAACGACCTCTAAGGTTGTCCATAGTAAGATTCCAAACCCTTAATTATTTCCAAAAGCCACTTTAAACAATTAATACATCAAAACGTTTCTAAAATCATGCCTCCAAGGTTTTCGAAACAAGATTTCAAAAATACTTCCAAGTTCTCCGGAGTCATGCCAAAGCAGTTTTCCAAACCTTCCTCAAATTGATCCAAAAACATTTTCAAAACACACCACCATCCAATTTCAAGTCAAAACTTCCAAGGCCACAAAGAGCCTTCAACTTCCAAAGATCTCAAAGTGTCTTAAACTTTTTCAAAGACCTCAAAGTGTTTAAACTTTTTCCAAAGATGCCAAAGTGTCTTCAAGATTTCCAACGGCCCTAATGCGCCTATTCTCCATCGGGCTCTTGCCCGAACTACGAATGACCTGATTCTCGCCAAATGAGATACGTAGGCAACCTAAAATCGTGCGGTCATGACTTTTATATCAACTCCAATCCCTTTTTCGAAAATTCCAATCAATTCAAAGTTTCTATTCCAAACTCTTTAAAAATCCCCATTATTTTCAAGCTTCTTCCAAAACTTGCATCATGCATTGTTCATCTAAAAAGTAATGACTAAACCCCTTTTTCAAAGTTCTAAAGTGGATGTTAAGTGGACAGTGGTAGCCGGTTATTCTAGTGAGTGAACAAAGGGTGATTAGACATGTAGGTACCGAAAGGGCGGGGTAGGGTGATGATCTTAGGATATTTTCCCTACACGTAACCAACCCTCGAACTTTAGATTTCTGTTTTCGAAAGACCAAAATGGAGTTATTTTCAAAAAGGGCTTAAACATTTCAAAAAGTTGCCAAACAACCTATTTTCCTAAAAACCCTCTCTTGAGGGAGTTTTTAAAAATCTTTCTCAAAAACTCTAAGTTTAATCTTCAGATTAACACTTAGTTCTAGGTGCCCAACTCACCTTTATCAAGTTAGGTGGCGACTCCTATTTTTCTAAAAAGCCCTTAGTCAAATCAATCTTCAAACCTAGTCGCACTTGTTCTTCTAGGGGGACGATTTCTAGTGATAGAGTTCCGTGCTTTAGGGTCTCCGAGCCGAAAGGACATTGGACACCCAAAAACCAGGGCGCGACAGCTGGCGACTCCACTGGGGACACACTTAGAGGGTTAGGCCATTAACATGTCTCTTCGCCCTTCACTCACCTAGAATCTCCGGTTACCTTGCCCAATTTATCCACTCTTCGAATTTTTCAAGTTTCCAAAGCAAACCTTATTTTTCCAAATGATTTTCAAATAAGTGTCATCGCTTGCATTCATTGCCTACATTCATGCTCTTGCATTAACTATCCATTTTATCTTGCATTGAGTTTCTTTTAAAAAGTTACTAACTCTTTGCATTCTTCTTTTGTAGGTGGACCTTTGTTTACATTTTTGTTTCATATCTTATTTATTGCCATGTATGTGAATGAATGGACATGATGTGATGTGTGTTGTTGGGTCCTTTCCTCCATTTTTCAAAAATTCCACACGCACTTGGTGCGCTCACTTGCATTTGCATTTTACATGTATTACCTGGTTACTACCCTTCTAGATAGAAGGGGAAACAGTATATTGACTGTGGGTGGATGTTGTGTCAGTTTCTTAGCCTACGGTCTCTTAATAGTTTCCCCGCTCGAACCACCAACCAAAGATGGAGTTCACCCTTTCGGGGGTGGACCCTTGAGGTTTGAAGGTTCAGGAACCGAGCTTTTTAGGAAGTATTAGTAAACCCCCAACCTCATGCTCATGTAGCACCCCAAGCATAGCCGAACCTCTGCCGAATTTAGGACACACGCGTCAATTTCAAAATCAAGGAGGAAAGCGCGACCGCTTTATTTTCCCTTATATGTTTTGTTTAATCCATGCTGTTATGTTATTTAACTCTTGTTGTTTCCATGTACATGCATCGGAACTGCTCATGCATCGGAACTCACTTCAAGACAAGAGTTCTCAAAGTAACTCAAGTCATTGCATCTTCATGCATCCAATCAACCTTTAGAGAAAGGCTCAAAGACCTTTTCGTCTAATTCAAGCCAACCCAAAACTCCTAAGGGTACCACGAGACCCTAAGATTCATGGCATGCATCAAAGTCATCTCATAAAGAGGGGCCCTAATCCCTCTTCGCTCATGGAGATAAGGTTGCCAAGAAGACAAGGGAGCAATTCAAATAAGGGGCTCCTACTAACAAGGCGAATCCGAAGGCTCAAGAGTAGTTTAAGATCCTATAATATAAATGTAGAAATAGGTGGAAGTCCCAAAGAAAATGTTTCCCTTCCCCATTTCTATGTACTTTTGGGAAAATTTTATGTACCAAAAAGAATTCATCTTAATAAGATCGTTCTTATTGTCAAATGAATGAATGACTCTACGAATGGATGAATGGACAGGGGCAGGTATAGTATTTGCATATAGGGGCAATCCCTTATCTCCAGACATGAGCCGAAGCATCATGCTTAGTTCCCCTAAAAAAGCAAGGGCATCCTTAGGCCATGCATTGCATAAAAACTTTTCAAAAATGGGCACTAACTTTTGCCTTATTTCTTGTCTTTTTACTTTTTTCCCTTTCTTTTCTCCCATTCAAAGGTTAAATTCTAGACACAAAGAAAGAAGGAAGAAACCAATCAGAATTCCACTCGATATCCGAAAGATTGATCCTCACCAGATATCGGATACTAATCATGGCAACAGAATAGAATGCTTCTATAACCAACAACCTGTCACTCGTGAGGGCATCAATGAGATCAAAAGCAAAATAGATGAAATATTCAAGCTAGTATAGGCAATGGCATTCAAAGGGCCTTCTCCAACGGTGCCCTCAACTTCAGTACCGCCTAACCGCCCACTTAGGCAGGGGCAAGCCCGGATATTGGAAGAATTGGCAGGACTCAAAGAGAAAATGACAGGGCTGGAAACCACTGTTTCATCGCTACTACCCCACACAAGCATAGTTAACTTCGAGGGACAAAAGGAGTCATCCTCCCCTCTAGATGATGTCACCCAGCCACAATTTGCCGCTTTACCCAATCTGCATGACTCTGCGCAAGAACTCAGCAAAAGTCAAACCCCAGCTAAAAATGAGCATACCACTTCCCCAGAGAAAAGAACTGTAAAAGATCAGGACTCCACTCAGCTAGGATGCGCTCCAAGTGCAGCTTACCGCCAACTTTGCAAATCCGGGCGCCTGATTCCAAAGCCTGTTCTCGATACAGCCCCTAATTTAGGTGCCCCAAATATGCGTTCTGAAATTCATTCCCAATGTCATAATATCAATAGCAACCACAGACTAAAGCGCAAAATCCAGAGCCTCAATGACTCCCAAGCCAAGGACCTTGCAAAAATCAATACAATGAAATTTGGCCCGCTATCCCCGAAACCGGTAACCCATGCAGCACTTGTATCACCCACTTTTGAGCTAGTTTACGCTCGGCCACATGCCAAATCCAAAAGAGCAAAAGGGTGGAGCCGTCCTTTTACCCCATTAGCTTGCACCCAAACAACTGCTTACTATGATCTTCTGAAAGCAGGATACTTGTGCCCATTACCAGCTCGACCATTGCCCAATCCCTTGCCACCCTTCTTTGACCCAACACTCAATTGTAAGTACCATTCGGGGGGACAGGGGCATAGCACGGAAAACTGTCACGATCTGAAGCACAAAATCCAAGACCTAATAGACACAGGAGTTCTTGAAATTTGAAAATTAGATCCAATCCCTGTTATCTTCACTAGCCTTAACCAGAACCCAAAAGGAGGCGTAAACTCTGAGAAACTACCGGCCCTAGGGGGTAGCCTGAGCATGGCGTCTAAAATCGACAAGAACGAGGAGAAAGAAGAAACCCACAAGAACATGACAATCACACACGCCTACAGTGCCGCGGATGAAATTTTGCTCTTCCCTCCACAGCCTAATGAGGCAACCAGCACACCGAGTATGGAAGAAATTGGCATGGTCCCTAAACTTGTTTGAAGGGATTTGTTTTCCAACAAAAGAGGGATGTATTCTAGACCCTACCTTTTATTATTGTTTTAAATTAAGAACTAAGCATTTAAACAAAAATCATATGATGAAAATGGGTTAAAATTTTCATGTTTATATCAATTGTTTCATCACCTTCCATGAATGATGTTTTTCTTTAGGAAATGTTTACCCCGACTTGAAAGATGTGATAGCATAAGCACAACCTTCAGTAGAAACAATCTTTGACTCCAAAAAGAGGGGAGAGAGAAATAGAAAATACAGAGAGAGGGGAAATACAGAAGGGTGAGAGATGAGAATCAATCACGTAGCTCATTGAAATCCAAGGGGTGACCCCAAATGATGTCCTGACAAAGCAACAAGTAGCTACACCTTCAAAAGGAAGATTAACACACAATGGCAAGTCCGGGTTGATTGAGTCTTTGAAAAAAATTAGGAAAACCAAAACAAAGATTTTTTTTATATATAGTGTTTGTCCTACACATGCACAATCATTGGGGCAAATATTCAATTATGAACAGATTGATGTGCATGGTTGTTTGAGGTTGAATCTTATGTGCATGATCACTTGCATAAATATGAGTCAATGATTTTGATGATCTTTACTATATTGGTGATTCATGTTCAACTTAACGCACACTTCTCGAGATTTCTTAGAATATGGAATCCGCCTTTATGATCTATTTTGAATAGGTTAAATACTTGCAGATTGGCTCACACTTAGATTGACCTTTTGTTGATTCCCTCTCTCATCATTTATGGAAAGGGCTACCAGTGAGTTTGAGTGCAGCCACCATTGTTATGTGAAAAGAGGAGAAGGCTACCTACTCATGTGTGTGAAAGCCGCCATATTTTACAATTATGTATTTCCATCATTGGAGAGATAGGGTTGGACTTCCACCAAAAAAAAAAAAAAAAGAGAGAGAGCGGGATGAAACAGGTTTGACTTCTAGGTGTGATAATCCATGAGCTATTGTGCCATCCTAGATCACGCCCAGGGTCTATATTCTCATTAGTCTCTGTGAAGTTCACACCTACACCGATACATTGTCACTAATATGGTCTTAATCATCTCACGACCAATTGTGCTTGTTGCGTGTAGTTTCATGCATATTTGATGTTGGTCTTTTCAAGCTAAGCTGTGTCTTGATATTCATGAATTTATATTTGCCCTACATTGATTGATCATGTCTTTATAGGGCTCTCATAATTTGAAAAGTTTAATGGTTCTATAAAAAAAAATTTGGGCTTTCTTGCACTTTTAATAGCTTTCAAAGTCTTCCCGAACTAAGGACAGAAGCTACTTGTTGCTTTGCCAAAATGGCAATATCGGCCATCACTCAAAAGCCCCACTCAGAGAAGTTTTCCTTTTTAACAAAAGAGAGAGAGGGAGAACGGGTCAATGGATCGAATCTCTGAGGAGGTGTAAGTGCTATTACATCCTGGCAAGAAAAAGGCAGTATTAGAAAGGGGAATTCCGAGAAGGAGAACAGAAGTTCAAAAGACTACTTAATTCTGAGACATAGATCCTACAGATGAACACGAATCCTGGGGCATACATCTCAGATAAACCTGTGCATTCAATTTCATCCATATATAAAACTTGCGCATTCATCAAAAAGTATGACATGCATTCAAAGTCCAACTCCGTGCATTCGTCAAAGAGTATGATGTGCATTCAATTTCATTCATGTATATGCAAAAAGTATGACATACATTCAAAATCCATCTCTATGCATTCATCAAAAAGTATGAAATGCATTCATATATGTGCATTCATCAAAAAGTATGATATGCAATCAAAATCCATTTCTATGCGTTCATCAAGAAGTATGACATGCATTCAATTCCATCCCTGCATGAGCATCCATAAAAAAAAAAAAAAACATGACACACGTTTAAGTCTATCCTTATGCATTCATCAAAAAGTATGACATGTGCCAACTTGTGCATTCATCCAAAAGCATGATGTGCATTCATTTTAACCTATGGTGGACTTATACAGTATATACCAAACGACATGTCTAACAAAATACACTAACAAATGTTCAGGTGATTACAAAAGAAAAGGTATTCCAAAGCAAAAGCACAACATTCCGGAAAGTCTATCGTCCAGAATCCAAACACTCTGCAAAAGAAATGGCGTACACCCCAGAAAACCCGAATTATCATCCATAGACAACAAGAAACAGAGAATGGGGCACTGAATCACCCTCGACCACCCCAATTAATGCTAGCTAGACTCGACCTCTTCGAATCGTAAAAACTGGGGCAACGACCCACCCTACACCTCCCATTCAATTGTAAACTAGTTGATCCACTCAAGGAAAACTAACCTATAGATGTTCGACCTTCTGAATACCTCAAACCTTTGAAAAGGAGGCCTTACCCCCGCCAAAACCAAATTCAAGAATCCTATGAAGCACCTCACCCAGAATTCTGTCATACCAGTCAGAGGCAAAAGTCAACAATCAACACACCAAAGGATCATTTCTCTCCAAAAATCTTAATCCAAAAAGCAGGCCAATGTCATCTTCTCCAACATTCAAGACAAAAGAACTACAAGCAGATCCCTTATATCAGCAAAGATTGGGTTTCCGAGCTTCCTTCGAAAAGGCAGATTAAGTTTCTGAGCTTCTTCTGAAAAAGCAGATTAGGTTTTAGAGCTTCCTTCGAAAAAGCAGATTACGTTTTCGAGCTTTCCTCCTTAAAAGCAAACATCAACCTTGAACCTCCCCAGAGAAGCAGCATTCCATCAGACGGAGCGTCTGTCCAAGAAGACTCAGTTTCAGGATATCAACCTTGACCCACCCCTCAGAAGCTACGTCGGCAAGAATCCTGTTATGCCCATAAAAGCAAAACTCGATAGTCAAGCAAACACCGAGTATTCCAATCTCAAGAAATCTCAATCTAGGAGGGCACAAATATCCCCCCTTCAAGCCTCGAGATAGAAGAATTACAAGCACTGAGCAATCTCTGACGATTCTACAAGCTCAACCATCTTCAAAGCTTCAAGGTAAAGCCCAGGTATAATTCTAACCAAATTGTCTCAAAATCAACTAAAAAAAAAAAAAAAACAAAACAAAACAAAACAAAAGCCCTTGCTTTCTCTCAAATCCAAAATTCAAGTTCCAAAATTCAAGTCAAAACGGATTTCCTATACGAAAGTGTCAAGTCAAAATGAATTTTCTATACATTTTGTCTTCAAAAGTTCAAATTTCTAGTCAAAATAGATTCTATACACATTTTGTTTCCAAAAGTTCAAGTTTTGAGTCAAAATAAATTTTCTATACATTTTGTCTTCAAGAGTTCCCAAGTTTCGAGTCAAAACAAGTTTTCTAACCCTCATAAAAAAAAATATATATAGATAGTAGTTTCCGAATTTCAAGTTCAAATGAATCTCCTTCAAATGGTTTTCACCTTTCTAGGTTTTCTAACTTTTCCATTAAAAAAAGTTTGATTTCAAAAGCACCCTCTAGGTTTTCTAACTTTTTCCTTTAAAAAAGTTTGACTTCAAATCATTTCTCGGATTTTTCGAAAACTTTTTCCTTCAAAAAGTTCAGTCCCAAAAAAATTTCAGATTTCTTGAGCTTTTCCTTCAAAAGCTCTATTTTCCAAAAAAATTTGAGTTTTCATGCTTTTGCTTCAAAAAGGCTAACTTTCAACATTTCGGGTTTCTCGAGCTTTTTCCTTCAAAAGCTCCGTTTTTCAAAAATCTTAGGTTTTCTAGCTTTCACCTCAAAAAGCTTAACTTTCAAAATTTCGGGTTTCTAGCCTTCGCCTCAAAAAGCTTAAACTTTCAAAATTTCGGGTTTTCTAGCTTTCGCCTTAAAAAGCTTAATTTTCAAAAGTCTGGGTTTTCTAGCTTTTGCCTTAAAAAGCTTAATTGTCAAAATTTTGAGTTTTCTAACTTTCGCCTCAAAAAGCTTAACTTTCAAAATTCTGAGTTTTCTAGCTTTCGCTTCAAAAAGCTTAACTTTTAAAATTTCGGGTTTTCTAACTTTCGCCTCAAAAAGCTTAACTTTCAAAATTCCGGGTTTTCTAGCTTTTGCCTCAAAAAGCTTAACTTTCAAAATTTCAGGTTTTCTAGCTTTCGCCTCAAAAAGCTTAACTTTCAAAAGTCCAGGTTTTCTAGCTTTCGCCTAAAAAAAAAAAGTTTAACTTTCAAAATTTCGGATTTTTTAGCTTTCACCTCAAAAAGCTTAACTTTCAACAGTCCAGGTTTTCTAGCTTTCGCCTAAAAAAAAAAGCTTAACTTTCAAAATTTCGGGTTTTCTAACTTTCGCATCAAAAAGCTCAACTTCCAAAATCTCGGGTTTTCAAGCTTTTGCCTTAAAAAGCACACTATCAAAAAAGTTTCCGGGTTTTCAAAACTTTCTCCACAAAAAGTTTAATTCCAAAATCAAAATCTAGGTTTTCAAACCTTTCTCCTCAAAAGTTTCATTCCAAGTTTTAAAAGTTTTCCAAACCCTTCCAATTCAAATCCAAATCCCTCCATTACAGAAGGCCATTTCAAAATCATTTAAAAAAAAAAAAAATCCTTTTCAAAATTCAAAAATCCTGAATCTCCTAAAGGAGTGTCATTCCATTGGTCGGAATGTCGGTTAAGGAAAAATTTCAAAATCGAGTTTTCAAAGACTCAAAATTCCAAATTCCAACCACTCCGATCCCTCCGATTGCCTCACAGTCAACATGAGATCTTTCTTTATTATTTTTCTGCCTTCGGCAAGCAAATCCAGAAAAAGAGGGGCAGTTGTAAGCACCCTATTTTTGCCCGCTTGGTAATCTCCGACCCGACCGGGATTGTTTCCGACATCACAACACATGCAGATTCAAGATAAGCCTTATAATCTCCAATCCAACCAGCTGGTCACTTCTCGGGCCCACAGGGACCCTCCGGAGGCATAAACACCATCATTTTAGGCAGTTTTTCGGATCAGGCGGTCCTGGAAACCAACGCCATCTAGGTAGCTTCCCGAGATGTGGCGATCTCGGGGACCAACACCTCATCAAAAATTCCAGACGGTTCACTTCTGGCACTTGCTAGCCCGCCAATGTAGAATGTCCGTCATTCGGTAGTTCTCCGGGACCAGGCACTCCCGGAGACCAACGCCACCCTTCCAGGTAGCTTTCTAGGACCAGGCGTTCCTAGGAATCAAGACCACCCTTACAGGTAGTTCTCTAAGATCGGGCGTTCTTGGAGACCAACACCACACAGGTAGTTTTCCGAGATCGGGCGGTCTCGGAAACCAACACCTAGGTCAACACCGGCGCCTATTAGCCTGACTTGGTGAAAAATGACCAAACCTGCCCCTTGGGCCTCCAGGCACATTTTGAGAAAGTTCAAAATCCCTCAAAACGATAAGTCCATCCTTCCAAAATGTTGTCAAACCATCAGGCGTTCCCCGCACGCCATTTGGTCCAAATCTGGTCCTATTTCGACTCAAAATGACCATTTTGCCCTTGAACGTCTCAGCACGGCACAAACCCTGCTGAGCGGTAAAAGACTCTCTCGAAACCATCCCTGAACAGCCCTACACACTTAACACAGCATACCAAACCATTTCTGACCATTTCCAACCAACTCCGGTCAAAATGATCGTTTTGCCCCTAGAAACCCGAAAATGCCCCAAAACAGCACCGGCCTTGGGATTTCGAGCGGAGGGTCTCACCACACGCCTTTGTTTAACCCAAGGAACACCCTATGATGCTAAGCTCACACGACTCGATAAAATTTTCCTAGAGCGTCTCGCAGACGCTTCGCCAAGGTTGACTTTTTCTCCGATTCCCTAATCAAAACGCACCGTCAAACGACTTGAGAAATGCGTAAATTTGGGAATTCCAGAAAGTATTTCCAGAGTACTTTCCATCGGTACTGTCCGATCGAATAGATTGCTTCTTGAAGGCCTCGATCACACGAAACGAAGACAGCCACTTTCAAACACCCCCGGAGCGTATCACAGACGCTCCACAAAAGTGACCTTTTTAGCACACTTCCCAAGGCGATATCACTCACTTGCAAACATAATTCAAACTTTTCAAAAACATGAAAGTTCATCGGAAGCACCAGGAGAACATCCCAAGTACGACCGATTCCCCCGGAACCTTCCCGATTGACTCAATTATCGAGGCAAAGTTTGGATGAACTTTCCTGGTGATGGAGCGTATACTACATGCGCTCAAATTTTGATCAGATCGACTGACTTTCGATCAACGGTTGAGAGTTAACCAGTACACAGGGTGCCACGTGTTATTCTGGCAATGGAACAGTACCTGCGCATATCCTACATGCGCAAGGCCTGTTCCAGATTGCCTATAAATAGAGGCCTCCCCCCTTGCATATTCCAAGTTCGAAATTGATACGAAACTCTGCTGAAATCACTCCAGAAACTTGAATCTCTACATATATTCCTCCCCTCCAACACTTAGGCTAGATTCTACCCCTCCTAAGCCTATACACTCCATATACAAGGCCTCATACACACTTATACACTTCACTCTAGCCTCTCAAGTCTTCTTGAAGTCACTCAAGCTCCAATCAAGACATCCATTGAAGACTACAAATGTATTGAAGGCAAAAGGTGGTATCCCTTTTACATTTATGCTCTCCCCACTCTTCTCTTCTCCCCCTAGCCTACTTAGGCTATTCTCTATCTTAATCCCCATCTTCAACCCCCCCTTTCTTGCATGCTTGAGCCAAGAGGGCTCTTAGATCATGCCTAGAGGAAAGCAAGTGAGAACCACCGTGTAGGGAGAACTCTCACTAGCCTACTTTAAGATGGTATGGCCTAGGAGCCCCTTGTTTATGTGGAGTAGCCTAAAAGCCTTGTATGTAAATCATGACCCCTTGCATATTGCTATTTTGATCATGTCTTGTGTGCTTGGCTTCATTTTATGCTTATTGTCATGCTCCACAATGCTTACATTGCTCTTAATTTTATGCCACTTCTAAGCACTACATTTCTTTCAAAAATTGTCCCAAGAGTTGGCCCTTTGAAGTTTAGGATGAGACCTAAGGAGTCATGCCGTAGAAAATCCCTTACAACCCCCTAATTCATACTTTTGCATCATTACATTTCAACTTGCATAAAAGTTGCTTTCAAACTCTCTAATTTTCAAGGTTTCCATTCTCTAAAAGTTAGTGGTTAAAATGGCCCCATGGAACCCTCTCTTGAGTGGTCTCCCTTTATATTGGCCATAGGAGCCCTAAATTGTTAGAATGGTCCCCTTTTCTCTTTATGCTTGCCTAAGAATGATGTTCAAACTCTTTGAATTCTATGGTTTCAATTCTCTCAAGTTTAGTGGTTGGAATGGCCCCATGGAACTCTATCTTGAGTGGTCTCCCTTTTGTTGGCCATATGAACCCTCTCTTGATGGAATGTTCTCCTTAAAAAATGATTTTCAAAATTCTTCTCAAAAGATAATTTTAAAAAATGCATTCTCTCCATCTTTGCATAAAAATGATATTCCAAAAATTGCCATCGTTATGTTGGTTTTTGAAACCCCCACTCTTGTCAAGATAAAGGTTATAATGGCCATGTGGAAACCTTCCTTAGAATGGTCTCTAATAACTAACCATATAAACCATACTATTGGATAGAGCCAAAATTTTTATGGAAATGATCTTTAAAAAAGATTGCCAACCAAAGTCCATTAAATATCATGTTTTGCTTTCCAAAACTCTTTCCAAAAATACACCAAATCAATTTTCAAAATCATTTTTTCAATTCAACCCTAGTTTAACTTGACCCTAGTTGTCCAATCCTAGGTTAACTTGACCAAAGTTTGTAAGCACCCCATTTTTGACCGCTCGGCAGTTTACACTCCGTCCAGACTTGTTTTCAAGTTATTTTGGGCATATTCCAATCGAAACCAATTCTCTAGGTCCAAATTTCGTCTTTCCATCGCTTCGCGGGCCTGTCAGGCCCAAATAGAGGCAAAATAACCAAAATGCCCTTAGGGGCATTGTCCTTTCTTATTCTAATTCCAATCCCTCTCTCGAGACAGTTTATTCCTTGAGACGGTCCGAGTAGCAAAACTACTCACAAAACCGTTAGAGTAGCGAAAATACTCACAAAACCGTTAGAGTAGCGGAAGTACTCACAAAACCGTTAGAGTAGCGGAACTACTCACAAAACCGTTAGAGTGGCGGAAACACTCACAATCTAGGCACGTCTCTTCGGAGACAGTAAGACCCCTTTCCAAACCCTCACTCGAGACAGTTTATTCCTCGAGACGGTTCCAATCCAAGCACGTCTCTTCGGAGACGGTAAGACCCCTTTCCAATCCCTCTCTCGAGACAGTTTATTCCTCGAGACGGTTTGAGTAGAAAAACTACTCACAAAACCATTAGAGTAGCGGAAATACTCACAAAACCATTAGAGTAGCGGAAATACTCACAAAACCGTTAGAGTAGCGGAAGTACTCACAAAACCGTTAGAGTAGCGGAAATACTCACAAAACCGTTAGAGTAGCGGAAGTACTCATAAAACCGTTAGAGTAGCGGAAATACTCATAAAACCGTTAGAGTAGCAGAAGTACTCACAAAATCGTTAGAGTAGCGAAAATACTCACAAAACCGTTAGAGTAGCAGAAATACTCACAAAACCGTTAGAGTAGCAGAAGTACTCACAAAACCGTTAGAGTAGCGGAAATACTCACAAAACCGTTAGAGTAGTGGAAATACTCACAAATAAGTCGATATAGGGAATTGGCAACAAATCCCTGTGTCACGACGACCGCCGTTAGAGTGGCGGAAACACTCAAAACCCAGGTCAACACCCATGTCTGTTAGCTCACTTCGGTGAAAAATGACTAGACTGCCCTTAGGACCTTTCCGAGACTTTTCGATCAAGATGATCATTTTGCCCCTAAGCATCCGAATACCCCAGGAACCACACCGGCTCTGGGTATCAAACCGGTAACCTCCTGAGACTACTTTTTATAGTATTCTCAATCTTCTTTTAGCTTTCCGGATCATTCCGAGTCAGTTCCGGCCAACCCGGTACAAAATGACCGTTTTGCCCCTAGAGGGCCGGTCTCCTTCTTCGACCACACCGGCTCTGGGTATCAAACCGGTAATGACCCAAGAATACTTTTTATAGTGTTCTCAACCTCCCCTTACCTTTTCGGACCATTCCGAGTCAGTTCCGGCAAACCTGGTACAAAATGACCGTTTTGCCCCTAGTGTGTCGGTCTCATTCTTCGACCACACCGGCTCTGGGTATCAAACCGGTGATGTTCCGAGAATGCTTCTTGTAGTATTCTCAGCCTTTCCTTATCTTTCTGAATCATTCCGAGTCAGTTCTGGCCAACCCGGTGCAAAATGACCGTTTTGCCCCTAGTAGGCCGATTTCCTTTTCCGACCACGCCGGCTCTGGAAATCAAACTGGCAACCTTTGAGAACATTCTGAATAATGTTTCTAGATCGCAAGTCTTCTTCCGGGACAGTCCGAGTCTGTCCCGGCAGTTTTCCGATCCGATTGACCGTTTTGCCCCTAAAGGCCCGGTCAACCTTTCTGACTCACCTTATCTTCATTTTTCAAGTCAAATACCTCCAAGACACTATTTTAAATGTTCCTGCTTCTTTCCAGCCTTTCGGGTCATTCCCGGCTCCTCCAAATCATTCCCGGACTTTCCGGAGTCACTCCTAGTGAAGCCAGGCTAAAAGTTGCATGGTAGTCACTAGTACAGGCGCCCAAATCTAGTCAAAGATACGTTGCTTGCCGACCTTAAAGCTTTCCTAATTGGCTGGCGCCACTAGTGGCGCCAAGCCAAAAAATGGCCTAGCGCCACTCCTAGTGGCGCCAGTGTAAAGTTTGCCCTGGTACTACTGCAACAGGCGCTAGGTTTGTCCAACTTCTATAAATACAGAGCCTCATTCAACGTGAAAGGGGTCTGCAAACTTAACCTAAAAATCCTATATTTCGATATACAGAGCTCGAGCACCTCCAAAACCCTAGCCTCCCTAGGTTTTCCCAAACCCTAGCCACTATACACAAAGCCTAGCCTCCTATACACTCATATACTCCCCCATACACTCATACACTAGCCTTCAACCATCCTTTGAAGACTTGAAGAGCTGCCATCCAAAGCTTGAAGACAACTCTTGAAGACTGAAGGTGAAGATCAAGACAAAGACCGAAGATCGAAGACAGCGCGGTGCGCAAAATAAAGAAGACATACGGTAGGCTTTCTCTTTAATTTTCTGTACTTCCCCCTCTCTCTTCTCTCTCCAACCCACTTGGGTTTTCTCTATTTTAATCCTCCATCTCTTTCCCCCCCTTTCTTTGCATGCTTGAAACAAGGGGATTCCCGGTCTATGTGTAGGATTGGGCTATTGGAGAGTCACCGTGTCGGAGGCTTTCTTCTAGTCTAACCAAAGACCACGTGGGTCCGGCCCCCTTGATTATGTGGTGAAGCCTTAACCTTGTATGTTCACGACCCCAAATTGCATTGTGCATATCATAGTCTTGCATCTTCCGAAAACCGTTTTCAAAGTTGTTTTTCAAATCGTTTTCAAACTTGTTTTCAAAATTGCATCAAAATCTCTTTTTCAAAAACTTGTTTTCAAAACCACGATTCTAGGGTGATTCTAGCCTTTCCATGGCTAGGGTTGCTTTAGGAAAGTGTTACATTAAAAGTAACCTTTTTGGTCTATATTTTCAAATCTTATTATTTTCCAAAACCACTTTCTCAAAGTGGTTCTAGCCCTCTTATGGTTAGAATCGTTTTAGGAAAGTGAGACGTTTTCATACTTTCCAAAAACTCTCCCTTCAAAAATCTCTTCCTAAAAATCTCTTTTTCAACATACTTTCCTAAAACTCTCCTTTTCAAAATTGTTTTAAAAAACTCCCTTACAAAATTTATTTTTCAAAATTCTCTCTTTCAACTCCTCTCCAAAATCTTTTCCTCAAAATTAACTTTCTAAAAACACTCCCTAGATTCACCTTCCTAAAAACTCTCTCCAAAAACCTTTCTAAAAAACTCTCTTTCCAAAATCTTCCTTCTAGAAATTTCCTTTCTAGGATTTTCCTTCTAAAATCTAGGTTTCTCAAAACACACTTTCCAAAACTCCTTCTCTTTAAAATCTTTTTCCAAAAACTCTCTCTTCAAATTTACTTTCCAAAAACTCTTCCTTAGGATTCCCTTCTAGAAAACCTTCGTTTCCAAAAATGCACTTTCTAAAAAAACTCTTTCCTTAGAGCCCAAGTCAAGCCCTAGAACCCACAATTAGGAAACCCTAAATTTTCTTCCCAAAAACATGGTTTTCAAACTTTGCCTAAACCTAGGTTTCCAAAACCTCTTGTTTTCTACATCAAAACTATACATGTTTCCAAAACCTCTTTTCTACGTCAAAACTATAATTTTTCAAAATTAGGGTTTCTAGAATCTCCCTTTCCAAATCCTTGTCAAATCAAATCTTCCCTTTAAGAAACCAAATCCAATCTCCCCGTTTAGGAAACTAGATCCCGTCCTCCGTTTTTGGAAACAAAACCAAATCTTCTCTTTTCAAAACAAAATCCAATCCTTTCTTAATCGAACTTTTTCCTAATTCAATTCCTTCCTAAACTTCCACTTTCCTAAACCTTAAGTTTCCAAAAACTTGAACATAAAAATCTTTCCTAATTCAACCCTTTCCTAATTCTACCTTCTTTTCAAATCTTAGCTTTTCAAACCTAAGTTTTCAAAACTTTTCCTAAACTCAAACCTTTCCTAATTTCAAGACTTTCTAAAATTCAAACTCTAAAACTTTCTAAATCTTAAACTTTCTAAATTTCAAATGTTTCTAAAATCAAAACTTTCTAAATTTAAAACTTTCTCAAGTTAAATCTTTCTAAACTCCTAAACTTTCTAAATTCTAAACTTTCCAAAACTTCAAAATCTTTCTAAATCTAAGACTTTTCTAAACTCAAAACTTTCTTAATCCAAACATTTCCTAATTCAAAACTTCCTTAATTCGAACCTTTCTTAATTTAAACACTTCCTAAGCTGAAAACTTTCCTTTTTCAAACTTTTCCCAAAACAAAACTTTCTTATTTTCAAAACTTCCTTGTTTTCAAAACTTTCCAAAATCAAAACTTACCTTTTTCAAACATTTCTAAATTCGAAACTTTCTTAATTCAAAACTTTCCTACTTTCAAAATTTCGAAACTCTCCTAATTTGAAAACTTTTCTAATTCAAAACTTTCCTAAGTTGAAACTTTCTTAAACCAAAACTTTCCTAATTCACAACTCGGAACTTTCCAAAAATGAAACTTTCCAAGTTCGAAACTTTCCTAAATCGGGCCTTTCCTAATTCAAACCTTTCCTAAATCTAATCTTTCTTAAATTCTCAAGTCTTTCCTAGGTCTCCTACCTTTTCCTAAGTCTAGGTTTCCTAAACCTCCATCTTTCCAAAACCAAGTCTTTCCAAAATCTATCTCTTCAAATCAAAGTCCAATCTTCTCTTCTAATTTCAAGTCAAATTCAATTTTCAATTCAATCTCTTTTCAAATCAAACCTTCTATTTTCAATCGGACTCCGGTCCGAACTACGACTGACCTGATTCTCCCAAAGGGATACGTAGGCAACCTTCATAGGTGCGGTCACAATACTTTTCAAACTTTCAATTCCACCCATCATGGGTGCGGTTTCGAAAATCTTTTCAAATCTCAAATTCCAATCTACTTTCAAAGTTCCAATTTTAAAATTTCTATTTTCAAATTTCTATTTCCAAATTTTCAAACTTTCCAATTTCAATTCCATCTCTTCAAATCTATTTTCAAATCAAATCAATCTATTTTCAAATCTATTTTTCAATTCTCTTAACTTGCACTTGCATACCATGCATCATGTTAGTTTTCAAGCATTGTTTTTCAAAGTAGATAGGATTGAACTATAGTTAGTCGAAGACTCTCATAGGTGAATCTAGGGTAGATTGACATGTAGGTACCGAAAGGGCGGGGTAGGGTGATAGCTTAGTGCGTCTTCCCTACACGTAACCAACTTCCGAACCTAGAATCACTGATTTCAAAGACCAAACGGAGTTATTTTTCAAAAAGGGCTAAATGTTTTCCAAAGGTTGCCAAACAACCTGTTTTCCTAAAAACCCTCTCTTAAGGAGATATTTTCAAAATTGTTTTTTCCAAAAAACCTTAAGTGTAGTCTTCGGATTATTCTTAGTTTTTAGGTGACCTAACTCACCTTAATCAAGTTAGGTGGCGACTCCAAATCTTTTTCAAAAGCCCTTTATTCAAAACCAATTTTTCAATTCAAACCTAGTTGCACTCATTCTTCTGGGAGGGTGAGTTCTAACGAGAGAGTACAGCATTTTTCTTGCTTGGGTGAGTATTCCTCGAGTGCGAAAAATCTGGGTGCGACAAAGTTCACTCACCTTAGGTTAACCCCACCCTAGTTAGTTAACCCTAGGTCACCTTAACCTTAGATTAGCCTAACCTTAGTTAGTTAACCCTAGGTCACCTTAACCTTAGGTTAACCTAACCCTAGGTAGTTAACCCTAGGTCACCCTAACCTTAGGTTAACCCAACCTTAGTTAGTTAACCATAGGTCATCTTAACCCTAGGTTAACGTAACCTAAGTTAGTTAGCCATTAAGTCACCCCTAACTCTAGGCCAACCCAACCTAGGTTAGTATACTTCAAGGTCCCAACTCTTGGACCCTTCTCTAAATGATCATTCAAATTTTCAAACTATTCTCATAACTTATTTTCCAAAACCTCCTATTCTCTTGATTTCAAAAACCCAACTCCACACACTCTCCTAATGTTCCTACACTCCATCTTTAAGGCATTTCCAAAAATACTTTCAAAAGGTCACAAACCTAAGGTGTCTCTAGTCCTCTCATGGTTAGGGATCCCAAGGACAAGTGATAAGTCAAGAATGACCTCTAAGGTTGTCCATATTAAGATTCCAAACCCTTAACCATTTCCAAAAGCCACTTTCAACAATAAATACATCAAAACGTTTCGAAAATCATGCCTCCAAGGTTTTTGAAACAAGACTTCAAAAATACTTCCAAGTTCTCCGGAGTCATGCCAAAGCATTTTTCCAAACCTCCCTCAAATTGATCCAAAAACATTTTCAAAACACACCACCATCCAATTTCAAGTCAAAACTTCCAAGGCCACAAAGAGTCTTCAACTTCCAAAGACCTCAAAGTGTCTCAAACTTTTTCAAAGACCTCAAAGTGTTTAAACTTTTTCCAAAGATCCCAACGTGTCTTCAAGATTTCCAACGGCCATAATGCGCCTATTCTCCATCGGGCTCTTGCCCGAACTACGAATGACCTGATTCTCGCCAAATGAGATATGTAGGCAACCTAAAATGATGCGGTTATAACTTTTTTTATCAACTCCAATCCCTTTTTCAAAAATTCCAATCAATTCAAAGTTTCTATTCCAAACTCTTTAAAAACCCCCATTATTTTTAAGCTTCTTCCAAAACTTGCATCATGCATTATTCATCCAAAAAGTGATGACTAAACCCCTTTTTCAAAGTTCTAAAGTGGATGTTAAGTGGACAATGGTAGCTGGTTATTCTAGTGAGTGAACAAAGGGTGATTAGACATGTAGGTACCGAAAGGGCGGGGTAGGGTGATGATTTTAGGATATCTTCCCTACACGTAACCAACTCCCGAACTTTAGATTTCTATTTTCGAAAGACCAAAATGGAGTTTTTTTTCAAAAAGGGCTTAAACACTTCAAAAGGTTGCCAAACAACCTATTTTCCTAAAAACCCTCTCTTGAGGGAGTTTTCAAAAACATTTCTCAAAAACTCTAAGTTTAATTTTCAGATTAACGCTTAGTTCTAGGTGCCCTAACTCACCTTTATCAAGTTAGGTGGCGACTCCTATTTTTTTAAAAAACCCTTAGTCAAATCAATCTTCAAACCTAGTCGCACTTGTTCTTCTAGGGGGACGAGTTCTAGTGACAGAGTTCTGTGCTTTAAGGTCTCCGAACCAAAAGGACATTGGACACCCAAAAACCGGAGCGCGACAATGAAGAAATGAGTGCATGTCATACTTTTTGATGAATGAGTAAGGATAGGATTAAACATATGTCCTATTTTTTTATGGATGCTCATGCTGGGATGGAATTGAATGCATGTCATGCTTTCTTGATGAACGCATAGAAATGGATTTTGAATGCGCATCATACTTTTTGATGAATGCACATACATGAATGCATATCATTTTTTTTATGAATGCATATAGATGGATTTTGAATGCTTGTCATATTTTTTTATGAATGCACATACATGAATGAAATTGAATGCACATCATACTTTTTTATGAATGTACAGAGATGGGTTTTGAATGCATGTCATACTTTTTGATGAAAGCACATACATGAATGAAATTGAATGCACATCATACTTTTTGATGAATGTACAGAGATGGGTTTTGAATGCATGTCATATTTTTTGATGAATGCACGTAAATGAAATTGAATGCATATCATACTTTTTGATGAATGTATAGAGATGGATTTTGAATGCATGTCATACTTTTTGATGAATGCATGAATAGATATGGTTTGTACAGGAATTGAAATGAATGCCTATCATACAAGTTAATATAAGTATGGAAATGAATGTACATGTTTAATACATGAACCAAAATTTAATGCATATCATTCTTTTTGATGAATGCATGAACATGTATGATTTATATGGGAATTGAAATGAATCCATGGAGATGGAAATGGACATATGTCTCAGGGTTGGCCCAGAGTTTATATTCAGTTATTATATTTCAAGATCAGGCAGTTTTTGAACTTTTGTCCTCCTCTTGGGATTCCCCTTTTGGGTTCCACCATTTTCTTGTCAGGATGTGATAACACTTGCACCATTTTCAGATATTCGATCCATTGACTCGTTTTTCCCCTCTCTTTATTGTTGAAAAGGAAAACTTTTCTAAGTGGATCTCTCGAGTGACAGCTGATATCGCCCTTTGGCAAAGCAACTTGTAGCTTCCTTCCTCAATTAGAGAAGACTTTGCTTAAGACCATAATGTAGGCTAGGCTTAAAGGTTGTAAGAAATGAGGGATACATAGGCCCAAATCTTTAAATTCAGCGGGGGTTGTATGAACTAGAACCACCTTTTGCAAGGAATGAATTTTGCCCCTGTATTTACCATTCTTTTTAGACGTTGTTCCTTTGTTCCAGCTTATTTAGACTAAGCAATTTTTCTTGATTTAAGAGGACTTTAATTTGGACCGTAATGTGGGTCGGGTGATAGGATATTTGAAAGGAAGGATAAAGGCTCAAAACCTATTATATTTGCTAGGCTCCTAAAGACCCATGATCACCTTTGGCAAGTGGCTCATGCGTTTGTCGTTCTTCTGGACTTTTCTCTTTGTCGGGAAGCTCGCTTCTGTTTTGTTCTTCTATTGTCGTCTTGGATGAATCTATCTTCTCTTGGAAGTCATTATTGCGTTTTGAAATCATCATTGTGTTTGGAAATCATTGTCATTCATCAATTTTTTTTTTTTTATAGGAAGTTTCCTCCTTTCTCTTCCTTTTTTTTTCTTTTTTTGAAAAACTTGCTATTATGTTGGTTCCTACAGATGTCATAAATATTGCATCATCTTGGAGATCATCATTCATTTATTGCGCGCTTTCTTGGAAATCGCCATTCATTCATCGCGCGCTCTGTTGGAGATCACCATCTGTTCATTGTTCATTCTCTTGGAGGGTACTGTTCGTTGCAAGTGTTCTTGAAAATCATCACGCGTTGATGGTTTTGCCTTGACCCAGTGTGGGTGGTGATCATTCGGTCGGCTAAATGATGAGAATGCGACCGGCTTAAGTGGGCTTTGCAAGGGTTATATTTAACTGTATGGTAGAAGAAAAGAAGGCCTCTTTTCATTTCAAGTTGAATTGCTTGGTCTATGAAGCTCTTTCAAAAGTTTAGCAACGCCTTAAAAATGGTAAATGTTAGTTCGCGGATTCAATCCTTGCATGCATTTACCCTAGTGTGGGGGGGGGGGGGGGGAGTGGCTCCTAGTTTGGGCTTTTGAATGGAAATCACCTGCGGCTCTAGTGGGCTGACCAACGGATTGCTTTCTGTTTGAGAGAATGAAATGATGGTTCCCCTTCATTTTGAGGGTTTAGCTACTTGCTGCTTTGCCAGGACATCCTTAGGGGGTCAATCTTTAGACTTCATTGAGATATGTGATTGATCCTCATCTCTCACCCCTTTGTATTTTCCTTCTCTCTTCACTTCTTCTTTTTCTCTCCTCTCTTTTTAGAGTCAGAGACTGTTTCCACTGAAAGTGGTGCTTGTGCTATCCCAACCTCCAAGTTAGGGTAAAACATTTTGAAGGGAAAATTTCTAAAAAAGAACACATAATTCGTGAAGTGCCATGAGACAATGATATAAATATGCAAACTCTAGATCATTTTTATTTGGATGATTTTATTTTCATGCTCAAATTCGAATTGAAAATTGAAAGACGAGTTTGAAAGAAATCCCCCTTTTTTGGAATAAACCCCTCAGACTGGTTTTGGAATCACGCCGGCGTCCTTCAAACTCCATTTGCCGTGTGTGCCATCTAATTACACAAGAATGACTTCAAGAATTTGAGTTATGGTGGAGTGGGAACATTGTGTCAGGGTCATAGCTTTGTATGAATTATAAATTAGGCGGTATACCGGAGGCATTCTATCGGTTTGACTGTGCTCTTAGACTTGAAAAAAAGAAAAACAAAAAGCAGTTAGCATGTGAAGTTGAAGGTTTTATGCAATGCATTGTCCTATGGAGGCCCCTTCTTTGAGGGAATCTAGGCATGATGTTGAGTCCATTTTGGAAGTGGGATTTTAACCCTGTGTGCAATACAATACCTCTTCAGCATGGGCCGGTTGATACTTCTTTGTTTAGAGAATCCTGCCTCCATGGACTGAGAGAGATTTAGGCCTCTCTTGAGATATGATTCTATGTATGCCATGAATCCTTAGGGTTGGAGGAACCCTTAGAGGTTTAGGTAGGTTTGATTAGCATGAGATTGGATCTCTCTACGGTTGGTTCAATGCATAAGAATGCAATGGCTAGAGTTTCTTGGCACTCTTGTCTTGGGATGGATGTTAACGCATGAGCCTAATAGTAATTATATGGACAACATAATGACAATGAATAAGCAATTTAGAAGACCCCATATTTGTTCTTGGTTCACCCTTTGACTCTCTTGGCCTTTGTAGGCTAGGGAGAAGACAATGAGAATGTAAAAAGAAAAACAAAAAGGAGAAGTTAGTGCCTTTAGATTGAAGATTTTTATGCAATGAATGCCCTAGAGGTGCCCCTACTTTGAGAGGGGTACTAAGGATGATGTGTTGGCTCACTTTTGGAGATAGGGGGTTGCCCCTGCATGCAATACTGTACCTGTGCGAGCCTATTCATTCATTCATTCATACATACATTCGTACATTCATTCGATTAAAGTAGAAAGGATAGTTTGATTGCATTTGATTCCTTTTTACATGCAATTGAAAGTACATTTGAAGGGAAGGAGAACATTTTCCTTGGGACCTTCGCCTATTCTATGCTTACATCATGGGATCCTAACTACTCTTAAGTTTTTGGATTCACTTTCTTGAATGGAGGTTGGTAGGAGACCTTGATTTGAATTGCCCTATCGTCTTCTTGGCAACCCTATCTCCATGCGCGAAGAGGGATTAGGGCCCCTCTTTATGAGATGACTGTGATGCATGCCATGAACCCTTAGGGTCTCGCGGTATCCTTAGGAGTTTTGGGTTGGTTTGAATTAGACGAGAAGGTCTTTGAGCCTTTCTCTAGGGGCTGATTGGATGCATGAAGATACAATGACTTGAGTTACTTTGAGAACTCTTGTCTTGAAGTGAGTGTAAGCACCCCATTTTTGACCGCTCGGCAGTCTACACTCCGTCCAGACTTGTTTTCAAGTCATTTTGGGCATATTCCAATCGAAACCAATTCTCTAGGTCCAAATTTCGTCTTTCCATCGCTTCGCGGGCCTGTCAGGCCCAAATAGAGGCAAAATGACCAAAATGCCCTTAGGGGCATTGTCCTTTCTTATTCCAATTCCAATCTCCCTCTCGAGACAGTTTATTCCTCGAGATGGTCCGAGTAACAAAACTACTCACAAAACCGTTAGAGTAGCGGAAATACTCACAAAACCGTTAGAGTGGCGGAAACACTCACAATCCAGGCACGTTTCTTCGGAGACGGTAAGACCCCTTTCCAATCCCTCTCTCGAGACAGTTTATTCCTCGAGACGGTCCGAGTAGCAAAACTACTCATAAAATCGTTAGAGTAGCAGAAATACTCACAAAACTGTTAGAGTAGCGGAAGTACTCACAAAACCGTTAGAGTAGCGGAAGTACTCACAAAACCATTAGAGTAGCAGAAATACTCACAAAACCGTTAGAGTAGCGGAAGTACTCACAAAACCGTTAGAGTAGCAGAAATACTCACAAAACCGTTAGAGTAGTGGAAATACTTACAAAACCGTTGGAGTAGTGGAAATACTCACAAATAGGTCAATATAGGGAATTGGCAACAAATCCCTATGTCACAAATAGGTCAATATAGGGAATTGGCAACAAATCCCTAGGATTCCCTTCTAGAAAACCTTCATTTCCAAAAACGCACTTTCCTAAAACTCTTTCCTTAGAAGCCCAAGTCAAGCCGTAGAACTCACAATTAGGAAACCCTAATCTTTTTCCTAAAAATATGATTTTCAAACTTTGCCCGAAACTTAGATTTCCAAAATCTCTTGTTTTCACATCCAAACGATACACGTTTCCAAAACCTATTTTCTACGTCGATACTATAATTTTCCAAATCTAGGGTTTCTAGAATCTCCTTTTCCAAATCCTTGCCAAATCCTATCTTCCCTTTAGGAAACCGAATCAAATCTCTCCGTTTAGGAAACTAGATTCCATCCTCCGTTTTTGGAAACAAAATCAAACCTCTGCTTTTAGAAACTAAATCCAATCCCTTCCTAATCCAAACCTTTCTTAATTCAATTCCTTCCTAAACCATAAGTTTCCTAAACCTAAACTTTAAACCTTTCCTTAAGTTTCAAAATCCAACTCCTCCCTAATTCAAATCCTTCCTAATCCTCCACTTTCCTAAATCTTAAGTTTCCAAAACTTGAACATAAAAATCTTTCCTAAACTTTAAAACTCAACTTTCAAATCCTTCCTAGTTCAACCCTTTCCTAATTCTACCCCTTTCCAAAATCTTTTTCAAATCCAAGCTTTCAAATCTTGCCTAAACTCAAACCTTTCCTAATCTCAAGATTTTTTAAAACTCTAAAACTTTCTAAATTTCAAATCTTTCCAAATTCAAAACTTTCTAAATTTGAAACCTTCTTAAGTTAAATCTTTCTAAACCTAAAAACTTTCTAAATTCTAAACTTTCCAAAACTTCAAAATCTTCTCAAATCTAAAACTTTTCTAAACTCAAAACTTTCTTAATTTAAGATTTTCTTAAGTTGAAACTTTCTTAATTCAAACATTTCCTAAACTGAAAACTTTCCTTTTTCAAACCTTTCCTAAAACGAAACTTTCTTATTTTCAAAACTTCCTTGTTTTCAAAGCTTTCCAAATTCAAAACTTCCCTTTTTCGAAACATTCCAATTTTCAAAACTTTCCTAAGTTGAACCTTTCTTAAACTAAACTTTCTTAATTTAAAACGTTTCTAAATTCAAACCTTTCCTATTTCGACAACTTTCTAAATTCAAAACTTTTCAATTTTTAAAACTTCCCTAAGTCGAAACTTTCCTAAAATGAAAACTTTCCTAATTTCGAAACCTTCCAAAAATGACACTTTCCTAAATCGGACCTTTCCTAATTCAAACATCTCCTAAAATCCATATCTTTCCAAATCTCTCAAGTCGAGTCAAATCTTTCCGAAGTCTCTTCTCTTTCCTAAGTCTAGGTTTTCTTAAACTTTCTCTTTTTCAAAACAAGTCCAAATCTATCTTTTCAAATCAAAGTCTAATCTTCTTAATTTCAATTTCCAATCTCCTTTTCTAATCTCAAATCAAATCCAATTTTCAATTCAATCTCTTTCTTCCAATCCAATCTCTCTCTACAAATTAATCTCTTTTCAATCGGACTCTTGTCCGAACTACGACTGACTTGATTCCCCCAAAGGGATACGTAGGCAACCTTAATAGGTGCGGTCACAATATTTTTCAAATTTTCAATTCCACCCTCATGGGTGCGGTTTCCAAAATCTTTCCAAATCTCAAATTCCAAACTACTTTCAAAATTTCTATTTTCAAATTTCTACTTTCAATTTTCAAACTTTCCAATTTCAATTCCATCTCTTCAAATTTATTTTCAAATCAAATCAATTTCAAATTAATCTTTTTTTTTTTTCCAAATCTATTTTTCAATTCTCTTATCTTGCACTTGCATATCATGCATCATGTTAGTTTCCTTTCAAGCATTGTTTTTCTAAAAGTGAATAGGATTGGGCAATAGTTAGTTGAAGACTCTCATAGGAATCTAGGGTAGAATGACATGTAGGTACCGAAAGGGCGAGGTAGGGTGATAGCTTAGTGCGTCTTCGCTACACGTAACCAACCTCCGAACTTAGAATCACTGATTTCGAAAGACCAAAAGGAGTTATTTTTCAAAAAAGGGCTAAATGTTTTCCAAAGGTTGCCAAACAACCTGTTTTCTTAAAAACCCTCTCTTGAGGAGATATTTTCAAAATTATTTTCTGAAAACCCTAAGTGTAGTCTTCGGATTATTCTTGATTTTTAGGTGACCTAACTCACCTTAATTAAGTTAGGTGGCGACTCCAAATGTTTTTCAAAAGCCCTTTATTCAAACCTGTTTTCAATTCAAACCTAGTCGCACTCATTCTTCTAGGAGGGTGAGTTCTAACGAGAGAGTACAGCATTTTTCCCGCTTGGGTGAGTATTCCTCGGGCGCGAAAAATCTGGGCGCGACAGTGAGTTCCGATGCATGAGCAGTTATGATGCATGTACATGGAAGCAACAAGAATTAGATAGCATAGCAGGAGGGATTAAACAAAATTTATAAGAAAAAAATAAAGCAGTCGCCCTTTCCTCCTTGATTTTGAAATTGACGCGTGTGTCCTAAATTTGGCAAAGGTTCGGCTATGCATGGGGTGCTACATGAGCTTGAGATTGGGGGTTTACTAATGCTTCCTAAAAAGCTCAGTTCCAGAACCTTCAAACCTCCGGCGTCCACCCCTGAAAGGGTGAACTCCATCTTTGGTTGGTGGTTCGAGCAGGGGAACTATCAAGAGACCATAGGCTAAGAAACTGACACAACATCCGCCCACAGTCAATATACTATTCCCCCTTCTATCTAGAAAGGTAGTAACTGGGTAATATATGCAAGATGCAAATGTAAGTGAGCGCACCAAGTATGTGTGAAATTTTTGAAAATGGAGGAAAGGACCCAACAACACACATCACATCCTGTCCATTCATCACATATATGGCAGTAAATAAGACATGAAATAAAAATGTGAACAAAGGTCCACCTACAAAAGACAAATGCAAAGAGTTAGTAACTTTTCAAAAAACTCAATGCAAGGTAAAATGGATGATTAATGTATGAGCATGTACGTAAGCAATGGATGCAAGTGATAACGTAGATTTAAAAATTGTTTTGGAAAATAAGGCTTGTTTTGGAAACTTGGAAAAATTTGATGAGTGGATAAAACTTGGACAAAGTAATCGGAGATTCTGGGTGAGTGAAGGGTAAAGAGACATGTTAATAGCCTAACCCTCTAAAAGTCCCCAATGGAGTCGCCAGCTGTCGCGCCCCAATTTTTAGGTGTCCAAGGTCCTTTCGGCTCGGAGACCCTAAAGCACGGAACTCTGTCACCAGAACTCATCCTCCTAGGAGGACAAGTGCGACTAGGTTGAAAAATTGGTTTGACTAAGGGTTTTTCAGAAAAATGGAAGTCGCCACCTAACTTGAATGAGGTGAGTTAGGGCACCTAAAGCTAAGTGTTAATCCAAAGATTAAACTTAGAGTTTTTGAAAATGATTTTGAAAGTTCCCTCAAGAGAGGGTTTTTAGGAAAATAGGTTGTTTGGCAACCTTTGGAAATATTTAACCTCTTTTTGAAAAAAACTCCATTTTGGTCTTTTAAAAATAGAAATTTATAGTTCGGGGGTTGGTTACATATAGGGAAGATATCCTAAGATCATCACCCTACCCCGCCCTTTCGGTACCTACATGTCTAATCACCATTTGTTCACTCACTAGAATAACTGGTTACCATTGTCCATTTAGTATCCACTTTAGGATTTAAAAAAAAAAGGGTTTTAGTCATCACTTTTCGGATGAATGATGCACGATGCGAGTTTTTAGAAGAAAGTTTGAAAATAATGGGGTTTTAAAAGAGTTTGGAATGAAAATTTTGAATTGATTGGAATTTTTGAAAAAGGATTGGAGTTGAAATAAAAGTTATAACCGCACCATTTTAGGTTGCCTACGTATCTCATTTGGTGAGAATCAGGTCATTCGTAGTTCAGGCAAGAGCCCGATGGAAAATAGGCGCATTAGGGCCTTTGGAAGGTTTGAAGACACTTTGGGGTCTTTGAAAAAGTTTAAGACACTTTGAGGTCTTTGGAAAAGTTTAAGACACTTTGAGGTCTTTGGAAGTTGAAGACTCTTGGAGGTCTTTGGAAGTTGAAGACTCTTTGTGGTCTTGGAAGTTGAAGACTCTTTGTGATCTTGGAAGTTTTGACTTGAAATTGAATGGTGGAGTATTTTGAAAATATATTTGGATTAACTTAAAGGAGTTTTGAAAAAAAAAATGTTTTGACATGATTCAAGAGAACTTGAGGTGTTTTTGAAGTCTTGCTTTGAAAACCTTAGAGGAATGTTTTGATAAATTAGTTTTTGAAAGTGGTTTTTGGAAATGGTTAAGGGATTGGAATCCTAATATGGACAACCTTAGAGGTTGTTCTTGATTTATCACCTTGTCCATGGAATCCTTAACCATGAGAGAGGGGGGGGGGGCGTAGGGACACCTTAGGTTTGTGACTTTTTGAAATCATTTTTGAAAATGTCTTGAAGATGGAGTGTAAGGACATTTGAAGAGTTTATGGAGTTGATTTTCTGAAAACAGGAGATTAGGAGGTTTTGGAAAAATGGGTTATGAGGATAGTTTAAAATTGAGTGATCATTTAGCAAAGGATTTGAGAGTTGGATCCTTGAAGTGTACTAACCTAGGTTGGGTTGGCCTAGGGTTAGGGGTGACCTAAGGTTAACTAACTTGGGTTAGGTTAACCTAGGGTGAATGAACTAGGGTCAAGTTAACCTAGGGTTGGTTAACTAGGGTCAAGTCAACCTAAGGTTGGATAACTAGGGTCAAGTTAACTTAGAGTTAGACAACTAGGGTCAAGTTAACCTAGGGTTGGATAAATAGGGTCAAGTTAACCTAGGTTAGATAACTAGGGTCAAGTTAACTTAGGGTTGGATAACTAGGGTCAAGTTAACCTAGGGTTAGACAACTAGGGTCAAGTTAACCTAGGGTTGGATAACTAGGGTCAAGTTAACTTAGGGTTGGATTGGAAAATGGTTTTGGAAGTTAGTTTAATGCACTTTTGGAAAGAGTTTTGAAAAACAAAACATGTTATGCAATGGACTTTGGTGGACAACCCTTTGGAAGATCATTTCCTTGAAAATTTTGACTCTAGCCAAGAGTATGGTTTATATGGTTGGTGATTGGAGACCATTCTAAGGAAGGTTTCCTCATGGCCATTACAATCTTTATCTTGACAAGAGTGGGGGTTTCAAAAATTAACATAATGATGGCAATTTTTGAAAAATCATTTTTGATGCAAAGATGGAGAGAATGCATTTTTGAAAATTGTCTTTTGAGAACGATTTTGAAAACTAGTTTTGAAGGGAAACATTCCATCAAAAGAGGGTTCATATGGCCAACAAAAGGGAGACCACTAAAGAGAGGGTTCCTTGGGGCCATTCCAACCACTATACTCGAAAGAATGGAAATCTTGAAAATTAGAGAAATGGAAAGCAACCTTTATGCAAGTTAAAATGCAATGATACCAAAATGAGAGTTAGGGGCTAATAGGGGTTTTTCTAAGCTTCAAGGAGCCAACTATTGGACCAATTTTTGGAAGAAATATAAAGTTTGGAAATGACATGGAGTTTTAAGAGAAATATAAGCACCATAGAACATGACAACAAGCATAAAATGAAGTCAAGCATGCAAAACATGATCAAAATAGTAATATGCAAGGGGTCATGATTACATACAAGGCTTTTAGGTTACACCACATAAACAAGCGGCTCCTAGGCCATACTATCTTAAAGTAGGCTAGTAAGAGGTCCCCCTACATGGTGACTCTCACTTGCTTTCCTCTAAGCATGATCTAAGAGCCCTCTTGGCTCAAGCATGTAAGAAAAGGAGGGTTGAAGATGGGGATTAAAATAGAGAATAGCCTAAGTAGGCTAGAAGGGGGAAGAGAAGAGTGGGGAAAAACACAAATGTAAAAGAAATACCACCTTTTGCCTTCAACACACTTGTAGTCTTCAATGGATGTCTTGATTGGAGCTTGAATGACTTTAAGAAGGCTTGAGGGGTTGGAATGGAGTGTGTAATGGTGTATAAGGCCTTGTAGGTGAAGTGTATGGGCTTGAGAGGGGTAGAATCTGGCCTAAGTGTTGGAGCGGTGGAATATATGTAAGGATTCGAGATTCTGGAGTGATTTCAGCAGGGCTTCGCATCAATTTTGGACTTGGAATATGCAAAGGGGGAGGCCTTTATTTATAGGCAAAACTTTCGAACACTAGCGCATGTAGGACATGCGCATGTGTAAAATTTACACAGGCGCATGTGCTACATGCGCGGGTACTATTCCACTAGAAGAACGCCACGTGGCACCCATTGTACTGACTCAATCTCAACTGTTGATCAAAATTTGATTGATCTGATCAAAATTTGGGCTCATGTAGCATACGCTCCGCCATCGAAAAGGTTCGTTTAACTTTGCCTCGATAATTGAGCCAACCGGGAAGGTTTCGAGGGAATCGGTTGCACCCACGATGTTCTCCTAGTGTTTCTCGTGAACTTTCATGTTTTTGAAAAGTTTGAATTGTGTTCGGAAGCGTGGGATATTGTCTCGGGAAGCGTGCATAAAAGGACATCTTTGCGGAGCGTCTGTGATACGCTTCGTGGGTGTTCGAAAGTGGCCATTTTAGTGCTATGTGATCGAGGCCTTCGGGAAGCGATCCTTTCGATCGAACCGCACCGATGGAAAGTACTCTGGAAATACTTTTGGGAATTCCCAAATTTACGCATTTATCAAGTTGTTTGACAGTGCGTATTGATTAGGGAATCGGGGAAAAAGTCAATCTTGGTGGAACGTCTGCGAAATGCTCCAAGTGTTGTCAAAAGTAGCAGTGTTTGAGCTATACGATGAAGGGCTTCAGGAGGCGATCTATCCGATTGAGCCGTATCGATGGAAAGATCTATGAACGAGCTTTCAAGAATTCCCTGATTTACGCATTTCTCAAGTCAGTTGATGGTGCGTTATAACTAGGGAATCGGGAGAAAAGACAATTTAGGCGGAGCGTCTGCGAGACGCTCTAGGGGATTTTTATCGAGTCGTGAGCATTTAATGTCGTATGGTCCTTTTCGGGTTAAACAAGGGTGTGTGGTGAAACCCTTTACTCGAAATCTCAGGACTAATGCTGTCTCGGGGCATGTTTGGATTGTTAGGGGCAAAATGGTCATTTTGGGCCAGGATTGGCTGGAAATGGTTAGAAATGGTTTGGTGTGTTGTGTTAAGCGTGTAAGGTTGTTCAGGGACTGTTTTGAGAGAGTCTTTTACCGTTTGGCAGGGTTTGTGTAGTGTTGAGGTGTTCAGGGGCAAAATGGTCATTTTGACTGGAGTGGTCCAGAATAGGATTGGATTTGGACCAAATGGCGTGCGGGGGATGCCTAATGGTTTAACAACATTTTGGAAGGATGAACTTATCGTTTTGAGGGATTTTGAACTTTTTCAAAACATGCCTGGAGGCCCAAGGGGCGGGTTTGGTCATTTTTCACCGAGTCAGGCTAGCAGGCGCTGGTGTTGACCTAGGTGTTGGTTCCCGAGACCGCCCGGTCTCGGAAAACTACCTTTGCGGTGTTGGTCTCTAAGAACGCTCGGTCTTAGAAAACTACCTGTAAGGGTGGTGTTGGTTCTTGGGAACGCTTGGTCCTAGAAAGTTACCTGTAATGGTGGTGTTGGTCTTTGAAAACGCTCGATCTCGGAAAACTACCAAATGATGGACATTCTATGTTGGCAGGCTAGCAGGCGCTAGAAGTCAACCGTCTGAAACTTGATGAGGTGTTGGTCCCCTAGATCGCCCGATCCCGGGAAGCTACCTGGATGGCGTTGGTTTTCGGGACTGCCTAGTTCGGAAAGCTGCCTGGAATAATGGTGCTTATGGCTCCAACGGGTCCTTGTGGACCCGAGAAGCGACCAGTTGGTTGGATTGAAGACCGAAAGACTCATCTTGAACCTACATGTGTTGCAATGTTAGAAAACTGAGCCCGGTCGGCCAGAGATTACCGGGCAGGCAAAAATGGGGTGCTTACAGGAAGCGTACTCGTTTGTTCCATGATCTTGAATCCGAAGAGAAACAATCCAGTCCTAAAATCAAATATTATATTAGCTTTATGTCTTTCTCTCTGTCTCCAAACTCCTAACGATGGATCTCTATGAATAGAATACTGTCAGTTGTGGGAAGAGATGTGACTTAGCCCATATATATTAAATCCTAATGGACCCTCCCATAAAGGGCTCCTTAATAGGTTCTCTTAAGCTCACACTATCCGTTTATCCACATCAAATAATCAATAGGTGCACACAAGCCCAATCCATATTGATCACCTCTTTATTGGGCCTATTCCGTATGTCTCAACTTAACTTGGGTTCAACCCGTTTTATTAAAACTAAAACCAATTAATGTGTACTCTCAATTCAGAAAATTCTAACATTCTCCTACTTGAGCAAACATTAATTGTTGTTATAATTTTGAAAACCTTTTAAAAAAAAAAGACTCTCGAGTTGAAAACAATAAAAACTGTATGTGGCCACATTTTGAAAAACCAAGTAAAGTTAAGAGACAATACCTAAAACAATCTGGTCCAATAAAACAATCAATATCGAATCAAGGTAGTTAATACACGATCAATTTTTTTAAGACTACTCATGATCACAAATACCAATCTCCTCATCGACATATATCAAATGTGATAGTGTGGTGAAAAATAACACTCCTTAAGTGATCTCATAAATTTGCTATTCCTCCATCAGTTCTCAAATTCTCTTTAACTGTATGGTTAATTGCAAGTTTGTCCAAGGCTTCATTTTCTATTAATGACGTTTTGTATTCATTAAATGGTGTGAGGAGGTGCTTTTTTTTAATGGTTAAGGGTGTTGCTTTATTGCTTACGGTAGGTAGAAGTGCTTTAGTGTTTGTGCTAGTTTCTCATTAGCAGTAACACTAGTTGTGGTAAAGGTGTAGTACAGGTTATCTTACCTGGATTTTATTGTAGTGGTGTGGCTTGTTCTGGGTGTTGTTCGCAGAGGAATAGGCCTATCCCCTCTCTGTACTTAGTGTTTCATATTAATATAGTTTCTCTTTTTGCTGTTTCAAAAATTAAAAAAAAAAAAACATTAGAAGATGAAATCATACTATACATTTAAATGGTCCTTCACTAGTCAAGTATAGGTGATTTGTTAGATTCACAATTGTTATCAAGAGTTCATCTACAAGTTTATGAATACGACTCTATATATGAGCTCTCACTTTTATTTTTCATCTTTTAATTGTTTTCATAGTAAAAAGAAAAATCTCTTAGTGTGATACTAGGGACTTGGATTGAATAATGACTCATTCGGCTTAATGCTCATATGAATCTCAAAATGCTATAGGACCGACCATTGGAAATAATGCTCATATGTCTAAATTATTGTATAAGCAATTTGAATTAACCTATTTTACCAACTTATAGCCACCATTGTCCTTAGAATATTGGGTTTCTAGAGAAATTTCAATACAAGCAAATTGGTACTACTATCTTCTTCAATAGACCCAAAATTTTTCAAAACTGCAAACATTTTGCATTAGGTGTATGATGTTCTTATCTACTGGTCATCCTTTGCACTTCCAAACATTATACACATAACACATTACATATGAGTGACAAGTTGGACTAGCAGCAGCATGCAGTTTTCCTCTAATAGGAACAAAACTAGGATTTTGTGGTCAATAAAAATATACAACTAATTACAAGCTATATTTAGCATACAAGAATAAGATATAACATTCATTCAGTCTTAGTCAACAAAAAAAATTATATGTAATATATATCAACTGATTTATATATCAAAGTGGCACTCGATGACTCTTCATATCACAAAATCCATTTTTCGTGGCCGTGAACCATTATTCACTTGACAAACTTTTTAGGCCCATACATATGGGGTGCAAGCCTTGGTCGTGGGTGCACCATAAGGGGTGTGGCCCGTTGTAAGGTCAGTCCATAGGCTTCATCCATGTTCACCTTCTCGGCCGATTGTCCCTCAGGCAAGTCCCAATTGAAGGCATGGACCAAGGTTGCAGTAAGCAGCTGGACCATGCGCAGCCCTAGGCTCATCCCAGCACATATCCGACGCCCTGCACCAAATGGTATGACTTCAAAATCATTTCCCCTAACATCAGCATTGGGCTTTTCACCACCGGGCAAGAACCGTTCAGGCCGGAACTCTAGTGGCTCAGTCCATGCATCAGGATCACGGGCAATTGCCCACACATTCACGAGAAGAGTCGAGCCCTTCGGAATGAAGTAGCCGTTGATCTCACAGCTTTCGGATGCCATCCGAGGCAAAGAGAGTGGTGTTGACGGGTGGAGCCGAAAGGTTTCTTTGATGATGGCTTGGAGGAAGGTTAATTGGGATAGGTCAGATTCAGTTACTAGCCGGGCTGGACCGACAACTGAATCGAGCTCTCGTTGGGCTTGGGCTAGGATTTTTGGGTGGCGGACGAGTTCTGCTATGGCCCACTCAACTGTGCTAGATGATGTATCAGTTCCTGCTGTGAACAAGTCCTGTAATAGGTCATAATCACGTTAGCATAAAAGTGTGATTGAATAATCCAATGCAATAACTTGACTAATACTATATAAGGAAAAACAAGATAAGAAAATGCCTAAACAAAGGAAGACACCAACTTAAAAAGGCAACGGAAAAGGAAACATAAATGAACAATCCATTCTAAAACCCGAAGGCAGAATGATCGAGTACTTGAAGACTGCACCTCCTAAAGCTTAGTCATGCTCATTCATGAATTGTCCCTTTTTTCCCAAAACAAATAACAACGCTAGAGAAATAGAAAAATTATACCTAATTTTTGTACATAATAATGTATGAGAAATGGGGCCTTTCACTTTAAAACGAAAATTTTTTTTTCTCACTTTCCTATGATTAGATATAAATAAAACATTTCTAATTTTATTACACTTTAATGACTTTCTAGGCCCCATCTAGATAGTGCACACAAATGGTTAGCTAGAATACCATCACCCCATTCATTTTCAATAGGACATCTAACCGACTTTTGACTCTATTAAGGGGCACATAATAAAAGTAGGCCCAATCATACTAATACAGGTTTTTTTTCAAGAAACATATTGGACATTTGGATGGCTTATGTATTCCTCAAAAGAAAAATACAGATAATCTATCTATATAACTACAGGCAGCAACCCTTGTAATGTCAATCAATTGTTTGATCTTTCCTCTTGGAAAGCACCTATTTCACAATTTGGGGAACAACAAAAATCCAACACAATATGCACTTATTTTTATGAAAAAAATATCTCAAATTTACATATATTCTATTAAAAACTAGGGGAAAACTTTGTGAAAAAAACACTACTTTTACAATCAATTATTTCATTTTTTTTTTTTTTGTTCCGAAATCAAATTCATTTGAGTTTCTTATTTTACACAAATTTCATATCTTGAATCGATATTTTTTGTTCGGTTATCCCTCTTCTCATCTTGGAAAAAGCTTATTATATAATTTGATTTCCTACGAGTTTTATAAAATTATATAATTTTATAATTTGATAAATCTCATGTGGACTCCACAGAGAAGAGTTCAATTGATTTTTTGATGGAATGCCATATGAATACATAAGCATGTCATCCACGATCCCTTTCATGACCAACTTTACTCAGCTTTGCACTCACAAGAGCTATTAAGAGTCAAGTGCAATTAATGATTTGAAAACACGAATCCGCATGTAGGCCTTATATGAGTTTAATAATTCAGTTCGGCGGGAAAAAAAGAAACAATATTGAGTTTTATGCCAGGGAAACTTAGGCCGCGTTTGGTGTGGTACAAAAACACTTTTTTAACTGTCAAAATCTTTTAACTGAGTTCAGGTGATATGTTAAAAGCACTTTGAAATGAAGAGAGACGTGCTTCTTGATAAAGGACTTTCCAACTACTTTCGTAGAAGCACTTCTCCAGAAGTCATCGCACCGCGACATAAACACTTGGCCTAGTGGTTAACTAGAGATCCACGTCGTGAAAGTAACATCATTTTCTATATACGCACAAAATAGAGAAAAATACGACAACATAATAAAGACAAAAGGAATGCAATCAAAGAAATACCCTAATAATTTTTTTTAAAGTTTACTAATATAATATTAAAATGGCAACTTGTCAATTTTTTTTAATGTTTTTCGACTTCATGATCTAAGAAATTACTGCAAGAATATATCTAAGGTTCATAGACAAATTCAACTCCAATATTCTAAGGGATACAAAGTCAAAAAGAGTTTTTGATATTTAGATCTTCTCATATCATGGAGGATCTAGGTCAACTAATTACCATTTTCATATACAGTTGGAGACTGACCAAAAATATAGAGTTTTCTACAGAAATTTCATCAGAATTATATGCAGTGGTATTCCTAAAATTATAAGAAACATTATGAGTTTTTTTCTTTGAAATTAAAGGACCATAATAGCCAAAATAATTTAGAACAAAATTTTACATATAAAATCTATTTGTATAAACATTATAGTATAAAGTTTTAAACAATGTCAATTTACATAGGTATGCTGTGTTCGATCAAGAATTTGATGAATAAAAAGGTAAGAGAAAAGAATATATGAAATTATATCATATCTTTAGTTGTTAGACATAATAGAAGGTAAAATACCATAAAATAAAAATAAAAAATAAGTAAGAATCCTCCCCTTTTTTTTTTCTTTTTCCTTTAATAAATTCCAACTCCAAACATAACCTAACTAATAGCATGCATGCTAGAATGTTATAAATTTTTTTGCTATAATACCAAAAGTACTTTTAGACTTCTTGTGGTTGTAGTTTTTTTACCTGTTTAAAAAATAAAATTATATATATATATATATATATTTGTTTAGATATACTATATATTATTAGAGAAGGATTTGAATTCTCTATATTCCATAATTTAGAATAAAAAATTTTATTCTATTGATTGAGATATTGACATAGTTAATATAAAAATAAAAAGTTCAAATAAGTTTATTTAAAATTTATTTAAAAATAAATAATTTATAATTATATATATACAAAATAAATTTTAATATAAAATGACATAATTTTAATAAAATATGTTATATAATTATACCTAATTTATTAATTATAAAGTGAAGATTTCTATTACAACTCATAGGATTAAAATAATCCAAATGCAGGGCAAATCTATGAGAGAGCACCAAAAGCAAGGCAAATCCATGAGTGAGAGAGAGAGAGAGAGAGAGTACCAAGAGCAGGGCTTTGATTTCGGTGTCAGTGAGCTTCCCCCCCTCACCGTCAGCATCATCCTTGAGCGAAATGAGGGTGGTCAACAAGTCAGCGTGGTGAGTTTGGGCCTCGGCACCAGCAGGGCTGCTGATATTGTGCTCGTCGATGATGGTGTTAAGGAAGGAGTCGAACCTGGAGTGGAGCTTCTTCATCTTGCCGGCGACGCCCTGGAGGTCCAGCCACTCGAGGCAGGGGACGAAGTCGCCGATGTTGAAGACCCCTGCGAGGACCATTAGCTCCACCACCATCTGCTTGAACTCGTCGGCCTTGGGGTCCCCGCCCCCGCTGCTTCCATCACCGAACACCCTCCGTCCCAGCATCACCCGCCCCAGCGCGTTGGTAGTGCACACGTTAAGCAGCTGCCCCAGGTTCCCCGCTGCCGCTTGTCCCGCACTCGCCAGCGCCCCTGTCAGTATCGCTATCTCCTCCTGCAACAAGTATACATACATATATCTATCTGCGTATTTGTTTTGCAAAACAAATGCATGAGTGCGTGTGAACCTCTGAGAGAGAGAGAGAGAGAGAGAGAGAGAGAGAGAGAGAGACCTGGCGGACGTGACGGAAGTCATCCAAGGCCTTGGCGGAGAAGAGGTGGACGGAGCAGATTTTCCTAAGCATGCGCCACCGTGGACCATACGGTGCAAACACAAGGTCCTGATAGTTGTAAGCAATATGCTTAGCACCGGAGTTGGGCGGACGGCTTGAGAAGTTGGCATCATGGATCTTCAAGAACTGTGCTGCCACAGACGCCGACACCGCCACCACCACGTGGACGGACCCAAGCCGAAGGTGCATGAGGGGCCCGTAGGTCCTAGCCATGGCGGCGATGGAGTGGTGGGGCATGGTGCCTAGGTGGGGCAGGTTTCCGATGACCGGCCATGGTTTTGGTCCCGGTGGTAGTGGCAGTGGGTGACGTTTAAGGAGGGTGCGTAGGTTGAGGAAGCAATATAGTAAGAAACCAACGACCAAAGAGTATAGAATAAGAGCCAACGAAGTCATGTTTGGTGTCTAGAGTGACTATTCTTTCAGCCAAGACAGAGATCATATATAGGGCTTACATACATAGAAGGGGTAGATATGGAAGAGAGTGTAGATTGAAACTCTGATACCTACCACAACAACCAAAATTATCTAGTTGTATGGAAATTCTATTGATTTTTTTTCACAGAATTTTATACCAAAATAATATAGTTATTATAATTTTATAATTATAAATTATTATGACGATTATTTTATTTTAAATTTTGAGACATATTATTTTGTATAAATTTTTTGTTTATATAATATTAATCTAATTCTATTAGAGGATCACGTGGCCCTCTTTGATTCTCTTACAATACAGTGGTCTATTCTAATAGACGGGTGCGGTTGGTCTGTTCATAACTCGTCGTATTACGCCCCGGGGGGGTAATAATATTATCCTAATTCTATTAGAGGATCACGTGGCCCTCTTTGATTCTCTTACAATATAGTAGTCTATTCTAATAGATGGGTGCGGTTGGTCTGTTCATAACTCGTTGTATTACGGAAGGAGGGTATAATATTATCCCAATTCTATTAGAGGATCACGTGGCCCTCTTTGATTCTCTTACAATACAGTAGTCTATTCTAATAGATGGGTGCGGTTGGTCTGTTCATAACTCGTTGTATTACGCCGGGGGTAGATGGGTGCGGTTGGCCTGTTCATAACCCGTTTCATAACTCGTTGTATTACGCCCCCGGCGGGGGGGTTGGGTGGTGGGGTAGATGGGTGCGGTTGGTCTGTTCATAACACGTTGCATCTTTCTTTCTTTTCTAAAAGTAGTGCAATTTATGGATCTGTTTGAGCAATTATAACCTCGCGCCGGGGGAAGGGAAGTGTGAATGGGTGCGGTTGGTCTGTTCATAACACGTTGCATCTTTCTTTCTTTTCTAAAGTAGTGCAATTTATGGATCTGTTTGAGCAATTATGACCTCACATCGAATGCATGGTGGTCGCTGCAAATTTGGCCACCTCATCAATTGTAGATTCATACATTAATAATGGGGGACCTGATTTCAGTTGATTTTCATGTGAGATTTTCACCATTAGATCTTCACAGATTACAATCTTTATCTATGGTTACACGGGTATCTTCATGCTTAATTTCTAAATTTCTGATATCACAGAAAGGTTATATATAAAATCACTGTAGAATTATGTGAAGGCGGCAGTTTTATAGCTAGTAGACTTTCTATAAAAAAAAAAAAAAAAAAGAGAGAGCAATGATGTACATATAAAAAATTTGTCGAAATTAATATACATATAAATTTTTTTATACAAATGATGTGGATGTTTGTGAGTTTATCACTTTAAAACAAACAACTCTTAAAGATGCTTTTAGTTATAAAACTATCAGTATCACATCATTTTGATGTAAAATTTTATACAAAAATTTTAAAAGAGTAGCATTTTTTGCAAAATATTTATGTCTAATTTCTCTAGTTATATAGCATTACTTGCTAAAATTAAGGCCTCATGGGTAATTACATAGAGTCAATGGCCGGCCAGGAATTTGGGGTAGGGGGGCCGAAGGAGGAAATTTTTTTTAGCAATATCGTTATCGCAACTATATATCAACCAATATGACACTTGGATTTACATTTTATAGTGGGATATCCACATATAAGGAAAGTAAAAATCATAACGAATGTAGCACATACAAATAAAAATACTATATTCGATCTCATTAAAAATAATTTCTAGAATCATATTTTATCAAAAAAGTAATTTTTTACAATAGAAATATTAAATAGCGACTATAATTCACATTAATCGAATATGGAATAAAAGAAGACTGTTATAAGATAAAATGCTTATATATCAATATAGCAATATTTTTTTTCAAAAAGAAAGAGCTGTTAGGTTCAATATTGCTCCATATGCACAACAAATGTTAAAATAGGATAGACAATAATAGTGGTCATTTGAATAAAGAAAATGCTACTCCTACAATAAATTCATACATAATTTGCATACAAAATAAAGTGACAGTGCCTATTTTGTAATTAAAAGTTATTATGGTTAGTATTTGTTTTGAAGTGAATGACTCTCATTAAGACACACCCCTTTGTATAAAATTTTTGTACGAATTTTTTACTTGTATAGCATTACCCTCTGAATAAATACTAAAGGAAATCCAAAGATTAATGAATAAGGAACAAAAAAAAATCAAGATATTCAAATTATGAAAGGTTACATGCCCAAAAGAAAAATGTTAGACTGAGTAAAATGTTAGGACAAAATTTAAAGGCGCAAGGAAAAATTATTCAGATTTAGAGAGGAGAAAGATAAAATTACTTGAGTTTTTTGGGACTCACTTACCTATTCTATTATAAATATTCAAAACTACATAAAGTCTAAGGAAAATTTTTAAAAGTTAGAGAGGCCAAGTTACCTATTCTATCATAAATATTTAAAACTACATGAAGTGTAAGAAAAATTTTCAAAAGTTAGGGGACTAAGTTACCTATCCTATCATAAATATTTAAAACTATGTGAAGTGTAAGAAACATGTTCAAAAGTTAGGAGACTAAGTTACCTATTCTATCATAAATATTAAAAAATACGTAGGGTCTAAGAAAATTATTTGGCCCCCGCCAGCCCCCTGTGGTTCAGCCAGTGCATAAAGTTGCTTTCATTGTAGCATTTTCCAAACAGTCTCGTCGCAAATAGTTTTTATTTACTTTTGATATGACATTTTCACCATTAAATCTTCAAATAATATTGTTTTTATCTATGGTTTACCCGTTATCTTGGTACTAAAACTAAAAATTTCTGATCTTTTAAAGTTATACAAAAAAATCCATCTAGAATTATGCGAAGATGGCAATTTTAACTAAGAGATTTCTGAAGAATTTTTATTCCACAGTGAAAACCTGCTATTCATTCATATCATTCTATCAAAACTTTCTTATAATTTCTCTTTTTCTATAATATCACTCGCAAAAATTAAGAACCCTATGGGAAATTACATAGAGTTGTTTTTACTGTAGCATTTTCTACATTTTATATGGTATTTTGTTACCATCATTGTTTGGTTTATGCTTGGTTATTTTGATAGGTAATTTACTTACTATGAGCCATCTAGGAAATGTAAATTCTGTTCTTATAAAGATTTTATACAAAAAAACTATATCAAAATGATATGGTAACAGTATATATAAAATTATGAATCAACATTATGGGTGACGTATATTAAAATAAAAGGACTACAAATATCATTCTGTAAAGTTTTGTACAATTTGATTGCAACAATGACAATTTTGTAATTAAAAACTATTATAATAAATATTTTATTTTGATGTGAAAAGTTTTCATTGATGTACATCTTTTTTATTAATATTTTTGTTTATATAGCATTATTCTAATTTTATTGAAAGATTACGTGGCCCTCTATTCTCTTATGACTACCGTGGGGCTAATCTAATAAGTGGGTGTGGTTGATATGTTCAAAACTTACTGTATTACTAGAATGGGAGGAGAATTTGTGATCCTCCACGAAGATGGAAATAATAATTCTTCCTAGAAGAAGAGCTCCCCATTGTTGTGTGGTGTATCTATTTATATAGGAATGGCAGGTAAGATACTAAAAGCTATTAGGACTGTTAATAGCACTGTGGCAAAAAAAAAAAAAAATCTAAAATTGCATATATCTTTCTTTTATAAACTAGTTCAATTTATGAATAGCACTTATGCTCCTACCATTAAATCTTCATAGATTATAATCTTTATCTATGGTTACACGGGGTTGAATGTGATGATATGTCAAAAGAGAGGTTTTCCACAAATACTATTTTTGTATTAATGGACCCTCTTACGTCTATTCACATTAACCAAGAAATGATCAGTAATCAAATTAGAAAAAAAAAACAAATCTAACCCAATTGTCAAAACATTGAAAATACTTCACATTCACGTATGACTTTTTATTATACTTCATGCAAAGTGAAAAATATTTTAAAATTAGTTGGAAATCAATACATACACTCCTGTATATCCATCTCAAAGGTGTACCAACTACGAAGGGTGTGAATGTGATGACATGTTAAATGCGTCACCATCCATGGAAGTACTCCTACCTACCTACGTGCATTATGACAATGCTGTTTAGCTGTGTGCATGCGTGGCAGTGGGCTTTCCACACACACACAAAACAAGGGGCTACAAATATATGTGTATATATATTTGCAGGCTCCCCTAACTACCTACGTGTATGTATGACAATGCTCATTTAGTGTGCATGCGTAGCAGTGGGCTTTCCACACACACAAAAATAAGGGACTACAAATATATATATACATACATATATGTATATATATATTTGCAGGCTCTCCTAAGTACCTACGTGGATGTATGACAATGCTAGTTGTGCATCCGTGGCAGTGGGCTGTCCACACACACAAAACAAGGCACTACAAATATATTTGCAGGCACTTCTAATATTTTTGTTTCTATAACAGTTATTAAAAAACTCTATTTATTAAGAAGAGAAATACGCTTTATTTGACAAAGGAACGTAGAAGAGCATTTTCCATTCAGGTAGTTTGGTAGAACTTTTTTTTAAGTTTTTTTAATTTTATATTTTAAATTTATAAGAAAAAAATTAAATTTATTTACTTTTAACAAAATAAAATAAGTAGAAAAGTAAAATTTTTTTAAATTTTTAATTTTTTTACTTATAAGTAAAAAAAAAAAATAGAGCCAAAAAAAGGTTTAAAAAAAGTCCAACCAAATGGGCTCTCAGTCACATCAGTATGCACTAAAATTATTATTGTTTTCTTTTCTTTTCTTTTTTTTATTTTTGGTGCTAGGAAAATGCTGGATTGCAAAAACAAAAAGAAACGAAAAAGAAAAGAAAAAAAAAAAATCAAAACAGTACTAGGCTGGCCTGTTAAACATGACTCCAACTAGATCTATATAGAGTAAGGGGCCCAAACCAGCTGGGGGTCTATCAAAAAGTACCAAGGCCACATTGAGATTAACTCCTAAATTTGCCAAAAATTTTGCATAGTTATTCCTCTTCCTTAGAGTGTGCTTGAAGTTACACTCGTTGCTTCTAGCTAGGAACTTGCAGTCCTCAATCAAGGTTTTCAGGGGGGTGGGGGGAGTACAGGTTGCTTGATCTTCTATCAAGTTGATGGCATATTGAGAATCAAACTCAGTGGTGACACCCCTCCAAACACCTTTCTTGATGATAGTTAAACCTCTGAAAATAACCCAAAACTCAGCTTCAAGGCTAATAGCTTTCTCAATGTTCTCAACAAATCCAGAGATCCAATGACCCTGATCATTCTTGAATAATCCATCGTATCCAGTTGGCCTTGGACAACCTTTAGCACTCTCATTTGCATTTAGCTTTATGGTATTTGCATAAGGAAATGACCATTTTATTAGTCTATCTGTTCAAACTACTCCAGGAACAATCCTTTTTGTAAAGGCTTCTTCAACTTCTCTAGCATAATTGATGATATGCAAACAAGATTAGTAGGTCTACTCTGATTATCAAACATTTGCTTATTCTTTTCTTTTCAGATAAACCAAATGATGACCATGAATAAGACATTCCAAGGGATACCAGCCTAGTCAGGAATATTATTATCCCTTAAGTTACCACTAAGCCATTGGGACAGATCCAGGTTGTCACCTCTTTGAATTGAACCAAGGGAAATGAAGTTGACCCAAATATCCATGCTTTTAGGACAATGTTTAAGAATATGAAAGGTGTCCTCAACAGGATGGGAACGCCTCTCACAAGTAGCAGTATCAGCCATATTCCTGGAATTTCCAAGCTTGTTGGAAAGAAGTATATCTTGCAAAGCAAGCCAAAGAAACCCTTTGAGCTCCTGAGGAATCATCAACTTCCAAACCCAATAAAAAATAATAGTTTTCTCAGGTTTGTTATCATCATTAATAGTAGAGTAAGTAGAACTAGTGATGAATTGACCATTAACAACATGGCCGCATCCCATGGTATCAGGGAAACTGGTGAACTTGGGAATGAAAATTTTAAGAGTAGTAGATTTGATATGAAGGGACAACTCATGTTCAACAAAACTGAGATCCAAATTACCATTGCTATTAATGAAATTACTAACATGAGCATTGTGATCCTAATGATTGCCAAAGATTAGGGAATTGATAGTATTATGACCACACCACTAGTCATCCCAAAAGGAGACCCTACTTCCATCACCAATAGTTCATTTAGCACATTTACGAATAATACCTCTAGTCTTGATTATGCTTTTCCAAACATGGGAAACCGTTCTATTGCATGGCCTATTAGAACCTATTAGTTCTAAGATACTTATCCCTTAGAACTTTAATCCAAGAAGCATTCAAATTTTGAGCAATTTTCCATCCAAGCTTGGCCAGAATAGTAAGATTTTAATCTTAGCCTTCCTAAGACCTAAACCACCTCTTCTTTTTTTGGTACAGATTTTATTCCAATTAACTAAATGGACCTCTTCCTATTCTCACTGGTGCTTCCGTAGAGGAAGTTTCCATTGATGATATCAATTCTGTCACAAACAGAGATAGGGAGAGCATTAGTTTGCATAGTATAATTGGAAATGGTGAAGGTCATGGCCTGAATCGAAGTATTTATCCCTGCAAGGGACAAAAGTTTAGATTTCCTTCTAGCCAGCCCGTCTTGAATCTTCCCAACAATATAATTAAAAATTTTTTTATTAGCTTTAGCTTGTAGCAAAAGAGCACTAAAGTACTTCCCAAGATCTTCTGTGAGAGGAATACCACTTCTAGAGCTTATAACTTGAGCTCCATTCCTAGGAGCATTAAAAGATATAAAGATTTTGGATTTAGTAAAACTTATTTTCAAACCAAATAAATAAAAAATTCATTAAGAACCTCAGTTATAGTATGACAACAACTACCAGTGACTTTGGAGAACAAATTAAGATCATTAGCATAAAACAAGTGAGAAAATGTCATATCATTTCTAGAGGCTTTGAGACCCTTCCACTCATTGCTACTCATTTTCTCACTAATCATACCAAAAAGTCTATCCATACATAGAACAAAAAGATATAGGGAGATAAGATCCCCTTGTCTCAATCCTCTATTAGGTTTAAATGGGGAAAGCTTTTCACCATTCCATAATATATTAAATTCCACCTCCATAACAGAACTCATAATTAACTTAACCAGGTAATTGGGCATATCCAAGTCTCTAAGGGTCTGTTCAATGAATTTCTAGCTAAGTCTATCATAAGCTTTTTCTAAGTCAATTTTCACGACCATACCACCATCTTTACTTTTACAATATCCAAGAGAGTGAAGTATTTCCTGGGTTGTAATAATAATATCCAAGATATTTCTTCTAGGGATAAAACTGCTTTGAAAAGGAAAGATAATTTGATCAAGGGCCAGATTCTATTCACAATACGCTGAGAGATGGTTTTATAACTCACATTGCACGGACTTGTGGGTTTGAATTGAGTAATGCTCACAGGGTTATCGAGTTTTGGAATGAGGGTAATAAGAGTTTTGTTGATATCTGCAGGAATAGAGCAAGAAGAGAAACTGTCCAAGATAAGGTTGACTAAAGAAGGTCCAACAATGTCCCAGTATCTATGGTAAAAGATAGCTTGAAAACCATCAGGGCCAGAAGCTTTAAGAGATTTGATATTAAAAATAGCATTTTTAATTTCTTCAGTAGTAATAGGAAGATTCAAAAGATCAAATTGTTCAAGACTAAGATGATTTCTATTAGAACAAGCAAAAATTCTATTAGAGGTGTTATCTAGATACACACTTTGGAAAGATAAAAGGATATGAGCTTTTAAAGAGTTACTGTCCATAATCCAATTATCATCCTCACCTTTGACCACATCAATGTGGTTCCTTCTTCTATGGGCCAAGGTTGAGAGATGAAAAAATTTCATATTCTTATCACCCAATGACAGCCCTTTGGTCTTAGCTTTTTGGTATTAGAGGATCTCCTCTTGCTTGAGGGTAATATTGTATTGGGATACAAGATCATTCTCAAGATTATCCAAACTATTAGAAAATTAATAGTTGAGGCTTGTTGGATCCCATTAATTCTAGCCAGTAGCCTTTTTATTTTTGAAAATAGTACCAAAGCCTTCCTTATTTCAGATTTTAGCATTCTCAATCATATTAATAATATTTTGAAAAAAAGAGTATAATTGGTTGTTCCAAGAGTTAGAGACAATATAGTAAAATCCGGATGGGTCATCCAAGCAACTTCAAATCTAACAGGTCTTAATGAAGGAGAAAGGGAGGTCATACCTGATAGCATAATAAGCATGGGAGAATGGTCCGAATAAGTTCTAGGGAGATTTCTGACCAAAGCTTTCGGGTATTGGGTTCATCATTCCTCGTTAGTTAGTGCATAATTGAATCTTTCCATAGTCCTGGCTAGACCACTTCAACCATTCGTCCAAGTGAGGGTTGGGTCAACACAGCCTAAGTCCATCAGACCACAATTGTGCATGTTCTTTTTGAATTTCCTACTACAATTGTTATTGTTCTGTTGGATGGAGTTCGAAGTTCGAACATCTTCTCTCAGAGCTGCTAATGAAGTCATTAAAATCTATCGCCGAACATCTTCTCTTAGAGCTGCTAATGAAGTCATTAAAATCCGCCGCCAACATCCAAAGATAGGCATTGTAATAAGAGAAATCTTGTAAATTATTCTAGAGATTGTCCCTATTCCAAGGGTTTGGGCTTCGCATGAATAGATAGAGATTCACCTCCAGTATGAGCTCGGACTATCACTTGATTGGGATCTCAAAACATCTACATGTGGGGTTTATAAGTGTTGCTGCCAACAGCCCCCAATTGAAGAAAAAATTAGATTGCTCCTCAAAATTAATTCTAGTTTCCATGCAAACTAACATATATGGAGAATGCTCTTGGATCAACTCTCTAATGTGTCTTCTAAAATTGTTGTTGCCGGGGCCATGGCAGTTCCAGACTAGAATACGCATTGATAAAAAAAAATTGGGAATTCGGGGATAAGGACATTAGGCTCCCATTCAAGAATTTCTCTTATCCTTATTTGGTCCCTTAACGGGGCCGTCGTGAAGGCAATTTGAATGGAGAGTAGGTAGCTCTAGCTACGCTCCATCCTTAGTGCTCTGCCATCATCCTCACTTGTTGTGTTACCTTAATGGGGCTCAAGAGCAGTCCCATTGAGTGAAGACGGATTGTGTGAAAGAACAACGGTGGGGTTTTTGTCATTAGGATCTGGTGGCCTATTAAGTTCTGATATATTTGGATGGTGGGATGTGGTTAAAGCATTTGAAGAGGAAAGGGTTTTCTTTATACCCAAGCTAGGTAGATGAAGGTTTGGACTCCTGACAGCAGGAATAATGCTGGTAGCAGAAGATTAACCTGTAGGTGAGGGAAAATCTAGCTTATCACTGCCTTGAAGGGTCTTGTCTCACCCATTACCATTGCTAGTTTTATTTACCACCACAGGGAGGGAATCTAGCTGCATGTTGCAACTTTCCACAGCTTTATCACATTCGCCTTGGTTTCCAACTAGCTTTGTCTTTTTTCTACTAGATTCGCTCTTATCAGTTAGGCCAATTGGGCTCTCCTTTGGCATGGAGCCACTATGTTCTCTAGGAATTCTACTAGGTCCACCCAAATGGGTCTTCCTTAGTCTCTCATGTGTGGGCTCAATAATTTGCTCAAGTTCAGCAAATCTATTGTTGTTTTGTGCCATATGAGGTTGTCCATGTCTATTTGGACCTTGCTTTTTGTTTCTTTTCTAGACTATCATCCAATGCCCATAACCTTTATTTTCTTGGTCCCTAGTCTTTGTTTGAAATAAAGAGTAGTTGCTACCACAGTCCACCTGGCTCCTAGAGTTACTTTCAATAACGGCTATTTCCATCTGCTTCGGCGTAGATCTATTAACCTTGAAGGTGCAAAGCTCCTTTTTGTGACTTACACGGCCACTATCAAAACAAAAATAATGTATTGACTCATATTCCACCACATAATCTTTACCTCCTAATTCAAACAGGGGAAAAAGGGGTTGATTCAAATCAATTTCAATACAGACTTTGGGAAATTTTCCCCCTGTCTCTATTGACCTCGTAATGTCCACTTATAAGCACCTCATTTTTGCCCTCTCAGCAATCTCTGGCCCGACCGGATCCAGTTTTCAAGCATCACAATACATGCAAGCTCAAGACAAACCTTTCAAACTTCAATCTAGTCAACTAGTCGCTTCTTGGGCCCGCAAAGCTCAAATGAAGCCGTAACATCATTCCAAGCAGCTTTTCGGGACCGAGCTGTCTCGAAAACCAATGCCATACGGGTAGCTTTCCGAGATCGGGCGATCTCGGGTACTAACACCCTATCAAATTCCAGATGGTTCACTTTTGGTGCCTGCTAGCCCGCTTGTCGCGCCCAGATTTTTCACACTCGAGGAATACACACACAAGCAGGAAAAACACTGTACTCTCTCATTAAAACTCACCCTCCTAGAAGAATGAGTGCGACTATGTTTGAATTGAAAATTGGTTTGAATAAAGGATTTTTAAAAAACGTTTGGAGTCACCACCTAACTTGATTAAGGTGAATTTGGTTATCTAAAAACTAAGCATAATCCGAAGACTACACTTAGGATTTTTGAAAAATGATTTTGAAAATATCTCCTCAAGAGAGGGTTTTTAAGAACATAGGTTGTTTGGCAACCTTTGAAAAACATTTAGGCCCTTTTAGAAAAATAACTCCATTTTGGTCTTTGAAAATAGTGATTCTAAGTTCGGAGGTTGGTTACGTGTAGGAAAGATGCACTAAGCCATCACCCTATCCCGCCCTTGCGGTACTTACATATTTATTTACCCTAAATTCACCTATGAGAGTCTTCAACTAACAAATGTCCAATCCTATCCACTTTAGAAAAAGAATGTTTTAAAAGACATGATGCATGATATGTAAATGCAAGAAAAAGAGAGTTGAAAAATAGATTTAGAAAAGAAGAATTGAAGTTTGAAATTGGAAAGAAAGTTTAGAAATTGAAATTAAGGATTGAAAATAGATTTTTAGAATTGGAAGTTGGAAAAAGGTTATGGAAATAGAAATTTGAAAAATATTGTGGAATTTGAGATTTGAAAAAGGTTGTGACCGCGCCCATGAGGGTTGCCTACTTATCCTTTTTGAGGAATCAGGTCAGTCGTAGTTCGGACAAGAGTCCGATAGAAAATAGAAGGTTTCATTGGAAAAAGAAATTGAATTGAAATTTGGATTTGATTTAAATTTAGAATAGAAGATTGGAATTTGAAATGAAAGAATAGTACCCTAGACCTAAGAAGATAGGATTTAGAATGGACTCGAGATTAGGAAAGACTTGACTCGAATGTTGAACTTGGAAGATCGAAGAAAGATTGGATTTAGGAAGGGTTCGAGTTAGGAAAGGTCTGATTTAGGAAATTTTCAAAATAGGAAAGTGTCATTTTTGAAAAGTTTCGTTTTAGGAAAGTTTCAATTTAGGAAAGTGTTATTTTAAGAAAGTTTCATTTTAGGAAAGTTTTCAAATTAGGAAAGGTTTTGTTTTAAGAAAGTATTGAAATTGGAAAGTTTTGAATTTAGAATGCTTTGAAATTGAGAAGTTTCGAAAGTTGAAAAGTTTAGAATTTAGAAAGTTTTAGATTTGGAAAGATTTGAAGTTTAGGGAAGTTTAGAATTTTAGAAAGATTCAAAATTTGAGTTTTGGAAATTCTTGAAATTAGGAAATGTTTAGACTAGGAAGGATTGAGATTCCTATTTCCTTAAACAAAGGATTGGATTTTGTTTCTAAAAAGAGATGCTTTGATTTTGTTTCCAAAAACGGAGGATTGGATCTAGTTTCCTAAATGGAAGATTGGGTTTGGTTTCCTAAAGGAAATATTGGATTTGGTATGGATTTGGAAAGATGGAGTTTTGGAAATTCTAGTTTTGAGAAGACTATAGTTTTGATGTAGAAAATAGGATTTGGAAATATATATAGTTTTGGTATAGAAAACAAGAAGTTTTGGAAACCTAGATTTTGAGGCCAAAGTAAGGGATTGGAAATCATGTTTTTGAGAAGAAAAATTAGGGTTCCCTAAGCGTAGGTTCTAGGATTTAACTTAGACACCAAGAAAAGGAATTTTTGGAAAGTGAGTTTTTTAGAAAGGGAGATTTTAGGAAGGAAATCCTAGAGAGGAGTTTTTGGAAAGTAAACTTGAAAAGGGAGTATTTTTGGAAAGATTTTTGGAAGGAGATTGTTGGAAAGAGCTTTTCGGAAAAAGATTTAGGAAAGAGATTTTTGGGAAGAGCTGTTAAGGAAAGAGATTTAGGGAGCATTTTTAGAAAGTGAATTTTGAGGGGAGTATTTTGGAAAGAAGTTTTGAAAAACAGATTTTTGGAGGAAGTTTTTAGAAAACAATTTTAGAAAGAAATTTGAAGAAAGAGATTGGAGAGAGTTTTCTAAGAAAGTGTGTTAGAAAAGAGGTTTTTAGAAAAGGGATTTGAAAAGAGAGTTTTTAGAAAACATATATAAAATACCTCATTTTCGTAAAGCGATTCTAACCATAAGAAGATTAGAACCACTTTAAGATAGTGGTTTTGAAAACAACAATGTTTTGAAAATATGGACCATATTGGTCACTTTAAATGTAACACTTTCCTAAAGTAACCCTAGCCATAAAAAGGCTAGAATCACCCTAGGATTGTGATTTTGAAAACAAGTTTTGAAAAAGAAGATTTTGACACAATTTTGAAAACGATGTTAATGCAAGTTTTGAAAAACGAGTTTGAAAACAAATTTTAGAAGAATGCAAGATCATGATATACACAATGCAAAGAGGGTCGTGAACATACAAGGTTAAAGGCTTCACCACATAATCAAGGGGGCCGAACTCACGTGGTCTCTGATTGGACTAAAAGAAAGCTCCCGACACGATGACTCTCTAATAGTCTAATCCTACACATGGACCGGGAATTCTCTTGTTTCAAGCATGCAAAAAGGGGGGGGGGGGGGGAAGAAAATGAGGGATTAAAATAGAAGAAAACCCAAGTGGGTTAGGAGAGAGAAGAGAAAGGAAGAAGATGCGTAAACGTAAATAAGAAGCCTACCTTGTGTCTTCTTTATTTTGCTTAGCTTTGCGCGCTTTGCTTTACTTGTCTTACTTCGGTCTTCACTTCAGTCTTCAAGAGTTTATCGTCAATCCTCAAAACTTCAGATTACAGCACTTCAAGTCTTCAAAGGAGGCTTTGGAAGCTAGTGTATGAGTGTATAAAAGTGTATGTGAACGTATAGGAGGCTAGGGTTTGTGTATGGAAGCTAGGGTTTGGAAAACCTAAGGAGAGTAGGGTTTAGAGAGGCTACGAGCTCTGTATGTCGAATAATAGGGTTTTTAGATTGAGTTGGCTAACCTCTCTCACGCTGGAGGAGGTTCTGTATTTATAGAGAACAGAATCACTTGGCGCGTGTTGCAGTGGCGCCAGGGTAAATTTCCTCTTGGCGCCACTAGGAGTGGCGTTAAGCCATTTTTTGGCTTGGCGTCACTAGTAGTGGTGCCAGCAACTTAGGAAAGTTCATTAAGTCGGCAAGCAACGTATCTTGAGAAGATTTGGACGCCTGTACTAGTGACTACCATGCAATTTTTAGCATAGCTTCACTAGGAGTGATTCTGGAAAGCCCGAGAAGGACTTAAGGGACCAGGAATGGCCCGGAAGGCCGAAAAAGGGTAGGAACCCTCAGAATAGGGTCCTAGAGGTAATGGACTTGAAAAATGATGACAAGATTTGTCAGAAGGGTTGACCGGGCCATTAGGGGCAAAACAGTCAACTAGATCAGAAAGCTACCGAGACGGACTTGGAATGTCCCGGAAGAACTATCGAGATTTGGAAGCATTATTTAGAATGTTCCCAAGAGGCTACTGGTTTGATACCCAGAGCCGGTGTGGTTAGAAAAGGCGACCGGCCTACTAGGGGCAAAACGATCATTTTGCACCAGGTTTACCGGACTAACTCGGAATGATCCGGAAAGATAATAGAAGGTTGAGAACACTATAAGAAGCATTCTCGGGAGGTTACCGGTTTGATACCCAGAGCCGGTGTGGTTCTCAGTGCGCTCGGATGCCTAGGGGCAAAATGGTCATCTTGACCGGAAAGCCTCGAAATTGGCCCGAAACTGACTAGAAGGCATCTAATCATGCCGGATTGACTTTAAGACAATCTTGGAAGGGTGGAGTTACCATTCTGAGGACTTAGGTGTGTTCTCGAGAAACGTGCCAAAAAATGGCCTTAGGGGTAGTTTGGTCATTTTTCACCGAAGTGGGCTAGCAAGCACTGCTGTTGACCTGGGTTTTGAGTGTTTCCACCACTCTGACGGCGGTCTCGTGATACAGAGGTTTGTTGGCAATTCCCTATATCGACCTGCTTGTGAGAATTTCTACTACTCTAACGGTTGCGATATTTACGAGTAGTTCCGCTACTCTGACGGTTCGCGATCATTCCCGAGACTGCCTGATCTCGGGAAACTACTAAAAGGACTTAGCACCTGAGAAGTCAACTTTCTCAGAAAGCGTGTCGAAATGGACATTTTTACGTTGGCGGGTTAGCAGGCGCCAAAGGTGGACCGTTTTACCATCTAGGGGACTTGGGGTCTCGCCCCGATCGACAGGTTTAAAGGGGACTTACTGTCTTCGGAAAGGCGTGCCTGATTTGAAATTAAAAAGGGGAGTTACTGTCTTCGAAAAGACGCGCCTGTGAGAATATTAGAAAGGGGACTTACTATCTTCGGAAAGACGTGCCTGATTTGGAATTGGAAAGGGGACTTACCGTCTTCGGAAAGACGCGCCTAATTTGGAATTGGAAAGGATAATGCTCCTAAAGGTATTTTGGTCATTTTGCCTCTATTTGGGCCTGGCGGGCCCGCAAAGCGATGGATAGACTGGATTAGACTTAGAGAGTTGATTTCGGTTAGAATACGTCCATATTGACTTGAGTACAAGTCTGGACGAATCGTAGACTGTCGAGCGGTCAAAATGGGGTACTTACAGCTGCCCCTCTTTTTCTGTCTTTGCATGTTGAATACAGAAAATGATAAAGTAAGAGTCCCATGTTGACCGTGAGGCGGTCGGAGGGACAGACTTTGGAAATTTTTCGACAATGGGGGTTCGAAAATGGATATTGGGCCCAAAAAGCCTTTGAAAACGAGTTTTGGCGGGAAAAAAGGCAAAACTGCCCAGAATTGGCAAGTGGTACCACTAGGAGTGTTGCCTTTGGAAAATCTGGCTTGGCGCCACTGCAGGCTTAGGATCAAAACCAACAAACTACTGGTTCAACACTGCTGCGGGATTTGAAGAGTTTGGGAGAGTTTTAAACCTGATTGGAAAAGAAATTTTCTTAAAGAATTGAATTAGAAAAGCTTAGAGATGGATTGAAAAAATTGAGATTTGATTTTGAAAATGATTTTTGACCTTGATTTTTTAAGTAGATTTGGGAAGGAAACATTTAGCAACTTTAGAATTTGATTTCAAGAAGTGATTTTGAAGATGAACTTTTAGAAGAGAAAATTAGAAAACCTTTTGAAAATCGATTTTGGAAAGGAACTTTTAGAAGAAAGATTTTTTGAAAACTTTTGGAGGAAAATAATAGGAAACCCCTGGGAAACTGATTTTGAAAAAGAAACTTTTGAAGGTAAGAAGTTAAGAGAATTTTCGAGAATTGTTTTTGGAAAAATAACTTTTTAAGAGACCTTTGAGAGTTGATTTTAGAAAAGAACCTTTGAATGAAAAGTTTAAGAAACTCTTTAAGTTGGTTTGAGTAGAATTTATATGAAAGTTATGTCATTCATTTTCATTTATATTTTATCTTTGGATATTATCGTTATTAATTTTTTTTTTATTTCTTATATTTTGAACTGCATATACCATGTATTAATACCTCTTACCTTGACTTACCTTTCAGGACAGTATACGCAGGCAATGACGGCTCCGAGGGGAGACATTGCTTCGGGAAGGTGGCCCGGACAGATTCTGTCAGCAACTCCAGCCGCTCTAGGGGTAGTCAGCACTCTGCCAATCGAGTACCTTCTAGCTAAAGATGGAGGGGGGAATAGGCCTCCAGTCGACCCCTTCCCTCCAGTTGAGCCAACCTTTGAGGATGAGATGGACGTCGAGGTTTCCCACTTTTGAATTTTGGGATGACCGACGCTATTTTGAGTTGATTACGGGTTTGGTATGACGGGTATCCTCTATATGAGCAAGACATTTTCGTTGGTCCTTTGGTTACATGGCTTCTTTCCTATTAGTGTAGCTTGTTTTCTGACAGTAGTTCCCTTTTGGCCACCTGACCTGTCTCTCTTCCATTTCGGGGAATGTGAGCTTGCCCTTACTCCCCATGAGTATGGCTTCCTCCTAGGTCTTCGGGATGGTTCAACTGACATTATGGGACCTACCTTTCCTGATGGTTGCATCACGATTGTCTCTTTTCAGCTTGGGCTCCATTTTGCGGCCTATTCTTCTGATCTGTTGTCCCAGTTTCCTTATGTCCTAAGGAAGTTCTTGTTTCTCTCATTTCGAGTTTGCGACGGATAGGGGATTGGCATACTTCTCAAGATTAATCAGTCTCTCACATGGGGGCCCCAGCTTTGATCTTCTTAAGATTCTGGGTGTTTCTCCTCGAGAGAATGACGTGGTTGACTGCCGATTACGTGAACTGCTTGCCAGGATTCATGAGGGGCACTCATATGCTCCTGTAGTTGTGGAGGAGACCTTCGTGAGCCTTACTAGACTCCGTTAGGGGGCCACGCACATTTTCGGGGATGTTCTTCGCTATTTCAGCTTCGGGCAATCAGACAACTATTTGCTACTTATCTTTTTTAGCATACATGGTATCCCGAGTCGGAGGTCATTTGATTGGGGAGGTCGAGGGTGGGTCATTGCCCTATTCTCTGTTTCTTATCGGTCATAGAAATCTGAGCTTTCTGAGGTGTGTAATGGTGCTATAGATGTCTGAGTAATGGCTTTAGCTCCTTTTTGCATTTTATCTTGTTCCCTGTTTCGTATTTGAGAGAAAGGAAAAGACATAGAGTTAGTTTTTGTACAAAAACAGTTTACTTATGCTAGTTCTAAAGATGCGCAGGTAAAGGGGTGAATGCATGTTATACCCGTTTTTTATTTTTATGAATGCACATGGAATTAGATGTATAACTTATTTTGCATGTCCTACTTTTTTTTATATATATTTTATGTATGCATAGGTTCATACAGAAATGGAATTTAATGCATGTTATACTTTTTAGATGAATGAACATACAGAAATGGAATTGCTGCATGTCCTGTCTTGGATGAATACATAAATAGATTCAAATTACATAGAAATTTAATAGATGTACAGGCTATACATGTCATCGATGCATTATACTACACGTATATAAACCATTTACAAAGAATGTCCCAAGATTTCCTAGGGCCCATACTCTCAGGATTCTGTTTCCTTTCTAGGATTCTGCCCTATTTAGTTTTGTCCTATTCTCATCGGGGTGTGATAGCATGTGCACTATTCTCTAGGGATCTTGACCTTTTAGGTTTATTATCCTATCCTTATTTTCTACAGGGTTGCTGTTTGGGAGTTTTCTGACCTCACTTGGTTTTCTCTCTCAAATTTCCAAAATGCCACCATGGCCTGAGCGATAACTCGCATGCCCTTTGTAGAGCTATAAATAGCTAGGCACTCTATCAGAGAAGACTTCTTTTAGGACCGTAATGTAGGCTGGGTTTAGGGTTTGTAAGAAACGAAGGGATATTTAGGCTCAAAGATCTTCTTTTTAGTGGGTTGTTTGAACCAAAACCATCTGAGCACACTTTGGAGCATGAGATTGCCCCTGGATTCCTCCTTAGTTCTCCTTTCTTATCCTACTTGTCTAATTATTGTTAGGCTTATTTGGACTAAGCAATTTTCTTTGATCAGAGAGGACTTTAACTTTGTACCGTAACGTAGGCTAGGTAAAGGGGTTTATAAATGAAAAGGATACGCAAGCTTAAATTTGATGTTATTTCCAGTAGGATTTAGATCCGCACCATCTTTGGTTTGTCTTCCAGTAGGGTCTGGTCCCCTAATTTCCCCCTTGAGCTTCGATAACATGTTTGGCTCATCTAGATCAAGCAATCATTTTTTCAATCGGAGAGGACTTTAGTAGGGTTGTAATGTAGGCCATGATTTTGGGGTTTTAACAAGAAAGGGTAAAGGCTCAAACCTATTATTTCTACTTGATGGCTTTGTTACTTAGGATCACCTTTGAATTTCCTCTTTTACAAAAAAAGGAGTTGAACTTTCTCGTAACTTTTGACCTTCTAAGTCGAACGCTTACCCCCCCTTCTTTTTTTACTTCTGGCCTTATATGCTTTTCAAAGATAGCACAACATAATTCTTTTCCAATCTTTCCTCTGATATGCTTCTTTTTTCCTTTCCTTTCTTGTTGCTTTTGATAAGACGAACATTTTTACAACTTCTTTCTCTCGGATCCTTTACTTTCAATTTAACCCATTGTGGGCGGTGATCCCCAGGTTGGCATTTTTTTTTTTCGAAAGAAAAAAGGTAACGGGCTCTGTTGAGTCAATGCCTTGATTTTGATGATAACAAAACATGGTTAAATGATCTAATAATTCTACTTAGTGTGCAGATGAATTATTAATTAGATCTTGACTTGAAGCTTATCATAATAGAGGATTTGTGATACAAAGATTTGAATAAAGAATGAAAAGCATGATGATGTGATGTATTCCACAAAGCTGATATTATAAGAAGATAATAGATATCAAGGGAGAAGAATGAAAATGCTAAAAGTCTTGATTGAAAAGATTGAAGACTTTGATGACTTGAAGATATCTTGCAAGAATGGAAGAAGAAGAGACCAACTCAAAAACATAAAAGCTTTCTTGAAAGATTTGAAGATGTCTTGAAGACATGGAAGGAATCACAAGACGTGAAAAGCTTTCTTGGAAGAGTTGTTGAAGTCCATGGAGAAGCTATATTGATTGAAGAATTCTAGAAGAAATCTAGAAATGAAGATGCTCAAAGAAGAATAGAAAATCAATGGAAGAAATGAAGATTCTAAGTCATGGAAGCTCTTTTGAAGATCTTGAAGAAGACTTGAATCAATGGATGAAGCTATGATGATGGAAGAGCTCTACAAGTGATCAAAATGAAGAAAATTCATCTTGAATGGATTGAAGATGTTCTTGGAGTCATATAACCTTGAAGAAGCATTTGCAAGCTTTAAAAAGGTTATTTGAATGATCCTTGAAGAGATTGAAAACTTTGGAAAAGAATGAAGAAAAGTTGCAAAAATATGGTTTTTCCTAAAACGAGTCGACCCCTTAAGTAAAAAGAGTCGACTCTTTCGGACAGAGCCTTGGAATTCTGCTGGAAGCTTAAAAGAGTCGACTCCTGGCCAAAAAGAGTCGACTCATTGCAAAAGAGAACAAAAATTCTGCAGATAGCTTAAAAGAGTCGACTCCTGGGACAAAAGAGTCGACTCATTTGGACAGTGACTTGAAAAATCTACTGAAATGCAAAAAGAGTCGACTCATTGTAAAAAGAGTTGACCCCTAGACAGTAACGGCTAGTTTTCTGACAAACGGTATGGGCAAATATGCAACCAAATCTTTTCCTATACTTCTCCAACGACTAGAATCGATCCATACCTATATATACAATATACATACAGCTTCAAAGAATGAGAGAAGAGCAATTATATCATTCATATCAAGTGCTTGAAGCTAAAAATCACCTGTACCTCACTGCCACATGCTTTTGTTGAGTGTTTAAGGTTATCCATTGAGTTGTATTTGTTCATATACTAACTAGGAGAGTTACCCTTTGTATAACCTTTATTCATTCTCATTTGGGTGAGTTTGTAAACTTGTAAGTTTGAGTGTTCTTGGGTAAAAACACTTGTAAGTTTGAGAGAAGCTTGGACAAAATCTCTTGGGTTTTGAAAGCTTGGGAATAAGCTTTTGTAAGAGTGAGCTGGGCACTTGTGGCAAAACCAGCAGCTGTGTAAGGAGTATTACATAGTGGAATTCCTTCTAAATGAACGAAGAAGAGAGGACGTAGGCAAGGTTGGCCGAACCTCTATAAATCTGGTGCACTTCTCTTCTGCCTTTGTTTTGCTTATTTGCTCACTATACATGCTTGCATAAATATTTGTATTGATGTATACTTCCCTTGCTTGATATATATACTTTGATTAATTGTTGCTAAAATACATAAACGGTTTTTAGTTGCAATTCTTGATATAAATTCTATAAAACCCAATTCACCCCCCTCTAGGGTTGCCTACTTGGGCCAACAGGCTCAACAGGTTTGACAAGGGTTGCTTTTAACTGTATGGGAAATGAAATGAGGGCCTCTTTTCATTTTGAACAAGATTGCTTGATCCATAGAGCCTTCACGTTACTTCAGCTTCATGGTCGATGACATTCTCTGCCACATCTTTTGCTGCCTGTCTGCCCTAGTGTGGGGAGATGGTTTTGGATCAGGTTGGCAAAACATTTTCTGCTTTTCGCGAGGCACTAGTGGGTTAAGCAAAGGGGATATTTTTATGTATGGTAGAAGAATTGAGGGCCTCTAATAATTTCAAATTGAATTGCTTAGTCCATAAAGCCTTAGTACAAAATTTAGACAATATTCCTAGGGATGATGTATTTCTGTCAGTGAACCCCTACATGCTCTATTAAATCAACTATTTTGTGCTTACCCTAATGTGAGGGATGGCTCTTGGTTTGGGGATATCTGAAAAGAAATTATGTACGGCTCTAGTGGGTTGAGCAAAGGATAGTGTTTATTTGGGATAAATAGAACAATGGCTCCTCATAATTTTCAGTACTCGGCTACCCATCACTTAGCCAGGATATCACGTAAGTGTCGCCTTTTCAATGAACCCTACACTTTTTTGATGAGACTATCTCCTTCTTATCTCTCATTCTCTCTTTGTCTCTCAAAGGTTTTAACCCCTTTTAAATGGGTGGCGTATGCTATCCCATCCTTCAAGTTGAGTCATTTACCAAATGGGAAAAAATCTCTAAATGTGACAATCGTCCACAAGAGTATGAAACAAAGGAGATAAACTAGGAACTAGCTATTTTTATTTAAAAACATGATTACATGGCATTCAATGTTTATTTAAAGAAGATATGCGAGAAATAGAAAGACGAAAAGAAAATAGACGAATTTTGTGGAGATCTCCCTTTTCTTGTGGATCTTCTGGTGAGAACCCCTGACAGGGTTTTGAAACTGTCAGCTTTTTTGGCATTTCATTCTTCAGGTGTATCACCAACCAACGGAGGGCGGATTGACAGATCTCTTGCGGTGTTTGGCATGCATTCAGAAGTTAGGAGATTCTTTTGTAGTAATGTACATGTCTGATAGAACTTTGCAAACGATGAAGCCTTTTTCTTCATGGACGGTGATTGTCACGGCATGGCAGGGAGGTAACGTCTTGCAGATGGATGGTTAGTTCTTCTTGCTCCATGATGTAAGTTCGGCCTCTTCTAAAAATTAGGCTTGTCCTCCCATGAGTTTGAATCTGGTGAGGTGTTAGAGGGATTCCATGAATTCAGTTGTGCTCTCTGACCTACAAAAAGAAAAACAGATTGCAGTCAGCATGTGGAGTTGGAGGTTCTATGCGATGCATGTCTTATGAAGGTCCCTTCTTTGAGGGAATCTAGGTATGACAGCAAGTCCATTTTGGAGGTGGGGTTTTGCCCCTATTATGCAATACAATACCTCTTCGACGTGGGCTGGTTGATATTTCCTTATTTGGGCAATCCCACCTCCATGGACTGAGAGAGATTTGGGCCTCTCTCGAGATATGGTTCTATGCATGCCATGAATCCTTAGGGTTTAAGAACCCGTAGGAGTTTTGGTAGGTTCGATTAACATGAGATTGGATTGCTCCTTTCTCTCTACAGTTGATTAGATGCATGAAAATGAAATGACTTGAGTTTCTTGAAACTTTTGTCTTTGAATGGATATAGATGCATGAACATAATAAAAGTGAACAAGTGAACATGTGAGCAGTATGATAACAATAAATGAATGGTTTAGAAAAACCTCCTTCTTGTCTTGCTTTTGTCTTCGGTTCTCTGGGTACTTGGAGATGAGGAGGGAGAGGATAGAAGACAAAAACAAAAGAGAAGTTAGTGTCTTGATTTGAAAATTTTTATGCAATGCACGTCTTAGAGGTGCCCCTACTTGAGAGAAGAACTAAACATGATGTATTTGCTCACTTTTGAAGATAAGGGATTCTGCCTCTGTACGCAGATACTTTACCATCATATAAGGAGCTTCATCCGTTCACATATTAATCCACCCATTTGCTCGAGGAAAATAAAGAAATACATTTAACTTTGGGTTTGAGATACAAAAGAATTGAAATACATTTTAACGGGGGGAAGGAACATGTTTCTTGGGATTTTTGCTTATGTAGTTTTACATAAGAAGTCCTAAACTACTCTTGAGTCTTCGGATTTGGCTTCCTTGGATTTGACGTCGAGGAGGTCGCTAAGAGACCTTGTTAATCGATTGCCCCTTGTCTTTTTGGCAACCCTATCTCCGTGAGCGTAGAGGGATTGGGGCCCTCCTATGGAATGAATTGATATACATGGCATGAGTTCTTAGGGTTACATGGGAACCCCTAGGGTTTAGGTAGGTTTAATGCAAGGGAGAGTGAACTAGGTGATACTCTCAATGGGTTGATCATATGCATGAGAATGCGGTGACTTGAGTTACTTAGAACCTTCGTCTTGACATGGAATATAGAATGCATGAAAATGGATGCATAGAGTATAAGGAAAGAGAATATAGTTGAAGTACATATGCATGTATGAGTAGTTAGACAAGCATTATAACAGTACGAATACAGTCATTATAACAATAGGAATAGACAGATATAAATGAAAATAAGAGCAGTCGCTATTTCCTTCATGGTTTTGGAAAATGGTGCGCGTGTTTTAAATCTAGCAGAGGTTCGGCTATGCATGGTGTCTATATGAGCATGAGGTTGAGGGTTGACTAATGTATCCTAAAAAGGCTCGGTCCTCGGATTTTCAAACCTAGGCCCACTTCCCGAGGTAGTGCCATGATCGGTTGGTGATTTAAGCTGGGGAACCATCAAGAGGCCGTAGGCAAAGAAACTGACACAGCATCTTGCCCACAACCAATATATCGTTCCCCCTTTCTAACTAAAAAGGTCATATCAGGGTAAAATGCAAGTATGCAGAATACAGGTACACATGCAGTGTGTGTGTGTGATTTTTGAAAGTGGAAGAAAGAGACCAACAACTCCCATCCATCCTGTTCATCAAATTCATGCATGATAGTTAAAATAATATTGCAAATAAAAGCGTACCTACAAAACAAAGATGCAAGAGTTAGTATGTGGATGACAAACTTAATACAAGATAATATGAATAAATGCATGTTTTTTGAAAACAATTTTAAAAATTTGGTTTTGAAAATATAAAGTGAATAGGATTGAACAAGTTAATTGAAGACTCTACATAGGTGAAAGGTAAAAAGACATGACTACGGCCTAACCCTCTAAGTGTTCCTAGTGGAGTCGCCAGCTGTCACGCCCAGATTTTTTGCACTCGAGGAATTCACACACAAGCGGAAAAAAAACTGTACTCTCTCATTAGAACTCATCCTCCTAGAGGAATGAGTGCGACTATGTTTGAATTGAAAATTGGTTTGAATAAAGGAATTTTGGAAAACGTTTGGAGTTGCCACCTAACTTGATTAAGGTGAGTTAGGTCACTTAAAAACTAAGCATAATCCGAAGACTACACTTGGGGTTTTTAGAAAATGATTTTGAAAATATCTCCTCAAGAGAGGGTTTTTAAGAAAATAGGTTGTTTTGCAACCTTTGAAAAACATTTAGGCCCTTTTTAGAAAAATAACTCCATTTTGGTGTTTGAAAACAGTGATTCTAGGTTCGGAGGTTGGTTACGTGTAGGGAAGATGCACTAAGCCATCACCCTACCCCGCCCTTGTGGTACGTACATGTCTATTTACCCTAAATTCACCTATGAGAGTCTTCAACTAACAAATGTCCAATCCTATCCACTTTAGAAAAAGAACGTTTTAAAAGACATGATGCATGATATGTAAATGCAAGAAAAAGAGAGTTAAAAAATAGATTTGGAAAAGAAGAATTGAAGTTTGAAATTGGAAAGAAAGTTTAGAAATTGAAATTGAGGATTGAAAATAGATTTTTAGAATTGAAAGTTGGAAAAAGGTTGTGGAAATAGAAATTTGAAAAATGTTGTGGAATTTGAGATTTGAGAAAGGTTGTGACCGCGCCCATGAAGGTTGCTTAGGTATCCTTTTTGAGGAATCAGGTCAGTCGTAGTTCGGACAAGAGTCCGATAGAAAATAGAAGGTTTCGTTAGAAAAAAAAATTAAATTGGAATTTGGATTTGATTTGAATTTAGAATAGAAGATTGGAATTTGAAATGAAAGAATAGAGACCGTAAACCTAAGAAGATAGGATTTAGAAAGGACTCGAGATTAAGAAAGACTTGACTCGAATGTTAAACTTGGAAGATCGAAGAAAGATTGGATTTAGGAAGGGTTCGAGTTAGGAAAGGTCCGATTTAGGAAAGTTTCAAAATAGGAAAGTGTCATTTTTGGAAAGTTTCGTTTTAGGAAAGTTTCAATTTAGGAAAATGTTATTTTAGGAAAGTTTCATTTTAGGAAAGTTTTCGAATTAGGAAAGTTTTGAAATTAGAAAAGGTTTTGAAATTAGGAAAGGTTTCGTTTTAAGAAATTATTGAATTTAGAATGTTTTGAAATTGGAAAGTTTCGAAAGTTGGAAAGTTTAGAATTTAGAAAGTTTTAGATTTGAAAAGATTTAAAGTTTAGGGAAGTTTAGAATTTTAGAAGATTCAAAGTTTGAGTTTTGGAAATTCTTGAAATTAAGAAAGGTTTAGACTAGGAAAGATTGAGATTCCTATTTCCTAAAACAAGGGATTGGATTTTGTTTCTAAAAGGAGATGTTTTGATTTTGTTTCCAAAAACGTAGGATTGGATCTAGTTTCCTAAATGGAAGATTGGGTTTGATTTCATAAAGGGAAGATTGGATTTGGTATGGATTTGGAAAGATAGAGTTTTAGAAATTCTAGTTTTGGGAAGACTATAATTTTGATGTAGAAAATAGGATTTGGAAATATATATAGTTTTGATATAGAAAACAAGAGGTTTTGGAAACCTAGGTTTTGAGGCCAAAGTAAGGGATTGGAAATCATGTTTTTGGGAAGGAAAATTAATGTTTCTTAAACGTGGGTTCTAGGATTTAACTTAGACACCAAGAAAAGGGATTTTTGGAAAGTGAGTTTTTTAGAAAGGGAGATTTTAGGAAGAAAATCCTAGAAAGGAGTTTTTGGAAAGTAAACTTGAAAAGGGAGTATTTTTGGAAAGATTTTTGGAAGGAAATTGTTGGAAAGAGTTTTTAGGAAAGAGATTTATGGAACGAGTTGTTAGGAAAGAGATTTAGGGAGCGTTTTTAAAAAGTGAATTTTAAGGAGAGTGTTTTGGAAAGAAGTTTTGAAAAATAGATTTTTGGAGGAAGTTTTTAAAAAACAATTTTAGAAAGAAATTTAAAGAAGGAGATTGCAGAGCGTTTTCTAAGAAAGTGTGTTAGAAAAGAGGTTTTTAGAAAGACGGATTTGAAAAGAGAGTTTTTAGAAAGCATATATAAAATACCTTACTTTCCTAAAGCAATTCTAACCATAAGAAGATTAGAACCACTTTAAGATAGTGGTTTTGAAAACAACAATGTTTTGAAAAAATGGACCATATTGGTCACTTTAAATGTAACACTTTCCTAAAGCAACCCTAGCCATGAAAAGGCTAGAATCACCCTAGGATTGTGATTTTGAAAACAAGTTTTGAAAAAGAAAATTTTGACACAATTTTGAAAACGATTTTAATGCAAGTTTTGAAAAACGAGTTTGAAAACGAATTTTAGAAGAATGTAAGATCATGATATGCACAATACAAAGAGGGTCGTGAACATATAAGGTTAAAGGCTTCATCACATAATCAAGGGGGCCGAACCCACGTGGTCTTCTGTTAGACTAAAAGAAAGCCCCCGACACGATGACTCTCCAATAGTCTAATCCTACACATGGACCAGGAATTCCCTTGTTTCAAGCACGCAAGAAGGGGGGAGGGGGAAAGAAGATGGGGGATTAAAATAGAAGAAAACCCAAGTGGGTTAGGAGAGAGAAGAGAGGGGGGAAGATGCGTAAACGTAAATAAGAAGCCTACCTTGTGTCTTCTTTATTTTGCTTAGCTTTGCACGCTTTGCTTTACTTGTCTTGCTTCGGTCTTCACTTTAGTCTTTGAGAGTTTATCTTCAATCTTCAAAGCTTCAAATTGCAGCACTTCAAGTCTTTAAAGGAGGCTTTGGAGGCTAGTGTATGAGTGTATAGAAGTGTATGTCAATGTATAGGAGGCTAGGGTTTGTGTATAGAAGCTAGGGTTTGGAAAACCTAAGGAGAGTAGGGTTTAGAGAGGCTACGAGCTCTGTATGTTGAATAATAGGCTTTTGAGTCTAAGTTGGCGGACCTCCCTCATGCTGGAGGAGGCTCTGTATTTATAGAGAACAGAATCACCTAGCGCCAGGGCAAATTTCCTCTTGGCGCTAATAGGAGTGGCGCTAGGCCATTTTTTGGCTTGGTGCCCCTAGTAGTGGTGCCAGCAACTCAGGAAAGTTCATTAAGTCGGCAAGCAACGTATCTTGAGAAGATTTGGACGCCTGTACTAGTGATTACCATGTAATTTTTAGCATGACTTCACTAGGAATGACTCTGGAAAGCCCGGGAAGGACTTAAGGGACCGGGAATGGCCCAGAAGGCCAAAAAAGGCCAGGAACCCTCAGAACAAGTCTTAGAGGTAATGGACTTGAAAAATAATGACAAGATTTGTTAGAAGGGTTCACCGGGTCATTAGGGACAAAACGGTCAACTGGATCGAAAATCTACCAGGACGGACTCGAAATATCCCGAAAGAAGACTCGAGATTTGGAAACATTATTTAGAATGTTCCCAAGAGGCTACCGGTTTGATACCTAGAGCCGGTGTGATCGGAAAAGGCGACCGGCCCACCAGGGGCAAAACGGTCATTTTGCACCGAATTTGCCAGAATTGACTCGGAAAGATCCGAAAAGATAATAGAAGGTTGAGAACACTATAAGAAGCATTCTCGAGAGGTTATCAATTTGATACCCAGAGTCAGTGTGGTCCCCGGGGTGCTCGGATGCTTAGGGGCAAAATGGTCATCTTGATCAAAAAGCCTCGGAATTGGCTCGAAACTGACTAGAAGACACCTAATCATGCCGGATTGACTTTAAGACAATCTTGGAAGGGTGGAGTTATCATTCTGAGGACTTAGGTGTGTTCTCGAGAATCGTGTTAGAAAATGGCCTTAAGGGCAGTTTGGTCATTTTTTTACCGAAGTGGGCTAGCAGGCACCGGTGTTGACCTGGGTTTTGAGTGTTTCCGCCACTCTAACAACGGTCTCGTGATATAGGGGTTTGCTGGCAATTCCCTATATCAACCTGCTTATGAGTATTTTCGCTACTCTGACGGTTGCAATGTTTACGAGTACTTTCGCTACTCTAACGGTTCGCTATCATTCTTGAGACTGCCTGATCTCAGGAAGCTGCTAAAGGGACTTAGCGCCTAAGAAGTCAACTTTCTCGAAAAGCGTGCCGAAATAAACATTTTTGCATTAACGGGCTAGCAGGCGCCAAAGGTGGACCGTTCTACCATCTAGGGGACTTGGGGTCTTTTCCTGGTCGACAGGTTTAAAGGGGAATTACCATCTTCAGAAAGACGTGCTTGATTTGGAATTGAAAAGTGAACTTACCGTCTTCGGAAAGACGCGCCTGTGGGAATATTGGAAAGGGGACTTACCGTCTTCGAAAAGATGTGCTTGATTTGGAATTAATGAGGACTTACCATCTTCGGAAAGACGCGCCTAATTTGGAATTGGAAAGGACAATGCCCCTAAGGGCATTTTGGTCATTTTACCTCTATTTGGGCCTGGCGGGCCCGCGAAATGATGGATAGACGGGATTAGACTTAGAGAGTTGATTTCGGTTGGAATACGTCCATATTGACTTGAGTACAAGTCTGGACGGACTATAGGCTACCGAGCGGTCAAAAATGGGGTGCTTACACCGCCAATGTAGAATTTCCGTCATTCGGTAGTTCTTCGAGACCAGGCGTTCTTGGAAATCGACACCACCCTCACAGGTAGCTTTCTGAGACTAGGCTTTCTCAGAAACCAACACTACCCTACAGGTAGCTCTCTGAGACCGGGCGGTCTCAGGGACCAACACCGCACAAGTAGTTTTCCAAGATCGGGCGGTCTCAGGAACCAACACCTAGGTCAACACCGGCGCCTGCTAGCCCAACTCAGTGAAAAATGACCAGACCTACCCCTTGGGCCTCCAGGCATGTTTTGAGAAAGTTCAAAATCCCTCAAAACGATAAGTCCACCCTTCCAAAATGTTACTAAATTGTCAGGCGTACTCCACGCCTACACAGTTCAATTCCGGTTCCATTCCGGCTAACTCCGGTCAAAATGATCGTTTTGCCCCTGAATGCCCCAGCACTGCGCAAACCCCACCGAATGGTAAAAGAATCTCCCGAAACCATACCCAAATGACCTGGCACGCGTAACGTGACTCTCTGATCCATTCCTGACCATTTCCAACCAAACTCGGCCGAAATGACCATTTTGCTCCTAACGGCCCGAACGCGCCCCAAAACAACATCGGTCCTAAGTTACTGAACGGCGGATCTCGTCATACACCCATGTTTAACCTAAGGAAGACCTCACGACACTAAACACCCACGGCTCGATAAAAGTTCCCTAGAGTGTCTCGCAGACGCTCCGCCAAAATTACCTTTTCTCTTGATTTCCTAGTTATAGCGCACCGTCAAATGAATTGAGAAATGCGTAAACTAAGGAATTCCCGAAAACTCGTTCATAGGTCTTTCCATCGATACGGATCGATCGGATAGATCGCTTCCTGAAGCCCCTCATTCCGTGGCTTGAAAACTGCTACTTTTAGCAACCCTAAAGCGTCTCATAGACGTTCTGCCAAGGTTGACTTTTTCTCTAATTCCTTGATTAAAACGCACTGTCAAACAACTTGAGAAATGCGTAAATTAGGAAATTCCTGAAAGTATTTCTACCGTACTTTCCATCGGTACGGTCCGATCGGAGAGATCGCTTCCCGAAGGCCTCGATCACGCGACACAAAAATAGCTACTTTTGAAACTCTGTGGAGTGTATCACAAAAGCTCTACAGAAATGCAATTTCATGCACATTTTCCAAGACGATATCTCACACTTCTTAACACTATTCAAACTTTTTGAAAACACGAAAGTTCACGAAAAACCCTAGGAGAACACCATCGATACAACTGATTCCTCCAAAACCTTCCCAGTTGGCTCAATTATTGAGGTAAAGTTTAAACGAACACTCCTGGTGATGGAGTGTATGCTACATTGCGTTCAGATTTTGATCAAATCGATCAAAGTTTGATCAATCATCAGAATTTAGCCAGTACAAGGGGTGCCACGTGGCGTTCTTGCAATGGAACAGTACTGGCGCATGTGCCAGGCCTGTTCCAAGTTGCCTATAAATAGAGACCTCCCCCTTTGCATATTCCAGAATCGAAAATTGATGCGAAGCTCTGCTGAAACTACTCCAGAACCTTGAATCTCTACATACATTCCACTCCCCTAACACTTAGGCTAGATTCCACCTCCCTCTAGCCCATACACTTCAACTACATAGCCCTATACACCATTAAACCCCTCCTTCCAGCCCCTCAAGCTTACTTGAAGCCATCCAAGTTCAAGTCAAGGCACTCATAGAAGATTATAAGTGTGTTGAAGGCTAAATGTGGTATTTCTTTTATATTTTTGTCTTCCCCCACTCTTCTCTTCTCCCTCTTAGCCTACTTAGGCTATTCTCTATTTTAATCCCCATCTTCAACCCCTCTTTTCTTGCATGCTTGAAGCCAAAAGGGCTCTTAGTTCATGTCTAGAGGAAAGCTAATGGGAGCCACCGTGTAGGGGGATCTCTCACTAGCCTACTTTAAGATGGTTTGGCTTAGGAGCCCCTTGATTGTGTGGTGTAGCCTAAAGTCTTGTATGTATTCATGACCCCCTTGCATTTTGCTATCTTGATCATGTCTTGCGTGCTTGGCTTCATTTTCATGTTTATGACCATGTTCTATAAAGCTTGCATTATTCTTATTTCCATGCCATTTTCAAGTCCAATACTCCCTTCAAAATGGTTCTAAGAGTTGGTCCCTTGAAGTTTAGGATGAGACCTTAGAAATCGTGCTATACAAAATCCCCCACCAGCCCCTAACTCACACCTTTGCATCATTACATTTCAACGTGCATAGAAGTTGTTTTCAAACTCTCTCTAATTTCTAAGATTTCTATTCTCTCAAGTTTAGTGGTTGAAATAGCTGCATGGAACCCTCTTTTGAGTGGTCTCCCTTTTAAATTGGCCATAGGAGCCCTAAATTGTTAGAATGGTTCCATTCCCTTTCATTCTTGCATAAAAGTGCTTTTCAAACTCTTTAATTTCCAAAGGTTTCCATTCACTCAAGTTTAGTAGTTGAAATGGCCCCCATGGAAACCTCCCTTGGGTGGTCTCCTTTTATATTGGCCATATGAACTCTACCTTATTAGAATGGTCTCCTCTAAAAATGGTTTTCAAAATCTTCCTCTCAAAAAATGATTTCCAAAAATTCATTCCCTCCATCTTTGTATCAAAAATAGTTTTCCAAAAGTTGTCATCATTATGTTGATTTTTGAAATCTCCACTCTTGTCAAGATAAAGGTTATAATGGCCCTAAGAAAACCTTTCTTGGAATGGTTTTCAAACAGCAACCATATAAACCATATTCTTAGTTAGAGCCAAATTTTCATGGAAATGATCTTCAAAAGGATTGTCAACCAAAGGCCTTTGCAAAACATGATTTGTTTTCTAAAAACCCTTTTCAAGAATGCATAAAACCATCTTTCAAACCATCCTCCAATCCAACCCTAGGTTAACTTGACCCTAGTCATCCACCTTAGGTTAACTTGACCCTAGGTTACAATAACCCTTGGTTAACCTAACCTTGGTTAGTTAACCCTAGTTCAATCCACCTTAGGTTAACTTGACCCTAGGTTACAATAACCCTTGGTTAACCTAACCTTGGTTAGTTAACCCTAGTTCAATCCACCTTAGGTTAACTTGACCCTAGTTACCTAACCCTAGGTTAACTAAACCCAAGTTAGTTAACCCTTGGTCACCTTAACCATAGGTTAACCAAACCCAAGTTAGTTAACCCTTGGTCACCTTAACCATAGGTCAACCTAACCCAAGTTAGTTAACTCTAGGTCACCTTAACCCTCGGTCAACCCAACCTAGGTTAGTATACTTCAAGGTTCCAACTCATGGACCCCTTTTAAAAGGTCTTCCTATTTAAAACTATTCTCATGACTCACTTTTTCAAAACCTCTACTCTCTTGAGATTTCAAAAGCCAACTCCATAACTTCTTCGAATGTTCCCGCATTCCATCTTTAAACTATTTAAAAAAATGTTTTAAAAAACTCACAACCCTAAGGTGTCCCTGCCCCTTCTATGGTCAGGGATTCTAAAGGAATGTGATATATCAAGAACAACCTTTACAGTTGTCCATATTAGGGTTACAAAGACCCAAGTGTCTTCAAAAACCACTTTCGAAAACTTTTCAAAGACCAATTTACTACAACATTCCAAAATCATGCCTCCAAGGTTTTCAAAACAAAACTTCAACATATTTTCAAAACTCTCTTGAGTTGCTTCAAAAACATTTCAAAACACTTCAAAACCCTCTTTCGAGAGTTTCAAAGTTCTATTTTAAAACACTCTACTGTTCGATTTCAAATCAAAACTCTTAAGTTCTCTCTTTCCAAAGACCACAAAGTGTCTTCAAACTTTTTCTAAGACCCCAAAGTGTCTTCAAAACTTTCCAAATGCCCTAATGCGCCTATTTTCCATCGAATTCTTGCCTAAACTACGAATGACCTGATTCTTGTCAAATGAGATACGTAGGCAACCTAAAATGGTGCGGTCATAACGTCCATTTCAAATCTAGTCCCTTTTCCAAAAGTTTCTATCAAATCAAAGTTTCTATCTCAAACCCCTTCAAACTCCCATGTTTTCAAACTTCTTCCCAAAAACTTGCATCATGCGTCATTCATCCGAAAAATGATGACTAAACCCCCTTTTCAAAATTTTAAAGTAGATATGGAGTGGACAATGGTAACTGGTTATTTTAGTGAGTAAACAAAAGGTGATTAGACATATAGGTACTAAAAGGGAGGGGTAGGATGACGATTTTAGGATGTCTTCCTTACACGTAACTAACCCCCGGACCATAAATTTCTGTTTTCGAAAGACCAAAATAGAGTTATTTTCAAAAATGGCTTAAGACTTTCTAAAGGTTGTCAAACAACCTATTTTCTCAAAAACCCTTTCTTGAGGGAGTTTTTTAAAGCCTTTTTCAAAAACCCTAAGGTTAATCTTTAAATTAATACTTAGTTTTAGGTGCCCTAACTTACTTTAATCAAGTTAGGTAGCGACTCCCGTTTTTTCAAAAGTCCTTAATCAAACCTATTTCAAGTTCAAATTTAGTTGCACTTGTCCTTCTAGGAGGATGAGTTCTAATGACAGAGTTCTGTATTTTTATCTCCGAGCCGAAAGGACCTTGAACCCAAAAAATTGAGACGTGACACCACCTTGAAAGGCTTTTCTATATACTTTGCAATGGCATACAAAAGCTTATCTTGATAGTATTCAATTGGAAGCCTTGGAAACCGGATCCATACAGCAGTTGTGGTTTCTTTGGCTTCCGATGCCTTAAAGTCAAGTTCCCACTTCCTGACAGTAAGATAATGATCCATTACTACTCAGGGATCATTTGTAAATACCCTTTGACAGTCCTCGAGGAAGTCAAACTTAAAGAGAAGGAGGTTGTCTCTCAGGTCGATTGCATTAAAGTCTTTTTGAAGACCCCAAAGAATTTTAACTCTGGAGCAGAGCAGCCCATACCCGATGCTCTTCCCTAGTAGTTTCACTATTAGATAATTTTGCCAAGGCTTTAAGATTTTATCGAGGATTTTCTACGAAAAAACTACCCTTGGCATCCCTCACCCATTAACTGGGGTTAGAAGATTTCCCCTGCTATTGAGCTCTCGACTTCTTCGTCATTGGACAGTAATTTATCCACATCTTCTTCAAAATATTTTGAACTTACTTTGGATGCCAGCACAACATCCTTGAAAGATCTTGGGCTTGCTTCATTACTGCCTTATATTATAATCTCCTCAGCTCTGGGATTGTTCAAAGGAATATTTGGAACAGGCTGCTTGGAGGGACCAGTATCAATTACCATCATATGTTCCTCAATGTTATCACCATTCTTGATTTTCTTGGTACTTCGGACTAGGTGCCTAAGCTACCCTTTATAAGCCCATGTACCTCTCACTTTCTATTTGACGTGGGATTTTGACATACTGTCCACCCGAATCCGCGACACACCACCCTGCCTACTCATTTAAACGCTTGGCGTAGAATCAGACTATAAATGGGTGGCTCTGATACCACCATCACGGGTCAGGCGCTTACTATCTAACTCAAAAGTTTAAGCAATTAAGTGGTGTTGCTTACCCTCCTTATAAGTCCATGGACCTCCCACCTTCTATCCTGATGTGGGATCATGACAAGCATGTGGTATTGAGAAGGTTCATTATAACAACATAAATTCTATTTGCGAGGAACCTCTCTTTTGGATGCGAGCCTCTCATTATTACTGGGTAGGTAAAACACATGAAAGAGAGATGCATGTTATGTACCAAACATAAAATATGTGAGGACCTATTAGCCATGCAGTAAAAACTAAAGGGCTAATTTACATAAGTTTTTGCTTTAGGTGTAGTTTCATATAGTTTTAAAATAAATAAAGCAAAAAACAAACTGTTAGCAAATAGTTTTCATACGGGATAGTAGTTTGTCTAACTGTAAGAAAATAATTTTGGCCGTGTAACAAAGCAAAAACCAAGGGTGTAATTTACGTAGGTTTTTGCTTTATGTATAGTTTTCTATAGTTTCAAAATAAATAAAGCAAAAACCAAACTGCTAGTAAATAATTTAAGTAAAGGGTAAATAGTTTGTGTAATTGTAAGTAAATAATTTACGCCCTGTAACAAAGTAAAAACCGAGGGGGTAATTTACATAGGTTTCTGCTTTGTTTAGTTATGATTAGCCATGCAATAAAGGGACCCTATAGCTTGGTGTGATAAAGCAATGGGGTGAGGGCCCCACAAGATAATCTGTATGCAAAAATCTTTGCTATGTGGTAAAAAAAGATCATCAGAGGAGAAACAAAACTGTTGATGAATTTTTGGTTTATTTGGAAGCTGAGAAATAACTCTATCTTCACAAATTGTTGCCTGATTGGAAGGATGCTGTCTATGAAATCAAAATGCAAACTGCATTATGGACTAAAGCTGAAAGAGCAGCCTCTTCTTATTCTGTGAATGATTTCATTTGTGCATTGAAGGTGTGAGAAACAGTCCCCTTTGACTCCTCATCCCTCAGGTTTACCTTCTTGCCACAGCACAGTGCGCCATTTATGAATCTGATTTGTCACCAGATTTAGGAAGATGGCTCTAACTGGGATTATTTTCTCCTTGCATTGTATTATGTTCTTATCCCCTGTTCTTGGCTGTTTGTTCTCTTGATGGCTCTTTCTATGTATTGAGCCTTGTGTACACCTCCATCTGTACCTCTCCTCTTCATTTTCTTAATGAATTTTTGCTTTTCAAACCAAAAAAAAAAAAAAAGGAGAAACAAAACACTTTTAATCTATACGTTACAAAATTATTAGTCACACAATTGTTGTACTAATTTTTGTATTCAGATAATATTATGATTACAAAGCTCATGAAATAAGATATCGGTCAATTTAAAATTGTTGATCAATAGGCATGCCTATCAACATAAAATTCTTTAAGGCTATATTTAGTATAAGGGAATGGAATGAAATAGAATAGAATGGAATAATTATTCTCATTCTCTTGTTTGTTTGCTTAGTAGAAATGGAATGATCATTTTCATACTATTATTTGGTAAGACAATTAATAATGTGAGAATGAAAAGAAATTTTAGTACATAATATGAAAATTCAATATTATATTATACATAAAATATTATAAATATTACATATTATTTATTAAATACTATTGGGCATTTAATAATCCTGTGGTGGCGGCAATGTGGTGGTGATTGTAGTGGTGGCAGCGGTGGAGAGTGGTGACATTCCAAGAGGTTGGTGGTGGCGGTGGTGACGGCAGTTGGTGGATGGTGGTGGTGGTGAAGGTTGTGACAGCGGTGGCAAAGGCGGGTGATGGTGGTTGATGAATGGTAGTGTGGCGGCTCGCGATGATGGTGGGTGGCGGTGGATGGAGGTTGTGGTGGTCAGTGGTGGCTGTGGTGTCGGTGCTACATATAAGCTTTAATGCACTGCTCATATTACAAACTCACGAATTTAAAGCACAAAATCAAAATGAAGCCACATGTATATAAGACTACAGGAATGTAATAGGAGGGTTGAATTCTGTTCAACCATAGGGTGGGTTCTTGCGAAAGCCTTTCAGGCTGTCCTTGCCCTGTATGGAATATTTCTCCATTCTTAAAGTCCTATGGTGTCATCCTAACCCAACCCCAAAGAGTATCTTGCCTGTATCATTAACCGATCATTGTTGGACATAGTAAGTGCGGTTATAATATTCGATCATCATGTAAGTATCTGGGCTGTATCAATTTCAATTGATTGACGGTGGTGGTGGTTGATGGATGATGGTGGTGATGGTGGTGGGTGTCATTGTAGTGGTTGGTGGTGGCCTGGGTGATGGTGATGATAGGTGATAAGGAAGAGAAAGAAGGAAGAATTGTTCTAAAAATATACACAAAAAAAATAAAAATATTTTTTTAGAACAAAATTTCATTTTTTAAAAATTATTTTTCAATTATTAAAATAAAAAATAAAAAAATATACATCTACAAAGCATGTTTTATTTTTTAAAAAAATTTGATAATAAAAATATTATTAAGTTTTGTTTTATACTCTCATTCCATAACATAATGGAATGACCATTCCTTCTTTCAAGAATGTGAATGGTCATTTCAACAAAATGTAAGAATGGTCATTTTTAAAAAATGATTATTTAAACTTTAAAATATGGTACTAAATAAAAAAATGAGAATGACAGAGGAATTATCATTTCATTTCATTTCATTCTATTTCTTTATACCAAATATAACCTAAGAATTGGGGACTAACAAAGAAATAAAAAAATAAAAAAAAAAAGGAATAGTTGTGGGGAAAAGAAAAAAAAAATTAAAAATAAGACATTCCCATTCTTTGTCCTTTTGCCTAGTAACTTTTAGATTATAATCATTAGATTACTTAATCCCGTGAAGATAGTATTATGGCAACACAGAAACTTGTTGGCTAACAATATGACTTTGTAATTAACTTGTAAATGGAAGATGGTAAAGATCCGACCTTATTTAAGTGAAAGTTTTGAATGTAAACACTTTCTCCCTTAATCAGAGCTTGGGGAGGTCGTTTGGTTACGTTGGCAATTTTAATTTTTATTGTCTGTCTTTGTTATTAGTTTTTTATAGTTTATTTTTGTTTTTTATATAAAAACAAAAATAAAAAACATATTTGGTAACTTAAATAAAAACATGTTTTGTTTTTAATATTAAAAAAATAATAACATGTTTTATTTTTTTGTTGTTGTTTTTTTTAATATTAAAAATAAAATTTGCTATAAGAACAACTTTATATATATAGATAAATGTATAGCAAGAAGCTCACTTCTCTCTCTCTCTCTCCTTTTTATTTTTTATTTTTTATAACCCATTGTCCGATTCAGTTTTCACATATGTTGACTAATTTCAGAACTTTAAGCAGTCTCCTCGTCTCACATAAAAGTAATTATCAAATTAAAGGTCTTAGAGATAGTTTCAAAGAGTTGATATCACCTAAAAAATTTTAAACTTGAGATCTTCAAGAAAGCAAATCCCTAAATCCTATGCTTTGACCACCAACCAACCCCCTCAGGTTTCAATCTTGTCTCTCATTTTTTTTTCTTCCTTTTATTTCTCTTTCTCTCAATCGGGTTCTTGCTTCTTTCCCCTCAACCGAATCCATCTCTCTCTCTCTCTCGATTGCGAACCAAACCCTACCTAGTTGATGAAGTTCTCAATCGTCTCTCATTTCTTTTCTCTCCTTCTATTGCTCTTATTTTATTCTTCTCGATTGAAGCTCAATGAAGTGATTATGGCTAGTCATCTGCGGGTTGTGGATAGGGTCGTTGATTAGGTGAGTTGTGAGCCTCATGATGCTATTTTTTCCATTTATTCCTCTTTAGGATCAGCCGTGGTCTCCAAACTTTATTGATAGATGTACGAATCCCTTATTTCATATAAATGTGTAAAAGATCCTAGTTGCACTTAAAAGCCGAGTATTCTACTGTTGAATTAGCAACCCTAATAGAATAAAAAGGTGTGTAGATGCATTCAGAATCAAAATAAATAGAGAAATTATACGAGCAAATCAAAACATTGAACTAGCAAAACAAGAAATCTAAAAAAAGTTAAAATTGATTCTGAACATAAAAATGAACAGATCAAATGAAAATACAAGAAATTCTCAAATAAAAGAAAAAGATAGATAAATATCAAAATTGATAGACCACACCAAAAAAAAGTTAACTACGCTAAGAATATGGTAATCTATTAACACGTAAGTATAGGTGCGGCGAAACAACAAATAAAATCTAGTAAGACCAGAGTCGATCCACAGGAAACAGTTATCAAAATATGCAAAATTAGGTGTTAAAATTCACTCACGGTAAAAGATTAGATGCTGACTAAGCTATGCTAGACACTGTAGTGTTACAATAGCTTTAGTTGAAACTTAAACCAACCTGTTTGAATTTTACCTTAAAAAGTATTAATGATAATTGAACAATTATTGCAGAAAATGATAACTAAAGTAAAATAGTTTAATTTGTGAGGATTGAGGGTTGTAGAACGAACTTTAATTAAATTAAATAAAAAAATGCTGGATCTAATTGATCCGATCACTTGATTCACTCAAAATTTCAACGGAGATTTTGTAACTCAAATCATTGTCTTCGTCTTGAGTTTTTGATTCAGAAGACGAAGCTATTGGAATGAAAATTCAATAATAATTAAATTTAAAATAATAAAATTAAAGCCATAGATTCATACCAATAATTTGTGCAATAATTATACCAAACTAATATTTGTGTATAGAAATTACCAAACTTATTGAAGAATCTAAGTTTTCTTAAAGATTTAGAATTTAATTTACCAAGAATTAAAATAGTTTAAAGATAAAATAATGAAGATTCAATTACCTCCGTTGATATTCCAAGATCCCTAGATGATTTTCATAATTGACTCCAAGAATAAAATTAGTTACTCATAGTATTGAAAAGACATGGCTTAAAAAATAACTTCATAAATAAAAATATTTATTACAGCAGAATAACAACAAAGAAAAGACTAAAAAATTAACTGGCTCCTTCTTCCCCTCTACTCTCTCTTATTCTTTGCCTTGCCCAGCCACATCATCTGTACACACAAATAATATATATATTATAATAATAAGATATAAAATAATATATATATAAAGTAAAAGATATATTATAATATATATATATATCATATATAATATAGTACAATATAATATAATATAATGTACATCACCTTGCTTTCTTTTACTTGATTTTACTTTCAAATTTACTTAAGACGTGTAAAACGTGAAAAATACTACAGTTATATAAAAATAATAAATAACACACAAATAATAATTAACATTAGCCGGTAATTAGGGATTCCAATTGTACTTTTTTAGAGTGCAATCACACCCTCAAGTAACTAGCAAAACAAATAAACACATTTAAAAGATAAAAAGACATGTTCTATTTTTGTAAGAATCACGAATGCATTTAACTTATGCACCAAGGCTTTAAACCTCTATGTTACCCCTAATTGACGAGTGGTGTTTCGTAAGAGTTTCTAATGATGGTTCCTACAAATATGAAAATATGGTATGCAAGTAAGGATAATGAGAAAAAAAATATTACATGTATCACAATACAAACATATTCTGTATATCCTACTCGTTAAGTTGGGGGTAAGGCTGGTGGTTTGTGTTTGGGTGTGGATGACAACTAGAGGTAGGTAGTAGTGCAGGGTAGGTGGAGGTGGCGGTGGGGGTTGGGGGTGGAGGAAAAATGTAGGGGTGGAGAGATGAGGGCTGACAGTAAGCCGGTGGTGGTTGGCAAGGGCAGAGCAAGATTTTGATTTGTCTTGGGCTATGTCAAAATTTATAAACTACAAAACAAAAAATTATAAAACATGTATATACAAAAGTTATGTGGACCAAATAATTTTATAACTAATATATAACAAAAGTATACATAACATATAAATATTAAAAAATATCCAAAAAAAAGGTACCTACTGAAGTTGTATCCGAAGATTCTTCGTGAAATAGAAATCATCTATTATCAAATATAAATTGATAGGTTCAAAAAATTATCTTTTGATGTAAACAATCATAGAATTATGTTGTGTTTAACTTATTATGTTTATTTGACTTTTTCCCACATAAGATTATGTTTTGGTCCACGAAATAATCACATTGGAAGCATCTTGAGTGCTTACTAGCTGGTGGAAAAATTAACATAATTGAGGAAGTTCATGAGCGTACATTAATTGTCATGTATAGATAAATTTAGAAAAATGTAATAATGTATAAAGATATTGGTGAGGAGAGAAAATATCTGAAGTGATTGCTAATTTATTTCCTAGAACTGGTTTCATAATTTGGTATAATCCATATAGAAAAATAGGAGAAAGTGAGAAACATAAAAAAAAATGACAAAAACACAAAATACCCAAAAGCAGTGGAGGTTGTCGATAAACGGTGAAGGTCACGATGGTTGAGCTACGAAGGTCTGCTCTTTCCTGTTGTCTCTCTCTCTCTCTCTCTCTCTCATATACCCAAATACTTTAGAGTTTGTATTGCCACCGGAAAAGGTATGGGATCAAATTCTAATTTAACAGGGTCAGATGATTATTCTATTTAAGAAAATAATAATAAAAATTTAATAGTTAGATAACATGTGACAATGCCAACAGCATACAATAGTAGCTCTAGGGTACTTTTTTAATGATTAATTAATTAATTTAATTTTTATTTGATTTAAAAATTAAAATTAAAGTAAATTGTGTTGAGTAATTAGGCTATGATAAAAAATATTGGGCTGAGCAGTAGAAGGCGTGGATTGTACAATATTAAGGTGAGCGAAACTAGCCCAGGGGAGCTTTCCCCCTGCCCTTGGGGGTTGGGCAAAGGTGGGTTGGAAATGAAGGTTACTTGTAGGGAGGCACGAGGGAGAAGTCAGATAACTCTTCTTTTTTGCTATTGCTGAGATTCGATGAGTGGACCAACAATAAAAGCACTGTTCATTCTGCGTTTTTCCTAGGTTTGAAAACAAGTAGTTTTTTTACCGTCTATATTTTTTGTTTTTGGTATTTTGAACACAAAATAAAACAAAAACATTATCAAACATGTTTTTTTGTTCCATTTTTAAAAACAAAAACAAAAACAAAAAGCAAAAGTGTTACCAAAAAGGTGTGAATCTTCTACGTTATTTGTGGGTGTCTGTTTATGATTCAGTCCTACATGTTTCAAAAACTCATGTACGCCAAACAAATCTTGGAGCAGTTTTGACTCATCCACAAGATACAAGAAATCACGCTTAGAAATATTAAAACCATATAGTCCATGCATACTAATAGCATCCATTTACGAACATGAGGAGTGAGTTTTGTTGTCGTTAAGTAGTACGCAGTCATCTATTGTCACTTCATTTTATGTAAATACTACTTGCTTTTCTTTTTTTTCTTTTTTCTTATGAATAACATAAATCTTATATTTCAGTCCAAAAAGCAAAGGATAATCTTCTTTGGCAATTTTTTGTTTGTATTTAAAAAATCAAGGGGTATCATTATAAAGAATTTCATTCGGTTCATTTCTCCTAAAATAATTGTTTGATCCAAAGAACTTTAAGTATTTGATTCTTCTGACTTTTGATCAAATTATATATATATATATATATATGTAGAACACTATTAGAAAAATCATTATTTACGACAACGACAAACCGTCACAAAATGTCCATCTGCCATCACAAATACGCATTTGCAATGGCACTACGATGGCATTTTAGGCGACGGAAATGGTAGGATCGCAAATACTTTTTGTAACGGCTGAATGACGGCATGGGGCATTATTAGCAGCGGCAACGATATCATCGCAAATATTTGTCGTCGGGTGAATATTAATTGCAATAGCTGACTTCACCAATGCTAAAAAAATTTTTGGGACGGTTAAAAACTGTCGCTAATACTTATAGCCGACTCCTATTAGCGACGGATTTGGTATTCGCAAAAAAGACTTTAGCGATGGTAAAAAAACCATCGCAAAAAGCGACAAAATTAATCCAAAGTATAACCAACTGTTTTTCCACTTTTAGCAACGGTAAAGTGCCATCACTAATATTTCTTCTTGAAAAAAAACAATTTTCTGTTGAAATTACAAATAAGTTTTGAAATTTATTGTTTTACCTAATAAAAGGTATATTTAACATAATCTAAATAATAAAATTTACACATTAATTCAAATTCAAATACTTATAAAAATACTTAACAAGGTTAGTAAATTTTTAAATATTTACCCAAGATAAATGTTGTCTCCCATCAAAATTCATACTATAAAAACAAATTATATAATCTCACACAAAATAACATCCCTAATCCAAAATCCATACAACAAAAGAGAGTTTTTAATTTATCTCAAAATAAGGCCATATGGAACACCATCGACTTATTCTTTCGAAATAACCTGGAAAAAAAATAAAACATATAAATATTAGATATGTTAACAAAGCTAATCCAGGACTAAAAGCTAGTAAAAATAACAAATAAATAGTTAACAAAGCATATCCAAATTCAAAACATTCAAATAATTGGCCAGAAGCCAGTCGATTAGGAGAAGAAATGACGGATATGGCCGTTGAACATATACACATAAAAGGAACAGAGGAAAACATAGCGATTGGCAAAACAACTTCCACAAAGTACAAGAGCAAGCAAAAGCAGAGAATGAGAGAGATTACAAAATACTAACCTGGTCGACGAGGGATTCCAATTGGTGAGGACTTCCGGCAGTGACGGCTTCTAGGTAAGGGCTACCGGTCTATACCTATAATGGCATGTGAAGATAGAGATGAGAGAGAGAGAGAGAGAGAGAGAGAGAGAGAGAGAGAGAGAGAGAGAGAACTTACTGGAAGCGAGGCTGGAAACCGACATCATCGTTGGCTGAGAGAGGGAAACCAACGTCGTCGTTGGCTGATTAGAGAGGGATCGCAAAAAAGGGATGATCAGCTAGGGTGCGCTGAATCATTTTGGGGGAAATTAATTTGGGGCTGGGAATTAGAGGGAAAGAGAAGCAAAGGGGGGGGGGGGGGGGGGGGGGGGGGGGGGCATATTAGGCAACAAAACTATGTCATTTCGAACCAAACCAACATCGTTTCACTAAAATCATTTGCGACAGAAACTTACCATCGCAAATGAAGAGTTGTGAATAGGGGGGACATATTTAACTTCACGAAACGGCATCGTTTTTGACTTTTTTTGTGACGGCTTTGTGGCCATCACTAATAGGCCTTGCAAATACCTTTTTTTGCATTGGGGACGTTGCCGTCGCAAATAATTGGCTTTTGTGATGGCATTGCAATCGTCGTAAAAGAATCCATCACAAATAGTGATTTTTCTAGTAGTGAAAGTTGTGTTTGTAAAAATTATATATATATATATACGTGTGTGTGTGTGTGTGTGTGTGTGTGTGTAAAAGTTGATTCTTCTGACTTTTACACTCCGTTTGGATTGAGGGCTTCAGAGTGTAAGTGAAGGATTTGAAAAAGAAAAGTTAGTTATATCTTGTTTGAGTAATTTTTAAGAAGGGATGAGAGGGCCTACTTTTTGAATATTTTTCTTCCCCTCCCTTCCGGTCCAAAATTAAAAGGAAACGGAGAGAAAGTGAAGTGCTTGTTATTATTTTCTTTAAAATACTGATTATACCCATCGATTTCTGATTAAAAAAACTAGGGTTTTATACGCAAGATATAAATAATAGTAAAATTGTATTATACATTTCTATCCCCTATATTAATTTTTGTCAAATCAAATAGGATTAATTACAAATACGGCCCCTGAATTATGACTTAGTATCACTATGCCTCCTAAACTCTAAACTATAACGAGTTGACCCCCTAAACTAATCATTTGTATCAATCAACCCCTCTTGTTAGCAATATATAAGGAAAATAGATGAAAATTTGTTATTTGACTTGTACATATTAACAAAAATATAATTTTATATCTAAATTGATCTTCTCTTGTTATAATAACTAGCTAATAACTGAAATGTCTCTTGAAATAATATACAAATATAAAAATAAGAGGTATTTTAATTATTAGACAATTATTACAAAAAAATAATGTAATTTAGGTATAAAATAAACGTTTGTAAATATATGCAAGTTACATGAGAATTTTTAATATACTCTCATAACTGATTGTTAATATATTGTTAGCATAAGAGGTTGACTGATACAAATTGGTAGCTCATGATGTCAATTTATTACGTTTTAGAGTTTAGGGAGACATAGCGATACTAAGTTATAGTTTAGGGGGGTGTGCTTATAATTAACCCAATGTCTTATCTGATTCTACAATTACTGAAATATGCACAAATTCAATCAAATAATAAACATAAACTTGAACTTAAGATAACACATACCGTTTACGATCAAGATCAAAACTTCCATCTCACATCAATTTGATTTTTTTTTAATGTACAGTTCCATGATTGATTTCTAACAAAATTAAGATTAATTACAAACTGCCCCCTGAATTATGACTTGGTATCACTATGCCCCATAAACTCTAAAACTTAACAAGTTGACCTTTTGAACTACCAATTTGTATCAATCAACCCCTTTATTAACAATTCATTAGAAAAATGGATGAAAAATTGTTATATGACTTATACATGTTAACAAAAGCACTGTGTTATACCTAAATTGATATTCTCTTGTTATAATGATTGCATAATATTTGAAATGTCGCTTGAAATTATAAGTAAATATAGGGGCAAAATAATGGGTATTTCAGTTATTAGATAATCATTAGCAAAAAATGTCATTTAGGTATAAAATAAACTTTTATGAATATGTGCAAAATTACGTGATAATTTTTCATCTACTATCGTAATTGGTTGCTAATATATGATTAACAAATGGAGTTGATTGATAAAAATTAGTAGTTCAGAGTGAATTTGTTATGTTTTAGAGTTTAGGGAGTATAGTGATATTGAATCATAGTTTAGGGAGTGTGCTTGTAATTAACCAAATCAAATAAAAGAAAGGGAATGTCACCCTCTCTTCCCTCTTGGTTATCCAAATAATATGGGATACTTCTCTTATCTTCCTGTTAGCACTCTATTTTGGCCACTCAGTTATCTTCGGCCTGACCAGATGCACACCCAAACTAATACAAGCATACTCAAGTCCAAACTGACTTTTCAGATCCAATCCAATCAAGCAACCGCTTTGTGGGCTCGCTAGGCCCATTAGAGGCAAAATGATCAAAATGCCCTTCGTGCATTAGTCTGTCCAATCCAGATCGGCGCGTCTTCTATAAGATGATAAGTCCATTCAAATTCAAAGTCAAATTTAGTTGTCTCGTCATTCGAGAAAGTCGAGCCCTCATTGATGGCAAGACCATCTAATCCAACATGGCGCGATCCCCAAGAAGGTTTATTCCTCAAATCGATAAAGCCCCTTTCACACTCATCTTTGGAAAGTACCTAAGTGCTCGAGATGGAAGAGCGGTCCACTTCTGGCGCATATTAGCTTGCTTATGTAGAATGTCTGCTAATTCGGCACGTTTTTTCAGAAAGCATAAATCCTTCAAGAATGAAAGATCGTTCAAGTTCGACACGTTTTCTGAGAAAGCACAAACCCCTAAAGAATAGAAGACCGTCCTAGTCTGACACGACCTTCAAGAAAGTTGATCCCTTAAGGCGGTAAGACCTTTTCAACCTTGTCCACTGAGAAAGTACCAGTTCCTCAGACAGAAGTCCAAACCAGATCTAGACTGGTTAACACCAACGCCTGTTAGCCTGTCTCAGTAAAAAATGACCATTTTGCCCTAGTGAGCTCGACACGTTCTTTGAGAAAGTGCCAAGTCCTCAGAATGGTAAGACCACCCTCCAAAGTTGTCCCTAGATGGTCCGCCATGTCCAGTGCCATCCAACCAACCCCAGTCCTTTCCAAGAGGTTCCTCGATCAAAATGACTGTTTTGCCCATAGGCATCCAAATGCCCTAGGAAACTACACCGGTTTTGAGTATTAAACCAGTAACACCCCAGTCAACTTTGGTCCACCCTAGTCAACTTCGGTCCACCCTAGTCAACTTCGGTCAACCCGGTCAATTCCTATCAATCTTGGTCAACCCTAAATCGACCGGTCACTCTCTTTAACTATACCAGCTCTGGGAATCAAACAGGCAACCTCCAGGACACATTCCAGAGTATTCCTGTTCATTTCTAGTTGGGCCTGCTGTCCGACACCTTCTTTTTTAGAACCAGAACCTCCCTGCTCCATTTCGGGTGAAGCATGACCATTCTTTAGCCATGCGCCACTAATAGTGGCACATAACCCCCCAGAATCAGTTACAAATCAACCAGCCCCGTATCTAGCCTTTTTTCCAGCCATCATTAAATAACCCTGTGCCACTCTTAGTGGCACACAGCTAAGTCTAAAGCATGCACCACTAAGAGTGGCTCACAACCCCCCTATTTTTGTACTATAAATACAGGCCTTCCTCCTCACTATTTTGGGTTAAAACAATTCTCTAGAAACTTTCCCCCTTTATTCCAAACAGCTCCCCGATGCCTCTCCCTCTCTCGAAGTTCCGCCAACTGCGTCCGAGTCCAAACTCTTGAAGCCCTAACTTCCAAGCTCCACCGAAGGTTCACCCCATTGCCCAGAAGCTCCTGAAGTCCTCCTAAGTCCAAGGCCCGAGCCTCCATCAAAGAAAGAAGAATCGAAACAAGGTAAATCTCCTGTTTACTTTCTGTATTCCCCCACTCTCTCTTCTCCCTCCGAACTCACTTAGGTCCTTTTCTTTTTTAATCTCCTATCTCTAAACCCCCCCTTCTTGCATGCTTGGAGCAAGAGAACGTTAAGTCCATGTCGAGAGTGAACAAGAGGAAATTATTGATTGGGACTTTCTTCTTGGCCCTCACTTGCTTCACGACACGGCCTTAGGGCCCTCTTATAATGTGGTGATACCTAGCCTTGTATATTTCATGCTGTTATTATCATTCGTCATATATTTGCATTCATGTCATTTTTTTACCCCTTAAAAGCATTTTCAAAGTAGCTTTCTCAAAACCACAATTCTAGGTGGATCATAACCCTTTTATGGTTAGAATTCTCCTAGAAAATTGTGACATTTTTAAATGGCTCCCGTTAGCCTACATTTCCTTCTTTTTAAAAATCTGGTCTTGGAATGATCCTAGTCTTTTCATTATTAGGGTTGTTTCGAGAAATGTGTGACATTCAAAAGGACCCGAAAGATCTATATTTTTGGCCTCGTGCCTTTATTATTTTTTAAAGCCACAAGCCTAAAGCGATTCTAGCCCTTCAATGGCTAGAATGGTTTTAGGCAAAGTGCAATATTCATTTAGATGTCTAAAATCCAAGCTAGGGTTTTGGGCCCTAAAACATGTTTTGAAAAGACTCGGTTTTCAAACCATTTACAAAATTCTCATTTGTCAAATCCTAGGAATCCAGTCCTAGGAAAATCCTGTTTTTGCCAATTTGCAAACCTTCTGATTTTAAACCAAAATTATACATTTTTCAAACCCTCAAAATCCTCGATTTTCAAATCAATCAAAACTTTCCTTGTTTAAATTAATCAAATCAAAACCTTCCATTTCAAATTCCTCAAATCTCTTCTTTTCCAAACCTTCCAATTTTAAAACCTAAATCGACTCTTTCCATTTTGGAAACAATCCAAACTTGCCTTTTTCAAAATCAAATCAAATCAAATATTTTCGCATCAGATATCAATCTTCCTAAAAAGAAAACATTTCTAAATTAAATCTTCCTAAAAAGAAAACATTTCAAAAATCAAATCTTCCTAAAAATGAAATATTTTTAAGTCAAATCTTGAAAAGGAAACATTTCAAATCAAATCTTCCTGAAAAGGAAACATTTCAAAAATCAAATCTTCTTGAAAATGAAACATTTCCAAATCCTATCTTCCTAAAAAGGAAATACTTTCAAACTCAAACTTTCTTAAAAAGGAAACATTTTCAAGTCCAATCTTTCCTGGAAAGGAAGCATTTTCAAACTCAAACTTTCCTAAAAAGGAAACTTTTTAAAAATGGAAACTTTCTAGAAACAGAAATCCATTTCAATATTCCACCTCTTTCGGACTTTTGTCCGAACTACGACTACCTGATGCTCTTTAAGAAGGTACGTAAGTAACCCTTCATAGGATGCGGTCACAACATTTTTCAAATTCTCAATTTCATTTTTTAAACTCTAATCCTTATTTCAAACTCTTTTTCAACTTTGTTTCAAAAGTTTTTCTAAGTGGATAGCATTAAACATAGGTAACCGATGAGTCATAGTTATGTGAGTAAAAGGTGATTGGACATATAGGTACCGCAAGGGCGGGGTAAGGTGATAGTCTAAGGATATCTTCCCTACACGTGACTAACCCCTGGACTTAAGAATTTTTATTTTAAAGACCAAAACTAGAGTCAATTTTCAAAAGGGCTTTCTAATATTTTTAGGGTTGTCAAATGACCTTACCTTCTAAAAACCTCTCATAAGGACGTTTTTTAAAAACCTTTTCCAAAACCTAAGTTTAACCCTCGGGTTTTACTTGGTGTAGAAGACCTAGCACATCTTTAAATATGTTAGGTGGCGACTCCAAAAACCTTTTTAAAAAGCCCTAATCAATTCCATTTCTAAAATTCAAACCCCATCGCATTCATCCTTTTAGAAGAGTGAGTTCTAACAAGAGAGCACCGTATCAATTCCCCTCCAACCCCCCCCCCCCCCCAACGCAGAGCGAGGGCAAGAGGGCTTGGTGTCCGAAAATAGGGTGCGACAGCCTAGCAACTCCGCTGGGGACAATTAGAGGGTTAGGCTTATGTCATGTCTTATCACCCTTTACTCACCTTAAGTTCGCCAGTTACCTTGATTAGTTATATCCACTTTCTAAACATTTCAAAATTCTAAATTTTTCAAAATGGTCTTTATTTTGTAAAAAGTCAACATTGCATCCATTACATGCTCTTGCATTGTTGATACATTATACTTTGTTTTGCATTTGAGTTCTTTGAAAAGTACTAACTTTGTGCATTTGTTTTGTAGGTGGACCTTTGTTTACATTTTAATCTATGTTCGTAAACTGCCATGTATGCTATGTATGATAGGATGTATAGGAGTTGTTGGGCTCTTTCCTCCAATTTTTAAAATCACACACACACTTGTATGTGCATCTTTATGAAATATTAACCTTAGTTACTACCTTCTAGTTAGAAGGGGGAATAGTACATTGACTGTTGGTGGTAGGCAGATGTGTCACCTAATCAACAGTCTTTAGATAGTTCCCCCGCTTAGATCACCAACCTATAGTGGCACCACCTTGGGGTGTGGGCCTAAGTTTGAAGATTTGGGAGCTGAGCTTTTTACGAAGTATTAGTAGCCCTCAACCTCATGTTCATATAGCACCCATGCATAACCGAACCTCTGCCTGATTTAAGGCACATGTTTTCTAAAAACCAAAGAGGAAAGAGCGATCGCTTTTCAAATTCCTTACTCCTGCTATTATTATGCTTACATAGGTGAATTTTGCTATCAATATCTTGTCATTCATGCTATTAAATTGCTCATGCATATGTAATCATCCCAAGGTAAGAGTTTAACAGTAACTCAAGCCACTTGCACTCCATATATATGATCAACCTCCAAGAGAATGGCCCATGAGCCAATCTCAAATCATAAGCCTACCCAATTCCTAAGGGTTCCAAACCCTAAGAATGATGGCATGTATCTAAGAATTATTTCATAAGAGGGGCCCCAATCCCTCTCGCTCATGAAGATAGGGTTACTATAAGAGACGGGGCAAAATCCCGATACAAGGTTTCCTAATGACCTTTGTACATTAAAAAGGTGGAACCGGAGACTCAAGAGTAGTCTAGGTTTTCCCTTGTAATAGTAGATAAGTGGAAAGTCTAATGAAAAATGTTTCTATCTATTTTCAATTCCATGTACTAGAAAAATCCAATATAATAAAATCGTCAATTTACTTTTCTTGAATGAACGAATGTATGAATGAATGTATGTTACAGGCACAGGTATGGTATTGCATACAAGAGCAACCCCTTATCTCCAAAAGTGAGCAAACACAGCATGCTTAGTCCCCTCTCAAAGTAGGGGCACCCATAAGGCATGCATTGCATAGAAACTTTCAAACCAAGGCACTAAATTCTCATTTGTTTTGTGTCGTCTGTCTTCCCCCTCATCTCTCAAGTACCAAGAAAACCAAAGATGAAGCAAGGACAGAAAATGGGGTTTCCTAAACTGCTTATCTATTATCATTATGTTGTGCGCATATTCATTACTATCATGCTCATGCATCAATATCCATTCTAAAGACACGAATTCCAAGAAACTCAAGTCGGCGCATTTTCATTAGCTGTAGAGAGAAATGAATAATTCAATCTCATATTAATCGAATCTACCAAAGCTCCTAAAGGTTTCCCAACCCTAAGGATTCATGGCATATATAGAACCATATCTCAAGAGAAGCCTAAATCTCTCTCTGTCCATGGAGACCGGATTGTCCAAACAAAGAAGCAACGATCCCAAGCTGAAGAGGTATTGTATTGCATACAGGGGCAACATTCCACCTCCAAATTGGACTCAGCATCATCCCTAGATTTCAGTGAAGAAGGGACCTCTATAGAACATGCATTGCCTAAGGTCTTCAACTCTACATGCTAATTCCATTTACTTTTCTTTGTTATTTTCCAGGCCCAATAGCACAACCAAAGCTATGTAATCTCTCCATAGTCCTTCCCGGTCCATAACGCTTGTAAGGATGAGTGCATTGAAGAGCAGAAAGGATTGACCGCCCATCAACAAATTGTTACCTCTCAAGCAGTAACCTCCACACCATGTCATGACAATCGCCAACCATGCATCGATATGAACAAACTCTCTTATCACCTAATAGTTAGGAAAATGGTCACCAACTACCTCAGCAGCAGAAGGTACCAACCTGAGAAGGGACTAGGGGCACAGCTATGGGGTGATCCTCCCAAAATAAAAATAAAATAAAATTAAAAAAACAAAAAAAAGGTGTCATTCCATCCCTGATCATCAACTAAAAATCCATGCCTCAATCCTAGACATTGATCATTTTCTACTAGCTCACTCTCTTCATGGTTTTGCCAATCTAGCAGCATCGGACAAGAAATTGGCCGATTGAACCATCCATCAAATTCCCAGACCCTAAAGGCCTTGGTAAAGCCTACGGGAGGAACCCCTAATTTTAGCTTGTTGAAATGTCATGTAAATATCAAGTGTATAATAGGCTAATTTGAAATAGAAGACTCTTAATCATGAAATGCTTTATCTGCCATGCTAAAATCTTTTTTTTCTAGAAAAATAAAACTTGCAGGCTATCCTGAAGGCTAGCATCTTTTGACCTTAAAGACTCCCCAGAGGTCCTCTACATATTGTCACAGATAGCGCCGACAACCTAAAACAGCACATGATAGTAAAATTTCAAAATCAACTACATGATCTCATTATCCAACCATCTATGAACAAAGGAGGCCATCTAGTCATTACAATAAAAATGTTAAGAAGATCATAAAGGTTGGCACGAGCAGCTATCCTTTCACAAAGTCCTAGTCAGAGTCTCAACTGGGGCAACACCACCCTCATCGGTCTACTGCAATAAGGCAGTTTTGCTGGTTAAAGAAGGAACCCCCTCTCTTTAAATCCTCAGGGAAACTCAAACAACAGAAGTGGTATGAGCAGCCTTGCCTTCTAGAGAACAACATGCCATCCACTATACTTGGTACAATCAAAGACGCATTTCTAGATCCTTCAGTAGAAAAATCAAACCTGGACAAGAGACTTCGTCATCAAAAAGACATCTCTAGCCTGGTAGAAAGCTAGAAGCAAAGTTCACTCCTAACAATGAAAACTCGAAGTCATTGATCCTGCAGAGATGGACAGGGAAGTTTTCCCAACACCCATCAACTCAAGCTTGATAAAGCACTACTCTGTGTAATTAGAAACTCTGATAGAGTAATGATGACAATGATCAAAATAAAGAGAGGTCCTCAATTCCTCTACCATACAGTTAAACAGAACCTTTGCAAAACCCCCTAGAGCCGGTCATATTCCAATCATATAACCAGCTTGGTGATCACCACCCACAATGGATCGAAAATCATAGCATAAGAGCAAAGAAAGAAAAAAAAAAAAAAAGGGTACCATTACATGTCAAAAAAATAAAAATAAAAGCTCTAGGAATGTCATTTTTTGCCAGGTAAGTGGTAGAAAAAAAATAGGAAGAGTTTGGTAGTTTTCCGCTAGATAAGTGGATGAAAATTGTAAGCACCCCATTTTTGCCTACTCGGCAATCTCTGGCCCGACCAGATCCAGTTTTCAAACATCACAATACATGCAAGCCCAAGGCAGGTCTTTCAAACTCCAATCTAGTCAACTAGTCGCTTCCTAGACCCACAAGGCCCAATTGAAGCCATAAACATCATCATGCCCCTAGGCATTCTAGCTAGCTTTCCGAGATCGGGCAGTCTCGGGAACCAACGCCATCTAGGTAGCTTCTCGAGATTGAGCGATCTCGGCGACCAGCACCTTATCAAAATTTTAGATGGTTCACTTTCGGCGCTTGTTAGCCAACCAATGTAGAATGTTCGTCATTTAGTAGTTCTCCGAGATTAGGCATTCTTAGAGACCAACTCCACCATCGCAGGTAGCTTTTTGAGACTAAGCTTTCTCAGAAACTAACACCACCCTACAAGTAGCTCTCTGAGACTGGGCAGTCTTAGGGACCAACACCTCACCAGTAGTTTTTAGAGACCGGCAGTCTCGGGAACCAACACCTAGGTCAACACTAGTGCCTGCTAGCCCGACTCAGTAAAAAATGACCAAACCTACCCCTTAGGCCTTCAGGCACGTCTTAAAAAAGTTCAAAATCCCTCGAGACGGTAAGTCCACCTTTCCAAAGTGTTACTAAGCAGTTAGGCGTGCTCTACGCATCATTTTGTCCAATTCTGGTCCCATTTCGGCTAACTCCAGTCAAAATAACCGTTTTATCCCTAGACGCCCTAGCACTGCACAAATCCCACTGAACAGTGAAAAACTCTTCTAAGATCATCCTTGAACGACCCAGCACGCTTAACATAACACTCTGGTCCATTCCCGACCTTTCTCAACTGAACCAGGTCAAAATGACCATTTTGCCCTTGGCGACCCAAACGCTCCCCAAAATAACACCGGTCCTAGAATATTGAACAGTGAGTCTTGTCATACACCCTTGTTTAACCTAAGGTGGACCTCACGACACTAAATACTCCCGACTCAACGAAAGCCCCCTGGAGCGTCTCGCAGATGCTCCACCAAGATTGTCTTTTCTCCCGATTCCCTGGCTATAACGCACCATCAAATGACTTGAGAAATACGTAGACTAGGGAATTCCCAAAAGCTTATTCATAGGTCTTTCCATTGATACGGCTCGGTCGGATAGATCGCTCCCCGAAGTCCCTCATCGCATGGCTCGAAAACTGCTACTTTTAGCAACTCTTGGAGCGTCTTGCAAACACTTCGCCAAGATTGACTTTTTCTCCAATTCCTTGATTATAACGCATCGTCAAACGACTTGAGAAATGTGTAAATTAGGAAATTCCTAAAATTATTTCCAGAGTACTTTCCATCGGTACGGTCCGATCGGAGAGATTGCTTCCCGAAGGCCTTAATCATTTGGCACAAAAATAACTACTTTTGAACCCCCGTAGAGCATATCACAGACGCTCCGTAAAGATGCGATTTCATGCACACTACTTGAGATGATATCTCACACTTCTAAACACTGTTCAGACTTTTGAAAACTTAAAATTTCATGAGCCTTAAGAGAACACCGTGGATGCAACCGATTCCTTCGAAACATTCCCAGTTGGCACAATTATTGAGGTAAAGTTTAAACAAACACTCCTGGCGGCGGAGCGTATGCTACATGCGCCCAGATTTTGATTAGATCTATCAAACTTCACTTAGCCGTTAAGATTTAGTCAGTAACATGGGTGCCACGTGGCATTCTGCCAATGGAACAGTACTAGTGCATATAGCATATGCGCCAGGGCAAATTTTGCCCAGGTGCATATACTACATACGCTAATTCCCTCTAGGGTTGCCTATAAATAGAGGCCTCCCCCTTTGCATATTCTAGAATCGAAAATTGTGGTGAAACTCTACACAAACAGCTCTAGAAATCCAAAACCCTCCATATACTCCTCTCTCCAAACACTTAGGTTATAGTTCACCTCACTCTAACCCATACACCTCACCTACAAGGCCTTCCATGCCATAGAAAACCTTATTTTAGCCCCTTCCAAGTCTATTCAAGATCAAGTCCAAGCATATAATGAAGTTTGAAAGTGTTTGAAGGCAAAAGGTGGTATTTCCTTTTATATTTTATCATCCCCCACTTCTCTCTTCTCCCTCTTATCGTACTAGGCTATTCTCTATTTTAATTCCCATCTTCTACCTTCATTCTTGCATGCTTGAGATAAGAGAACTCCTAGCTAATGCCTAGAGGAAAGCTAGTGAGAGCCACCATGTAGGGGGATCTCTCACTAGCCTACTTTAAGATGATATAGCCTTGGAGCACATTGATTATGTGTGTAAGCACCCCATTTTTGCCTGCTCGGCAATCTCCAGCCCGACCGGGTCCAGTTTTCAAACATCACAACACATGCAAGCTCAAGACGAGCCTTTTAAACTCCAATCCAGTCAACTAGTCGCTTCCCGGGCACATAAAGCCCAAATAAAGCCATAAACATCATTCTAGGCAGCTTTTCGGGACCAGGCAATCTCGAAAACCAACACCATCTGGGTAGCTTCCCAAGATCGGGCGATCTCGAGGACCAACACCCTATCAAATTCCAAATGGTTCACTTTTGGCGCCTGCTAGCCCGTCAATGTAGAATGTCTGTTATTCGGTAGCTCTTCGAGGCCAGATGTTCTCTGAGACTAACACCACCCTCACAGGTAGGTTATAAGACCAGGTGTTCTTAGGAACCAACACCATTCTACAGGTAGCTCTCTAAGGCCGGGCGATCACAGGGACTAACACTGCACAGGTAGTTTTTCGAGACCAGGCGGTCTCTGGAACCAACACCTAGGTCAATACCGGCACCTGCTAGCCTAACTTAGTGAAAAATGACCAAACCTGCCCCTTGGGCCTCCAGACACATTTTGAAAAAGTTTAAAATCCCTCAAAACGGTAAGTCCACCCTTCTAAAATGTTACCAAACTATTAGGCATCCTCCGCACGCCATTCGGTCCAATTCTGGTCCCATTCTGGCTAACTCTGGTCAAAATGACTATTTTGCCCCTGAACGCCCCAACACTGCACAAACCCCACTGAATGGTAAAAAATCGCCCGAAACCATCCTTGAACGACCCGGCATGCTTAACATGACATTTCGATCCATTCCTGACCATTTTCAGCCTAAACCAGCCAAAATGACCATTTTGCCTCTGATAACCCGAACGCGCCCCAAAACAACACCGGTCCTAGATTACTGAACGGAGGATCTCGTCGTACACCCTTATTTAACCTATGATATACCTCACGACGCTAAACACCCATGACTCGATAAAAGTTCCCCGAAGCATCTCATAGACGCTCTGCCTAAATTCCTGTTTCTCCCAACTTCCTGGTTATAACGCATCGTCAAACGACTTGAGAAATGCGTAAACTAGGGAATTCCCAAAAGCTTGTCCATAGATCTTTCCATTGATACGGCTCGATCAGATAGATCGTTCCCTGAAGCCCTTCATCGTATGACTCAAAAACTGTAACTTTTAGCAACCCCTAGAGCGTCTTGCAGACGCTCCGCCTAGATTGACTTTTCCCCCAATTCCCTGATTGCAACGTACCGTGAAACGACTTCAGAAATGTGTAAATCAAGAAATTCCTGGAATTATTTTCAGAGTACTTTTCATCAGTACGGTCTGATCGAAGAGATCACTTCTCGAAGGCCTTGATCATACAATATGAAAACAGCTACTTTCGAACCCCCACTGAGCATATCATAGACACTCCACAGAGATGCAATTTTATGCACATTTCCCAAGATGATATCTCACATTCCCGAACACTATTTGCACTTTTTGAAAACACGAAAACTCATAAAAAAACCCTAGGAGAACACCATGGGTGCAACCGGTTCTCCCAAAACCATTCCGGTTGGCTCAATTATCGAGACAAAGTTTAAACAAACACTTCTTGTGATGGAGTGTATGCTACATGCGCCCAGATTTTGATTAAATCGACTAAAGTTCGATCAGCCGTTAGGATTTAGCCAATACACTGAGTGCCATGTGGCATTATGGCAATGGAACAGTACTGGCACATATGCCACATCCGCCAAAGCAAATTTTGGCCAGGCACATGTAGCACATGCCCCAGGCCTCTCCCAGGTTGTCTATAAATACCAGCCTCCCCCTTTGCATACTCTAGAATCGAAAATTAATGCGAAGCTCTGCTGAAACTACTCCAGAACCTCGAATCTCTATATACATTTCACCCCTCCAACACTTAGGCTAGATTCCACCTCCCTCTAACCCATACACTTCACTCACATAGCCCTATACACCATTAAACTCCTCCTTCCAACCCCTTAAGCCTACTTGAAACCATCTAAGTTCAAGTCAAGGCATCCATAGAAGATCAAAAGTGTATTGAAGGCCAAAGGTGGCATTTCTTTTACATTTTTGTCTTCCTCCACTCTTCTCCTCTCCCTCCTAGCCTACTTTGGCTATTCTCTATTTTAATCCCCATCTTCAACCCCGTTTTCTTGCATGCTTGAAGCCAAGAGGGCTGTTAGTTCATGCCTAGAGGAAAGCTAGTGGGAGCCACTGTGTAGGGGGATCTCTTACTAGCCGACTTTAAGATGGTATGGCCTAGGAGCCCCTTGATTTTGTGGTGTAGCCTAAAGCCTTGTATGTATTCATGGCCCCCTTGCATTTCATTATTTTGATCATGTCTTGTGTGCTTGGCTTCATTTTTATGTTTATAATCATGTCCTACAAAGCTTGTATTATTCTTATTTCCATGCCACTTTCAAGTTCAATACCCCTCTCAAATTGGTTCCAAGAGTTGGTTCCTTGAAGTTTAGGATGAGACCTTAGAAGTCATACTTTAGAAAATCCCCCACTACCCCCTAACTCACACTTTTGCATTATTGCATTTCAATTTGCATAAAAGTTGTTTTCCTAACTCTCTAGTCTCCAAGGTTTCCATTCTCATAAGTTTAGTGATTGGACTGGGCTCATGGAACCCTCTCTTGAGTGGTCTCCCTTTTACATTGGCCTTAGGAACCCTAACTTGTTGGAGTGGTTTCCTCTAAAAATGGCTTTCAAATTCTTTTTCTCAAAATGATTTTCAAAGATTCTTTCTCTCCATCATTGCATTAAAAAGTGATTTTCCAAAAGTTGTCATCATTGTGTTGATTCTTGAAATCCATACTCTTGTCAAGATAAAAGTTATAATAGTTATAAGAAAACCTTTTTTGGAATGGTTTCCAAACATCAACCATATAAATCATACTCTTGGCTAAGAGTCAAATTTTCATGAAAATGATCTTCAAAAAGGTTGTCTACCAAAGTCCTTTGCATAACATGATTTGTTTTGTAAAACCCTTTTTAAAAATGCATGAAACCACCTTTCAAAATCATCTTCCAATCCAACCCTAGGTTAACTTGACCCTAGTTATCCAACCCTAGGTTAATTTGACCCTAGTTGTCTAACCCTAGGTTAACTTGACCCTAGTTATCCAACCCTAGGTTAATTTGACCCTAGTTGTCTAACCCTAGGTTAACTTGACCCTAGTTATCCAGCCCTAGGTTAACTTGACCCTAGTTGTTCAACCCTAGGTTGACTTGACCTTAGTTGTCCAACCCTAGGTTGACTTGACCCTAGGTCACCTTAACCCTAGGTTAACCAAACCCTAGTTGATTAACCCTAGGCCACCTTAACCCTAGGTTAACCCAACCTTAATTAGTTAACCCTAATTGCCTAACCCTAGGTTAACCTTAACCCAAGCTAGTTAACCCTAGGTCTCCTTAACCTTAGGTTAAACTAACCCAAGTTAGTTAACATTAGGTCACCCCTAACCTTAGGCCAACTCAATCTAGTTTAGTATGCTTCAAGGTTCCAACTCATGGACTTCTTTTTTAAATCATCTTTCTATTTAAAACTATTCCCATTTCTCATTTTTTAAAAACCTCCTACTCTCTTGAGATTTTAAACATCAACTCCACAACCCTTTCAAATATTCCCACACTTTATCTTCAAAGTATTCCCAAAAGTGATTTTAATAACTCACAACCCTAAGGTGTCCTTACCTTTCCCATGGCGAGGGATTCCAAAGGAAGGTGATATATCAAGAACAACCTTCAAGGTTGTCCATATTAGGGTTTCAAAGCATTAGGTGTTTTCAAAAACCATTTCCAAAAAGCTTTTTCAAAGACAAGTTTACAAGGGTGTTTTCAACCTGAAACTCTATATCCAATACCCCAAAACATTTTCAAAACTCTCTTGAGTTATTCTAAAGCATTTTCCAAAACTCCCTTGAGTTATTCCAAAAACACTTCAAAATATTTCAAAAATGTTTTAAAAAACTTTCGAGTTCTATTCCAAAAATATTCCAACATCCGGTTTCAAATCAAAATTTTCAAGACATGTTTCTAAAGACCTCAAAGTGTCTTCAAACTCTTTCAAAGACCTCAAAATGTCTTCAAAACTATCCAAATGCCCTAATGTGCCTGTTTTCCATCGGACTCTTGCCCGAACTACAAATGACCTGATTCTTGCCAAATGAGATACGAGGGCAACCTAGAATGGTGCAGTCACAACTTCTATTTCAACTCCAATCCCCTTTTCAAAAACTTCAATCAATTCAGAATTCTCATTTCAAACTCCTACAAAACTCCCATGTTTTCAAACTTCTTCCAAAACTTGCATTATGTATCGTTCATTCAAAAAGTGATGACTAAACCCCCTTTTAAAAATTTTAAAAGTGGATATTAAATGGATAACGGTAACTGGTTATTCTAGTGAGTGAGCAAAGGGTGATTAGACATATAGGTACCGAAAGGGCAGGGTAGGGTGATAATCTTAGGATATCTTCCCAACACGTAACCAACCCTCGGACCATAGATTTCTGTTTTTAAAAGATCAAAATGGAGTTATTATCAAAAAGGGCTTAAATCTTTCCAAAGGTTGCCCAACAACCTATTTTCTTAAAAACCCTATCTTGAGGGAGTTTTCAAAATCTTTTCCAAAAACCCTAAGTTTAATCCTCGGATTAATACTTAGTTTTAGATGCCCTAACTCACCTTAATCAAGTTAGGTGGCGACTCTTATTTTTCTAAAAAGTCCTTAACCAAACCAATTTCAAGTTCACAACCAGTCGCACTTATCCTTCTAGGAGGATGAGTTCTAATGACAGAGTTCTGTGCTTTTGTCTCTGAGCCAAAATGACTTTGGACCCAAAAACCGGGGCGCGACAATGTGGTGTAGTCTAAAGCCTTGGATGAATTCATGACCCCTTGGCATATGACTATCTTGTTCATGTTTTGTGTACTTGGCTTTATTTTCATGTTTATAACCATGTTTTCCAAAACTTACACTATTCTCAATTCCATGCCATTTTCAAGATGAATATTCTTTTCAAAGTGGTTTTAAAAGTTGGTCCCTGGAAGCTTAGAATGAGACTTTCGGGAATCATGCCTTTGAAAAGCCCTCCATTAATCCCTAACTCATGCTCTTGCATCTTTGCATTTCTACTTATATAAAAATGATTTTCAAATGCTTCGATTTCAAAGGTTTCTATTCTTACAAGTTTAGTGGCAGGGATGTCGCCATAGAACCCTCTCTTGAGTGGTCTCCCTTATTATTGGCCATAAGAGCCCTAGCTAGTTAGAATAGTTCCCTTCCCTTTCTATTCTTGCATAAAAATGATTTTCAAATGCTTCGATTTCAAAGGTTTCTATTCTCACAAGTTTAGTGGTTGGAATGACCCCATAGAACCCTCTCTTGAGTGGTCTCCCTTATTATTGGCCATAAGAGCCCTAACTTGTTAGAATGTTTTCCTCTTCTAAAAATAGTTTTCAAGACCTTCTTCTTAAACATGGCTTTCAAAGGTTCATTAAGAATAATTTTTCAAAAGTTGTCGTTATTATGTTGATTTTTAAAGTTTCTACTCTTTTCAAGATAAATGTTATAATGGTCATAAGGAAACCTTCTTCGGAATGATTTTCAAGCACCAACCATATAAACTATATTATTTGCTAGAGTTAAATTTTCATGGAAATGATCTTCAAAAAGGCTTGTTCACAAGAGTCCTTTGCATGACATGATTTGTTTTCCAAAACTCCTTTAAAAAATGCACAAAACCACCTTTCTAAAACCTCTTTCCAACCACAAGCTAACCTAACCCTAGTTTAATCTACCTTAGGTTAACTTGACCCTAGGACAACCAAATTCTAGATTAACCTAACCTTAGTTAGTTAACCCTAGGTCATCCAAACTATAGGTTAACCTAACCTTAGTTAGTTAACCCTAGGTCATGCAAACCCTAGGTTAATCTAACCTTAGTTAGTTAACCTTAGGTTATCCAAACCCTAGGTTAACCTAACCTTAGTTAGTTAACCCTAGTCCACCTTAACCCTAGGTTAACCTAACCCGAGTTAGTTAATTTTAGGTCAACCCAACCTAGGTTAGTAAGTTTCAAGGTTCCAATTCAAGGACCCCTTTTCAAATAACCTTTCAATTCAAAAACCATTTTCATAATATATTTTCAAAACATCCCACTCTCTTAAGATTTCAAAAATCAACTCCAAAACCTTTTCAAATATCCTTACACTCTATTTTCAAAAATGTCTCCAAGAAGTTCTCTTAAACTTGTTTCAATTAAGATGGTTAGATACTTAACATTGTCCAAAAACTATTTTAAAAAATATTTCAAAAAATTCACAACCCTAAAGTGTCCCTAACCCTTTTATGCGTAGGGACTCCAAGGAAAGGTGATACATTAAATACAACTCTCAAGGTTGTCCGTGTTAGGGTTCTAGGACCCTAAGTGTTTTCAAAAACTCTTTTCAAGGAATGATTTTCAAACATCACACTCTTGAAACAACCCTAATTTTTCCATGGTTAGGATTGGTCAAGTGCAAATGAAATATTCAAGTAGAGTTCTATAATCCTAAAGTTTCAAAAACCAAAGAGAAGTCTCTAGCCTCTTTTTTAAACATATTTTCAAAACTCATAACCCTGAAGGAGTCTAGATCTTCACTGACTAATCTCTTAAGGGTGATGAAATATTCAACATGCTTTTTATAAGATATATGAAAACTATTTTCAAAAATCATTTGGAGACAAATTCATTAGAGTTCTTGTGAGTCCAAATTTAATTCTCAAGTCTATAATCAAGTTTTCAAAACTTTCAAAACTCTCTTGAATTATGTTCAAAAGCATTTCGAAACACTTCAAAGTCCCATTTCAAGTGCACTTTTAAAAACTTTCACATTCTATTCCAAAAACGCTCCAACATCTGGTTTCAAATCAAAATTCTCAAATTCTCTTTTCTCAAAGATCACAAATTGTCTTTAAACCTTTCCAAAAACCTCAAAGTATCTTCAAAACTTTCCAAAGGCCCTAATATGCCTATTTTCCATCGGGCTCTTGCCCGAATTACGAATGACCTGATTCTCACCAAATGAGATACGTAGGCAACATAAAATGGTGCGGTTATAACTTTTATTTAAACTCAAGTCCTTTTTCAAAACTCTCTATCAATTCAAGATCCCTATTTCAAAATTCTTCAAAATTTCCATGTTTTCAAACGTCTTTCTCAAAACTTTCATCATGCATCATTCAACCAAAAAGTGATGACTAAACCTCGTTTTCAAAAATTCTAAAGTAGATATTAAGTGGATAATGATAACCGGTTATTCTAGCGAGTGAACATAAAGGTGAATAGGCATGTAGGTATCGAAAGGGTGGGGTAGGGTGATGATCTTAGGATATCTTCCCTACACGTAACCAACCCTCGGACCATAGATTTCTGTTTTCGAATGACCAAAATGGAATTATTTTCAAAAAGGGCTTAAATCCTTCCAAAGGTTGCCAAACGACCTATTTTCTTAAAAATCTTCTCTTGAGGAAGTTTTCAAAATCTTTTTCAAAAACTCTAAGTGCAAACTTCGGACTATACGTAGTTTTAGGTGACCTAACTCACCTTAATCGAGTTAGGTGGCGACTCCTATTTTTCTAAAAAGCCCTTAAGCAAACCAATTTCAAGTTTAAACCTAGTCATACTCATCCTTTTAGGAGGATGAGTTCTAATAACAGAGTTCTGTACTTTTTTCCGAGCCAAAAGGACTTGGTAAAAAATCAGGGCACGACAGCTGGCGACTCCACTAGGGATACTTGGAGGGTTAGGCCATTGACATGTTTATTCACCCTTCACTCACTTAGAATCTCTGGTTATTTTGTCCAGTTTTATCCACTTTTCAAATTTTTCTAAGTTTTCAAAACAAATTTTATTTTCCAAAAAGGTTTTCAAATGAGTGTCATCACTTGCATTCATTGCTTACATTCATGCTCTTGCATTAACCATCCATTTTACCTTCCATTGAGTTTTTCAAAAAGTTACTAACTCTTTGCATTTTTCTTTTGTAGGTGGACTTTTGTTCACATTTTATTTTATGTCATAATTTATTGCTATGTATGTAATGAATGAACAAAATTTAATGTGTGTTGTTGGGTCCTTTACTCCATTTTCAAAAACTCCACACACACTTGATGCGCTCACTTGCATTTGCATTTTGCATATATTACCTGGTTACTACCCTTCTAGATAGAAGGGGAAATAATATATTGACTGTGGGCAGATGGTGTGTCAGTTTCTCAGCCTACGGTCTCTTGATATTTCCCCCACTTGAGCCACCAACCAAAGATGGAGTTCACCCTTTCGGGGGTGGATGCCAGAGGTTTGAAGGTTCGGGAACCAAGCTTTTTAGGAAGCATTAGTAAACCCCCAACCTCATGCTCATGTAGCACCCTATGCATAGCCGAACCTTTGCCGGATTTAGGACACACACGTCAATTTCAAAACCAAAGAGGAAAGGGAGACCGCTTTACTTTCCTTTACTTTCTGTTTATGATGTCATGCTTAATCTTCATCGTTATATCATGTATACATCTTTTCGCATCATAACTGCTCATGCATCAGAATTCATTTCAAGACAAGAGTTCCCTAAGTAACTCAAGTCATTACATCTCCATGCATCTGATTAACCCCCCAGAGAAAGGTACTAAAGGCCTTCTCGCTCAACCCAAAACTCCTAAGGGTATTAAGAAACCCTAGGGATTCATGGCATGCATTAAAGTCATCTCATAAAGAGGGGCCCTAATCCCTCTTCACTCATGGAGATAGGGCTGCCAAGAAGACGAAGGGGCAATTCAAAATCAAAAGTCTCTCACCAACTTCCATTCAAGAAAGGCGAATCCGAAGACTTGAGAGTAGTTTAGGATCTCATGATGTAAATATAGAATATGTGGAAGTCCCAAGGAAGATGTTTCCCCTTCCATTTTTAATGTACTTTTGAAAAATTCTATGTACAAAGAGAATTCATCTCAATAAAGTTGTTATTGCTGTCAAATGAATGAATGTATAAATGGATGAATGAACAGGCTCGCACAAGTACAGTATTACATACAGGGGCAACCCCCTATCTCCAAAATTTGAGCCAAAGCATGATGTTTAGTTCCCCTCAAAAGGCAGGGGCATCCCTAGGTCATGCAATGTATAAAATCTTTCTAATCCAGAACCTAACAAATAATCCTTTTTTTTTGTTTTCTTTATTTTCTATTCCCCCCTCATCTCATCAAAAGACTAGTAATAGTTTTGATAAGACTGCTTGCATTTTAGGTCATCATTGCTCCAAGAAAAGAAAAAAGAGGAACATAAGTGCCTTCTGTACTCTGAACACCAGTCTTTACCCGACAAAGAGTAGCTCAAATGACAAGTGAAGGCAATACTCTCGATCAACAGAATAACTCGGTGACACGGGAAGAAGTGAATGAAATGAAGGCAAAAATAGACCAGATGTTCAAGCTCGTATAACTGATGGCCTTCAAAGGATCGGCCGTGAATCCATCAGCTTCAACCTCCCACCCTAAGGAAATAAAAGCTATCCTGCCAAGGATTGTCTTGCAAACTGACAATACAAGGAAGAACAAGGAACTCCCCAAGGCAGTACACGTCGAGAAAGGAGAAGAAGACAACCCTGAAACCATCCAGTCCCAATACCAACACAACAGTGACTTAACCATGGATAGGTGTGCCTTGATAATGATGACCCGAGGGGAGAAGGAAAGCTTCAAGATTTACGCTTTGAGATGGAGGGAGGCAGTTGCTCAAGTCAACTCCCTATTAGTGGAAAAAGAATATGTGCAACTGTTTGCGAATACCTTCCAAGGTCTGTATTACGAGCGTCTATGCCTGAGCATCGCAAAGAGTTTTTCTAAGCTAATAATGTAAGGAGAAATGATCGAGAATGGATTGCAAACTGGTAGAATCACGGACCCTTACGCTAAGATAAGTGAGGGATTCGCAAACGTAGCCAAGTAAGTAGCAACCACTCGAGGTACTGGCAAGAAAGAGGGAGAGGTATTTGCCATCCTGCCAACACCACAGCAACCATACTATCCCCAATATCAAGCTCGACCACCATTGCCTGCTTCTATCGTCAACATCTTTGTTGCTAATGTCCAAATGCTTGCTCCTGGGCCTGTCGCAACCTGACCATACCTCAACCCTAATAGAAACAACTGGCGAAATCGAGAATTCGCCTACTTGGCATGCACTCAAGCAGAGGCCTACCATGAACTCTTCAAAGCCAAGCACATATACCTTATACCCCCACGGCCATTACCGAGCCCGTTGCCTCCGACTTTAAATCCTGCCCTTACTTGTGAATATCATTTTAGGGGATAGGGGCATGACACAGAATCATGTTTCTCTTTAAAGCATAAAATCCAAAACCTCATTGATAGCAAGGTCATCAATACCCAAGAAGCAACACTGGTCCCTGCTCCCAATGTCACGGCAAACCCCTTACCAAACCATGTTATCAACATCATCACAGAGAAAGAGAGAGGCAGACCCTGACGGCATCATAGCTGTAGAATATTTCTAGGGTGAGTCAGACACTGAGGAAGAAAGTGACTGGGAAGAGGAGCTACCACCATGCCCTATCTATCTTCACAACGCAAATGGAGAGTAAGATCCCTTTGATTGGCTTGTGGAAGAGCCCATGGAAGACATTCCCACTAATATTGTGCCTGCCGACGATTGGGAAGAAGAATTCCTACACCCCAAGTATGCCGAAGTAAAGAACAACCTAAAAGAGGAGCTCTTTAATTATAAGGATATGGGTTGGGGCATCAATGAGCCAAGAATACCGAACTCACCGTTCAAATTCAGTGAAGGTTATCTGGAGAGCCTGTTTACTGAAATCGACAAAGAGGAAACTGAAAAAGAGGAAATCAAGGAAAAGTCACCGCAAGTCTTGGAAGAAGGCCTGGCTACAAAACCCTAAAAAGCTGAGCAAAAGAAAACTGTCCAATCGAAAAAAAGTTTTCAGGGATCCCAAGATGGGATGCGCAACCTTAATACCCCAATTGGAGAAGGGGAAGGAAAAGGAGGGATCCCCAACTGCACTATGATCTCCCGTCTCTGCCACTTCGCAGTCAATGCGTCAAATTGTCTAGCCCAACCGAATGAAGAAGTTGGCAGATGGAGCATGGAGGAGGCAGGTGTGGTCCCGAAGCCCACCTGAAAAAGTGACTATCAAAGGGATGTTCTTTTATCAAACTTTGCCTTTACTTTCCTGTTAATCCTGTTTTATCAACTCTACTTTTTACCTTTTGTTAATCAAGAGCTTGTCATGTACACAAAACTTTTGAAATTAAAGAAAAAGAATTTGAAGTTTGCATTTATCATCTTCAGTACTTGCCCTTTCTTAGAAGTTTCCCCTCTTATTGTTATGCCTTGACTTGAAAAGGGGGATAGTACGCACACCCTCATCTGTGGGGACCATTTCTGATCCAAAGAGGGGAGACACTAAAGAAACGAAAGAGAAAGAGCAGATCACAGAAAAAGGGTGGCACTCGGAGGATACCATGGCAAAGCAATTGGTAGTTAGACCCACAAAGGGAAGAGAAGCCATCATTTCAAATTCTCTAAATAGCAAAGTAATTCCTTTGAACATCCCACTCGAGCCGTAAGTGATTTTCATTTAAACCCCCTAACTAGGAACCGCCCCCCACGTTGGGGCAAGCTCGAGTAACGGAACGATTAAACTAACATCTGCTTATCTCAAAGGATGACACCAAAGTTCTAAGACTGAACTTCATGGACTAAGCAATCTTGTCTGAAAGGAAGATGGGCCATCTATTCTTCTACCATACAGTTAAAAGAATTCCCCTTGAAAGACCCATTTTAAGCCAAATCACATTCCTTCAGCAAACCCATCCTGGTGATCACCGCCCACAATGGGTGAAAGTAAAATGAGAAAAAGGGATCGTGAGGAGAAAGAAAGCTTCCTTGTACATTGAAAGAAGGAGGAAACAATGCAATATTCAAAAAAAAAAAAAAGAAGAGAAAATGAATGATGAGGCGCCCTAAGAAATAACAGACTATAACAGTGTTGGGGCAAAACCAAAAAACAAAAAATGAACTATATGGGTAAAGGTTTGTGCAACAGTACAGAAAAATAAAAAATAAAAAGACCCAAAGAGGAAGAAGTGCTGAAAGAATGATCACTGATAAACCCCAAGAAGAGTACAACACTTTGGGCCTCTAACACCCCTCCTTTCGAAAACCTCATAACCTAGCCACACTACAACCCAAGGAAAAGTCCTCTCAAATAAGAAAAGATTGCTTAGCCTAAACAAGTTCAAAAGAAAATGGCAACATTTAAAAAAGAAAGGTGAACAAAATAGCATAAGCTTACTTAAGGTGGTTTTGGTTCATTATCACCCCCGTTAAGGAATAGAGAAATTATTTGAGCCAGCATACTCTTCATTTTTTACCCTTAACTTAGCTTACATTACGGTCCAAAGCCTTCTCTGATTGAGGATAGAAACTGCCCGCTCCTTTGCTAAAGGCTACTTCGGTTGTCATCTAGAGAGTCCACTAGTTCAAACGTGAGGTCCCTAAGAGGAAGCCGAGTGAGTTACAGGTTATCGTCTTTTCAGATAAGAAAGAGCAGAGTTGGGTCTGAAAATGGAAACCCTGAGAATGGGGCAGCTACTATCTCTTCATGACAAGAAAAGAGCATAACAAATATAGGAATCTTTAAGGAAAGAGTAAAAGTCCAAAATGACCAGTTCCTAGTAGACGCTTGGTTAAACCCAAAAAATTGGAACATACCTCTAGGCCTGTTTTCATAAAAGTTTTGTATACCTGTATGCTTCACCTAAATCCACACACGCAACAACACACCCACATTTTTCACATCAATTTAAAGATTGCATATACCCACCATCTCTTGTGTGTGGCATGATTTCTGTACTCCTGTGTTTATACTCATATTCGTTATGTTTCCACATGCATACATTCATGACAAGACTAAAAAGAGAAATCAATCATCATCTCATTGTCGCGTCTAGAATTTTTGCACTCGAGAAATACACATACAAGCGGGAAAAACACTGTACTCTCTCGTTAGAACTCATCCTCCTAGAAGAATGAGTGCGACTAGGTTTGAATTAAAAATTGATTTGAATAAAGGGCTTTTAGAAAACAATTTGGAGTCGCCACCTAACTTGATTAAGGTGAGTTAGATCACCTAAAAATTAAGCACAATCCAAATATTACACTTAGGGTTTTTGAAAATGATTTTGAAAATACTTCCTCAAGAGAGGGATCTTTTAGAAAATAGGTTGTTTCGCAACCTTTGGAAAAATGCAAACTCGTTTTTTGAAAATAACTCCATTTGGTCTTTGAAAACAGTGATTGTAGCTTTGGAGGTTGGTTACGTGTAGGGAAGACACACGAAGCCATCACCCTACCTCGCCCTTGCGGTACCTACATGTCTATTCACCCTAGGTTCACTCATTAGAGTCTTCGATTAATAAGTATCCAAAACTTTCCACTTTGAAAAGAATGTTTAGAAAGAAACTGATATGACGCATGATATGCAAGTGAGAGAATAAGACTTGATTTGGAAATAGATTTGAAAAGACTTGATTCGATTTTAGAAAAGGGATTTGAAAAGATAGATTTGATTCTGAAAGAAAGTTTTAGAGATTGGAAATAGAGATTTAAAAAAACAGATTGTAGAATTAGAAATTTGAAATAGTTATGAAATTGGAAATTTAAGAAGAGTTATGGAATTGGAGATTTGAAAAAGGTTATGACCACACGCATGAGGGTTAGCTATGTATCCTTTTTGAAGAATCAGATCAGTCATAGTTTGGACAAGAGGCCGATAGAAGGTTTGATTTGAAAAAACAAAATTTGATTTGAACTAAGAATAGAAGAGTTGAAATTGGAATTTCGAATTGACCTTTATTTGAATTGAACTTGAGGATTTGAAAAGATTGGACTTTGATCTGGAAAGATAGAACTTGGAAGAAGAACTTGGACTTATTTTGAAAAGATTGAGATTTGAAAAACCTAGACTTTTGAGAAGGACTTGAGATTAAGAAGGATTTGATTGGAAAGTTTGATTTAGAAAACATGGAGAGTTGGAATTTAAGAATGATTGAATTTAGAAAATCTTAAGAAAGTTTCAAAATAAGAAAGTTTCATTTTTGGAAAGTTTCGAATTAGAAAGGTTTCATTTTAGGAAAAAAATGAATTGGGGAAGTTTCATTTTAGGAAAGGTTTGGAAATTGAAAAGTTTCATTTTAGGAAAGGTTTTGAAATTGAAAAGTTTTGAAAGCTAAGAAAGAGTTGATCTTTGGAAAGATTTAAATTAGGAAAAGTTTGATTTAAGGAATATTTGGAATTTAGAAAGTTTAGAATTTTGAAAAGATTTGAATTTAAAAAAGATTCAAAGTATGAGTTTTGGAAATACTTGAAATTAGGAAAGATTTGAGTTTAAGAAAGATTTGAAAAGTTGAAAAGTTGAAATTTGGAAAGTTAGGTATTAGGGAAGATTTGAATTATGAAAGATTTGGATTTAGGAAAGATTTGATTTCTATTTCCTAAAATAAAATATTAGATTTTATTTCTAAAAAGATGTGATTTAATTTTGTTTCAAAAAACGGAGGATTGGATCTAACTTCCTAAGTGGAAGATTGGATTTGGCATGGAATTAGAAGGGGAAGTGTTGGAAACCCTAGATTTGGAAAGCTATAGTTTAATGTAAAAAAATAGGTTTTGAAAATTTATGATTTTAATGTAAAAATGAGATTTTGGAAATCTAGGTTTTTAAGTAAGATTGGAAATCATGTTTGACAAAAGAAAATTAGGGTTTCTTAACCATGGCTCTAGGGTGTAACTTGGATTCTAAGCAAAGAGATTTTAGAAATGTTGGCCCAAGTAGGCAACCCAAGAGGGGGGGTGAATTGGGTTTTATAGAATTTATAACAAGAATTGCAACTAAAAAATCGTTTATGTATTTTAGTAACAAATAATCAAAGTATATGTATCAAGCAAATGAAGTGTACATTAATACAAGTATTTGTAAGCATGTATAATGAGTAAGTAAGCAAAACAGAGGCAGAAGAGATATGCACCAGATTTTATAGAGGTTCGGCCAACCTTGCCTACGTCCTCTCTTCTTCGATCCTTTCGAAGGAATTCCACTATGCAATACTCCTTACACAGCTGCTAGTTGTGCCACGAGTGCCCAACTCACTCTTACAAAAGCTTCTTCCCAAGCTTTCAAAACCCAAGAGATTTTGTCCAAGCTTCTCTTAAACTTACAAGTGTTTTTCCCAAGAACACTCAAACTTACAAGGTTACAAACCCACCCAAAAATAGATGAAGGTTGTATAATGAATAACACTCTCTCAAAGAGTAGATAAACAAATTTTCAGCTCACTCAAGAACCCCCCAAATGAATAAAAACAAAGTATAAGATGTAGAAGATGAAATATCACTTTGTAGCACTTAATATTGTGTTCTTCACATGTTCTTCTTGTTCTTCATCATCATATATGCGTTGGGGATCTTGTATATATAGCCTTGAGTTGCTTATAGCCGTTGGAGATGGATGAGAGAAGATTTGGTTGCAGTTTTGCCCATACCGTCTGTCAGAAAACTAGCCGTTACGGTCTAGGGGTCGACTCTTTTCATAATGAGTCGACTTTTTTTGCATTTCAGCAGATTTTTCAAGTCACTGTCCAAATGAGTCGACTCTTTTGTCCCAGGAGTCGACTCTTTTCAGTAGTCTGCAGAATTGTTGTTCTCTGTTGCAATGAGTCGACTCTTTTTGGCCAGGAGTCGACTCTTTTGAGTCTCCAACACAAATCCAAGGCTCTGTTCGAATGAGTCGACTCTTTTTAGTTGAGGGGTCGACTCTTTTTACCAAAACCCATATTTTGCAACTTTTCTTCATTCTTTTTCAAAACTTCCAATCTCTTCAAGGATCATCTAAATAGGCTTTTTAAAGCTTGCAAACACTTCTTCAAGGTTAGATGACTCCAAGAATCTCTTCAATCTATTCAAGATGAATTTTCTTCATTTTCATCACTTGTAGAGCTCTTCCATCATCATAGTTTAATCCATTGATTCAAGTCTTCTTCAAGATCTTCAAGAGAGCTTCCATAACTTAGAATTTTCATTTCTTCAATTGATTTTCTATTCTTCTTTTAGCATCTTCATTTTTAGATTTCTTCTAGAATTCTTTAATCAATATAGCTTCTCCATGGACTTCAACAACTCTTCCAAGAAAGCTTTCCAAGTCTTGTGATTCCTTCCATGTCTTCAAGACATCTTCAAATCTTTCAAGAAAGCTTTTATGTTTTTGAGTTGGTCTCTTCTTTTTCATTCTTGCAAGATATCTTCAAGTCCTCAAAGTCTTCAATCTCATCATGCTTTTCATTCTTTATTCAGATCTTTGTATCACAAACCCTCCATTATAATAAGCTTCAAATCAAGATCTAATTAATAATTCATCTGCACACTAAATAGAATTATTAGATCATTAAACCATATTTTGTTATCATCAAAATCAAGGCATTGACTCAACAAGAAAGTGAATTTTTTTGATAAGGAAGATTTTGGGAAATAAATCTTAGAAAGGAGTTTTTAGAAAGTAAACTTGAGCAGAGTTTTTAGAAAGAGATATTGTGGAAAGAGTTTTTAGGAAGGAAATTTAAGAAGCATTTTTAGAAAGTGAATTTTGAAGAGAGCTTTTTGGAAAGGAGTTTGAAAAGAGATTTTAGGAAATTATGTTGGAAAAGAGATTTTGGAGGAAGAGAGTTTTAGAAAGTAAGTTTAAAAAAGAGATTTCAAAAGGACTTGAATGTGGACTTTTGCAAGCCTCTAAAAATATCTCACTTTCCTAAAACGATTCTAACCATAAAGAGATTAAAACTATTCTAGGATTGTGGTTTTTGAAAACAACAAGGATTTGAACGTATGGACCATATTGGTCACTTTAATGTAACACTTTTCTAAAACAACCCTAACCATGGAAAGGCTAGAATCACCTTAGGATTGTGATTTTGAAAATAAGTTTTGAAGAAGAAAATTTTAATGCAAGTTTCGAAAACGGTTTTGAAAACAAGTTTGAAAACAAAGTTTAGAGAGATGCATGATCATGATATGCACAATACAAGTTGGGGTCATGAACATAGAAGTTTAAAGGTTTCACCACATAATCAAGGGGGTCGAACCCACGTGATTTTCGGTTAGACTAAGAGAAATGATTACACCCTAAAAGTGCAATCATAAGCCCTTAATTTGCACCTTGTTAGACTTAGATTGTAGTTAATTTTCTTAATTTAGTTTCATATTTGATTTATTGTATTTTTGTGTGCTTTGTAGGTTATTGGAGCTAATAAAGGCATTTAAACGCAAAGAATGATCAAAGCGGGATTAAAACGAGCAAACTGGACATGAGAAGTCTGACCTATCTCGGTATTCTGGCCATATCTTTTTATTCCGATGTTTGATTGAGCTAATTATTGCGCCATTGGAAAGAAGACTTCAAGCTCTACAAATTTTCCTCTAATGTGCATCGGCTGAATCGAGCTCTAGGGTAGTCAAATCAAGCTTCAGAATTGCTAGGTTGAACAGGGCTGAATAGTATCCGTCCGAACTGTGCGTTCGAACGGTTACTGTTCACCGTTCGGACAGTTACTATTCACCCATCCGAACGGTGAACAGTACCCCATCCAAACGATGAATAGTATCATCCAGACGATGAATAGTGCATCCAGACGGTTACTGTTCACCGTCCGGACGATATTCGAACGGTTACTGTTCATCTAGAATGCATTTTTTTCGTCTGAAGTTGTGTTTTTAAGGTTTTTTTGGGTAAGTTTTTTGTGTAGTGAGGGTAAGTTTTAGCAAGGGGACGACGAGAGAGCTCCTCAAAGGTTGGTTTTTTTTTCATTTTTTAGCTTATATTTAGCTTTGTAATGATTATATAGGAGTAGAACTTGTAATTTCCTTTCATTGTGTTGTATTTTCTTTCACTTTCTTGCACTTTATTGTATTTTTCTTGTATCCAAACACTCTTAATCTTCAAGTAAATTTTAGTTTAAATCTCTAAATGCTTTATTTTCATTTTACATGCCTTTATTATAAGTTTAATTAGCTAGTTTTTAGATTAGGTTCAAATGTGAAAATTACCCAAATAATCCAAGGAATTCAATGGAGGTATCTCATGAATTAATTGTCATATTTTCTAGAATTCGAATTCCTAGTAATTAGATGTAAAATTTTAGAAAACCTAGATTATTGACTAAGTTTGGAAATTTTTATCACCCAAATCGATAGTATTAATTTAGGACCCTTGACTAGAGAAAAACTCCACAATTGTTGGAAATTCATTCTTATAAATTGATTGAAGATGCCTTAGAAAACCTAGGTTATTGACTATGTTTGACTAATCAATGCACAAACCACAAATTTGGTATTAACTAAGTTGAATCGATGGTATTAACCTTTGATTCCCCATTGAACATGTATCTAATTTCAATTGCTTGAGGATAATTGGTTTTCAAAGCTAAATCCTCCGAATCAAACACACTTAAATGTTGTGTTTGATTTGAGTTATAAACCTATTGGAAGCCTTGGATGAAATTGAGTGATTGGATCATTTGAGCCCAATTCCCTTTTTATTGCTTTAATCCTATTTTCATTTTGCTTTACTTTAATTGTCTAGTGTTAATTGCTTTAATTTCCATTGCACTAGGTTAGTAATTCAAAACAATCATCAAAAACCCAAAACATTTTCGGTCTTTTTATTTTAGATTCGATTCGCTTAATTGCAATTTGACCCTAGTTAGGTTAGTATGAGGTGAGTGCTAGAACCTATATTTGGCTAGGTCCCTTGGGAGAGAACGATACCAGATTACCGGTTTATACTTCATTGCGACCTCCGTACTCTTGCAGGGTAAATAACTCCATTTGTAGGAATACTGCATTTGGGGGCGAGTCAAGAAAACCCTCGACACAGTGACTTTCAATAGTCTAATCCTACATATGGACCAAGGAGTCCCTTGTTTCAAGCATGTAAGGGGGGGGGGGGGGTAACAGGTAGGAGATTAAAATAGAAAAAAAAACCCAAGTGGGTTAGGAGAGAGAAGAGAAAGGGAGAATTTGCATAAACGTCAATAGGAAGCCTACCTTGTGTCTTCTTTTATTTGCTTTGCTTTATTTGCTTTCTTTCTTTACTTCGATCTTTGCTTTGCTTTACATCAGTCTTCGAGAGCTTGTTTTGATCTTGCGGAGCTATAGAGTTGCAGCACTTCAAGTCTTCAATGGAGACTTTGGAGGCTAGTATAAAAGTGTATAGGGATGTATGTGAGTGTATGTGAGGCTAGGGTTTGGTGTATAGAGGCTAGGGTTTGGAATACCTAAAGGAAACAAGGATTTGGACAGGCTTCGAGCTTTGTATATCGAAAAGGAGGGTTTTTGGACTGTGTTTACAGACCTTTTTCACGCTGGAGAAGGCTTTGTATTTATAGAAAGAAGATTGACCTGGCGCCAGTTGTGGTGGCGCCAGGCAAAATTTCCTTCTAGCGCCACTCCTAGTGGCGCCAACCACTTAGGAAAGTTTTAAGACCGGCAAACAACATATCTTCAGAAGATTTGGGCACCTGTACTAGTGACTACCATGCAATTTCTAGTCTAACTTTACTAGGAGTGACTCAAGAAGGTCCGGGAATGATTTAAAGGGCCGGGAATGCCCTAGAGAGCCGGAAAAAGACAGGAACCCTTAGAGTAGTTTCTCGGGGGTAGCGGACTTGAAGAATGATGACAGGATGTGTTGGAAAGGTTGACCGGGCCATTAGGGGCAAAACGGTCAATCGGGCTAGAAAGCTAACGGGATGGACTCAGAATATCTCAAAAGAAGACTCAGGACTTGGAAACATTAGCAGAATGTTCTAGGAGGTTACCAGTTTGATACCCAGGACCGGTGTGGTTGGAAGAGACGACCGACCCGCTAGGGAAAAAACGATCATTTTGCACTAGATTTGCCGGAATTGACTCGGAATGACCTAGAAATGTATCAGAAGGCCGGGGATACTATCAAAAACATCCCTGAGAGGTTACCGGTTTGATACCCAGAGCCGGTGTGGTTCTTGGGGAGCTCGGATGCATAAGGACAAAATGGTCATCTTGACTAGAGGGTCTCAGAATTGGCCCGAAACCGACTGGAAGGCACTTAAACATGCTGGATCGTCTTTGCGACGATCTTGAAAGGGTGGACTTACCGTTATGAGAACTTAGGTATTTTCTCAAGAAACGTGCCAAAAATGGCTCTAGGGGCATTTTAGTCATTTTTCACTTGGGTGGGCTAGCAGGCACTGGTGTTGACCTGGGCTTTGAGTGTTTCCGTCACTCGGACGGCGGTCTTGGGACATAGGGGTTTGTTGGCGATTCCCTATATTGACCTGTGTATGAGTGTTTTCGCCACTCTGTCGATTGCGATGTTTACTTGTATTTTCGTTACTCCAACGGGTTGCGATCATTCCAGAGGTTGCTTGATCTTGGGAAGCTACTAGGTGGACTTATCGCCTGATAAATCAACTTTCTCGAAAGGCTTTCTGAATAATGAACATTTCTTCATTGGTAGGCTAGCAAGCTCCAAAGGTGGACCGTTCTACCGTCTCAGGGACTTGGGGTCTCGTCCCTGTCAACAGGTTTAAAGGGACTTACCGTTCCGAAGAGTTCTCTGAGAAAACATGCCGAACATGATGAACTTACCACCTTGAGGAATTAACTTTCTCCAAAGGCGTGCCAAATTTAAATGGAATTAGAATTGGACTTAAAATTGAATTTGAGATTAAAACAGAGACTTATTGTCTTTGAAAAGACATGCCTACTGGAATTGGACCGAACAATGCCCCAAGGGCACTTTGGTCATTTTGCCTATATTTGGGCCCAATGAGCCCGCAAAGTGATCGATTGACTAGATTAGGTTTGTGTAAGTACCCCATTTTTGAACGCTCGGTAGTCTACACTCCGTCCAGACTTGTTTTCAAGTCATTGTGGGCATATTCCAATCGAAACCAATTCTCTAGGTCCAAATTCCATCTTTCCATCGCTTCGCGGGCCTGTCAAGCCCAAGTAGAGGCAACATGACCAAAATGCCCTTAGATGGATTGTCCTTTCCTTTCCGTTTCCAATCCCTCTCTCGAGACAGTTTATTCCTCGAGACGGTTCCAATCCAGGCGCGTCTCTTCGGAGACGATAAGTCCCCTTTCCAATCCCACTCTTGAGACAGTTTATTCCTCGAGACGGTTCTAATCCAGGCGCGTCTCTTCGAAGACGATAAGTCCCCTTTCCAATCCCACTCTCGAGACAGTTTATTCCTCGAGACGGTTCCAATCCAAGCGCGTCTCTTCGAAGACGATAAGTCCCCTTTCCAATCCCACTCTTGAGACAGTTTATTCCTCGAGACGGTTCCACTCCAAGCGCGTCTCTTCGGAGACGATAAGTCCCCTTTCTAATCCTACTCTCGAGACAGTTTATTCCTCGAGACGGTTCCAATCCAGGCACGTCTCTTCGGAGACGGTAAGACCCCTTTCTAATCCCACTCTCGAGACAGTTTATTCCTCGAGACGGTTTCAATCCAGGCACATCTCTTCGGAGATGATAAGTCCCCTTTCCAATTCCTCTCCCGAGACAGTTTATTCCTCGAGGCGGTCTGAGTAGCGAAACTACTCACAAAACCGTTAGCGGAAATACTCACAAATAGGTCGATATAGGGAATTGGCAACAAACCCCTGTGTCACGACGACCGCCATTAGAGTGGCGAAAACACTCAAAACCCAGGTCAACACCAGTGTCTGTTAACCCACTTTGGTGAAAAATGACTAAATTGTCCTTTGGACCTTTTCCGAGACTTTCCAATTAAGATGACCATTTTGCCCCTAAGCATCCGAATGCCCCGGGAACCACACCGGCTCTGGGTATCAAACCGATAATGTCCCTAGAATACTTTTTATAGTATTCTCAACCTTCCTTTACCTTTCCGGATCATTCCGCATCAGTTCCGGCCAACCCAGTACAAAATGACCGTTTTGCCCCTAGAGGGCCGGTCTCCTTCTTCGACCACACCGGCTCTGGGTATCAAACCAGTAACCTCCTGAGACTACTTTTTATAGTGTTCTCAACCTTCCTTTACATTTCCGGATCATTCCGAGTCAGTTCCGGCAAACCCGGTACAGAATGACCGTTTGCCCCTAGTGGGCCGGTCTCCTTTTCTGACCACGCCGGCTCTGGGAATCAAACCGGCAACCTCTGGGAACATTCTAAATAATGTTTCCAGATCCCAAGTCTTCTTCTAGGACAGTCCGAGTTTGTCTCGGCAGTTTCCCGGTCCGATTGACCGTTTCGCCCCTAAAGGCCCGGTCAACCTTTCCGACACATCTTATCCTCACTTTTCGAGTCAAATATCTCCAGGACACTATTATAAGTGTTCCTGCTCCTTTCCAGCCTTCCGGGTAATTCCCGGTTCCTCCAAATCATTCCCGGACTTTCCGAAGTCACTCCTAGTGAAGCCAGGCTAAAAATTGCATGGTAGTCACTAGTACAGGCGCCCAAATCTAGTCAAAGATACGTTGCTTGCCGACTTATAAAGTTTACTAACTGGCTGGCGCCAAGAGCAATTTTGCCCTGGCGCCACTGCAACAGGCGCCAGGTTTGTCCAACCTCTATAAATACAGAGTCTCATTCAACGTGAAAAGGATCCGCAAACTCAACCTATAAATCATATAATTCGATATACAGATCTCGAGCACCTCTAAAAACCCTAGCTTCCCTAGGTTTTCCAAACCCTAGCCACCCTATACAAACCCTAGTCTCCTATACACTCATACACACCCCCATACACTCATACACTAGCCTTCAACCCTCCTTCAAAGACTTGAAGAGTTGCCATCTAAAGCTTGAAAACATCCCTTGAAGGTTGAAGAAGAAGATCAAGACGAAGATCGAAGATTGAAGACAAGCAAGGCGCGCAAAATAAAGAAGACATACAGTAGGTTTTCTATTTAAATTTTCGCACTTCCCCCCTCTCTCTTCTCTCTCCTAACCCACTTTGGTTTTCTCTATTTTAATCCCCCATCTCTTCCCCCCCCCTTTCTTTGCATGCTTGAAATAAGGGGATTCCTGGTCCGTGTGTAGGATTGGGCTATTGGAGAGTCACCGTGTAGGGGGCTTTCTTCTAGTCTAACCAAAGACCACGTGGGTCCGGCCCCCTTGATTATGTGGTGAAGCCTTAGCCTTGTATGTTCACGACCCCAAATTGCATTGTGCATATCATAGTCTTGCATATTCCAAAATTCGTTTTCAAACTCGTTTTCAAAATCGTTTTCAAACTTGTTTTCAAAATTGCATCAAAATCTCTTTTTCAAAAACTTGTTTTCAAAACCACAATCCTAGGATGATTCTAGCCTTTCCATGGCTAGGATTGCTTTAGGAAAGTGTTACATTTAAAGTGATCAATACGGTCCATATTTTCAAATCTTGTTGTTTTCAAAACCGTTTTCCTAAAGTGGTTCTAGCCTTCCTATGGTTAGAATCGCTTTAGGAAAGTGAGATGTTTTTATACCTTCTAAAAATTCTCTTTCCAAATCCTTCTTCCTAAAAATCTCTTTTTCAACATACTTTCCTAAAACTCTCCTCTCCAAAGTTGTTTTCAAAAACTCCCTCCAAAATCTATTTTTCAAAACTCCCTTTTTCAACTCCTTTCCAAAATCCTCTCCCCAAAATTCACTTTCTAAAAACATTCCCCAAAAATCTTTTCAAAAACTCTCTTCAACAACCTTCAACCAAAAACCTTCCTAGAAAGACTCTCTCCAAAAATCTTTCCAAAAACTCTCTTTCCGAATTCACTTTCCAAAAATTCCTCCCTAGGATTTCCCTTCTAGAAAACCTTCATTTCCAAAAACGCACTTTCCAAAAACTCTTTTCTTAGAGCCCAAGTCAAGCCTTAGAGCCCACAATTAGGAAACCCTAATTTTCTTTCCAAAAACATGATTTTCAAACTTTGCCCCAAATCTAGGTTTCCAAAATCTCTTGTTTTCACATCCAAACTATACATGTTTCCAAAACCTCTTTTCTACGTCAAAACTATAATTTTCCAAACCTAGGGTTTCTAGAATCTCCTTTTCCAAATCCTTGCTAAATCTTATCTTTCCTTTAGGAAACCGAATCAAATCTCCCCGTTTAGGAAACTAGATCCCGTCCTCCGTTTTTGGAAACAAAATCAAATCTTTTCTTTTAGAGACCAAATCCAATCCCTTTCAAAATCCAACTCTTTCCTAATTCAAATCCTTCCTAATCTTTCACTTTCCTAAATCTTAAGTTTCCAAAACTTGAACATAAAAATCTTTCCTAATTCAACCCTTTCCTAATTCTACCCTCTTTTCAAATCTTAACTTTTCAAACCTAAGTTTTCAAACCTTTCCTGAATTCAAACCTTTTCCAATTTCAAGATTTCTAAAATTCAAACTCTAAAACTTTCTAAATCTTAAACTTTCTAAATTTCAAATCGTTCCAAAATCAAAAATTTCTAAATTTGAAACTTTCTCAAGTTAAATATTTCTAAACTTCCAAACTTTCTAAATTCTAAACTTTTCAAAACTTCAAAATCTTTCTAAATCTAAGGCTTTTCTAAACTCAAAACTTTCTTAATTCAAACATTTCCTAAACTGAAAACTTTCCTTTTTCAAACCTTTCCTAAAACGAAACTTTCTTATTTTCAAAACTTCCTTGTTTTCAAAGCTTTCCAAATTCAAAACTTCCCTTTTTCAAAACATTTCTAAATACAAAACTTTTCGATTTTCAAAACTTTCCTAATTTGGGAACTTTCCTAATCTTAAAAACTTTCCTTTTTCGAAAAATTTCTAAACTCGAAACTTTCCAATTTCAAAACTTTCTTATTTCGAAACTTTCCTAATTCGGAACTTTCCTAAATCGGACATTTCCTAATTCGTACCTTTCCTAAGTCCAATCTTTCTTAAACTCTTGAGTCTTTCCTAAGTCTCATCTTTCTTAAGTCTAGGTCTCTTAAACCTTCTCTTTCCAAAACAAGTCCAAATCAATCTTTTCAAAGCAAGTCCAATCTTCTCAATTTCAATTTCCAATCTCCTCTTCTAATCTCAAATCAAATCCAATTTTCAATTCAATCTCCCTCTTCAAATCAATCTCTTTTCAATCGGACTCTGGTCCGAACTACGACTGACCTGATTCCCCCAAAGGGATACGTAGGTAACCTTCATAGGTGCGATCACAATACTTTTCAAACTTTCAATTCCACCCTCACGGGTGCGGTTTCCGAAATCTTTCCAAATCTCAAATTCCAATCTATTTTCAAAATTCCAATTTCAAAATTTCTATTTTCAAATTTCTATTTCCAAATTTTCAAACTTTCCAATTTCAATTCTATCTCTTCAAATCTATTTTCAAATCAAATCAATCTCTTTCCGAATCTATTTTTCCAATTCTCTTATTTTGCACGTGCATATCATGCATCATATTACTTTTGTTTTTTTTAAAACATTCTTTTTCAAAGTGAATAGGTTTGAATTATAGTTAGCCGAAGACTTTCATAAGTGAATCTGGGATAGATTGACATGTAGGTACCGAAAGGGCGAGATAGGGTGATGGCTTAGTGCGTCTTCCCTACACGTAACCAACCTCCGAACTTAGGATCACTGTTTTCAAAGACCAAAAGGAGTTATTTTTCAAAAAGGGCTAAATGTTTTTCAAAGGTTGCCAAACAACCTGTTTTCTTAAAAACCCTCTCTTGAGGTGGTATTTTCAAAAATCGTTTTTCAAAAACCCTAAGTGTAGTCTTCGGATTATTCTTAGTTTTTAGGTGACCTAACTCATCTTAATCAAGTTAGGTGGCGACTCCGAATCTTTTTCAAAATGAACAATAATAGGGCTAGGTTCATGGAAATCTGTGTCATCAAAATTACTGTTGTGCAGAGCACATAAATAAATTCGGACCATGCATAAGGTGGGTTATTACATAAAAAAACGATGTTAGTTGACACCGATACTTTTGCGCATTAACAATATGTACAAGGAGATGAAGCAGAGTGTTTATCTTTATAGTTTTTGTCTGAATATGTGCCAAACTTTTGTCTTCCACTAATAAAGAAAACTTTACAAGGTTTGCAGAACTAATGATACGGTATATTTATTTTTGTTCACAACATCTGCCTGATAAGGGTAATGCTTCAGTTAGATTGGAGCGGTGCTGACAATTATTCTCACATTGAAAATTTTATACACGGAAATTACTTTTGTTTACTTCGACTAAAATGGCAGAAGCGTCCCTCCTTCCCATGTTATTGCATGCAATTAGCTACTGGACATGAATACATGACCCTAGAAAGTTCAAATATCTCTGGAGGGCGCTAATTTCTAAGCTTCATTAGTGATAACCTAAAAGCATGACTAATCATAATGGTGCATTGCATTGTTCACAACACCAGCGTGTGTGGCAAATGAGCATAAGCATTGATGAACTAATCTGGTAGTGATGTTTTTCCGGCCAGACCAGAGACCCCATGAACGCCTGATTGGGCTCTGACCAGATTACTTCATTCCGTGTCGTCTGGTCGGGCCCTGACCAGACCCTTGACGTGACTCCCCGCTGGTCCTGAACAGACCAACCATTCGGGAGGACCTCCCACTCCATTTGATCTCATGATTGTAAGCACCCCATTTTTGCCCGCTCGGCAGTTTACAATCCGTCCAGACTTGTATTCAAGTCAATGTGGACACATTCTGAGTCAAATTAACTTTCCATCTAATTCCATCAATCAAACCGCTACGTAGGCTCGCTGGGCCCAAATAGAGACAAAATGACCAAAATGCCCTTGGGGGTAATGTTCGGTTCAATTCCAACGGGCACATCTTTCCGAAGACGGTAAGTCCCCTTTCCAATTCCATTTTCCTTTCTAATTCCAATTAAATTTGGCACACCTTTCGAGAAAGTTAATTCCTCAAGGTGGTAAGACCATCCAATCTGGCACGTTTCCGAGTGAACTCTTAGGAACAGTAAGTCCCTTCAAATCCGTCGACCGGGACGAGACCCCAGGTCCCCTAGATGGTAGAACGGTCCACCTTTGGCACTTGCTAGCCCGCCAATGCAGAAATGTTCGTTTCGGCACGCCTTTTGCGAAAGTTGATTCCTCAGGCGCTAAGTCCATTTAATAGTTTCCCGAGATTAGGTATTCTCGGGAATGATCGTGAACCATCAGAGTAACGGAAGTACTCGTAAACAGGTCGATATAAGGAATTGTCAACAAACCCCTGTATCATAGGACCGTCATCAGAGTGGTGAAAACACTCAAAACTCAGGTCAACACCGGTGCTTGCTAGCCCACTTTGGTGAAAAATAACCAAACTGTCCCTAGGGCCATTTCTAGCACGTTTCTCGAGAAAGTAACTAACTCCTCAGAACGGTAAGTCTACCTTTCCAAGATTGTCTTAAAAGCAATTCGGCACGATCAGGTTCCTTCTAGTCAGTTTTGGGCCAATTCCGAGACTTTTCGGTCAAGATGACCATTTTACCTCTAGGCATCCGAACGTCCCGGGAACTACACCGGCTCTGGGTATCAAATCGATAAGCTCCTGAGAATGCTTCTTATAGTATTCCCGACCTTTCATGATCTTTCCGGATCATTTCGAGTCCATTCCGGCAATCCTGATGCAAAATGACCATTTTACCCCTAGCAGGCCAGTCGCCTTCTCTGACCACACTAGCTTTGGGTATCAAACCGGTAGCCTTCTGGGACATTCTAAATAATGTTTCCAAACCTCGAGTCTTCTTCCGGGACATTTTGAGTCCATCCCCGTAGTTTTTCAATCCAATTGACTATTTTGCCCCTAATGGCCCGGTCGACCCCTCTAACAAACCCTGACATCTTTTTTCAAGTCCATTACCTCCGGAACACTGTTCTAAGTGTTCCTATCCATTTCTGGCCTCCCAAGTCATGCCTGGCCCCTTAAATCCTTCCCGGACCTTCCGGAGTCACTCCTAGTGAAATCAGACTAAAAATTGCATGGTAGTTACTGGTACAGGCGCCCAAATCTTCTGAAAATACGTTGCTTGCCAACTTTAAAACTTTCCTAAGTGGCGCCAGAAGGTCTTTTGGCCTGGCGCCACTACAACAGGCGCGAGGTCATTCCTCTATTTATAAATACAGAGCCTCCTCTAGCGTGAAAGAGATCCGCAAACTCAGTCTAAAAACCCTACTATTCGATATACAGAGCTCGTAGCCTCCCTAAACCCTAGTCTTCTTTAGGTTTTCCAAACCCTAGCCTCCATACACAAACTCTAGCCTCATATACACTCATATACACTCTTATACACTTATACACTAGCCTCAAAGCTTCCATTGAAGACTTGAATTGCTGCAATTTCGAAACCCCCGAAGATCAAGACGAAGACTGAAGCGAAGACCGAATCAAAGCAAGAAAAGCAAAGCACGCAAAGCAAAGCAAAATAAACATGACACAAAGTAGGCTTTCTATTTAAGTTTACACATCTTCCCCCTCTCTTCTCTCTCTGAACCCACTTGGGTTTTCTTCTATTTTAATCCCCTATCTTCTTCCCCCCCTTTCTTACATGCTTGAAACAAAGGATTTCCCAGTCCATGTGTAGGATTAGGCTATTGGAGGGTCGCCGTATCGGGGGCTTTCTTTTAGTCTAACTGGAGACCACGTGGGTTCGGCCCCCTTGATTATGTGGTGAAGCCTTTAACTTTGTATGTTCACGTTGCATTGTGCATATCATGATCTTGCATTCTTCCAAAATTCGTTTTCAAACTCGTTTTCAAAACTTACATTAACATCGTTTTCAAACTTGCATCAAAATCTTTTTTTTCAAACTTGTTTTCAAAATCACAATCTTAAGGTGATTCTAGCATTTCCATGACTAGGGCTGCTTTAGGAAAGTGTTACATTTAAAGTAACCGATATGGTCCATGTTTTCAAAATCCTTGTTGTTCTCAAAACCACTACCTTAAAGTGGTTCTAATCTTCTTATGGTTAGAATCACTTTAAGAAAGTGAGATATTTTGTATATACTTTCTAAAAACTTTATTTTCAAAAATCTCTCCCTCTAAAAATCTCTTTTCTAACATATTTTTTAAAAACTCTCTCCAATCTCCTTTTCAAAATTGTTTTCAAAAACTCCTTTTCAAACTCATTCCCAAAACGCTCTCCTCAAGGTTCACTTTCCAAAGCATTCTTTAAGTTTCTTTCCTAAACAACTCTTTCCAAAAATCTCTTTCCCAAAATCTCTTTTCAAAAACTCTCTCAAAGTGTTTCTTTCCAAAAACTTTCTTTTCAAAATTCACTTTCTAAAAACTCATCTCTAGGATTTCCTTTCGAACATCTCCCTTTCTAAAAGCTCACTTTCTAAAAATCTCTTTTCTTAAAGCCCAAGTCAAACCCTAGAACCCACAATTAGGAAACCCTAATTTCTTTTCTCAAAAATATGATTTTCAATCTTGCCTTAAAACTTAAGTTTCCAAAATCTCTTTCTTTACATCTAAATCCTAGGTTTTCAAAACCTCTTTTCTACGTCAAAACTATAGTCTTCAAAATCTAGAATTTTCAAAACTCCATCATTCCAAATCCATGTTAAATCAAATATTCCCTTTAGGTAACCAAATCCAATCTCCCATTTAGAAAACTAGATACAATCCTCTATTTTTGGAAACAAAATCAAATCACTTTTTTTAGAAACAAAATCCAATCCCTTGTTTTAGGAAATACAAATCTCAATCCTTCTAACTCCAAATTTGTCCTAATTCACTCTTTCCTAATCTCATACCTTTCTAAACCATAGGTCTCCAAAACTTAAACTTAGAAATCTTTCCTTAAACTTTAAGCTTCCAAATCTTTTCTAATTCAACCCTTTCCTAGTTCCATCCCTTTCCAAATCTTAACTTTCCAAATATAAATCTTCAAATCTTTCTTAACTCAAACCTTTCCTAATTTAAAGAATTTCTGAAACTCAAACTTTGAATCCTTCTAAAACTCTAAACTTTCCTAAACTTCAAATCTTTCCAAATTTAAAACTTTTTAAACTCAAAACTTTCTTACTTTCAAAACTTTCTTATTTCAAAACATTCTAAATTCAAAACTTTCCAATTCCAATACTTTCTTAAAATGAAACCTTTCCTATTTCAAAACTTTTCTTATTTTAAAATATTTCCTATTTTGAAAACTTTCTAAATTTGAAACCTTTCCTAAAATGAAACTTTCCTAAAACAAATCTTTCCTAAATCGAAACTTTTCTAAACCAAAACTTTCCTAAAACGGAACTTTCCTAAAATAAAACTTTCCTAAAATGACACTTTCCTAAAATGAAACTTTCTTAATCCAAAATTTTCCTAATTTGAACCTTTCCTAAATTCAATCCTTCCTTGATTTTCCAAGTCCAACATTCAAGTCAAATCTTTTCTTAACTCTCACGTCTTTTCTAAATCCTATCTTTTCTGAGTCTAGATTTCTTAAACCTTAACCTTTCCAAAACAAGTCCAATCTTCTCAATTCCAATTTCCAGTCTTCTATTCTAAGATTCAAATCAAATCCTTTTTCAAATCTATTTTCTATCGGACTCTTGTTCGAACTACGACTGACCTGATTCCTCAAAAAGGATACGTAGACAACCCTCATGGGTGCGGTCACAACTTTTTTCAAATCTCCAATTCCATAATCTATTTCAAGTTTCCAATTCTAAAAATCTATTTTCAAATCTCAATTTCCAATTTCTAAAACTTTCCAATTTCAAATCTATCTTTTCAAATCTCTTTTTAAAAAAAATCAATTTTTTTTCAAATCTATTTCCAAATCTATTTTCCAACTCTCTTTTTCTTGCACTTGCATATCATGCAGCATGTCAATTTCTTTTCAAAAATTCTTTTCTAAAGTGGATAGGATTGGACATTTGTTAGTTGAAGACTCTCATAGGTGAATCTAGAATGAATAGACATGTAGGTACCGTAAGGGCTGGGTAGGGTGATGGCTTAGTGCGTCTTCCCTACACGTAACCAACCTCCGAACTTAGAATCACTGTTTTTCAAAGACCAAAACGGAGTTATTTAAAAAAAAAAAAGGGCTTAAATGTTTTCTAAAGGTTGCTAAATAACTTATTTTTCTAAAAACCCTCTCTTGAGGAAGTATTTTCAAAATCATTTTCTAAAAACCCTAAGTGTAGTCTTTGGATTGTGCTTAGTTTTTAGGTGACCTAACTCACCTTAATCAAGTTAGGTGACGACTCCAAACTTTTTTCAAAAGCCCTTTATTCAAATTAAGTTTTCAATTCAAATATAGTCGCACTCATTCTTCTAGGAGGATGAGTTCTAACAAGAGAGTATAGTATTTTTCTCGCTTGTGTGTGTATTCCTCAAGTGTGAAAAATCTGGGCACGACAATGATCATATCGGTGGGGTCCACATCTTACACCGGACACCCTAGCGCGCACTCGGGGCTTGGACGTGGAGTGTACGAGAGACAACTGCCTTACACCTGACGCAGTTCTAACACACGCTACCGTGGAGTGTAGAAGCGACCCTCTCAAGTGCCCTGTCACAGTTCTGACACTCCAACGAAAAAATGCCATGTGGAAAGGTCGTCAATCACTCCCATGCATGCATACAAAGGAAAACAATATAGTCCTCTTCTCCAGGTATGCAAAAAAGAAAATCCTAGCAAACTACACACACTAAAATAACATTTTTTACTCTCTTGAATCTAACTTGAACATCGAAGGGCCTTTGGCAGGCAATGCACCGGTGTATTTAGAATGGGAGATCATTGACCACCGGGAGAGAGCTCATCGGATGCCTGGGGACAAGATGCCCCGAGATTGCTGCATCATCAGCTGGCGCCGTTTATGGGAAATGACTATTCTCATGATTTTTCATGATATTGACTAGGTCTGGGATTAGCACTCAACCAAAGGAAGCTCAATGACAAATTCAAGTGCAGAGAAGATAGCCACCCTAGAGAAGACTGTGGCTGACATGATGGCTAACATGCAATAGCTGGCTCGCTAGAATGTAGAGTTGCTTCGACGAGCCCCAACTCCATCTCGAGGGATTCTACCTCTAGCTGCTCCGCCAGTGGTGGAACGGGAGGAGCAAGAACAAGAGGAGCAAGAGGTTGATAGAGAGCCTACCATCCCACCCAACGGCAACGCCAACGGGAACGGAGGATGGGTTGAGGACCCACTCCTACGCAGTGAGCCTCATATCATAGAAGCACAAACCAGCCACGCAATCCAGTCGAGAACAGAGATGGTGGGTGACAATTCGAAAAGTTCCTATGCTTGGGACAAACAACTGAGCGCCATACAGGCCCAGATGGCAAGAGTCTTGGCGGCAGTGATGGCCAAGGCTCCAAACACGATGGACACGCTCATCGGGAGAACAACTTCACCATTCACCCAGAAGGTGATGGACTACCCCTTGCCTTTAAAGTTCAAATACTGACGATGGACCCGTTCGACAACTCCAAGGACTCGGTGGACCACTTGAAAACATTTAAGGCACTCATGCACCTACAGGCAGTGCCGGACGAGATCATATGCAGAGCTTTCCCCGCCACGTTAAAAGGTTCAGCACGAACCTGATTCAACGAGATCAAGCCAACAATGGTCTCTACCTTTGTTGAACTTAGTAAGTTCTTTGTGAGCCACTACATCAGGGCGCAGAGGCAAAGAAGGTCAGCAGTGTACCTGTTGACTGTGAGTAAGAAGAAAGAGGAGCCACTACGAGAGTACATAGGGAAGTTCAATTAGGAAACTCTAGCAATGGATGACGTGGACAATAAGGTGGCCGTCACGACGTTCATGAGTGGCATAAGAACTGGAAAGTTGCTCTTCTCATTGTCAAAGAGGCCACCCTAGGGCATGACTGAGCTGATGCTTTAAGCTTAGAAGCACATGAATGCAAAAGATGCTATAAGCACCAGGCGAGAAACGACGGAGGGAGTAGCTCGCGCTCAAGTAAGAAAAGGTCGGGTGGTACCTCGAACGAGGAAAGGGAAATAAAGACAAGCAGGACTGGCAACCGTATACGGAGCCGGGGAGAAGAAAGGCGCGAGCACTATCGTAGTGTAGACCAAACATTCACCCCCCTTACGACGAAGTTGAAGGATGTCCTGATAGATATAAGCGATGATCCGAACCTGAAATGGCCGGAAGCGTCTAAAGACACCCTCAAGCATGCGGAACAGAAAGAGGTACTACCGGTTTCATCGCTATCACAGCCATGACACAGAAGACTGCATCGACTTGAAATAATAGATCGAGGATCTGATCAAGCAAGGCAGACTTAGCCGATATGTCACAGGCCGAGACCAAACACGGGGGGATCGACGTAGCCCAGCCGAGCCAAAACCAACAGCTAGCCCATCAGGGAAATAAGGGTCATAGCCGGTAGGTTCGCAAGAGGAGGGGGTCCTCTTCGGCACGCAAGAAGCATGTTCGGGATATTCGAACCGGGGCGGAAGTAATGCTGCTCAGAGTGCCAAGTAAGAAGACAAAAACAAAAGGTCCCGTGATCACTTTCACGGAGGAGGAAGCCGCTGAGCTGCATCAACCACACGATGACCCTTTGGTCATCTCCTCGATAATCTCCAACTTCAAAACCTGGAGAGTCTTGATCGACAGCGAGAGTTCAACGGACATTTTGTTCTGGGGGGTGTTCACGAAGATGCAGGTCGGCAAGGAGAACTTGCAATCGATCAGCTCTCCGCTGGTCGACTTTACTTGGGACTAGGTAGTTCCCCTCGGGTCCATCGTTTTATCGATGACCCTAGGGGAGGAACCACATCGGGCGACGAAAATAATACATTTCTTGGTGGTAGACTGTCCGTCTGCATACAACGCCATTATTGGATGAACGGCTCTGAACAAGTTCAAAGATGTCACGTCCACCTACCCCCTCATGATTAAACTCCCGACCGAGACCAAGGCCGGATACGCAAGGGGTGACCAGAAAGAGGCCCGGGAATGTTACATGGCTTCTTTAAAAGGGAAAGCCAGCAAAGATACCCTGGTCATCGAAAAGCTCGAGCCAAAGGATGAAGAAGAAGTGAGAATGAGCGAGCCAACATACAAGCTCGAGGATATTCCCGTTGGTGTGCAAGGGCAAAATAAAATAGTAAAGATCGGGGCCGCCGCACCAGAGGAGTTGAGCAAGGGTTGCGAAAGTTCCTAAGGGAAAATATTGACATGTTTGCCTGGTCTCATGAGGACATGCCCAGTATTAATAGACGAGTAGTAGCTCACTACTTGAACATCGATCCCGAGACCAGGCTAGTCAAACAAAAGAGGAGAAACTTCGTGCCAGAAAGGAACGATGCAATGGCTAAAGAAGCTAAGAAGCTAGTTCAAGCGAAATTCATTAGAGAAGTGCAACACCCCACCTGGCTCTCTAACGTCGTTATGGTGAAGAAGTCCAATGCGAAGTTGCGAATGTGCGTTGACTTCACCGACTTGAACAAAACTTGTCTGAACAACAGTTTCCCTCTGCCAATGATTGACCTCCTCGTCGACTCCAGGGTGGGGTATGAAATGCTAACCTTCATGGATGTTTTTTTAGGATACAACCAGATCCGGATGGCCTAATGCGACCAAGAGCATACAGCCTTCATCATTGATCGGGAGCTCTATTGCTACAACGTGATGCTGTTCGAACTGAAGAATGCAAGGGCAACATACCAACGGCTGGTCAACCTCATGTTCAAATCACAGATTGGGCGCAATGTGGAAGTATACGTGGACGACATATTGATGAAGAGCAAGAAGGCCACCAGTCACCTGCAAAACCTCGAAGAGACGTTCCGAACACTGCGCAAGTACCAGATAAAGCTTAATCCCGCCAAGTGTGCCTTTGGCGTAGCCTCGGGGAAGTTCTTGGGTTTCATGGTCTCACATCGGGAGATTGAGGCTAACCCAGAAAAGATCCATGCCATCATTGACATGCAAGAGCCCCGGACGACAAAGGATGTTCAAAGGCTGGCAGGGTGTGTGGCAGCTCTGAACATGTTTATCTCTAGGTCCACTGATAAGTGCCTGCCTTTCTATAAAATTCTACGCAAGGCATTTGAGTGGACCGAAAAATGTAAAGTGGCTTTTAACCAACTCAAGCAATACATGTGCTCGGTCCTACTACTCAGCCGAATTGTTCTAAGGGAGGAACAATTTTTGTGTTTGGCAGTTTCGGTGACAGCAGTGAGCTCAGCTCTTGTCAGAGAAGAAGGAGGAATCTAAAAGTCAGTATACTATACTAGTCGGGCACTACGTGGGGCAGAAGAACAATACTTGTGAATAGAACTCATAGCCCTCGCACTTGTGGTAGCGGCTCGGCGCATGAGACCTTACTTCTAAGCCCACACGATCGTGGTACTCACCGACCAGCATTTGAAGAGCATTCTACATAAGCCAGAGACATCTGGCGCTTGGTCAGTCGAACTCAGCCAGTTCGGCATCCACTACCGACCCCGGTTGGCGATCAAGGGGCAGGTTGTTGCGGATTTTATCACAGACTTCACCAACCCTCCCATTGCCACCCCCGAAGATGAACCCATCGATAGCCATTGGGTCTTAAACGTTGATGGCTCCTCCACTAACAATTCAAGCGGTGCCAGCGTGGTCCTTGTCACTCCTGACAGTTACAAGATCGAATACGCTCTCCACTTCAAATTCCCCGCCACCAACAACGTTGCTGAATACAAAGCCCTCAGTCCCGAACTCAGAATGGCTCGGCAAATGGGAGTCGAGCAGATAGTTTTGCGAAGCGACTCTCAATTGGTAGTGGAGCAAGTCTAGGGAGAGTACGAGGCCAGAGAGGATAACATGAAACAATACTGCCAAATGGCTAAGAGCATAGCCAAAAGGTTTGCAAAGATTCTACTAGATCGTGTCCCGAGACTCCAGGAGGAAAAGGCAGACTGACTAGCTAGGATCGCCTCATCCAATTGTAAGCACCCCATTTTTGCTCGCTTGACAGTCTCCAGTCCATCCAGACTTATATTCAAGTCAATATGGACATATTCTAATATAAATTAACTTTCTGAGTCTAATCTTGTCAATCAATTGTTTCGCGGGCCCTTTGGGCCCAAATAGAGACAAAATGACTAAAATGCCCTTGGGGGCATTGTTCGGTCCAATTCCAATGGGCACGTCTTTTTGAAGACGGTAAGTCCCCTTTTCAATCCAATTTCAATTTCAAATCTAATTATATCTAGCACACCTTTCGAGAAAGTTGATTCCTCGAGGTGGTAAGACCATGCAATTTAGCATGTTTTTTAGTGAACTCTTTGGAATGGTAAGTCCCTTCAAACCCGTCGACCGGGATGAGACCCCAAGTTCTCGAGATGGTAGAGCAGTCCACCTTTGGTGCCTGCTAGCCCGTCAATGAAGCAATGTCCATTTCGGCACGCCTTCCGAGAATGTTGATTCCTTAGGTGCTAAGTCTACCTAACAGCTTCCGGTGAATAGACAGTCTCTGGAATGATCGCGACCCGTTAGAATAACAGAAATACTCGTAAACATCGCAACCGTTAGAGTGACGGAAACACTCGCAAATAGGTCGACATAGGAAATTTCCAACAAACCCGTATATCACGGGACTGTCGTCAGAGTGAAGGAAACACTCAAAACTCAAGTCAACATCGGTGCTTGCTATCCCACTTCAGTAAAAAAATGACCAAACTGCCCCTAGGGCCATTTCCAGCACGTTTCTTGAGAAAGTTCCTAAGTCCTCAGAACGGTAAGTCCACCTTTCCAAGATTGTGTTAAAAATAATCTAACATGATAAGGTGCCTTTTAGTCAATTTCGGACCAATTCCGTGACATTCCAATCAAGATAACCATTTTGCCCCTAGGCATCTGAATGCCTCGAGAACCACACCGGCTCTGGGTATCAAACTGGTAACCTTCTGAGCACCTTTTCGAGTTATTCCAAGTCAGTTCCGGTAAATCTGGTGTAAAATGACTGTATTGCCCCTGGTGGGCCAGTTGCCTCTTCTAACCACACCGGCTCTGGGTAATAAACCGGTAACCTCCTGGGACATTCTAAGTGATGTTTTCGAACATCGAGTCTTCTTCCGGGACATTCCGAGTCCATCCCGGTAGCTTTCCGGCCTAATTGACCATTTTGCCTCTAATGGCCTAGTCAACCCTTCTAACAAATCTCATCATCATTTTTCAAGTCTAATACCTCCTGAACTCTATTCTAAGGGTTCCTGTTCCTTTACGGCCTTCTGAGTCATTCCCGGTCCTCTAATCCTTCCCGGACCTTTTGGAGCCACTCCTAGTGAAGCTGGGCTAAAAATTGCATGGTAGTCACTTGTACAGGTGCCCAAATCTTCTGAAGATACATTACTTGCCAACCTTAAATATTTCCTAATTTGCTAGCGCCACTAGTAGTGGCGCCAAGCCGAAAAATGGCATGGCGCCACTAGGAGTGGCACCAATGTAAACTTTTGCCTAGCGCCACTACAATAAGTGCCAAGTCATTCCTTTGTCTATAAATACAGTGCCTCTTTCAGCGTGAAAAGGGTCCGCAAACTCAGTCTAAAAACTCTCCTCTTCGATAGACAGAGCTCGTAGCCTCCCCAAACCCTAGTTTTCTTTAGGTTTTCCAAACCCTAGCCCCCATATACAAACCCTAACTCACATATACTTCTATACACTCCTACACTAGCTTTCAAAACCTCCATTGAAGACTTGAAGTGCTGAAACTCTAAAGCTCTCGAAGATCAAGACAAGCCCTTGAAGACTGACACAAAGCGAAGCGAGGACCAAAGCAAACAAGCAAATAAAAGCAAGCACAATATGAAGATACAAGGTAGGTTTTCTTTTTACGTTTACGCAATTCCCCCCTCTCTTCTCTCTCTGAACCCACTTGGGTTTTCTTCTATTTTAATCCCCCTATTCTTCCCCCCCCCCCCCCTCCCTTTCTTGCATACTTGAAACAAGGAACTTCACGGTCCACGTGTAGGATTAGGCTATTGAAAGTCACCTTATCGGGGGCTTTCTTTTAATCTAACCGAAGATCACATGGGTTCGGCCCCCTTGATTATGTGGTGAAGCCTTAACCTTGTATGTTCACGACCCCCTTTGCATTGTGTATATCATGATCATGCATATCTCCAAAATCTGTTTCCAAACTTGTTTTCAAAACTTGCATTAAAATCGTTTTCAAAGTTTGTGTTAAAATCTTATTTTTCAAAACTTGTTTTCAAAATCACAATCCTATGGTGATTCTGGCCTTTTCATGGTTAGAGTTACTTTAAGAAAGTGTTACATTTAAAGTGACCAATATGGTCTATATTTTCAAATCCTTGTTTTCAAAACCACTATCTTAGAATGGTTCTAACCTTCTTATGGTTAGAATCGTTTTAGGAAAGTTAAATATTTTTATGAACTTTCTAAAACTCTCTTTTCAAATCTCTCCTTTTAAAAATCTCCTTTCCAAGGTACTTTCTAAAAACTCTCTCCAATCTCCTTTCAAAAATTGTTTTCTAAAAATTCTCTTCAAAAATCTATTTTCCAAAACTCCTGTTCAAACTTCTTTCCAAAAAAAGCTCTATTCAAAATTCACTTTCTAAAAACACTCCCTAAGTTTCTTTCCTAAATTCTCTTTCCCAAAAATTCTCTTTTCAAAATTCGCTTTCCAAAAACTCCTTTCCAAGATCTTCTTCCAAAAATATTTCTTTCCAAAAATTTTACTTTCCAAAATCTCTTTCCTTAGAGCCTAAGCCGAGTCCTAGAGCCAATGATTAGAAAACCTTAATTTTCTTTCCGAAAATATGATTTTAGTCTCGCCTCAAACTTTACGTTTCCAAATCCCGTTTTTTACATCAAAACCATAAATTTTCAAAACTATAGACTTCCAAATCTAAGATTTCCAAAACTTCATTTCCAATTCCATGTCCAATCCAACCTTCCCTTTAGGAAACCAAATCCAATCTCCCCATTTAGGAAACTAGATCCTATCTTCCGTTTTTGGATATAAAATCAAATCATCTCTTTCTTAGAAATAAAATCCAATCCTTCCCGATCCAAAACTTTCTTAATCTAATCCTTCCTAATTTTATACCTTCCTAAACCTTAAGTTTCCAAAACCTAAAACTTTCAAATCTTTCCTTAAACCTTAAGCTTCTTAATCTTCCTAATTCAAACCTTTCCTAATTCCATACCTTTCCAAACCTAAATTTTCAAATCTTTCTTAAACTCAAACCTTTTCTAATTCCAAGTATTTCTAAAACTCAAACTTCGGATTTTTTTAAAATTCTAAACTTTCTAAATTTCAAATCATTCCAAATTTGAAACTTTCTTAAGTTAAACCTTTCTTATTTCAAAAATTTCTTAAATCAAAATTTTCCTAATTCAATCTCTTTCCAAAAATCAACTCTTTCTTAAAAAGAAGAGTTTCCAATTTCAAAACATTCTAATTTCAAAACTTTTCAATTTTAATTCTTCCCTAATTTTAAACTTCCCTAAATTGAAACCTTTCTTATTTCAAAACTTTCCTAAAATGAAACTTTCCTTAAATAGAACTTTCCTATTTTAAAACTTTCCTAAAACGGATCTTTCTTAATTCGAACCTTTCCTAAATCCAACTTATTTAATCTTCCAAGTCCAACGTTAAAGTCAAATATTTCTTAAATCTCAAGTCTTTCTGAAATCTCATCTTTCCTAAGTCTAGGTTTCCCAAATCTCAATCTTTCCAAAACAAGTCCAAATCTTTCTTCCAAGTTCTATCTTTCTAAATCAAAGTCCAATCTTCTCAGTTCCAAATTCCAATTTCAAATATTCTATTCTAAGTGCAAATCAAACATTCTATTTTCTATCGGACTCTTAACCGAACTACGACTGACATGATTCCTCAAAAACGATACGTAGGCAACCCTCACGGATGCGGTTATAACTTTTTTCAAATCTCCAATTCCACAACCTTTTTCAAGCTTCTATTTTCATAACTCTTTTCAAACCTCTATTTCTAAAACATTCTTTCAAATCAATTATATATTTTCAAATATATTCTATCTTTCCAAATCCGTTTCAAATCAAATCAAGTTCTTTTCAAATCTATTTTTGAAATCAAATCAAATTCTTGCACTTGCATATCATACATCATGTCAAATTTCTTTCTAAAAATTCTTTTCTAAAGTGGATAGTTTTGGACATTTGTTAATCAAAGACTTTAATGGGTGAATCTAGGGTGAATAGACATGTAGGTACTGCAAGGGTGGGCTAGGGTGATGGCTTAGTACATCTTCCCTACACGTAACCAACCTCCTAACCTAGATCACTGTTTTCGTAAGACCAAAATGGAGTTATTTTCAAAAAAGAGCTTAAATATTTTCTAAAGGTTACCAAACAACCTATTTTCTTAAAAACCCTCTCTTGAGGAAGCATTTTCAAAATCATTTTCAAAAACCTTCGGATTGTGCTTAGTTTTTAGGTAACCCAACTCACCATAATCAAGTTAGGTGGCGACTTTGAATTGTTTTCCAAAAGCCCTTTATTCAAATTAATTTTCAATTCAAACCTAGTCGCACTCATTCTTCTAGGAGGATGAGTTCTAACGAAAAAGTACAGTATTTTTTTTGCTTGTGTGTGTATTCCTCGAATACAAAAAATCTAGGCGCGACACCAGTGAGCCAGACCCGAATGTCCTGATGGAGATTCTTGATTTATCGAGCATCTAGAGTCCGAAAGTAAACCAGATCGAATCTAAAACTTCATGGAAGAGCTAGATCAGGAATTTCTTAGAAAGCGGAGCCCTACCGGATGATAAGAATGAAGCGCGGCAAATACAGTACCGTTTGAGTAGGTATCTCATACAGAACGCGGTTCTCTACAAGAAGGGGCACACGTTGCCATTGCTTTGCTACGCTACGGAGGAAGAGGAAGACTACGTAATAAGAGAGGTTTATGAAGGAGTGTGCAGAAACCACTCAAGTGGTCAATCCCTCGCCAAGAAGATCCTGCAAACAGCCTATTATTTGCCCACAATGGAAAAGGACGCCTAAGAATTCATCAAGAAGTGCGACAAGTGTCAGCAGTTCGCCAATATCCCGAGGCTGCCCTCTCAGGAGCTGACCTCGATCCAGACCATATGGCCCTTCGCCCAATGGAGAATTGACATTGTGGGATAATTGCTGCTTGGCAAGGGGCAGAGAAAGTTCGCAGTGCTGGCTATTGACTATTTCACCAAGTGCGCGGAGCTAGAGCCACTACCGACGATCATTAAGGAGAAAATAAAGAAATTCTTGTGGAAGAATATTGTTTACAAGTTTGGAATCCCCAAGATCGTCATCACGAACAACGAAAAGCAGTTTAAAGACAGACAATTCAACCAGTTATGCAGCGACCTGAGAATCAGTCATCACGCTTCTTCCCCTAAGCATCTCCAAGCCAATGGCCAAGTCAAAGTTACGAACAGGGCCCTCCTAAAAATCCTTAAGACAAAGTTGGAGAAAGCCAAGGGCTTGTGGGCAGATCTGTTGGAAGAACGGAGGCTATAGGCAGCTATGAGGGTAGTATCCTACCAGCAGAGGATGCGCCAATACCACAACTCCAGAGTTTGATCGAAAAACTTCTCGGCGGGGGACCTTATTTTGAAAAGGGTCAACCAGTCTATAAAAGATCTAAGGGAAGGCAAGCTCAGGCCTAATTGGGAAGGTCCCTACGAGGTGATCAGCAGCACCAGGAAAGGGACTTATAGGTTTGAAGAATCTAGAGAGCAAGGAACTACCATACTCATGGCACGTAGAGCATTTAAGGAAGTACTACTTTTGAAAAGCTTCTTATTGTAACTCGACGAATTATCAATAAAAGCGACCGTTTAACAGTTGTCTACTTCCATTAAACCAACAAAAGAAGTCTACTCGGTTTACGTGACCAAGTAGAGCCAGATAGCCTTAATTGGCAATGGCATAGAATCTGCTCAACCAAGCAGAGCCAAATGGCCTTAATTGCCAATGACATAGAATCTATTTGGTTACATGATCAAGCAGAGCCAGATGGCCTTAATCACAATGGCATAGAATTTACTCGGTTAAGTGATTGTGCAGAGCCAGATGGCCTTAATGGCAATGATATGAAATTCTGCTCGGTTCACGTGATCGAGCAGAGCCAGACAGTCTTAATGGAAATGGCATAGAATCTGCTCAGTTCACGTGACCGAGCAAAGCTAGTAGGTCTTAACGGTAATAGCCAAGAAGTCTGCTCGATACACATGAACCGAGCAGAGCCAAACGTATTCAATACCATCATCCAACTTAGGCATTCAACCATACAGAAACATCAAAAATTCTATAGTCATTCTACAAGTTATCTAAAGCATTTGACAAGCACTGGGTTGAAAAAGAAATTTCCATTACTGTTGAAGGGAATACAAAGGCGAACGCCCCTTTTCAAAAAAAAAGAGAAAAATAAATTTCCCTTAATGTGGAAGGGAATACAAAGGCGAACACCCCCTTTCAACAACAACAACAACAAAAAGAAAAAAAAAGCAAGAAGAGAAACAAGCAAAAACAAATAGTATGCCCCAAGTGCCTCAAGCCTTGGGTTTTGCCTCAGTCACCTTCCCTCCGGCTCCCTCGGCGGCTTTCCTAGCCTTAGCACCTCCTGGGGCAGAACCCCCAACCTCAGAAACGTGCTGGGCAGACTTCTCGGCCCCAGTGGACACCTCGGGCTAGGTGGGCTTCTCGACCTTAGCAGATCCCTTCGTTTTCAATAACCTTTTGGGCAGCCTGTTTCGACGCCTTCTTGAGCATGTCCTCCAAACTATGGGGAACAGCCTCCTCCAAAAGATCTAGCCCTGTGAAGTCCAGCTCAGGGAAGGTCTCAAATGCCCTTTGCATAGCATGCTTGAAGCCCTAGGAGAATGTGGGCTCCAGCAGAGCCTGAAAGTCATCCCTGTCCTTGAACTCCTAAACTGCCTCGGCTTGGGCCCTAAGTAGCTTCTCTGGAAAGGCTGTAGACTCCTTCTTTAGCTCCTCCTTGCAGGCTTGCTCTACAGAGTATTGAGTCAAGGTTAATCCTTGTTGACTCAAGGTTAATTCCCATGTTGATTTTGATGATAACTAAACCTTGTGTTATGTCTCTAATGAATCTACTTAATGTGCAGATGAACAAGTTCATAGTATAGACTTAAAATTGAATCTTATGTCTAATACATATCAAAGAGAATGCACAACTAGTTCAAGAAACAAGAAATGAATTCAAAGGGCTATGCAATGAACCAAACTGAGAAATGATGCCTATCTCTATTTCAAACATGTGTTCTACATTTGAAGAGATTGAAGGTGTTCAATTATAGCTTTCTTCAAGTATGTATAGTTTCAATGAAGATTGATTTGCAAGATAGGCTGAAGACTTCATCAGTTGAGGAAATGGAATGATCAGTTAAAGATGAAGAATGGAGATATTATAAATACCTAAAGAAGATTTCATCAGAATATGCAATGCTCAGTTGAAGAGGATTTAGTTGAAGAAGAATTGGTAAATACTCAAGAGATGATCTCATCTGGTATGCTTAAGACCAATTCAAGACAATGAGATTGAAGTTGCTAAGAAGAAGGCTCACAATGAATATCTGATCTCTACATGGAATCCAAGTGAAGAATTCTTTTACAAGTGTAAAGAGTCAATGAAGACTAGATGTATGAAGAGATTTCATCAAGTCTGCAATGGACTCTGTGAAGTGTTTATTGAAGAATGAAGAATTGCTATCAAAGAGAGGAAATCAGAAATGAAGCATTGTGAAGCTCTATAGGAAGATTGGCATTCAAGAAGATGTTCTACAATGATTGAAGAAGCTTTGTAAATGAAGAAGTAAAGTTCAGCTTTAATCAAATAAAGCTTTGAGATTCAAGAAGAAGATCAACATCCAATGATTGATTCAATCCAAATTTAAATAGAAGTTAACTCTGATGAGTTAAGAAGATTTGATTGATCATCATACCCCAAAGACATACACCTTGAAGATCTTATACCAGTGCTTTGATAAGCTTGATCAGTGGAAATCTGAAGGCTAAATTCTGGGCAATGAGGAGACTCATGGAATTGAAGTGTCGCCTCTTGCACACAGACGCAAAAATGGCCTGAAGACAAATTGGACAATGAGTGGACACATTGAAACAAAGTGTCGCCTCTTGAACACAGAAGCAAAAAGTCTGGAGACTAAGTAGGCAATGAGCGGACACATTGTAATGAAGTGTCGCCTCCTGGTGCCAGACGCAAAGGCTTGGAGACAATATGATCAATGAGCGGACACTTGAAGATGACGTGTCGCCTCCTGGTAACAGAAGCAAAAGGCTTGAAGTTCAAATGATCAATGAGTGGACACCTGAAGCAGAAGTGTCGCCTCATGACAGCAAAAGCCTGATATGAAAAAGACAGATGAACAAGGAGTCACCTCATCAACATGAAGAGGGGACTCATGAACTCAGTGAACATCATCTGATAAATGCAGAAGCAAGAAGTGTCGACACCACAAGAAATGGAGCCGACTCCCTATGTCGCAACGGCTATTTTTCTTAACGTTATAACAAAATGGACGTGCATTTATGATACCCAACCACCTCCAACGGATGGAATCAATACAAGGGTATATATACTAGCCTCCAACTGCATTTATATACAAGAATCAAGAGGAAGAAACAAAAAGAAACGAAAATCTACTGAATCACTGATATTCCTGAAACATTCCTCCTGTTTTATTCTTGTGAGCTTTGATTGTAAATCTACTCTAGTTAGAGAGCTTGTTTGTAAGTTGTATACTCTTATACACTTGTAACTGAGAGTTTGAGAGTTCTCTTGTGTGAAGCAAAACTCTTGTAAAGTTTAAGTGGAGCTTAGACAAAACCACTTGAGAATTGAAGAACTCAGTGAGGAGTTCTTGTAGAGTGAGCTGAGCACTTCATCAATCAGCAGCCCATCTTGTAATAGGTGATTACATAGTGGAAGAAGGCTTCAAGGAGGTCTTGGGGTGAGGACGTAGACCACGGTTTGTGGTTGAACCTCGGTAAATCTGTGTCTCCTTCTTATTGCTCTGTTTTCTTTGTTTCCATTGATAACATTGCTTTGCACATAGATTAACCATTGCTATTTTGTTTAAGATTAATTTTAATTAATCTTAACTTGTATTAATCTTTGAAAAATCCAATTCACCCCCCCCTTATGGGTTGCCTATTGGACCAACACAGAGAAGTCCAACAGAAGCTTGTTGGCTTGTCTGCTCAGCCTCTCGCTCTCATCGTGGGCTAACTTAAGCTCTACGAGGGCTGCATCCCTTTCAGCATGAGCGACATCCTCTTTCAAAGAGTGGACTTCCTTGGTAAGGGCCCCACTGGTCTTCTTCTCCTCCTGCAGGACCTTCTTCGAAATACCTAAACGATGACCCAGGGTTATGATCCTGGTCAGAGACTGATGTTCGAAAAGAGTCAGAAGCAGAACTAAATCAATAAGGCAGAATGGACTCAAACGAAAGCAAAACAGAGTAATGTAACTACATAAAAAAGCTCACCTTGAAGAGGTTATGATTTGGGTCCCTGACCAAGAGGGAATGCGGATGCTTGTACAGCCTCTGTACATCCGAGGGTTTGATCGCGTCCCCGGCTCTCTCCCAGGTCACATCCGAGTTGTCGATCACCTTGCTAGGAGTTGAGGTAGTTGGACCTGCATGGGCCTGGGGGTCCTTGGGTACGACAGTGGCGTGCCTCGGCTCGGCCGGGAGAGGAGGCTTTGCAACTGCAGCCAAAGTCGTACCTTTCCCCTTCGGTGAGGATGCCTTTTTAGGAGGAAGGGTGGCTTCCTTTGCCAAGCCCGTGGCCCCAGCGGTTTTCTAACGTTTTGCCCCTACGGCAGCCGACCCGGTTGCCCTCTTTTTGCCAAGAAGCTAACGTCAAAACTCATTGGGCCGGACCGGAGAGGTGGCTGAGTTACCGTAGGATTAGGCTGACTCGTAGCGGGACATTGACGATCTACAAGAAAAGTCAGGAGTCAGACGAGGATCAGCCTATGAAAAGGAAAAATCTACTCACTCATCTCACGTTTCGAAGCCAATGCCTCCCTAGTCGGCTCGGGCCCCAAGAGGTATTGAGCGAGAGGCTCAACGATCACTAGGTCTTTGGCATTACAAAACTCGTACTCCTGGACATTTTTTATGTCCCCCTTTTGCTCGTTGGACAGAATGGGCTTAACTCGACCTGACACTCGCAGAACACCTAAGTCAAAACGGCCGACACTTTGAAAATAAACAAGAAAGGGAAAGTTCGGTAAAAAAAACATACCCTTCTTACTTGAATAGTCCCATTGCCTGGGGACCCGAGCAGAGAAGTCAGTCTCCTAGGGGCAAAACTGCCAGCCTTCTTCACTAACGAAGAAAAACTTATCCTTCTAGTTCTTATGCGACAACGAGAGCTCGCCGATCAGATTAAACCCTAGCGATCTGCCCAAGAAGTACCAATAGCCCATTCCTCTCTTGGCTGGCCTATAGCAATACAGGAACTCCTCAAGCGTCACGTCCCTCCAGTGGACGATTTGCTAGAGGATCACAAAGCTCACCATGATCCTCCAAGCGTTCAGCTGAAACTGCCAAGGAGAGAGGTGCAGCCTCTGCAAAATCTCCCTGATGGGCCAAGGAATCTGCAAGCGGAGACCGCTAGCCACTGCACCTTCAAACACAGTGATCTCACCCTCCCTGGCCTAGCATGCCCAATTCCTAGGGTTGGGGACCCTACACCTAACCCCTCTCGGGATTTGGTATGTCTGTTGAAGGGCAACAACCCTTCTCCTTATCTAGAACGGAGGCAATCCCCACAGCCTTATACTCGGGACCCTCCTCCTCCTCATCCTCCTCCTCCTCCTCCTCTTCTTGCTCAGCCTCCCTAGGTCGAGCAACTGCCTTAACGAGTTGAACCCTTTCTCCCCCAATACCAGAGTGAGCAACCCTAGCCTCCTCTGGTTCCAAAACTTCTAGAAACGCCCTAGAGTTCCCAATAGAGGCCTCCTCCTGGGTCTTAAGCCTCACAACCCTAAACTCATTAGAATCGGTTTCCTCAGAGTCCGAACTAACACACTTTGGGTTCGACATTGTACCCAAAGGCCTGTCATCCTTAATCCTATCAAACACTGGTTTGAACAATTCACACAAGCCCCCGAGGGTGGATTTTAAGAACTCCAGCCTATCAACGAACTATGAAAGGCTAGAAATCTGGCCCTTTCCTTCGAATACCGAAACGCAACGCGTAATTAACCAGTACATACAACTAAGAAGTAGACCTTACCATGACACGAGATGCCAATGACAACCGGCAGCGCATCGTGGAGACTGGTGTCTCGTCAACCCACTGGAGATGACAGAGACAGAGGATGGAGATGGCAAAGTTTTATTTCTCTCTCTGTGTTATGCAAGAAGTTCAACTAAGGCAAGGGAGGGGGCAAAAGGGGTAACCGCCTCACAAAACTCCCCCCAAATCTTTGAAATCAATGGCCCAGATGGCCTAGGATGATAGAATGTCAATGATCAGGATTCGAGACGTCTTTTTGACTCCCAACCACCAACCCCCAATTGCTACGTGGCGGTACGCGAAGCGACGCGATCGCCCTAGCCATCATTACTCCGGCCTCAACATAAATGAGCTCTGGATTTCGCGGTGGGCTGACCTGTGAAATTCCCCTGGCCCCAAGTAGATGGCCAGATGAATTGGGGGCATCTGGTAATGACATTTTCCCAACCAGACTAGAGACCCCATGAACGCCTGATCGGGCCCCGACCAGATCACTCCATCCCATATCGTCTGGTCGGGCCCTGACCAGACCCTTGACGTGGCTCCTCGCTGGTCCTGAATAGACTAACCATTCAGGAGGACCTCCCACTCTGTTCGATCTCATGATCACATCGGTGGGGTCCATATCTAACACCGGACAATCTGGCGCCCACTCTGGGCTTGGGCGTGGAGTTTACGAGGGATAACTGCCCTACCCCTGACCTAGTTCTGACACACGCCATCGTGGAGTGTAGAAGCGACCCTCTCAAGTGCTCTGTCATAGTTCTAACTCTCCAATGGAAAAACTGCTACGTAGAAAGGTCGTCAACCACTCTCATGCATGCATACAAAGGAAAACCACACAGCCCTCTTCTCCAGGTACGTAAGAAAGAAAACCCTAGCATACTACACACACTGAAATAACATTTTTTACTCTTCTGAATCTAACTTGAACATCGGAGGGCCTTTGGCAGGTACCATACTAGTGTGTTTAAAACAGGAGATCGTCGACCACTGAGAGAGAGCTCATCAGAAGCCTAGGGGCAAGACGCCATGAGATTACTGCATCATCATAACCTGATTGCAAGATCTCTTTACTGACAAACTATGGTCGCCAATTGGGTGTAGATGTGGCTCAAACTCATGAATAATTGAGACATTGTGACGATCTTCAGCTCTGCTCTAGATATCACTGTCTTATAAAGGAACCACCTATTTGTTAGTTTAGGTGGCAATCTAAGAGGGGGGTGAATTGGGTTTAAAAATAATTCAATAAAATTTTTAGATTTAAAAATTTTCAATAAAATATTCAATGAAGAAACAAATATTAATCAACCAATAATATATTGTAAATAAATGCAAGCAATTCAAACTATAAAGTAAAAGAGATAGAGAGAAGAGAATATGACACCAAGATTTATCATAGTTCGACTTCAACTCCAAAGTCTACGTCCACTTCCCAAGGCTTGTTGAGATTTTTCTCTAATATATCCAAACCGTAGATACAACCATTTACTTTTTAACCCAGGCGTTAATCCTCCTTTACAACTAGTTTTTTTCACAGATGCTAGTCACACCTCTCCAACTAGTTTTTACACAACTGCTAGTCACACCCAACCAAGTGATCCCTCACTCTAATTAGTTTTTGCACATATGTTAGTCACACCCAACCCCTAACTATTTCTCCTCGCTAGTTTCTCCCTTACAAGAAGAAAGCATAAGAGTACAACAACTCTTAGTTACAAATAATTCTCTCAAAGAATAGATATGCCAATGAAATTCTCAAAACATTACAAGATAAAATATAATGAAGCTCTCTAAGACTTTATAAGATAAATAACACTTTGATGCACAAACTCTTGCTGTTCTTGTTATTGTAAATTGCTCCTCAAGTGTATCTCTATTTATAGATGAAGATAAGAGGTTGATTTGTAGCTTTAAATCTGTTTTTAACCGTTTAAGAAAGCATTAAAGATTTCTTCCCGTTGAGTAAGCTGCTACCAAATAGGATTTTAAATTTTAGATGAGATGCCTTCACTTTCACCTCGATTTTCTCATTGATAATGTTTGAATTTGAAAATGGCTATAAGAGAAACATTATAGATATGAAAGTCAAATTTTCAAAACCTCAAGAATCAGATTGGTCCAATGGTCAGATCAAAAGTTATGATTAAATTACTCGAACTGTCTCTCAGTTAGCATATTTGAATTTCTACATGGCTCTGTCAACTTCCATCAGCTTTTTCATATAGCAAATTTTCAATTTTGAAAATCTATATAAGATATGAAATGTAGATGTGGACCTTATCTTTTCATATACTCAAGAATCAAATCATTTTAAGATCCGAGTCAAAAGATATGAGTGAAATACTCAAAATGTCTCCTAGCTATCATCTTTAAATTTCTATTGCACTAAGTATTCTTTTACCTTGTGTTTCACCTAAATACCATTTGAATTTGAAAATTCATATAACATATCAAATGTATATATGGATATTAGATTTTCATAACTTCAAGAATAAGATCATTTGGATTTCTAGATCAAAAGATATGGTCAAATAATCATGATTATCTCTAAGCTGTCATATTTTAAATTTCAAATCCAATAAGTCACTTTTCAACTCATTTTCGTCTTACAAAACGTTCTTTCATAAAAATTTCATCACATACCATAATTAGAAATTTTCATGAAAAGAACGTTTTGTCCTCTAATTTTCATGAAAAGAATCTGCTTTCTAATGCCATACTAATCAGATCAATCCAACGGTTGGATCAAAAGATATGGGTAGAATATAATGGTTGTATCATAGGATGTAGTTTCATTGAATTTTCAATCTTAGAAGAAAATTATGTCCTATAATTTTTTTCCTTGAATGAAGTTTCTTTAAAACATGGTTCTCAATGATTTAGATATTACTTTCCAAGTCTTGATATGTCTTTCAAGTGCTTCATATTCCTGTAAAACTTTATTACACCAAGTAAACCAAAGATTAAATGCATTGAATATATTTAATCAAGAAAACATTTATAAATCAAAGTAAGTTATCATTAAAATCATATATAAAATTCCATATGAATAAACTTAGGGTCAACACTATTGTTGGTGTTGTTGCAGCAATGGCTGAGATTCTCCATCTGCCTGCTTCCTAAAAAGTCTAGTGAACTTGGAAGTTGAAGCATGTGACAAAGTTATACATCCAAGATAAAGCTGCACTCCAAAATTTACTACCATACCACTACTCACTACTTTGTAATGCCTCCAAGAATTAATAGCACATGCTTATTTTTAATAGCTTAGTTCCCCTTATGAAATGCAGGAGTAATTGTATCCAAACTTCAAAACAAACATCTCCCTTTCATAATTCAAGAAGCATAAAGAGAATGGCAAAACAAAAAATATAAAAATTGTTCAAGTGAAATTTTCCAGGATTTACAAAAGAACAATGCAGACATCAAAATTTGTGCATGTGAATGTTAGTTCAATATTGTAGCCCACCACTATTTTTTTTCAAGTATTTGAAATAATATGATCTACAAACTCCATTCCATTTTTTTCTTAATCTAATAACCAAATGCCTGTGAATGTACTAAAGGAAAACTGGGTAAGTACATATAGTAAAACTCAGTGATGGAAAAATGAAACCTATATTCGTCTGTCACAATATCACCTAGGAAGGTTTGTTATCAGATCGCAGGTATGACGATCTGTTATACAACTCTGCTAGCTCAAAGTAGGTTTGCATGCCCAAAGCTATCCTAAATCTCAAGTGTCCTACATAGAATTTGTACAGCAGAATCCAAAAAATGCAACTATATAAAATCTCTCTCATGAACAATATGCCTCCCAAAGTATGTCATAAGTTCAAGTTCCCTCAATATTTACCTTAATGGTTGCAACAACTTTCATATCACCAGAAGCTCATAGCAAGTGACAGGTTATGGATTTTGTTGTGCTAACTCGTAGCTGCAAGAAGTAGAGTAAGACAAAAAGTTACTGTGGTATATCAGGCTTGGGAGAATATTTCTATGCAACAATTTTACTACAGATACTGCCCAGACACTGTATAATACGTAGGTATCCTTTCAGAGCACCAGTTGGTGTTGATGTATCACGCACATTTACATAATTGGCATCTTCGCTGGCCACCTGAGATTGACCTTGGGTCTTCTCCATGCAAAGAACAATTTTTTTCCTTGATTTTCAAGAGGCAAATAAGAGACATCACTTTGGTCACTCATTTGGGAATCAATCCTTTGCTCAATTATAAGGTTGCATGAATTTTCATAAAAGCCCATAACTGCACCATTTGTTTGATTTTATCCTCCAAATATATAATGTTAAAGTAAAATCATTTAGACAAAGAAAACATAACTAATAAATTGAATGAAAATATTAATCCTGCTTGGTAATACTGTCAATTTTCGTTTCTTTTTTTTTTTTTTTTTTGAGTTTGTAAGAAAAACAAAAACAAAAAACATGTTTGGTAATTCAATATTGCATATATTACAATATTTATACAATTTGAGGTTATCAACACGCCCTTCCCTCCTCTCCTCTCCTCTCCTCCCTCTCTCTCTATCTCTCTCTCCCTCCCGCGGTATCTCTCTCTCTATATATATATATCGTTATCTATCACCCTCCTTTCGCATTCTCTCTCGTTGTCTCTTTCGTTATCTTTGGAAGATTATCAATTTGAACACAAGGTCGAGAACATGGCAGAGATTTTGTTGACCTCATCATTTTAAAATACACCATGAGAGATTTTGAAGTGAGTGTGACCCACAAAGGGGTTTGGGATGCGGGGGTGGTAGCTGGTGCCATGAGATGGACTTCAAACTTCAAAACGGAGAGGGTCAGACAGATCATGGCTCTCGGTCGCAAGATCTAGGAGATGGGGCACCGGATCTACACTTACGAAGGAGGATGAATATTGATCGCTGTGTAAACCAAAAAAAACCATCATCGTGAGTTTGAGAATCATATGTGATAGCCCAGTGGAGAAGATTGAGTGGAAAAGCCTAGAAGATTGTGTGGAAGAAGATAGAATCAGAGATGGAGAAGAAAGAAAGCCACACCTGGAACCCTAGGGCCGTGGTTTAGAGCAACATCACATTCGATTTCTAACCGTTGGGTATAAATAGTCCAGCAAAAATTGATGAAAAGGTGTTGTGGGTGAAGATTGAACACAGGACTCTCTCTCTCTCTCTCTCTCTCTCTCTCTCTCTCTCTCTCTCTCTCTCTCTCTCTCTCTCTCTGTTTGATAAGCTTTCTGCCGAAAACAAAAAAACATGTTTTTAGTTTTTGTTGTCTGGTTCCTCGTGGAATGAACACAAAAACAGGAAACAAAAAAGGTTTTTTGGGGGGGAAAAAAAAACTAAAAACAGAATGAACGCAAGTGTTTGGGATTGTTCTCTATTTTTTTTTTATGTTTAAATTTCTTAGAATTTGTAATCCAAGCTATTTGTGATGGTCCAACGTTCTCTCTCTCTCTCTCTTTTTTTTTTTTTTTTCCGTTGTTGCTTAAGATTTAGTGTTTCATGAATATGCACAGATTGAGAAAGACTTGCTACGATGCCAATGTCGTGTCATGGAACAAATTCATAAGTTATACTTGTTCGTGTAGCACAGTTTTGGGTGAAGGCCGACATGATCACAAGAACAATCCCACAAAACAAATCTCTTTTACTACAATTTCTCAGCAAACAAACACACGGGACAAAATAACAAAACAACCAATGAAAGCAAAATGAAGAAGATTCCTTGTCATTAAAATTAAAATAGCAAGGACTCAAATTGTTCTCGGTTTTCCTTGATTTCTTGGCAACCAAACACGGCATAAATTATTACAAGCACAATTTTATCATTCTTTTTTTTTTTTATGAGTGAAATTAATACATTAGATTCACATACCCAATTTTCTCTCTCTCCATCTGTTACTGACTAACGATCCACCCGTCGGCTTGGATGGTTCTGAAACACTCAAAACCCAAGTTGGGACTCAGTACGGACGTGCAACCAATTGGTTTATGATAGCGAGAAATTGGATTTTTTGCAGCTAGTTTTTTAACGATAGCCAAGGGATCTGCGGAGAATGGCCAAAGGATCTCTAGGGTTTTTCTTTTATTGGACAACGGCCGGATCTTCAGAGCGATGTAGGGCAACTGTGTTAATTTTTCAGCGTTAGGCGAAAAGGCGTTTGTTGTTTTGGCGTCGGTTAGATATGTAATTTCCATTTTTTGAAGGGGCAATTACGGAAAAAGAAGAGTAGAAAACACTCGAGATTCTTCCGTCTTTCAAAATAAAGTAGTTGAGATTCTTTGGTCGTTGGTTCATCCTATGCTACTTCCTTAAGCTACGCACACCCCTTAAACGTCACCCACTGCCACTACCACCGGGACCAAAACTATGGCCGGTGACAGGAAACCTGCCCCACCTAGGCATCATGCCACACCACTCCATCGCGGCCATGGCTGGGACCTATGGGCCCCTCATGCACCTTCGTCTTGGGTCCGTCCACGACGTGGTGGTGGTGGCGGTGTCGGCGTCCGATACAGTTATTGAAGACCCATGATGCCAATTTCTCTAGCCGGCCGCGCAACTCCGGTGCCAAGCATCTTGCTTACAACTATCAGGACCTTGTGTTTACACCCTATGGTCCACGGTGGCGCATGCTTAGGAAAATCTGCTCCGTCCACCTCTTCTCCGCCAAGGCCTTGGATGACTTCCGTTGGACACGAGCAATTTCCTCGTGTCCAAGTTAGATTAAAACTTCAGGAAAGAAATCCTGATGCTGGGAAGGCTTTCACTCTAAACATTAGATTGGAAAAAGCGAATTCCCGGCGCAAAATATCAAAGAGCTTTTACCCCTCGATCGATTTCCAACGGTAAAAAGTTTATCGTCCAATTTTCTGCCCAGAAGCACAACTAAGTTTGACAAAAAAAAATCTCTCTGCTACAGTTGAAAGATGAAGCATGGTGGTTGGTTCTTGGTAACACCTCTACCTCTGAACTCTATGCTCTGAAGAGGATTTCTTTCTCCAATCGGGTGGTCACCCACATTTAGTTGCCATCAACTGCAAACAATCTCCAGGTTGGTGAACACTTTCTTTTTCCGTATTATAGTTTCTTTTCCATTGACGTAAGCTTTGAGTATGCCAGACTGAAAGAACTTACAAACTGAAAATTGCACTCTCTCTGCCAGGGGATGAAGCCGATTCTAGTATCAGATTGCTACCTTGGGTTTGAACACGAATACTCTGTCGAAGAACTTGTTGAACCCTAATAACAGGAAGCAGGAATTTACGTAGTTGTCATTGGATCGTGATCTTTTATACAATTCCTAAAGTTCAGAAGCCAAATTAAACATTGGCAAGGGTTTAGGGCCATATTAATGGAATATTTAGAGTTTAATACGAAGATCTTTTACTTCTTTTCTCATTCCAACATATGGCCAATTTTGTAGATAGATGTAGGGTCAATTATAGTTGATGCTATCAGTTAATGGATCATCTATGACTTCAGATATATTCATGGGCATAAATTATGCACTGAAATGCAAAGAGAAAGAGTTGCTATTTGGTTGGATGTTTGGGTTTCTATTTATATGGATTTAATTTGGTCAATAATTAATCTTAATGTCAGATGACTAACCGCACATTTTCATTGACAGTTGGTTCAATTCCAGTACTGGAAGAAGAACCCAGTTGCAGAACGAAAAAAGACACAGGAGATTTCCTAAAACTCTCCGTAATCTTAGGCCATGTTTGGATAACAGGAATCAAATAGAGGCTGTAAGATTTCTATGTCAATGCCATTCCAACACTGTAGTTAGGAACCCTCTGTGGACAACAAAAAATGGTAGGATTTTAAATATTATGACCCATCTCTCTTTTTCTATTCTTGAGTAGTCCAAAAATGTGAGACTCTCCACTGGAAGGGATCGATTGATATTCCCACTTCCACTTCATTCCTTGTTTTGGGAACATCCAGATGCATTCCTACGTTCCAAACATAGCCTCATACAAGCTACTTTAATTAATTGGCTGAGTTGTTCCATGTGCATTTACAATAATAAAGGAATAAACAAGTTCCATAATACTCTAGATATACAATTCAGGCTTTGGTGTGCATGCTTGCACATCATATACCTCATGTGCATTTGTGTTGAGTTCAAGCTTGTGCACATGACCGCTTAGTTTGGCTAGCATCAGTGTTGTATGGCACTATATTGTGGGGCTTCCGGTTGCTAATCATTTGCGCCTATCCATATGTGCTCCAACCTTGACACAAGGCATTGTGGCTTCATGGTTGGGGTGTCGTGCCTAGCGGGTGATGTTTTGCTCACTTGGTTGTCCAGTTGCACATTATTTGTTTGTTTGTGTATTGGGAATAGATTGCGCTAATCACATTACTTGTTATGCATGTATGCGTGCATTTGAGATCAGCATTACCATCCCCAATAGCTTGAGTGAGCCTCAAGCCTTGAGCATCTGAAGACAGAGCTTAATAGGAATGCGGGACATTACGGAGGGTTCTTGAACAAGTTTATTGACATTTGCCTTAGTGTTTGAGTTGGCGGGAATATTGCTTGGAGCATAGTCCCCTCATGAGCTATTTTCATTGCGTATTCTTTAAGGCATGTCATGGAACTAATACTATGAATTAATATTAGTTCATCGACCTGTGGCACCGTGCCCATGCCCATGCTTGTCTCATGCCTGTGTCGAGCTTTATCCATGCCAATAATCTTTTTTATGAATATAAACCAAATACATTTAAAACTTAGAAAGTTAACAAACATTATTGGAAATACATTAACAAAACAAGTGGAATAAATTTTTATCTATGAATAGAATCCATTTACAAATACTAAATGGAACTAATATACTTAAAAGTAAATTACAACTTATAAAAAATTACGAAGTAAATAAGTATCGAGTTAAATTTGAAATACATCATAGTTCAATTGAAATCGAATACATTTACAAAATAAGTGAAACATACTTTTCATTGTTTATGTGATTGACTATATTTAAGTTTGCAAAATCTTTAATTACATTGTCTTTCCAATCCTTCGAGCACATAATACATTTCAAGATTTTTGGAATTAGTCTTATACTCTTCTTGTCTAATACTATATTACTTACACTAAAAGAGACTCCAAGGCTGCTGTAAACACCATAATTATTTTTTTTAACAGCTAAAATATTGATTGATAAATGGAAAGGAGATACATAAAGAAAGGACCTAGACTGACTAAGCTTAGCAGAAAAGGGCCAATACCAGAAACAAAAGCATGAGGAATTGGCCAGTAGCCAATAAAAATATATGAGTTAATACGAAGGCTAATTACAAAGTCCTGCAATATTGTAAAGAAAGTCCTAGATACAGAAATCTACACCATGCACCCCTGCCTTGATTTAGAAAGTTGACATAAGTTTGATGCCTTCAACAGTCTCAGCAAAGTCTAAAGAGCCTTGATTGCAGATGACTTCATTGTTAATCAGCCATAGCTTCCAGATTGCTACTATGAATAAGACCTGCCAAATGCTTTTCTTTAGTTTCTTGTAAGTAGTCTCAAACCACTAGTTCATGTGAGCCTTAATGTTCCTACGACAAACCCATGACATCACCCACCAGCTGAGTATTGCAGACCAGACCCTTCAAGAGAATTTGCAAAAGAGTAGGAGATAGTTAGATGATTCATGGAGCAGCTTGCAAAATGGGCAAAGAAGGTCAGAACCTTGAGGCAGACAAGCTCTTTCATCCAACATAACTCTTGTTTTGATTTTTCCCAACAAGGATAGCAAGCAAAAAAATAAGGCTTTAGAAAGGGCTTTTATGTTCCACAAGTAACTGAATTTGAAAGGCAACAGACCCTTACCCTCTTTAAAGATTTTGTTGAATGATTTGCAGGAGAAGAAACAATTTTTATCTGGCAGCCAAGAGATGGAGTCATTGAGACTAGGATCTGGGGATGCTTGATTAAGAACTTCCTTTAAATCACCCACAGACTATACTCCCATAGAAAAAGAGATCTTTTGAACTGCAAATTCCAAGAGCTATCTCTAAAGTTGTATTAAGGACTTAATAGATACTTCTTTATAAATGGATAAAGAAAACAGTCTTGGAAATATAAGTTTTAATTGATTATTCCTTATCCAAAGATCATGCCAAAATCTGATATGTTCTCTAGATCCAAGCTTGATGAGAATATTGGAGGACACAATGGAAGACATGGAATCTTGATTGTTGCCTACTGATAGGATATTAGCCCAGATACTAGAAAATTTCCATAGTGCTTGTTTTTCCATACCAAACCTCACCACCATTTTGCAAGGAAGGAGTAATTCCTAGTTTCTAGGGATGGGATACTAAGTCCCCCAAACTTCAAACTCGTTGTAACCAAGCTCCAATAGACACATCTAACTTTTCTTTTTGACTCAATATCCCCCCACAAGAACCTTCTTAGAATTTTTTCCAGTTCAAGGACAAGTAACAGATTAACAAGTAACAAATTGGGAGATTTGCTAATGATGCTTTAATCAGAGTAATTCTACCCACCATAGATAGGTGATTTTCTATTCCAACAAGTAAGCCAATTTTCAAAGGATTCAATCACACTAGACCATGATACTGCTAACCTTGGGTTGATACCCAACTACAAACCCAGGTAGTTAATAGGAAAATAGGCTGCCTTGCAGTTAAAAATTCTAGCCACTTCTAATAGAAAGTGGTTATCAACACCAATTCTACATACCTGGCTTTTGTTGTAGTTTATTTTGAAGCCTAACGTCAACTCAAAACATCTGGGAAGCGTTTTCCAAGCCTTTGAGTTCTTACAAGTCAAGGTTACAGAACAGGATGGTGTCATCTGCAAACTGCAGATAGAGACATATAAGAAGTTTGTTGTACTTGCTCCTATGACAATGCCATTGATAATCCCTTCTATTGTTGCTCTTTGGATAAGCACATTCAGGCCCTCTGCTGTAATGATAAAGAGAAAGGGAGAGATGGAATCACCTTACCTAAGACCTTGAGAAGCAGAGCCATTTACAAGTACAAAAATGGAGCTTGATGCTAGGCACTCCTTTATCCATTTACATCAACTATGACCAAACCCCATCCCAGACATCATGTCTTAGAAAAATCCCCAATTGACTGAGTCAAAAGCTTTTTTAAAGTCTAATTTGAGGACAATTCCAGCTTTTTTATTCCTTTTCCAATCATCTATGATCTCATTAGCTATTAGCACACCATCTAGTATTTGTCTTCCTTTGATAAAGGCAGATTGAGTTTCACTGATGACTTCATGGATCACAAGCTTGAGCCTTTTAGCTAGAGTTTTAGAGAGGATCTTATAAATGGATGAGATCAAGCTAATGGGCCTGTAACAGCTATGCCACAATAATTTTTAGTAGATCACGTGTCATGATAAAAAGTATAGGAAAATTCTTTTATGTGTTTTCCACCATGTTAAAAAATTTCATCATGAGAGTTCCAGCTCAAAGCTTTCTTATAGAACTTACATATAACTTTTGTTGAATATTTTCATGTTATCTTTTGTTAATTTCTTCTATGGTAAAATACTCTCCCACAGTAGATGTGCGTGCTCTTTTTCCTTTACCCTTATCAACATAGCTAATTATTGTGGAAGGTATACTTGGTAAACTACTCTCCCAATAGATGTGCGTGCCATTTTTTCTTTACCCTTATTGACACAGCTAATTGTCGTGAAAGGTATACTTGAAGGTTCAGTTAAACCTTCAGCTAAATTCCCTATGATATCATCAATTCCATTTATATCATCAAAATCTAAATCCTCAAGGTTAAAATTCCTATGGTCTATTTTTTTAAAAATAAAATGAACTAATGTAAATTAAAAATAAAATTAGAATAATATAATTATAATATAAATAGCATACAATTAATGATAAAACAATTATGTATGCAACAATAAAATATAATGTAATGTAATCAAACAAAAAAAATAATAACTTTTACAATAATACCTTAACCCAATTTGCAGATTGGTTGACTTGACTTGCAGTGAGATTGTAGAGAGAATGGTAAATTGTAAACAATATAAAGAAAAAATAAGTAATTTGTGATTGTGGAAAGAGATTGCATAAACTGTAAAGAGTGAATAATTTTGTGAGAAACAAATAAAGTGAGAGTGAGACATTTATAGAAAAAATTAAATAAGTCAATTTATCGAATTGTCCCTCAAACTAGCCTTTATATAATTGTTGGGGGGTAATTTTGACATTTTGGATCAAATTATACAATTGCCCTTTAAACTAGTCGTTATATAATTGTTAGAAGAGACAATTTTGACATTTTAAGGTCTTTTTAAAAAAAAACTAGCTGTTAGGTCGTGCTAGTGCCGTGTTGGTGAGTCTATGGCTTCACATTATTTGTGCATTACTCAAGGAAAAAGCTGCTTGTTTTTAAAACAAAAATTGAGTACAAACTGCAGGCAGAAAAAACTACCATATAATACAAGAGTTCAGGTACTTACATTAGTAAAAGATAAAGTCCAACTGTGATAGCTTTTTCCATTCTCTTGAAAGGGTGAAATCTCTATGTCATGCCTTAATCAAGATATAACTGATTGCTTCTTATGTTTGTAAGGTTTTAGGCTGGTTGAATCCTTCTCAACTGATTTTGCTTTTGTTGTGGTCTTCTATCAAGCCTTAATTAGCCTATGGAGTCTATAGCTTTGTTTTGCAATTCACTGTTAATGAATTAGATTATGCTTTTGCTATTCAAATAAATAAATAAAGATAGAGTCCAATCCTGAGTACCCTACGCATTGCATGTGAAAAGCTGCGCCCAACATATTAATTGTACCTAGGCACTGAGCCTAGTAACATGAGCCTAAAAAATAATTCTCAGAAGAGGTGAAAAAGTTTTCCAGACTTCTTCCAACACTCATCGGCCGAAGAAAAAAAAAACAGGTCAAGTAACCAAGATAATCTAAACATGCCTTATTTTCAATAATGTATCCCCTGTGAAAATTAATGAATCTTTAGCTTCTTGTACCACTGGATAACCCATTTATGCACAAAAATTAAAAAACCTTCCTATCTACTGTGCTTCAATACAAATACGATTTAGGAGTCCTTGTCTCAGTAACTCAAATTTTGGATTTTATAGAATCATTTGAGTGATTTGGATGCATACCTGGTGTGAGCCCAATAAGAGCCAAGCTCAAGACCAAGAGAGGCCAACCTAGTGAGGTCGACCCACAAGTTCCGACCTAGCAAATAAAGCCCAAGCTGATTAGAGGTGGGGACCCAAAGTGGCTGGCCTATGAATCCTAATCCAAAAGTATTAGGACTAATGAATTCCGTAATATAAATCATATTCCTAAGTAAATTAGGATAAGCAAAAATTAAGTCCAAAGCATTAAACCGACTTTATCAACAATTCCTAGGAGGAAAGTAACTCAAAATTCCAAAGGGAACATGGCATTTCGAAGACTATAAATACCCCCATGCACTAAAGGTGCAAGGTACGTTTACTTGAATTCTAGTTCTCTAATATTTTATTCGATTCATTGTGGTTAAGCTTGCTAACTTAATTATCGAAGTGCCTTCGGCCTAAAGAGGGTCAAGACATTCTTATCGTCTTCTTCTCTTGCAGATTATTCGTGCTCGTCAATTCAGTTTTGAGAGTTTAACAGGGCCTTCCTAAAAATTCCACCTACAATTGGCGTCGTCTGTGGGAAGGTCTACATTATGATGAGTACCAGCTATCTTGGAGGAGGAGTTGATCCCACCAATAGGGAACTAGATGACAACCATGACGTTTATAGTCACGACAGCATACACCAATCAAGTTGGCATGATGACGATTCGGTGCGAACTCTAGGAGGACACTTCATCAGATTAGAGATACGATTCCCTAGAGGCAACTGGCCAGAAAGACAGGAGGGTCTAGCACTAGCTCCACAATACGCTAGAAATCCAAACCGCCGAAGGAATCACTACAGGAACTTGAATCCATCGCCATCCAGTGGCCATGTACCAGTAATTTGTAGCTCTGAACAACCGAGCATGAGCTTCGGCAGCGGGAAGAAGAGATTGTTCACGTAAGGTTGACAATTACAGCGATGAGGGAAGCGATTGCCAGAGGAGATGAACAAGTACCTGAGAGATCACCAGATCAGCGGCAGAGAAGGATGTCAAATTCAAAAAATATAAGCCCCCCAGCCGCACGTGCAACAGGGAGCCATACAGCCAGTACAAGGCATTATGTGGAGTGACAGGAAGCTCGGCAGCCTTGAAAGAATTGAAAACCAGAAAAAGACCCGAGAAGGGTCGAGCCGGAGTAGTAGGATTTGGACTAGTGGTTGGAAGATCAGCTCAACAACCGAGACAAGCACCAAAAGGGGTAGATAGCTCAGGATATAACTAGAAAAACCCTGGACCAGATTGCTTCCACCCCTTTCACAGAAGAGATTGAAACATGCCGACTGATTACACTGTAAAAGTGTAATTATTGGCTTTAATTCGCACTTTGTTAGAGTTAAATTATTGTTAATTACTTTATTTTAGTTATTTTTATTATGTTTTTTGTGTGTTTTGTAGATTATAGAGCTAATAATGGCAAATAGATACAAAGAATGATCAAAATGCATTCAAAGCAAACAAACCGGTAATGAAAATTCAAACATATCTCGGTATTTTGACCATAACTTTTTACTCTAATGTTCGATTGAGCTGATTTTTGCATCATTAGAAAGAAGACTTCAAGCTCTACAACTTTACGTCTAATGTGCATCGACTGAATCGAACTCTAAGATGGTCAAATAATGTTTCAAAATTTCTACAGTCGAATAGTGTAAATAGTACCCATCTGAACGGGTACTGTTCACCATTCGGACGGTTACTGTTCATGAATAGTACCCGTCCGGACGTGAACAGTATCGTTCGGATGGTTACTATTCATCGTCCGAACGGACTTCAAACGGACTTCGAATGGACCGTCCGGACGGTATTCGGACGATTACTGTTCATCCAGATTGTATTTTTTGCGTCCGAAGTGGGATTTTTAAGGTTTTTTTGTAAAGTTTTTGAGTAGTTAAGGTTTTTTGGAGGAAGGGGGCGGCGGGAAAGCTCCTCCAAAGTTAGTTTCTTCCATATTTCTTCATTTTTAGCTTAGATTTAGTTTTGTAATGTTAATGTTGGTATAAAACTTATAATTTTCTTCATTGTATTGTATTCTCTTTCACTTTCTTCCATTTTTTTGCATTTTCTATCATTTTCTTTGTAACCAAACAGTCCTATTATTGTAGTTAATTTTAGATTTAAATCTCTTTATGCTTCTCTTTTCATTTTTACAAATTTTTATGATGTATTCAAGTAGCTAGTAATTTAAATTGGGTTTAAATGTGAAAATCACCCAAATAATCCAAGAAATTCAATAGAGGGGTCTCATGAATTAATTGCCATATTTTCCTAGAATTCGAATTTCTAGTAATTAGATGTGAAATTTTAGAAAACTTAAATTATTGACTAAATTTGGAAATTTTCATCACCCAAATCAATGGTATTAATTTAGGACTCTTGACTAGAAAAATACTCCACAATTGCTAGAAATTCATTCCCAACAATTGATTGAAGATGCCTTAGAAAACCTAGGTTATTGACTATGTTTGACTAATCAATGCACAAACCACAAATTTGGTATTGACTAAGTTGAATTGATGGTGTTAACCTTTGATTCCCCATTAAACATGTATCTAATTTCAATTGCTTGAGAATAATTGGTTTTCAAAGCTAAATTCTCCGAATCAAACACACTTAAATGTTGTGTTTGATTTGAGTTATAAACCCCATTGGAAACCTTGGATGAAATTGAGTAGTTGGATCATTTGAGTCCAATTCCCTTTTTAATTGCTTTAATTCTATTTTCACTTTGCTTTAATTTATTTGTCTAATGTTAATTCTCTTTACTTTCATTGCAATAGTTTAAGAATTCAAAACACCCATCAAAACTCAAAAGATTTTTGGTCTTTTTATTTTCCTTTTTATTTTAGATCTAATTCCCCATATAATTGCAAATCAATCCTAGGTTAGGTTAGTGTGAGTTGAGTGCTAAAGCCTATATTTGGCTAGGTCCCTTAGGAGAGAACGATACCGGATTACCGGTTTATATTTCATCGCGACCCCCGTACTCTTGCGGGGTGCTAACTCCATTTGTAAGAATACCGCATACGGAGGCGAGTCACCGACCTCCAAGGAAGTTTGCCCCACCAAAGTTCACTCCTTATGATGGGAAGTCGGATTCCGTTACTTATGTTCGGCACTATAAGCAGATGATGGTGCTATGAAGCTATGATGATTCACTCATGTGCTGAGTTTTCTCATCAAGCCTGGGAGAGGTAGCTCTATGATGGTTCAACAAGTTACAATCTAGATCAGTATCAAGCTGGAGACAACTCGACAAGCTATTCACTAACCAGTTCATAGCCAACAACAAGCAGTCGAAGGAGGTGGACTACTTGCTGACCTTACAGAAGAAAGATGACGAAGGATTGCGCATATGCAAGGAGATACTAGGAGGCTTACAATGAGATACAGTTGGCTGTTACATAGTTCAAAATCGGCCTTCCCGAGGAACACTGGTTGAGGTAATCCCTCGTGAAGAAACCAGTCACCTGAATACAGGACCTGATACTGAGGATTAAAAAATATGCACGGGTGGAAGAGGATGTACCACCACCGATGTAGGAGAAGGTCGGCAAGAAGACCGAGAAGAAAGATGGGCATGAAAGCAAGAGGCCCAGACGTGAGGAGAACAACAACAACATTCAGGACAGGAAATCTACAAAAAGGGTCAACACAGCCTTCCAAGACCCAATTTACAAGATTTTGCCTCAAATATAAGACAAACCCTTCTTTAAGTGGCCCCCAAAGCTGGGAAGAGACCCTGCTGCCCGAGACTAGAGAAAGTTATGTTCCTATCATAGGGAAAAGGGGCATTAGACAGAGAATTGCCATAATCTAAAGAACCACTTGGAGGAATTGGCAAAAGCGAGACACCTTGACCAATACATTGACCGAGAAAAGACGAAGCGGGAGACAGAGCAGATAAAGCAGGAAGCCGCTCCTTAGAAGGAAGTCAAAACTAAATTTGCCTAAGTAATCAATGTCCTCCATGGATCGGTAGAATCAGCAACCATAGATCCACATAGATACCAGGCAGAGATCTAGAAAGCATGACACCTCAGGAAAATAATTTAATTGGAAGCCCCAAACAAAAAGGCAAAGATCAGCAGCAGTGCTGACCATAACCTTCACCAATGATGACTTGGCAGGGGTACAACTGCCACACAATGACGTGTTAGTGATAATGCTACAATTAGGGGACTGTGATGTAAAAAGGCTGCTGATTGAGCAAGGATAGAAAGATGGTGATCACCAACAATCTTTGAACCGCTTGGTAAGATTCAACTTGGAGTCGGTCTAGCTACTGGTAAAGGTAATTATTCTAGTTATTGCAGGGGGGATCACTATTCAAATGGAGTTCCTGATGGTTAATGTGCCCTCACCTTACAATTATGAAATTTAGAAACATTTGTGAAATTTGACAATACCAACATTACAAAGTAAAGCATTCCAATTTCTCATACAATTGTTTAAGCATTGCAACACTTCAACATTGCTTTAGCAAAAATATATCCAACCATTCATTTGAGAAATTTGACAATACCAACATTGCAAAATAAAGCACTCCAATTTCTTATACAATTGTTTCAACATATTAACACTTCAATAGTGCTTTGGCAAAAATGTATCCAGCAAGTATATTTACTGTTCAATCATCATCTATATTATTGAGCTTCTAAACACTCGCAGGACATAAAATTTAGAGGTATTCTTTGAAACTTCAAACTCATGATGTCGTGCCCCGGTTTTTGGGTGTCCAATGTCCTTTCGATTCGGAGACCCTAAAGCACGGAACTCTGTCATTAGAACTCGTCCCCCTAAAAGGACAAGTGTGACTAGGTTTGAGAATTGATTTGACTAAGGGCTTTTTAGAAAAATAGGAGTCGCCACCTAACTTGATAAAGGTGAGTTAGGGCACCTAAGACTAAGCGTTAATTCGAAGATTAAACTTAGAGTTTTTGAAAAAAGTTTTTGAAAACTCCCTCAAGAGAGGGTTTTTAGGAAAATAGGTTGTTTGGCAACCTTTTGCAATGTTTAAGCCCTTTTTTAAAATAACTCCATTTTGGTCTTTCGAAAACAAAAATCTAAAGTTCGGGGGTTGGTTACATGTAGGGAAGATATCCTAAGATCATCACCCTACCCCGCCCTTTCGGTACCTACATGTCTAATCACCCTTTGTTCACTCACTAGAATAACCGGTTACCATGGTCCACTTTATAACCACTTTAGAAAAATGGGGTTTAGTCATCACTTTTCGGATGGATGGATGATGCATAATGCAAGTTTTTGAAAAAGTTTGAAAATAATGGAGGTTTTAATAGAGTTTGGAAAAGAAACTTTGAATTGATTGGAATTTTTGAAAAAGGGATTGGAGTTGAAATAAAAGTTATGACCGCACCATTTTAGGTTGCTTACGTATCTCATTTGGTGAGAATTAGGTCATTCGTAGTTCAGGCAAGAGCCTAATAGAAAATAGGCGTTTTGAAAGAGTTGGAAATAGAAACTTTGAATTGATTGGAATTTTTGAAAAAGGAATTGGGGTTGAAATAAAAGTTATGACCGCATCATTTTAGGTTGCCTACGTATCTCATTTGGCGAGAATTAGGTCATTCGTAGTTCGGGCAAAAGCTCGATAGAAAATAGGCTTATTAGGGCCTTTGGAAGGTTTGAAAACACTTTGGGGTCTTTGGAAAAGTTTAAGACACTTTGAGGTCTTTGAAAAAGTTTAAGACACTTTGAAGTCTTTGGAGAAATTTAAGACACTTTGAGGTCTTGGAAGTTTTGACTGAAATTGGAAGTGAAGTGTTTTGAAAATACTTTTGGATTGACTTTAAGGGAGTTTTGAAAAAATGCTTTGGCGTGACTCAAGAGAACTTGAAAGTATTTTTGAAGTCTTGTTTTGAAATCCTAGGAGGCATGTCTTTAGAATGTTTTGATGAATTAGTTTTTTAAAGTGGTTTTTGAAATGGCTAAGGGTTTGGAGTCTTAATATGGACAACCTTAGAGGTTGTTCTTGATTTGTCACTTGTCCTTGGAATCCCTAATCATGAGAGGGCTAGGGACACCTTAGGTTTGTGACCTTTTGAAAACGTTTTTGGAAATACCTTAAAGATGGAGTGTAGGAACATTAGAAGAGTGTATGGAGTTGGGTTTTTGAAGTCATGGGGGTAGGAGGTATTGGAGAAATAGGTTATGAGGACAATTTGAAAGTTTAAATGATCATTTGAAAGAAGGGTTCAAGAGTTGGAACCTTGAAGTGTATTAACCTTGGTTGGGTTAGCCTAGGGTTAGGGGGAACCTAAGGTTAACTAACTTAAGTTAGGTTGACCTAAGGTTAAGAAAACTTAGGGTTAACTAACTAGGGTTAGGTTAACCTAAGGTGAGGTAACTAAGGTCAAGTTAACCTAGGGTTGGTCAACTAGGGTCTAGTTAACCTAGGGTTTGGTAACTAGGGTCAAGTTAACCTAGGGTTGGATAACTAGGGTCAAGTTAACCTAGGGTTGGATTAGAAGAATGATTTTGAAAATTGATTTGGTGTATTTTTGCAAAGAGTTTTGGAAAGCAAAACATGATATGCAATGGACTTTGGTTGACAGTCTTTTTAAAGATCATTTCTATGAAAATTTTGACTCTAGCCAAGAGTATGGTTTGTCTGGTTAGTTATTGGAGACCATTCCAAGGAAGGTTTCCTCATGGCCATTATAACCTTTATCTTGACAAGAGTGAGGGTTTCAAAAGTCAACATAATGGTGGCAATTTTTGGAATATCATTTTTTATGCAAAAATGGAGAAAATGCATTCTTGAAAATTATCTTTTGAGAAGAATTTTGAAAATCATTTTTTAAGGGGAACATTCCATCAAGAGAGGGTTCATATGGCCAACAAAAGGGAGACCACTCAAGAGAGGGTTTCATGAGGCCATTCCAACCACTAAACTTGAGAGAATAGAAACCATAGAATTCAAAGAGTTTGAACATCATTCTTAGGCAAGCATAAAAAGAAAAAGGAACCATCTTAACAATTTAAGGCTCCTATGACCAATATAAAGGGAGACCACTCAAGAGAGGGTTCCATGGGGCCATTTTAACCACTAACTTTGAGAGAATGGAAACCTTGAAAATTAGAGAGTTTGAAAACAACTTTTATGCAAGTTGAAATGCAATGATGCAAAAGTATGAATTAGGGGGTTAGTAGGGGACTCTTCTAAGGCATAATTCTAAGATCCCATCCTAGACTTCAAGAGGCCAACTCTTGGAACAAATTTTGAAGGACATGTAGAACTTGAGAATGTCACAAAATTAAGAGCCATGCAAGCATTGTGGAATATGGCAATAAGCATAAAATGAAGCCAAGCATACAAGACATGATCAAAATAGTAATATGCAAGGGGTCATGATTCACATGCAAGGTTTTTAGACTACACCACATAAACAAGGGGCTCCTAGGCCATACCATCTTAAAGTAGGCTAGTGAGAGGTCCCCCTACACGGTGGCTCTCACTTACTTTTCTCTAGGCATGATCTAAGAGCCCTCTTGGCTCAAGCATGCAAGAAAGGGGGGTTGAAGATGGGGGTTAAAATAGAGAATAGCCTAAGTAGGCTAGGAGGGAGAAGAGAAGAGTGGGGGAAAGCATAAATGTAAAAGGAATACCACCTTTTACCTTAAACACTCTTGTAGTCTTCAATGGATGTCTTGATTGGAGCTTGAGTGACTTCAAGAAGGTTTAAGGGGTTAGAGTGGAGTGTATAAGTGTGTATGAGGCCTTGTATATGGAGTGTATAAGCTTAGGAATGGTAAAATCTAGCCTAAGTGTTGGAGGGGAGGAATATATGTAGAGATTCGAGTTTCTGGAGTGATTTCAACAGAGTTTCGTATCAATTTCGGACCTGAAATATGCAAGGGGGGAGGCCTCTATTTATAGGCAATCTGGAACAGGCCTTGCACATGTGCTACATGCGCATGGCCAAATTTTGGCCTTGCGCATGTAGGACATGCGCAGATACTGTTCCATTGCCAGAATAACACGTAGCACCCTGTGTACTGGTTAAATCTCGACTGTCGATCGAAAGTCGGTTGATCTGATCAAAATTTGAGCACATATAGCATACGCTCCATCACCGGGAAGGTTCGTCCAAACTTTGCCTCGATAATTGAGTCAATCGGGAAGGTTCCGGGGGAACTGGTCGCACTCGGGATGTTCTCCTAGTGCTTTCGACGAGCTTTCATGTTTTTGAAAAGTTTGAATTATGTTTGGAGGTGAGTGATATCGTCTTGGGAAGCATGCCAAAAAGGACACCTTCGCGGAGCGTCTGTGATACGCTCCGTAAGTGTTTGAAAGTGGCTGTTTTCGTTTCGTGTGATCGAGGCCTTCGAGAAGTGATCTGTTCGATCGGACCGTACCAATGGAAAGTACTCTGGAAATGCTTTTTGTAATTTTCAAATTTATGCATTTCTCAAGTCGTTTGACGGTGCGTTTTGATTAGGGAATCGGGGAAAAAGTCAACCTCGGTGGAGCGTCTGTGAGACGCTCCAGGGGTTGCTGAAAGTTATAGTTTTTGCACCGTATGATGAAGGGCCTTGGGAGGCGATCTATTTAATCAAACCGTATCGATGGAAAGATCTATGGACAAACTTTCGAGAATTTCCTAATTTAGGCATTTCTCAAGTCAGTTGACGGTACGATATAATCAGGGAATCAAGGGAAAAAACAATTTAGGCGGAGCGTCTCACAGAAACTTTTATCACGTCATGTGAGCTTAGTGTCGTAAGGTGTTCCTTGGGTTAAACAAGGGCACGTGGTGAAACCCTCGCTCGAAATCCCAATGCCGGTGTTATTTCGGGGCATTTTGGGCTTCCAGGGGCAAAACGGTCATTTTGATCGGAGTTGGCTGGAAATGGTCAGGAATGGTCTGGTATATTGTGTTAGGCGTGCAGGGCTCTTCAGGGATGGTTTTGAGAGCGTCTGTTATCGTTCAGTGGGGTTTATGCCCTGCTGAGTCGCTCGAGGGCAAAACGGTTATTTTGACCAAAGTAGGCCAAAATAGTACCGGATTTGGACCAAATGGCGTGCGGGGGATGCCTGATAATTTGACAACATTGTGGAATGATGGACTTATCGTTTTGAGGGATTTTGAACTTTCCCAAAACGTGCCTGGAGGCCTAAGGGACAGGTTTGGTAATTTTTCGCCGAGTACGGCTAGCAGGCGCCGGTGTTGACCTAGGTGTTAGTTTCAGAGACCGCCCGGTCTTGGAAAACTACCTGTGCGGTGTTGGTCTCCAAGAACGCCCTTTCTTAGAGAGCTACCTATAGGGGTGGTGTTGGTTCCTAAGAACGCTTGGTCCTAGAAAGCTACTTGGAAGTGTGGTGTTGGTCTCTGAGAACGTCCGGTCTTGAAGAACTACCAAATGACGGACATTCTACGTTGGCGGGCTAGCAGGCGGGGGTGTTGGTCCCCGAGATCGCTCGATCTCGGGAAGCTACCTAGATGGCGTTGGTTTCCGGGACTGCCCGGTCTGGAAAACTGCCTGGTATAATGGTGCTTAAGGCTCCAGCGGATCCTTGTGGACCCGAGAAGCGACCAGTTGGTTGGATTGGAGATTGAAAGGCTCATCTTGAGCTTGCATGTGTTGTGATGTTAGAAACCGAATCCGGTCGGGCCGGAGATTGCTCAGCGGGCAAAAATGGGGTGCTTACACATGACTTCAAAATACAAAATTAACCACTAGTTCTTGGAAACTACTGAAAATCATAATTAAAAAAACATCCTACATCTATCTAATATTTGCTAAGAGAAAGTAAAATGAGATATTCAGTGTTGAGGAGAATTTCATGTCATAGTTAATTGTACATAGCTATAATTTTCTCCAAGAACACGTCAATCACTTGGTGAACTTCTTTACAAATTTTTACACAACGAAGTTTATTTCTTTTTCATTTTCTTATCAACCAAATGACATGAAATGAAAGACCTCAACTTCAATTTCTATTTCCTGTCTTCTCAGCAACCATACACAGAGTAGTGAACTCTAATATTCAGTCAATACTCACCAAATATTGAAAAAGAAAAAAAAAAAAAGAGAGAGAGAGAGAGCATCAAAACCGCATAGTTTAGGACACAAACTATGAATGTAAATGTTTCTAGTACTTGAAGAAAGCACCAAGCGAGGTTGAGGAATGCGTAGTGGCGATCGTGATGTAGGAGCGACCATATAGTGAGCTTCTGGAGATTGTTATTGTTTTTGCGTGAAAGGCCAAGTAGAGAACAAACAGCGCCACAAGGACCGCCAGAGCCGTGTTGGGCCAAAATCCATGATAGTCCGAGGAGAACAGGAGAGGGAGGTCACGGTCACCTTAGCCGTCAATTTTGGCAAAAAAACTCGAAGATGGTGAGAAAGAGACCAAAATTTCAAAAGAGACTTCTTGAATGTTTGTCATCTCACAAGAGCGAGGGTTGGATAGGAAGCATCACTAAAACTCTAATTTTCATGTACAAATTGGTAGAGAGCAAGATAACCTAGAGAGAGAGAGAGAGAGAGAGAGTGATAAGTGTACTTATATGAAGAATAAAGAATAGTTGAGGGTATTCTTATAAACTCATCTAGATGGTTACGATCATATTAGTTAGTGGTTATAACTAATAAATAAGTAGTTAGCTTAACTACCAAGAACAAAGGAGGCCGATGGGAGGGAAAATTAGTTGCTCAATTTCGTTATAATAGATATAAGAGAAAGAGAAGAGTAGAGAGGGCATCATTGAAGATTGTATCATTTCTTAGATTTTTTGTATCAAAATACTTTAGCTTTAATAGAATAACTAGAGCTTTGCAAAGCAAAGCTCTGTTTTTTCGAGTCTTTGTTTTCTTCTCCTACTGTATTTATCAATTGGTATCAGAGTGGAGATCCTCGCCTGAGAAGATCACTGGAGATGGCCGATGCGACTAGATCATAGGACATGGAGTGACTGGAAGAGAGTTACAAAAGTTTGAAGGTGACTACGGATAAACAAGGTGAAATTCTAAATGAAATCAAGATTTTAGTTTCAACCATGAATCTAAAGTATGATGAAGCCATAGCCAAGAATAGAATAACACCACAGTCTAATCGTGTAGAGGCCCAATATAAGTTCCTCACCCAAAATTCAAAACCAGTGGCAACCCAAATTCGCCAAGGTAGATTTCTCCAAATTTCAAGGAATCGATCATGCAGGATGGTTGTACAAATGTGAAAGATACTTTGAGTACCACATGATTGATGAAGGATAAAAGGTGAGTCTAGCTTCTTTACATTTGAAGGGGAAAGCCATTCACTAGTGCAGGTGGTTTTAGAAAACCCATCACTGTAAATCCTGGAAGGAGTTCTCATGGGCTTTAATTGTGAGATTTGGACCTACGAAAAACGACGATGTTATAGGAAAGCTATCAAAATTAAGACAAGCAGGATCAGTCAAGGATTATCAAGAAAAATTTGAAGAATTGGCTAATAGAACAACAGATTTACCAGAAGAATTTTACATTAGCTGCTTTATTAGTGGTTTAAAGGAGGAATTGAAAGCGGGGGTATAGATGTTTTAGCCTTCAAACATCTGCCAAGCCATTGGGTTAACTAAACTTCAAGAAGAAATAATTCAAGCCATGACCAAGAAAGCCAAATTCTTACCTAAAACAAACTTCTTTATGGGCAATAACCTGTAGAAAAAGTCAAAAGGAAATGGGCTACATACTATCAAGAGGATAACTCAGAAGGACATATATGAGAGAAGATCAGTGGGACTTTGTTACAACTGTGATGAAAAGTATATAAGAGGGCATGTCTGTCAAAAAAGCAACTGTTTTTTTTTATAAAAACTGATGAAGAAGAAGAATGAGAAGGAGAAAGGTATAAGGAAGAACCAGAAGAAGATTTTCAAAACAAAAAGGGGGAACTTGAATTCTCAGTGCATGCTCTTACAAGATCTATGTCATATAGAACTATGAGAGTAAAGGGAAGAATAAAACAGTAGTGGGCTACCACCTTAATTTACTCTTGAAGCACACATAACTTCCTTGATCCAAGAATAACAAGGATGATTGGATGTAAATTGGATTTCAATAAGCCATTAAAGGTAATTATGGCAGATGGTACTAAACTGACTAGCAAGGCATTATGTAAAGAATTTAAGTGGAATATGTAGGGAGTTGAGTTTCAGATAGAAATGAGGGTAATACCACTTGGGGGGTGTGATATGGTTTTGGGAATGCACTGGTTGGCAACACTAGGGCTAGTGATTTGGGACTTCAAGAATCTGAGGATGGAATTCAATATGAATGGGAAGAGGCATGTTCTCAAAAGAAGTTAGAAATTAGAGATCATGACTATCTCAGGCCAGAAAATGCAAAAATTATTGAATAAAAAGGTTCAAAGAGCAGTAGCACAATTGTGTCATATACAATGCCAATCAGAAACTACTAAGTTAAGAACAAAATTGAATACTCTAATTACTGAATTTGATGACCTTTTTGAGGAAAAAGGAGTTACCCCCAATTAAAGGTCATGGTCATCAAATTATATTAAAGAAGGGTAGCAATCCAGTCAATGTGAGGCCATATCGATACCCATATATTCAGAAAATAAACTTGAGAAGATTGTCAAAGAGTTTTGGAACTAAGAACCATCAGACCTAGTGTTAGTCCATTTTCCTCCACTGTATTGCTGGTGAGGAAGAAGGATAGTTCTTGGAGGATGTGTATTGACTACAGAGAGCTTAATAAAGCTATAATCAAGGACAAATTTCCTATTCTAATGATTGATGAGTTGTCAGATGAATTAAATGGAGCAAGGATTTCTCTAAGCTAGACTTAACATCAAGTTATCACAAACTTAGAATGAAATCTGAAGACATTGAGAATACAACTTTTAGGACTCATGAAGGTCATTATGAGTTCCTTGTGATGCCTTTTGGTCTCACTAATGCACCTTCAACTTTCCAAAGTTTAATGAATGATGTGTTCAAGCCTTTTTTAGAAGATCGCTGTTAGTCTTTTTTGATGATATACTTATATACAATACTAGTTATAGCAATCATGTGAAGCATCTAAGAGTGGTTTTTCAAGCCTTAAGAATCCACAAATTGTTTGTTAAGAAGTGTAAGTGTGCATTTGGGCAACATAAGGTTGAATATTTAGGGCATGTTATATCAGAAAAGGGGTATTTGCAGATCCAGCTGAAATAGAGAGTATGGTTCAGTGGCCAAAACCTGATTCACTCAAGTCCTTGGGGTTTTTAGGCTTAACTAGTTATTATAGAAGGCTTGTGCAGAGCTATGGAAATATTTCAGAACCTCTCACTGCAATGGTAAGAAAAGTTTCCTTTCAGTGGGGCCCTGCTGCAGAGGATGCTTTGCAACAGCTCAAAGTGGCCATAATTAGTACTCCAGTGTTAGCCCTTCTTAATTACACAAAAATGTTCATCATAGAATTTGATGCTTCTGATGTTAGATTAGGAGCAGTTCTCATACAAGGAGGAAGACCGATAGCTTTTTACAGTCAAGTATTACCACCTAAAATAAGAAGTTTATCCACATATGAGAAGGAATTGTTAGCTTTGGTGAAAGAAGTAGGTAAAGGCATTATCTTTTAGGCAGACATTTTAAAATCAAGACAGATCATTTCAACTTAAAATACCTAATGGAGGCAAAAGGCAATTACCTTGATGCAACAAAAATGGTTAACCAAGTTGATGGGTTTTGATTATGAGATGTTACACAATAGTGGGAAGGAGAATATGACAGCTGATGCTCTTTTAAGAGTTAGAGGTATAGAAGGTGAACTCACAACAATTTCTACAGTAGCATGTGATTGGGTACACTAACTCTAGGACAATTGGTCCAGTGATCCTAAAGTACAGGACATCATCCAAGAAATCTGAGAGAAACCTTAACTCCCACCTTAAATATACTTGGGTTAATGATCTACTCTACTACAAAGGTAGACTAGTAGTGGGCAATTCTGCAAGCTTTAAAGAAATAGTTCTCAAAGAATTTCGTATAACTCCTACAGGGGGTGATTCAAGGAAGGAGAGAACCTATACAAGGTTAAAGTAGTCATTTGCTTAGAAGGAAAGGCAAAAGGAGGTTTCCAAATTCATAGATGAGTGTGACATTTGCCAAAGAAACAGGCCTGAGAATGTCACATATCCAAGGTTACTACAACCTCTACCTGTTCCCAGCTAGGTTTGGACTGATATTTCTTTAGGACTTTATAAAAGGGCTCCCAAATACAGGTAGGAAAAGTGTAATTTTGGTAGTGGTTGATAGGCTTTCAAAGTATGCTAATTTCATGACATTAGCCCATCCCTATTCTGCTTCCACAATAGCAAAAACCTTTTTAGATACCATTTCCAAGCTCTATGGCACACCATCAACCATAGTAAAGATAGAGATCTTGTGTTTACTTGCTAATTTTGGAAGGAGTTACTCCAATTACAAGGAACAAAGTTATGTATGAGTTGTTCATATCATCCTTACAATGAGAGGCTAACAAAGGTCATCAACAAATATTTGGAAAACTACTTGAGGTGCATGGCTGCAGAGAAACCAAGACATGGGACAAATGGCTTTCCCTAGCAGAATGGTGGTACAATGCCACTTATCATTCTTCAACTAGACAAACCCCTTTTGAATCAGTGTATAGACAAGCTCTCCAACACTGAAGGATTATATTCCAGTTCCTCAAACATAGCTGCTACTGAGGGGATTCTCAAAGACAGAGCACAAATACTCCAAGGATTGAAGGAACATTTGCAATATTCCCTAGCACAGAATGAAGCAGCTAACTGATAGGAAGAGAACTGAAAGGAATTTTGAAGTAGGTGATTGGATTTATTTGAGACTGCAACCATTTAAGCAAAGTTCAATTGCTTTCAGGAAGCACACTAAACTAGCTTTTAAGTTTTTTGGACCTTTCCAAGTTCTGTAAAAGATTGGATCAGTGGCATACAATTTAGATTTGCCTCCAAGTTCAAAATCCATCCTATATGTCTTCCATGTGTCAATAGTTGAAGAAGAAATTAGGAATGCAAGTCACAACACAAACAAGTTGTCCAACTGTAGACACATAAGGGGAATTACTGGTGCAACCCATAGCCATTTTAGATCGACAAATGGTTAAAAAGAACAACTTTGCTTTGACTCAGGTGATAGTGCAATGGTCTAACTCACTACCTGAAGATGCTACATCAGAGGATTTCCACAAGCTGCAACAAAAATGTCCAGACTTCCAGCCTTGAGGACAAGTTTGATTGCAAGGGGGTGGATTGATAAGTGTACTAATATGAAGAATAAAGAATAGTTTAGGGTATTCTTGTAAACTCATCTAGAGCGGTTAAGATCATATTAGTTAGTGGTTATAACTAATAAATAAGTAGTTAGCTTAATTACCAAGAACAGAGGAGGCCGATGGAAGGGAAATTTAGTTACTCAATTTCATTCTAATATATATAAGAGGAAGAGAAGAGTAAAGAGGGAATTCATTGAAGATTATATCATTTCTTAGATTTGTTGTATCAAATTACTTTAGCTTTAATAGAATAACCAGAGCTTTGCTTTGCAAGCTCTGTTCTTCGAGTCTTTGTTTTCTTCTTCCACTGTGTTCATCAAATAGAGAGAGAGAGAGAGAGAGAGAGAGAGAGAGAGAGAATTTATGCGAGAAGAAGAAAACCCTAGAGAGAGGTCTAAAAAGAGCTCGAGGTCTTCGAAATGGAGATCATCAGAGCTTGACAAGTCGATGAATTTGTAAATCCATCAAATGACAACGCTTTTATGTTCTTTTGACAGGTTGGAAAATGACACCTTTTTAGTTTTTAGGTCGTAGTCTTCCTATCCCTTTTTAGTTTTTGGCCTATTTGATTGTGATTTTCTTACTTCCTTTTTCTAAAAATCATTGAGTCCACTGCTGATAAACTGGCTGCTAGAACTATTTTAGAAAAAATTTACTGAGAATATCCTAGTTTAGGAAAAATATTTGTTGTTTTCTAAGTTTTCGAAACCATATGCAAAGAAAACTAGAAATGATATGAAATTAATGATTGTGTTTTCAAAATCATCATAGTTTTCATATTTGAAAATACAAAACATTTGAAAACCAAAATTTAAATAAAAAATTTGAAACTACTACCAAACATAAATTTTTTAAATGGTTGTATACAAGTAAAAAAGGTAATAGAATCTTACTCTTTATTGGAGGTATCAAAATGATGACATACTCATTTGGACTCAGTTTTTTTTTTTTTTTTAGTTTTAATTGCTAAAAATTAGTAAAAGTTTAAAACCAAAAACCCAAAAAAAAAAAAAAGTTGGATCCAAATAATTTGGAGATGAAATCATGGTCTACATTTACATGGCCCTGCCCTAGCCAAGTATATATGATATGTTAGATTCCCAATTGTTATCCAGAGTTTATTCACAAGTTTATGCATATGACACTTACCTATGAGCTCTCACTTCTATTTTAATCTTTAATTTTTTTTCTTAGTAGAAAGCAAAATCTCTTAGTGTGATATTAGGGACTTGGATTGAATCATAACTTAGTTGGGTTGTAGAATTATATATAGAAAGAGGACTACCCATTATGTAGCCAATCATCATTAAACACCAAAAAAAAAAAGGAGCAACCACCTTTTAAACACTAATGATTTTAATAATATAAGCTTCTTCTACTTACCAATCATTTACTTGGGTAGCATTTTTGTTATTAAAACCGATCTTGAAGGATAACTTGTTACAAAGTGATAGGTCTTGATTCAGCCAAATTATTTTGTATATATTTTTAAAACAATATTTGTATTTATACAGCATTACTCCCAATTAAATTCCATTGACCTGTGGGGTCTAGACAGCAACCAGCCAGCAAATGTAGTTCCAAACATTCCCTTGACTTCTACAATTTTGTAACTATTGTGATCTAATTTTCACACTGTATGGTAAATGGTTTCACAAAAAAAAAAAATGTAAATAAATATTAGGTGAAAAGGATTAGATAGAATGGAGTAGGTTAAACTAATTCATGTCAACCATTCCTTGGCATGGTGATGAAACCAAATTCACTTGCAGAGAAATGAGATACATATAAGCTATGATTTTGTTTTTATTCTTATTTTTATTAATTCCATGTATCTCACAATGCTATATGACCACTAGAAATAATGCTAATATGCAATCTTAAAAATGTCAAAACTATTTCATAAAAGCTATTTGAATTAACTTATTTTACCAAGTTATGGCCAACATTGTCGTTATAATATTGGGTTTCTAGAGAAATTTCAATACAAGCAAATTGGTATCGCTATCTTCATCAATAGCCCAAAAAATTTTCAACATTCCAAACATTATGCATTGGGAATATGAAGTTCTTATCTACCAGTCATCCTTTGAACTTCCAAACATATTATAAACATAACACATTACATATGAATCATAGGTTGGACTAGCAACTGCATGTAGTTTTCCACTAGTAGGGACAAAACTAGGATGTTATATTATAATTATTTAGCATACGAAAATAAGAAATAACATTCCTTCAGTCTTAGGATATGACACCAAAATACGACACAATGTTATTTTCATATATATATATATATATATAAAGTGACTTATATGTCAAAGTAGCGCTTGATGACTTTGCATGCCATAAAAACCTTCTACGATGGCCTTGAACCGCTACTCGACAAAACTTTTAGGCCCGATACACCTGGGGTGCAAGCCTTGGTCGTGGGTGCACCATAAGGGGCGCGGCCCGTTGTAAGGTCAGCCCATAGGCTTCATCCATGTTCAACTTCTTAGCCGATTGTCCCTCAGGCAAGTCCCAGCTGAAGGCATGGACCAAGGTTGCAGTTAGTAACTGCACCATGCGCAGCCCTAGGCTCATCCCGGCACATATCCGACGGCCTGCACCAAATGGTATGACCTCAAAATCATTTCCCCTAACATCAGCATTCGGCTTTTCACCACCGGGTAGAAACCGTTCAGGCCGAAACTCTAGTGGTTCAGCCCATGCATCTGGATCACGGGCTATAGCCCACACGTTCACAAGAAGAGTCGAACCCTTCGGAATGAAGTAGCCGTTGATTTCACAGCTTTCGGCTGCCATTCGAGGGAGAGAGAGCGGAGTTGACGGGTGGAGCCGAAAGGTTTCCTTGATGATGGCTTGGAGGAAGGTTAATTGGGCTAGGTCATATTCTGATACTAGCCGGTCCGAACCGACAATTGAGTCGAGCTCTCGTTGGGCTTGGGCTAGGATTTTTGGGTGGCGGATGAGTTCTGCTATGGCCCACTCAATTGTGCTAGATGATGTATCAGTTCCGGCTGCAAACAAGTTCTGCAATAAGTGATTAATCATGTAAGCCCAAAAAAAAAAAAAACACGGGATTGAGTAATCCAATGCAAGGACTTTAATAATATTAATAAGGTAACACAAATAAAGACAAGAAAATGGCAAAACAAAGGAAGATACCAACATGGGCTGCCTAGTGCCGACAGGGCCCTTTGAGTTTGAAAAGAGTTTATTTTTAACGGTTTGGTACTTTAAAAAAAAAAAACAAAACACTAACTTATAAAAGACAAAAGAACAGGAAATAAAAATGAACAAACCACTCTAAAACCCCGAGGCAGAATGAGTGGTTGAGGACTGCACCTGCTAAAGATTAGTCATGCTAATGAATAGTCACTTTTTTTTCCCTTACAACTAGGAGTTTAAAAAAAAATTCATACAAAACTTATATACACAATGATATAACTGAGGTAGAATATTTATATCTTTAAAATCAAAGATGCATCAAAAAAATTATAAATTTTTTTTTATAAAAATTAATATAAGGATCATTTACTTTATAACAAAATATGAGCCAAGATAAGTTTTATTACACCTCACAGGCAACTCCCATAATTTAGTGCAGGCGAATGGTTAGCTAGAGTACGATGGCCCTTTGGACATGACTGGGCTAGCCCGGACTGACCGCTGAACTGAAAATAAAAAAAAGTATACAATGAGGCCCTTCATTTTCAATGGGACATCTAACCAACTTCTGACCCTATAAACGGGCACATAGTCAAAGTAGGGCCAATCATATAATTACAGGGTTTTTTCAAGAAAAGTATTGGACATTTGGTGGCTTATATATATTTCTAAAAAAACTTAGACAAAAAACACTCTATCAAACGGGCATTAGATTTTGCAATTTTTTATCCGTTTGAAAATTAAAATTATATACATAAAAAAATATTACACTTACAAAAAAAAAAAACTCATATAAATTTGCATACAGAATGATGTAGTAATAATTTTATAATTAAAAATTATTATAATATTTTATTTTAAAATAAAAAATTTTTATTAAAATATATCATTTTATATAATTTTTTTATTTGTCTAGCGTTGTTATTTATGTATAGAGGAAGTACCAAGAGCAGGGCTTTGATTTCGGTGTCAGTGAGCTTCCCTCCCTCACCGTCAGCATCAATATCCTTGAGAGAAATGAGGGTGCTCAACAGGTCAGCGTGGTGAGTTTGGTCCTTAGCACCAGCAGGGCTGCTGATCTTGTGCTCCTCGATGATGGCGTTGAGGAAGGAATCGAATCTGGAGTGGAGCTTCTTCATCTTGGCGGCGACGCCCTGGAGGTCCAGCCACTCGAGGGCGGGAACGAAGTCGCTGATGTTGAAGATCCCGGCGAGGACCATGAGCTCCACCACCATCTGCTTGAACTCGTCGGCCTTGGGATCCCCTCCGCCGCGGCTGCCGTCACCGAACACCCTCCGCCCCAGCATCACCTGCCCCAGCGCGTTGGTGGTGCACACGTTCAGCAGCTGCCCCAGGTTCACCGCCGCCGCTTGTCCCGCACTCGCCAGCGCCCCTGTCAGTATCGCTACCTCCTCCTGCAACAAGTATACATACATATATAAATATATATATATATATATATATCTACGTATTTGTTTTGAAAATAACTGCACGAGTGCGTGTGTGTGAACATGAGAGAGAAAGAGAGACCTGGCGGACATGACGGAAGTCATCCAAGGCCTTGGCGGAGAAGAGATGGACGGAGCAGATTTTCCTAAGCATGCGCCACCGTGGACCATACGGTGCAAACACAAGATCCTGATAGTTGTAAGCAATATGCTTGGCACCCGAGTTGGGTGGCCGGCTTGAGAAATTGGCATCATGGGTCTTCAAGAACTGTACCGCAACGGAGGCCGACGCCGCCACCACCACGTGGACGGACCCAAGCCGAAGGTACATGAGGGGTCCATAGGTCCTAGCCATGGCCGCGATGGAGTGGTGTGGTATGGTGCCAAGGTGGGGCAGGTTTCCTATCACCGGCCATGGTTTTGGTCCCGGTGGTAGTGGCAGTGGGTGACGTTTAAGGAGGGTGCGTAGGTTGAGGAAGCAATATAGTAAGAAACCAACGGCCAAAGAGTACAGAATAACATTCAAGGAAGCCATGTCTTGTTCTTTAAGTGAGTTAATTTTCCAGTCGAGAGAGGGGTCATATTTATACGGCGTACGTAAAGTGTAGATTGCAAGTTTGATTGTTGCGTGTGGAGATAATTCACTGGCATCATCCAGAAACCCGTATGAAGACTTTCGACTACCCGTCACATTTGAATATCTGCACTATTTTTAAAGTCTTTAGGAAAGAAAATTATAGCTCGTCACATTTGATTCATGACTCTCTCTGTTTTTCTTTTTTTGTGGCTATAAAAGAAGGGGGCCATTAGACGCAAATGGTATAGAATTAGCAGAAGTGATATGGGGAATCAAGAGAAAATAGCGAGGGTTTATGTAAGAGAGAGTTTGTTAAACTTTTATAACTTTATTTTTTTTTTTTTGTAATCTCTTATTTGTTCATAGTAAATACTGCACAGAATCAGTGTGAACGTAATTAACCATAAATTATTTGGATGAACCACGATAAATTTATGTCTCGAGTGTGTGCTATATTTATTTTCTTTTTTTTATCTTCTATACAAGTTAAATCTATATGTTTCTCTGTAAGTGCATCGCTACAGTATCGAGTTACAGCAATAATTCGAGTTACAACAATAACTGAGTTATAACAGTATTGAGTTATAACAGTAATTGAGTTATAACAATTTTTGAATTACAATAATAGCTGAGTTGCAACAATTCTCTAACTTGGAACATCAACCAATTCCTTGAAATATCAGCAATGACCGAAGACAGAAAAGTCAAAATTGAAAAACGTGTTTAGTGAAACGTTACCAAATCTATATATAATACAACGTTTTCAAAACGTCAAACAAAAAGCTAATAACCTGATTGGCGTCGCCAGTGAACCATATAACACTTAGGGTCAGCAAAAAATTACATCTTTATTTTTAAACTGGCAAAAAAGCAAAGGAGTAATTGTATTTTATCCTATTTGAGTTAAAATTAGATATTTTTTGTAATTTAACAGTGAAAATATGACCTTATTGTAGTTTAAATTTATTTGTAAAATGGTAACAATTGTTAAATTTAACAAAAATTTTATTGTTGGGGTTATATTTGTTATTTTATTTTTTTAAATTAGAACATTAAAAAGACTATTCAATCGTTTTATGCCAAAATAAAGAGTTATCTTTTAAGAGTTTTTTTTTTTGGTTATTTTATCAAATCATCCTTTTTAGTTCCAATTTGGATATATAAAATAACAAAGATACTCCCACGACATAATTTTTATTAAATTTAACAATTTTTATAAATTTTATAAATATTTTTAAATCACAAAATAATTATGTATTCAGTTTTAAATCATAAGGGACCATTCGGTTTTAGTTCAAACCAAAACATTAAAATACAATTATCCCAAAAGTAAATTTTAAAAACTTTTTTGTTTTAAAATTTGAATAAATTAGACCCTGCGACAGCGCCACTCACCTCAATCACTCACCGATAGCATTCTCATAGTAAATTGCTTCTCCCACCCACCCTGACAGCGACCCCTCCACCTGCCAACTTTGTTCTCCGTTGCAATTACTTTTATACTCCTCATCTTTTCTTAAAATAACAAGTTAACCGAACCCCTTTACTTGTATTTGTTTTAGTTTTATTTAATTTTGTTCCTTTTTTTAATTACTTTTGTTTATTTTTTTAATTAGTTTTGTTTATTATTTTTTTTACTAATTTTTTTATTTGTTTAATTTTTAACACATACCAAAATCTCTCCCTTCCTTTAAATTTTTCTCCCAACCCGACACCCTAACTTTTTATATATTTTTTGTGTATCTCTTTTTTTTTTTTCAGTTTTGTTTAATTTTTATTTAGTTTTGTTTCTTTTTTTTATTAGTTTTGCTTCACGTGTTCATTTGTGGTACGAAGTAATAGGTACAGTAAGCGCGTTGGGAGCAGAATTTGGAGGCAATATTGATTAAAATTTATATTTTTATATATTTTTGTGTATCTCTTTTTTTGTATTATTACATATACTCTTCATTTAAAAAAAGTATTTGTTCGCAAGCTATAAATGTGTTTACTCATTAATTGTCAGTATTTTTTTTAGATTTTCATATATATACTTTTTATTTTGATTAATATTTTTATATTTTTTAAAATTTTTACAAATAATGACTCTAAAAATCTATAACTAAAAAATAAACAAAATATTACAAACATATAATAAAAAAAACTTTTAGTCCAAAAAAAATATAACTGATAAAAAAAAAAGAAATTGATTAAAAAAAAAAGAAACAAAATCAATAAAAAAAAGAAATAAAACTAAAAAAACACAAAATTAACAAAAAAAAAAAAAAAAAAAAAAAAACTGAGCAGAGATAGGGGGAAGGTGTGCAAAAGGGCATAATAGCTGTTGTAATAAAAAATTGGGAGGGGAACCGGGAAAGAGATTGTGTCGGCAGGGTGGGAAAAGCAGATCTCTTCTCACGTCACTGTCTCGCTCGTCCCCTCTCTCCTCGACGAAGAAGTTGAAACGGTGAATAATCCGGCAACAACCTTTCTACTCTCTCTCTCTCTCTCGCCCTCATTCTTAGTTAACTCCTTCCTCCGACGATGGTGAAGAATGTGGCAACAATGAAGAGGTCGACGACTCTCTCCGATGTCCATGGACGACCTCGCTCTGTATTCTCTCTCTGTCCGTTGATGCCTCTATATCCATATTTGAAACTATTTAACGCTAATTTTATGCATTGGATTTGATTGAATCTAATTTCAGGCTAACTAGCCCTAGATCTATGGATACTAGGTCTTTTCCCAACCAAATCCCTAACTAGCCCTAGATCTACAGATACTCGGCTTTTCCCAATCGAATCCCTCCATTTTCTGCAGAGTTTAGCTATATATATCTAGCGTTTTTGGGCTTTCTATTTTCTTCTAGTTTCGAAGTATTTTATCTCTCCTGTGTGCTTGCTTTATGATAATTTTGTTGTTGTTTCTATGGTTATGAATTTTGTTGTGAAGGACACCTTAGTGGTTTCTATTGTTATTTTTATTTTTTACTTATTGAGATTTTTCAGGTTCTTATTTCTACAAAACTGATCATGATATGAGTTTTTTGGTAACTCAATCGCTTTAGTGAATAGAATATCTTGTTTGGCACTTTGGGGTGAACTTTGGTAATTGACAACCCGAGTTCTGGTAATGAGATTTTAGAACTGAATATCTGATTTCAAAATTATGGATTGTATGGTAATTTTCAGTTTGAATAAAAGTTTCTATTGTTACTGGCCTCTGACATAGATTTTTCTTTCTTTCTCCAGAGGTGCTACTTTGGAGTAGAGCTACTCAAATCTGGCAGTGAAGGAAGTGAGAAAAAGGTAGGCAGTGTATAATAAAAATTGAAGAATTGTTCAGTCAATGCATGGTTAAGTTTGTATGGTCTACAACATAAATCCTCTTAACCGCCCTTGAACTACAAATGCTAGAATATTGATTGGCCTCCGTCTTCATGGGAACTATCGGAACTCGTTCATGGAAATATGCCCTTCCTGTGGAGTTGCGTGAGTATTCATCTTTACTGCAACCTATGTTCTTTAAATATTTCTGAAGCTGCTTTGGATTCTCCTCCCTATTCTGGCGTGCTTTTCATTTATCTTGTGTTAAGTTAATATACAGCTGACTCCGTTTTTTGCTATTAAAAGTTGATCTTATAAGTTTGATTTTTTGAAGGAATCTTTGGGATTTTGAGGTGGAAAACGATTTGACTAAAGGAGACATCATGGGGTTGGGATCTTTGGGTGTGTCCCTGTGGAAATGAGATGATTTAGTTGTGATGCTCATAACAATTTGAATGGATCACTTCATAAGAATTTGAATTGATCTACAAATGCTAGAATATTGAGGATCGCCATCTTCGGTCTACTTCACGGAAATGTCTTTCCTGTGGAGTTAATAGGTTGTCCTAGTGGGAGTTTTAATGCTCATGCTTTGGGGAATATCTGGATGATTTTTTAGTCTATTTTCTGTAATTGATGGTATATATAGTGCTCTACATTTCAACAGATGCTGGATAAGGACCTGCCTTAGTTTTGTTCTCTTTTTGCTGTTTTGCCCTTACAAAAAAAAAAAAAAAATAGTGCTCTACATTCCAAAGGATTTGGGTATGTTTCTTAATTTTTTTTAAAAATTAGTTTATTTATGTGTGCAATATTTGTTGAAAGTAACTGTTGCTTTCCCTAAAATTAAGTTCTCATTGTATTTTCGTATTTATTAGCACTGCGATGAAGAGTACATGAAGGGTGATGAGATTTCGTTGCCCTCATGGTCAAACAATTCATGCTGCAGCATTCTCAAGGTAGATAACATGAACCTAAGTTTCTTTCCGTACCATTATTGTTCTCGTTCAATGACAAAATAATCAAATAATACTTGTTCTCCTCATACAGTACTTGCTGGTCAAAACGCTGTGATTAATTCTTAATCTAAAATTTGTGTGTTACTCTAGGCAGGTGGAAGAGGAAGAAGAACCAAAAGGAGGAGAGGAAGCCAAATGGTCGTAGGCAACGGCTTAAAATTCTATGAGAAGTGTTGCCCGCATTCTCAGTTTGGATGTTATTTCGGATGGGTGATCTGTACTTTTTAGAGAACGAAACTGAGAAACACTGGCATTGTTGTCCAAAGATAAATGAAGATTTGTTTTTGCTTTGCTTCTTGTTTTGCTTCTTTTATGTTTAATTTTATTCCCGATTTCCCCTGCCCCAGTTGGTAGAATGATTCAAGAGTTATTCATTTTTCCCCTGCCCCAGTTGGTGGAATGATTTCCCCTGCCCCAGTTGGTAATGGTGTGTGAAGAAATTAAGGTATCTACTTACTCCCAATAAAAGAGAGAATAATAAAAACTGAGACTTAAAGTAGTTGGACAACGGATTACAGCAAGTTGAGGGAAGATAACTTATTGAAACTAAATCATCTCTTCAGCTCATCGACATGTGTCCAGATATAACATTAACAGAAATGCTCCAAAAATTAATGTTTGCCTTCATAAAAATTGCTTAAAATAAATATTAAAAAAAACACAAAAATGGCGGTTTTTAAAATGCCACCAAAGGTTGTGGAGTGATGTGTCATTTTGCCAGCTGAAAAGTGTCGTCAGCCGGCAACTATACAATGGCGTTTTATGAAACGCCACCTAAAAGGACCCAGCACCGTTTGACAAACGTTATATGGCTAAGATGGCGCCAACGTCATCGGCGGTTTGAAAAAACGCTATTTTATCTTTTAGTGGCGCTTTTGCTATATGTTATGGCGTTATTAAAACGCCACCAAATCCCTGTTTTCTTATAATTACGTGGTGGTAGCTGCAAATGGTCCACCCTCATCAATTGTACATTCCTACATTAATTGCTTTGTTGCGAAGTTTTCACCGCTAAATCTTCGTAGATACCTAGGTAATTACATTATAACTTCTTGTGATTTGAGTGAAAATTAGATGAATTTTATATAATTTAAAAGTAAATACATAATCTTTTTATGATTTGGACTTAACTATAAAACTGTTAGAATTAACGACAATTCTGAGCAAGAGTATTTTTTTAATTCAATATCTCCAAATTGAAACATTAATAAGACGATTTTGTCATTTTATATCAAAATAAATAGATGTCATTTATAAAAATATTTTTGTTATTTCACTACTCCTATCTTTTATTCATTTTATAGATAAATTCAAACCAGCTAGCACATCCTAATCTTTGTCTGTGGTTACACGTGTATCATCGTGCTAAATTAGAAAACATCTGAGACAGAAAAGTTATACAAAAAAACCTCTGCATAATTATGTGAAGCTGGCAGTTTTAATTACAACTGAGGGACGTTTTTTATTGGCTTTTGTTTTGAAGTGGCAAAACTCTCGTTGAAGTGACAGAAAAGTTATATAAAATAAAAACATATACATAATGATATGACTATATTGTGAATCCATCATTTTAAAATAAAGAATCTAAAAAAAAGGCTCTTTAATTATCAAATTACCATTGTCACCCCATTTTTGTACAGTTCAGAAGAATAGTAGTTTCGCACAAAATTTATGTATAATTTCTTTATTTGCACAGCATTGCTTGCTAAAATTAAGACCTCATAGGTACTACATAATTGCTTTCATTGTAGCATTTTCTAAATAGTCTACCGGCAAATAGTTTTTATTTATTTTTTATATAAAATTTTTACTATTAAATCTTCATATTATATTTTCTTTATCTAATGGTTCACACGGTATCTTGGTGCTAAAATTGAAAATTATGATCTTCAGAAAAGTTATACAAAAAAAATTTCTAGAATTATATGAAGATAACAATTTAACTAAGAAACTTCTGAAGAGTTTTTGTTTTCCACTTTATTTTACCAAAACTTCATATATAATATCTCTTTTTGTATTCACAGCAGGAACTAAACATCACCTATTACATGATTAATCATCTATTTATTTATTTATATGGCATTCAATAAAAAATAAATAAATAAATCAACTGAACTCTTCTATGTGGAGTCCACAAGAGATATATCAAATTATAAAATTATGATTTGATAAAAATTATAGGAAAACAAATTATATAATAAGCTTTTACTAAAATGAAAAGAGGGCTAAAGGAGTAAAAATATTAGTTTTTGTATAAAATAAGAAATTCAAATGAACTTGATTTTGGAACCAAAAGAAAAATGAACTATTTGATTGTAAAAGAGTTTTTTTTACACAGTTTTCACTCCAACTTATTGTAAGAATTATTATTTCCCTAATTTCAATGGAATATTTGTAAATAAGAAATATTTTGTTCATAAAAATAAGTGCATGTTGTGTTGGATTTTTGTTGTTCCTCCAATTGTGAAATAGATACTTTCCAAAAAGAAAGATCAAACAATTGATTGACATTACAAGGGTTGCTTTCTTTAGTTATATAAATTGTCGGCATTTTTCTTTTGAGGAATATGTGTAAGCCACCCAAATGTCCAATACGTTTCTTGGAGAAACCCTGTATTTATATGATATGCCCTCCTTTTGTTATGTTCCCCTTTATAAGGTCAAAAGTTGGTTGGATGTCCCATTGAAAATGAATGGGGTCATTGTATTCTATCTAATGGTTTGTGTCCAATATCAAGATGGGCCTAGTAAATCATTAAAGTATCATAAACTTAGAATGGATCGTTCATTTATATTGTCCACTATACAGATGGGTCTAGTAAATCATTAAACTTAGAACGGATCGTTTATTTATATTTCCTTTTCCCTTGTCTTTTTAAGTTGGTGTCTTCCGTCGTTTTTTCATTTTTTTTTATCTTTATTCTCCTTATATAATATTAGTGAAGATAACTGCATTGAATTATTCAATCACACTTTTTTGCTTACATGATTAATCACCATAGACTTGTTCACAACAAGAACTGATAAATCATTTAGCATAGTTGAGTGGGCTATAACAAAACTCATCTGGCACCCGAAAATTCCAGTGCAAGCCCAACGAGAGCTCGATTCAGTTGTCGGTCCGGCCCGGCTAGTAACTGAATCTTACCTACCCCAATTGACCTTCCTCTAAGCCATCATCAAGGAAACCTTCTGGCTCCACCCGTCAACTCCGCTCTCTCTCCCTCAGATGGCAGCCGAAAGCTGTGAGATCAACGACTACTTTGTTCCGAAGGGCTCCACTCTTCTCGTGAACGTGTGGGCGATAGCCCTGGATCCGAATGGATGGGTTGAGCCACTAGAGTTTCGACTTGAATGGCTCTTGCCTACTGGTGAAAAGCGCAATGCGAATGTTAGAGGAAATGATTTTGAAGTCGTACCATTTCGTGCAGGGCGTCAGATATGTGCCAGGATGAGCCTAGGGCTACGCATGGTCTGGCTACCAACTTGCGACCTCGGTCCATGCCTTCAACTGGGACTTGCCTAAAGGACAATCAACCGAGAAAGTGAACATGGATTAAGCCTATGGGCTGACCTTACAACGGATCGTGCCCCTTATGTTGCACCCACGACCAAGACTTGCACCCCTTGTGTATGGGGCACAAAGGGTTTGTCAAGTGAGTAATAGTTCACGGCCATCATAGATAGATTTTGTGATATGAAAAGTCATCAAGTGCCACTTTGATATATAAATCACTTGATATATGTAAGCACCCCATTTTTATCCGCTTGGCAATCTCCAGTCCAAATTAATCTTCCAGACAAACATTACAATATTATCAAAACCCAAACTGGCTTTCGAAACTCTAATCCAGTCAATTGATTGCGTCTAGGGCCCATCAGGCCCAATTGAAGCCAAATAATCAAAATGTCCCTAGGCACACTAGGCAGCTTCTCGGGATTGATCGATCTTTGAAACTAATGTCAAACACTATCGAAGTGATGTAACACTCACAAACTATCACACCGTCAGAGTACCGGAAACACTAACAAACTTTCCAAGGTAGTTTTTAGAGATTGGGTGGCTTTTAAAACCAATTATTGTCGTCAAAGTTACGAAAACACTCACAAACTTTAAACGGTTCACTTCTGGAACCTACTAGCCTGCCAATTTAGAATGTTCGTTATGGCCCTTGGCATTAGGTGGCTTACCAGGATCAAGCAATCTGCGGAACCAACACCAAACCGTTAGAGTGACAGAAACATTCACAAACCTATAGGCCGGTGGAGTGACGAGAACATTCACCAGGCCAACAAGGGTTTTGCCACTAAACCACCAAGTGTCACGAGACCAAATGTGCTTCTTGGTTGTGGCACGTTTATTGGAGAGAAGAAAGACCTCTGGAAACCAACTCATCACAATCGTCAGAGTAACGAAAACACTCGTAAATCCGGGTCAATACCGACGCTTGCTAGCCCATCTCGGTAAAAAATAACCAACCTACTCCTTGGGCATGATGGCACATCTTACAAGAATGCAAAAACTCTTTGAGATGATAAGCTCATTCAACTCGACACGTTTTGCGAGAAAGTACAAACTCCTCGAGACAGTAAGTCCATTTAACCTAGCACAGCTTTGAGAAAGTACCAAGTCTTCGAGATTGTAAGGCCACCTTCTAGGACTGTTCCCAGACAGTTCGACATGTTCAATATGCCATTCCAGTTGTCTTTGGTTAATTCTGGTGATACATGATCAAAATGACTATTTTACTCTTGGTGGCCTAGGCACTTCCTAAGCCACACCAGCTTTGGGTACCAAACCAAAATTCATTGGGATACTCTGAATGAGATCTCAGTCCATTTCCAGGTGAGTCCCTTGACTTTAAACACCTCTAAATCAACAAATGCTTCCCGGAGCATCTCATATGAGTTTCGCTAGGGTTGTCTTTTTCTTCGATTTCTTGATTAAAATGCATCGTCAAATGACTTAAGAAATATATAAATCATGAAATTCACGAAGGTCTTTCCATTGATATAGATCAATTAAAAAGATTGCTTCCTAAAACATCCGATCGCATGGCCCGAAAGTTACCACTTTGAGAAACCCACCCTTGGAGCATCTTATAGACGCTTTGCCAGCGCTAACTTTTTCTTCAATTCCCTAATCAAAATGCACTATCAAAGACTTGAGAAATGCGTAGATTAGGAAATTCCCAAGTATTTCTAGAGCACTTTCTATTGGTATAGTTCAATTGGAGAGGTCATTTCCCAAAGGCCTCGATCATGTGGCCTGAAAACAACTACTTTGGGAGACTCTCCAAAAAGCTTATTTTTATGCATGCTTCCCGACAAAATATCTCCATCATTTGGAATCCTTTGAAGTTCTCCTGATTTATGAGAAACAGTAGGGGAACATCGTGAAAGCGATCAATTTCTCCAAATCTTTCTCAAATTGCATATTCATCAAGGCAAAGTCAACATAAAAGTTCCTGGTAGCGGAGTATATGCTACATGCACTCGAAAAATGATCAGATTGTCCAAAAATTTGCTAGCTACCTATGATAGGGTAGTACAGAGAGTGCCACGTGACACTCAGGCACTGGGGAAGGATATGCTAATTTTTGGCTAAGCGCATGTAGGATATACGCCCAGGATGTTTCTTTTTTTTTTGCATATAAATAGCAGGCTCCCTCCCTGTGTAATTCAGAGTTGAAAATAGTGGCAAAGCCCTAATGAAATACTCCCAGAACTTTGAAAAATCATAAGCACTCCACCTCTTTCAACCCTCCAAGCATTGAAGCTAGATTCAACATATCTCAAGCCTATACGCTTCACCGTCTAAGCCTCCAAAGAAAGATGCCCCCTTTAAGCCTGTACAAGGCTATTCAAGTTCAATACAAAGCATCTCAAAGGCTATTCAAGTTCAAGACAAAGCCTTTCTTAAGCCATTCAAGTTCAAGTTAAGTCATCCATGGATGGTCGAAGGTGTTTTGAACACAATGTGGTATTCAATTTTACATTTTGTCATCCCCACTCCTTCTCTTCTCCCTCTTGAAGCTCAAATGAGCTTTTCTCTATTTTACACCCCATTTTCTGAAGGCCCCAATCATGTGGCTTAAAAACAGTTACTTTGGAAAACCAACGAAGCGTTTCAGAAACGCTATAAAAAGCTTATTTTCATGCACGTTTATCGAAAAAATATCTCAATCATCCGAAATCCTTTGAAGCTCCTTGAGGGCTCCCAGTTTATGAGAAACAACGGGAGAACGTCGTGAACACAATTGATTGTCCTAAATCTATTCTTGATTGCACAAATATCAAGGCGAAGTTGACATAAAAGTTTTCGGTAGTGGAGCGTATGCTACATGCGCCCAAAAAATAATCAAATTGTCCAAAATTTTACTTACTGCCTAAGATAGGGCAGTACAGAGAGTGCCAGATGGCACTCAGTCACTGGGGTAGGATAATTACACCATAAAAGTGTAATCATAGATCTTTTTCGACTCTAAATTACGTAGGGAGGGAGCGTGCTATTTATAGGCAAAACAAACATCCCTGGTGCATATCCTACATGTGCCTAGCCAATTGTTACATGCATCTGTCCTATGGTTTGACCTCAAATGTGCTATATTACCCGCAAGTGCACGATTCACAGTTGTAATTTTAATCAGGAAGTCTAGAATCGTATTTCCTCAAGGACCAAGCCCAATATAGGCTATTGACACTAAACTCACACTAAACTCACACTAAACTAACTTAGATTGAATAGAAATTATGTGAATTAAATCTAAATAAAAGAGACAAAAAATCTTTTAGGTTTTGATGAGAATTTTGAATTACTAAACTATTGCAATGAAAATAAAATTAATTAACAACTAGGCAATTAAATTAAAGCAAACTAAAACTAAATTTAAAGCAATTAAAAGAGATTTTAGTGCAATTAATCCAACTCACAAAATCCTATACAAATTGCAATGGAGGATTTTATATCTCAAATCAAGATTCTCATTGTGGATCCTTGATTTGGGACATTTTAACTATAAATACTTGGGTTTCAAAACTCTCATCAAAACCCAAAAGATTTTCAATTTTTTTTATTTTCTCTTTTATTTAGATTTAATTTACATAATTTCTATTCAATCAAAGTTAGTTTAGTGTAAATTTAGTGTCAACAGCCTATATTGGGTTTGGTCCTTGAGAAAATATGATTCCGGACTTCCCGAATAAAACTACAACCGTCAATTGTGCACTTGTAGATAATAAAGCACTTTTGAGGTCAAACCACTGACGGTCGTCTATAGTGCGTCCAAATGATGAATAGTGTGTCCGGATGCTATTTCAACTTCCAAATTGTATTTTTTTATTCTGAAGTAGTTTTTGGAGGTTTTCAGGGTTAGTTTTAGGTAGGGCCAGCAAGAGCAACTCCTCTAAGGTTTGTTTTCCATTTTTTATTCGCTTTTAGCTTAGATTTAGCTTCGTAGAGATAGTATAAAGTGAGGGTTTGTAATTTTTATTTATTTCCTTGTATTTTCCTACATTTTCTTACATTTTTCTTTATTTTTCTTGTAACCAAGCACTTTTATTGTTCAATTAAAATTTAGATTTAAATCTCTACATGATTTCTTTTCATTTTTACATACATTTATGATGGACTCAAGTAGCTAGCTTCTCAATTTGGGTGCATTTGGCACACACTCACAATTAAAAACCTACATGATTCTCACAATGTTATGCTCAACAACGGAGTAAATGTAAAGAGACAAACCAAGTGAACATACCAATTATAAAAACCGAAAAGATAAAAGTGTATCAACTTTAGCATAGCTCCATGAAATAACGTTGAGATAGAAATTTTTGCATGTATGTTACTCAAGATGATGTTGATTCACTTCTTATACCCAGCATGTTGTGGGGATTGCTTAATTCATGCATTTGTAGCGGAGATTGCATCAATGAGCATTACAATATCATTTGTTCTTTTGCATTTTCATCCTTATATTAGTGGATATTATTACCTTGTGAGTTTTAGAGCATTTATCGCATTCCGGAACGTTTACATTTACTCCAAGATAGATTATTCACCCTCATTTAATTCAATAGCTTCATTATGCTTGTATTAGATTCATGAGTTGAGTTTTAATCTTGATATTAATATTTGTACTTGTCACACCCAGATTTTTCACACTCGATGAATACACACACAAGCGGAAAAAATGCTGTACTCTCTCGTTAAAACTCACCCTCCTAGAAGAATGAGTGCGACTAGGTTTGAATTGAATATTGATTTGAATAAAGGGTTTTTGAAAAAAGTTTGGAGTCGCCACCTAACTTGATTAAGGTGAGTTAGGTCACATAAAAAACTAAGAATAATCCGAAGACTAGACTTAGGGTTTTTAGAAATCGATTTTGAAAATATCTCCTCAAGAGAGGGTTTTTAAGAAAAACAGGTTGTTTGGCAACCTTTGGAAAACATTTAGCCCTTTTTTGAAAAATAACTCTGTTTTTACTCTTTGAAATGAGTGATTCTAGGTTTGGAGGTTGGTTACGTGTAGGGAAGACGCACTAAGCCATCACCCTACCCCGCCCTTTCATTACCTACATGTCAATCTACCCTAAATTCACCTATGAGAGTCTTCAACTAACCAATGGCCAATCCTATCCACTTTTAAAAAGAAATTTTTGAAAAGAAACTAACATGATGGATAATATGCAAGTGCAAGAAAAGAGAATTGAAAAATAGATTTGGAAAGAAATTGACTTGATTTGAAAAGGAAGAGATAGAAGTTTGAATTTGGAAAGAAGGTTTTGGAAATTAAAAATAGAGATTTGGAAATAGAAATTTGAAATTGGAAGTTTGAAAATTGATTGGAGATTCGAAAAGATTGTAGAGTTTGAGATTTGGAAAATGTGGAGACATTTAAAATTTGAAAGAAGTTATGAAATTGAAAATTTGAAAAATATGGAGACCGCACCCATGAAGGTTACCTACGTATCTTTTTGAAGGAATCAGGTTAGTCGTAGTTCGGACAAGAGTTCGATTGAAAATAGAAGATATGATTGGAAGAAAAAGATTAAGTTGAAAATTGGATTGGAAGATTGAAAGATTGAACTTTGATTGGAAGATTTGAAAAGTTTTGATTTTGAAAGACTTGGTTTTAGGAAACCTAGACTTAGGAACTTAGAAAAGAAGGATTGGATTTGACTTAGAAAGATTTTCGAAAAGAATTGACTCGAATGTTAGACTTGGAAGATTTGGAAAGATTGGATTTAGGAAATTTTCGAATTAGGAAAGGTTCAATTTAGGAAAGTTTCGATTTGGAAAGTTCTGCTTTAGGAAAGGTTTCATTTTAGGAAAGTTTTCGAATTAAGAAAGTTTTCGAAATAGGCAAGTTTTGAAATTAGAAAAGTTTCAACTTAGGAAAGTTTTGAATTAAGAAAGTTTTATTTTAAGAAAGATTTTGAAAATAAGAAAGTTTCATTTTAAGAAAGGTTTTGAAAGAGAAAAGATTTTGAAAATAGGGAAGTTTTGAAAATAATTTGAGTTTAGAAAGTTTTAGATTTGGAAAGATTTTGAAGTTTTAAGAAAGTTTTAGAATTTTAGTTTTAGAAAATCTTGAAATTAGGAAAGGTTGAGTTTAGGAAAGATTGGAAAACCTAGATTTAGAAAAGTTAAGATTTGAAAATAAGTATAATTAGAAAATGGTTGAATTAGGAAAGATTTGAAAGTTAAATTTAAAAATTTGGGAAAGATTTCTATGTTCAAGTTTTGGAAACTTAAGATTTAGGAAAGGAGAAGATTAGAAAAAAGTTGAATGAGAAAAGATTTGGATTAGGAAGGGATTGGATTTTGTTTCTAAAAAAGAAGGTTTGATTTTGCTTCTAAAAACGGAGAGTTGTATCTAATTTTCTAAATAGGAAGATTGGACTTGGTTTCCTAAAGGGATGGTAAGATTTGGCAAGGATTTGGAAAAGGAAGTTTCTAGAAACCCTAGATTTGGAAGTGCATAGTTTTGACGTAGAAAATAGGAGGTTTTGGGAACCTAGGTTTTAAGGCAAGTTTGAAAACCATGTTTTTGGAAAGAAAATTAGGGTTTCCTAGTTGTTAGCTCTAAGACTTGACTTGGGCATCAAGAAAAAAGATTTTTGGAAAGTGCGTTTTTTGGAAATGAAGATTTTTAGAAGGAAAATCCTAGAGAGGAGTTTTTGAAAAATGAATTTGGAAGTAAAGTTTTTGGAAAGAGATTTTTTAAAAAAGGAGTTTTTGGAAAGTGTGTTTTTGGAAGCGAAGATTTTAGAAGGAAAATCCTAAAGGGGAGTTTCTAAAAAGAAAATTTTGGGAAGAGAATTTTTAGAAAGATTTTTAGGGAGCGTTTTTAGAAAGTGGATTTGGAGGAGAGTATTTTGAAAATGAATTGAAAAAGGGAGTTTTGAAAAATAGATTTTTGGAGGGAGTTTTTGAAAACAACTTTGGAAAGGAGAGTTTTAGGCAAGTATGTTGAAAAAGAGATTTTTAGGAAAAGAGACTTTTGAAAAAAGAGTTTTTAGAAGGTATAAAAATGTCTCACTTTCCTAAAGTGATTCTAACCATAAGAAGGTTAGAACCACTTTAGGAGAGTGGTTTTGAAAATAACAAAGGTTTGAAAATATAAACCATGAAAGTCACTTTAAATGTAACACTTTGCTAAAGCAATCCTAGCCATGGAAAGGCTAGAATCACCCTAGGGTTGTGATTTTGAAAACATGTTTTGAAAAAGGAGATTTTGATGTAATTTTGAAAACAAGTTTAATGCAAGCTTTGAAAATGAGTTTGAAAATGATTTTTGAAAGAATGCAAGATGATGATATGCAAAATGCAAATTTGGGGTCGCGAACATACAAGGTTAAAGCTTCACTATATAATCAAGGGGGGCCAAACCGACGTGGTCTCTGGTTAGCCTAAAGAAAAGCCCCTGACACGGTGACCCTCCAATAGTCTAATCTTACACATGGACCATGAGTCCCCTTATTTCAAGCATGCAAAGAAAAGGGGGGAAAGAGATAGGGGATTAAAATAGAGAAAACCCAAGTGGGTTAGGAGAGAGAAGAGAGAGGGGGGAAGTGCAGAAACGTAAAACGAAAGCCTACCTTGTGTCTTGTTTATTTTGCGCGCTTTGCTTTTCTTCAGTCTTCGCTTCACTTCAGTCTTGATCTTCGAGGGCTCTTCTTCGATCTTCGAGAGCTTCGAGTTGCAGCAATCTAAATCTTCAATAGAGGCTTGAGGCTAGTGTATAAGTGTATAGGCGTGTGTATGAGTGTATATAAGACTAGGTTTGTGTATGGTGGCTAGGGTTTGGAAAACTTAGAGAAGCTAGGGTTTAGGGAGTGTACGAGCTTTGTATATCGAATATTGGTATTTTTAGACTGAGTTTGCGGACCTCTTTCACGCTGGAAGAGGCTCTGTATTTATAGAGGTTGGACAGACCTGGCGCCTGTTGTAGTAGCGCTAGAGCAAAATTTGTCTTGGTGGAGCCAGGCCATATTTTGGCTTGGTGCCACTACTAGTGGCGCAAGAAAAATAGGAAAGTTTGTAAGTCGGCAAGCAACGTATCTTTGACTAGATTTGGGCGCCTATACTAGTGACTACCATTCAATTTTTAGCTTGGCTTCACTAGAAGTGACTTCGAAAAGTTCGGGAATGATTTGAAAAGGCCGGGAATGACCCGAAAGGCTGAAAAAGAGAAGGACCACTTAAAACAGTGTCCTGGAGGTATGTGGCTTGAAAAATAAGGATAGAATGTGTCAGAAAGGTTAACCGGGCTTTTAGGGGCAAAGCGGTCAATCGAATCGGGAAGCTGCCGAGACGGACTTGGACCATCCCGGAAGAAGACCCGAGATTTGGAAACATTATTTAGAATGTTCCCAAAGGTTGCTGGTTTGATACCCAGAGCTGGTGTGGTCGGAAAAGGTGACCGGCCCACTAGGGGCAAAACGGTCATTTCGCATCGGGTTTACCAGAACTGACTCGGAATGATCTGAAAGGATGAAGAAAGGTTGAGAATACTATAAAAATCATTCGCGGGAAGTTATTGGTTTGATACCCAAAGCCGGCGTGGTTGGAAAAGGAAACCGGCCCACTAGGGGCAAAACGGTCATTTTGTACTGGGTTTGCCGGAACTGACTCAAAATGATCTAGAAAGACAGAGGAAGATTCAAAATACTATAAGAAGCAATCTCAGGAAGTTACCGGTTTGATACCCAGATCCGGTGTGGTCGGAAAAGGAGACCGGCCTACCAGGGGCAAAACGGTTATTTTGTACTAGGTTTGCCGGAACTGACTCGGAATGATCCAAAAAGATAGAGGAAGATTGAGAATACTATAACAAGCAATCTCAGAAAGTTACCGGTTTGATACCCAGAGCCGGTGTGGTCGGAAAAGGAGACCGGCCTACGAGGGGCAAAACGGTCATTTTGTACCGGGTTTGCCGGAACTGACTCGGAATGATTTGGAAAGATAGAGGAAGATTGAGAATACTATAAGAAGCATTCTCGTGAAGGTTACCGGTTTGATACCCAGAGCCGGTGTGGTTCCCGGGGCATTCGAATGCCTAGAGGCAAAATGGTCATCTTGACCGGAAAGTCCCGGAATTGGCCTGAAACTGACTAGAAAACACCTATTCATGCCGGTCTGCCTTTAAGAAAATCTTAGATGGTCAGAATCACCGTTCTGAAGACTCAGGTGTGGTCTCGAAAAACGTGTTGGAAAAGGCCCAAGCAGCAGTTTGGTCATTTTTCACCGAAGTGGGCTAGTAGGCGCTTGTGTTGATTTGGGTTTTGAGTGTTTCTGCCATTCTGACGGCGGTCGCGCGATACAGGGGTTTGTTGGCAATTCCCTATATCGACCTGGTTATGAGTATTTCCGCTACTCTAACGGTTGTGATGTTTGTGAGTATTTCCGCTACTTTGACGGTTTGCGATCATTCCCGAGACTGCCTAATCTCGGGAAGCTGCTAAAGGGGACTTAGCGCCTGAGAAGTCAACTTTCTCGGAAGGCGTGCCTAAACGGACATTTCTGCATTGGCGGGCTAGCAGGCGCCAAAGGTGGACCGTTCTACCATCTAGGGGACCTGGGGTCTCGTTCCGGTCGACAGGTTTAGAGGGACTTACCGTTTCGAAGGGATTTTCTTCAAAAAACGCGCCAGACCGTCTCGAGAAATCAACTGTCTCGAGAGAAGGATTGGAATTGGAAATGGGTCTTATCGTCTTCGAAAAGACGTGCCTGATTGGAGTAGATTTACCATCTCAAGGAATAAACTGTCTCGAGAGAGGGATTTGAATTGGAAAGGGGACTTACCATCTTCAGAAAGACGTGCCTGATTGGAGTAGATTTACTGTCTCGAGGAATAAACTGTTTCGAGAGAGGGATTAGAATTGGAAAGGGGTCTTATCGTCTTCGGAAAGACGTGCCTAATTTGAAATTGGAAAGGGGACTTACCATCTTTGGAAAGACGTGCCTGATTAGAGTAGATTTACCGTCTCGAGGAATCAACTGTCTTGAGAGAGGGATTGGAATTGGAAAGGACAATGCCCCTAAGGGCATTTTGGTCATTTTGCTTCTATTTGGGCTTAGTAGGCCTGCAAAGCGATGGTTAGACGGGATTTGGACTTAGAGAGTTGGTTTTAATTGAAATACGTCTATATTGACTTGAATACAAGTCTGGACGGAGTGTAGACTGCCGAGCAGTCAAAAATGGGGTGCTTATAGTACTCTATGAAATGCTTTGGTTATACAATTTTGGATATGATTTTGTTAGAAAAATTAGCTTATTTTGTGTCATGTAAATTGAGAGCTAAAATTTGTTTGTATCTTGTGTGAGGCTTGAGTGTATTGATCACATTATAATGACCTTAGAGGTTAGGAATTTGCCTCCATAAAGCCTCAAAGGAAGAATCAACAATAGTTGGATGAATTTTAAGAAGATGGGTCACCTACAAAATTTAAATGAATCTGACTCTAACAGATCAGTTCTCTTGTAGCTGATTTTTTACCAAGATATTGTTCAAATTGAAAAAGGCTCATTAGAGGAAAAGTTATAAATCTTCGAGTCTTCTTTCTAGAGAATTTTGAATCTCATCAATCCAACATCTGAGTAAAGCATTACGGCTAAAATACTAAAGATTGCTAGTGTACCCAACTGTTAGCAGACTCAACCCCGTTCTAGCAGGCTCCAGCTTCTCCAGCTCGTGAATACTTCTAGTGCAGCCCACTGTCAAGCTGACTCCACCCCGCTCTAGTGGTGTCTGATGATTCAATGCGTGGTAGGTTAGTTTTTGTCCGGATCTTTCTAGCCTTGCACTATAAATGCTAAAAAGTAGCTTTAGCCCATCAAGGAACATGTGGGAGGAATCTTAGCTAGTCTTCACTCAACAAGAAATATTATTTTACATCATTTAGAAGCATGAATCATATATTCAACTTGCCCATACACTTGTGCACATGAAGATCAACTTGCCTATACTCTTGTGCACATGAGGATCAACTTGCCTATACACTTGTGCACATGAGAATCAAAGGGAGAGAGGTTCTAGAGTTTTCTTCTTCAGCCAACAAGGGCTTATAGCAACTGCCATAATATATATATATATATATATATATATAAGAGATTCAAGTGGGTTATAAGCAAGAATCTAGAGAGAAGAGATTCAAGTGTTTGGGGTGAGCTCTCTCCCACTTAGAGTCCTCTACTTTATATGTTAAGAGCCTAAATGTTCTAAGAGGACTCTCCATCATACTTTTCTACATATCATTAATAAGAATAGAGTAGCTTATGGTGATTCAAGTTGCTAGATCGAAGAGCTTCATCGTGGACTCGATGGAGAATCAAGTGCTGGAACGAGTTCGTAGATTTGGATAGTGTACAAGCTGCAAGGTTCAATCCTAATTGTGGATTCAATAGTGTGAAAGGGTTGTAAGGCATTCTTGTACTTTGTTTCTTATATAGTGCTTGATTGGAGCTGGACTAGGTCTCGTAGTTTTCTATCGCAAGGGTTTGTGTTTTGATTTATGTTTATGGTTTGCTTTAGATTAATCATTGCTAACACTTGCTTACAAAATGAGTAGAGACCTATTCATCCCCCCCCCCCCCCCTCTAGATCCATTTTAAGGTATAAATTCATATTACCAAAAATACTTGGTTTTCTCAATTGGAATCGAAGCAAGACACTCTTAAAATCGTTTTCATAACCATTTTTCTTGAGTAAGGTCTTGAAATTGCTTCTAGTAACATGGATTTGTCTAAAGAAGGTATATTGACTGTTCGTTCACCACCTCTTATGGAAGAGCCTATTTATTGTGTTTCATATAATCCATTTATGTACAAGAATACTCACACATCTTCCTCTACATCTAATGGCATGTATGTTGAATATGATAGTTGCCTTAACCATAGTGAGACTCTTAAGTCAAATCATGATGACTCAATGAGTGTTGAGGATAATGATGATGAGATCATAGACCTTCAACAAGCCTATGACCAATTGTTTCTAGAGAGTTACAAATTGGGAAAAGTCAAAATTAAATTGACTATAAAAGTGAGGACTTTAGAAAAAGAGAAGGATGCAAAATAAGAACTTATGAAGCTCAAACTCTTATAAGTCAGTTGAATACTCAAAGTTGACTTTTAGTGATAAGGTCAATGTTCTTAAGATAAAGAGTCATAATAAAGATGAGTCTAGGAAAATTTTTGAAGAAAAAATGAAAAAGCTTGAAATTGAATTTGCTAATGCTCATATGTCTTTTAAGAAATTTGATGTAGGTTCACAAAAGATTGATGAGATTTGGAATGCACAAAGGATCTCTTATAACATGACTGAGATTGGATACACAGAAAAGGATTCTAAATCTTCCCAACCGGCAAGTAAGCCTAATTCTATGAAAGCTCAAGGTAAGTATTCTATACCAAATAAGGCTAAACATGCTAAGGTTGCTTCCTCATGCCACCATTGTGGAATTAAAAGGCACATTAAGCCTAATTGCCTTAATTTAAAGACTAAGGTTGTGACTTTTAAGAAGAACACCACCACATATGCATGTGTTGTGCCAAATGTTGAGACCAAATCTACTAACTTTGTTTCCACTTGTCATTATTATGGTGTTAAGGGTCATATCCGGCCTTATTGCCCTAATTGGGAGACTAAACATGTGCCTTATAAGTTTATTACTTCTTATGTGAAGCCTAAGCATCCAAAGGTTGCCCAATCTTTAAAGTTTAACCATGTTTGTCATCATTGTGGCATGTTTGGTCACATTAGACCTAATTGTTGCAAACTAAATAGGGTTCTTAGTTCTCTTGCTCATTATCAAACTATGAGTCACTATAAGAGGTTGAAAAATCAAATTCAAGTCCTTCCAATCATGTAAATAGATTTGCACTAAAGCCAAGGCAAGTTCCTAAAAATCATGGTGAAAGGAGGAACAACAATGTTATGACAAGACCTAGGACTACACCCACACCTTATGAGTGTATTAACAAACCTAAGGTGACTGTTATGTGGGTGAGAAAATTTGATTTGGAATCTTTGAGAACCCCTAAGAAATATGTAGGGGCAAGCCTTATTGAGTAAAGGCTATTTGTGTCATAGACTAGGATATGCTTCATGTTTATTATTCTAGTCCTAATGTTATGATCCTTTTTGTAATTTTATGTATCTTTTGTTATATTTCCATTTGTTTCTATTAAAACATAAAAAAAAAGGCATTTTTGTTGATCTTGACTTGTGTTCATAATTTTGATTGATCTATACTTGACTTCATGTGATAGAATCAACTATATGTTTTGGAGAAAAGTTCTTTATTCATGCGAAGTATGAATTGAGTGTCTTGTATGTCCGAGTGATGATTTTTATAACTGAATTGACACCTTTGTGCACTTTCATTGAGAAAAACAGAGTTGAGTCTAAAATTATTTTGTTGTATATTTGTTTCATTTGAATTCCATGAGTATTGTACTTGAAAAGACCTATGATTACATATCCTCTCTTAAGTTTATATTTCACAAATGCTTTGACTCTCTTTTATGTTTTCACATAGCAAAAAAATCTTATGAAGTGAGTTGCTTATTCAAAAAAAAAAAAAAAAAATTGCTACAAATTCAAAAGAAATTCCCTTATAGTTTAGTCCAAGTAAAAGGTTACCTATGAGTGTATAGTGAAAGCTTCTATTAACGTTTGCCACAAATGCTTTATGCGGCTTGAAGCGTTGTAAAGAAGGCTACCTTGCTCAATAGAGTGAAAGCCTCCTTTTGGTCTTAAAAGAGTGAGTTATTGAAAGGTGGTATGCATTTGAAGGGGAGCCTTTGCATTTTTTAATATTAAGCCTTGATTGGTTGCTAATCGATTTGATTTTCATGCTAAATGATATCTCTTGTAAGTTTTTGATTCAAGTACTAAAAAATTGGTTTTTGTTCTTAATGTTTGATCCTACTATTCTTGATGCTCACACATTATCATTTGGTTATGACCATCATCATCTTATCGAACACTTGATGTGATCTTCATCTTGGACATGTCTTTATGAACTTGAGTACTTGTTATGTGTGTTTGAGTTCTTGACATATGAAACTCTTTTATAAATTTCTAAAAAATTTGTGATCGTCAAGTTTAGTATCTTCTTTCAAAAAGTCGCATTTTGTGTCAAAAAAGGGGAGAAGTGTTTTGTAAGTATTTTGTTTAGTATCTTGTTTGTTTTTTAATGATTAATGGTTCATCTTAATTTTGCTTGGTGTTTATGCATGTGTTGAGAGGGAGTATATCATTATAGTATTGGTTGAGGGAGAGTAATATTGCTTGCTTTCCATTGTACCCCTCCATTTACACTTGATCTTATGCTAAGGATTTATCACCAAGTGAGTTGCTTAGGCTATAAAGAGTGGAGATTGGTCCTTGTTTCTATTTGTTTTGGGGTTGTGAGCGTTTCAATGTAATTTTTGGGTTTTGTCACAAAATGGCCAAAAGGCGAGATTGTTAGGAAAATTGGCTTAGTTTGTGCCATGTAAATTGAGAGCTAAAATCTCTTTATATCTTATGTGAGGCTTGAGTGTATTGATCACATTGTAATGACCTTAGAGGTTAGGAATTTGTCTCCATAAAGCCTCAAGGGAAGAATCAACAACAGTTGAATGAATTTTGAAAAGGTGGGTCACCTGCAAAATTCAAATGAATCTGACTCTAGCAGATCAGTTCTCTTGTAGTTGGTTTTTGACCAAGATATTGTTCGAATTAGAAAAAGGCTCATTAGAGAAAAAGTTATAGATTTTCGAGTCTTCTTTCCAGAGAACTTTAAATCTCATCAATCCGACATCTAAGTAAAACGTTATGGTTAAAATAATAAAGACAACCAGTGTACCCCGCTGTCAGACGGACTCAACCCCGCTCTAGAAGGCTCCAACTTCTCCAGCTCGTGAATAGTTCTAGTGCAGCCCTCTGTCAGGCGGACTCCAGCCCGCTCTAGCGGGGTCCGATGATTCAGCGCATGGTAGGTCAGTTTTTGTCTTGATCTGCTTTCCAGCTATGCATTAAAAAGCTAAAAAGTAGTTTTAGCCCATCAAGGAACATGTGGGAGGAATCTCAGTTGGTCTTCACTCAACAAGAAACATTATTTTACATCATTTACAAGCATGAATCATATATTCAACTTGCCCATACACGTGTGCACAGGAAGATCAACTTACCCATACTCTTGTGCACATGTGGATCAACTTGCCTATACACTTGTGCTCATGGGGATTAAAAAAAGAGAGGTTCTAGAGTTTTTTTCTTCAGCCAACAAGGACTTGTAGTAGTTTCCATAATATTTATATATATATATATATATATATATAGAAGATATTCAAGTGGGTTGTAAGCAAGAATCTAGAGAGAATAGATTCAAGTGTTTGGGGTGAGCTCTCTCCCACTTAGAGTCCTTCACTTCATATGTTAAGAGTCTACATGTTCTAAGAGGACTCTCTATCATACTTTCCTACATACCATCAATGAGAAGAGAGTAGCTTGTGGTGATTCAAATTGTTAAATCGAAGAGCTTCATCGTGGACTCGGTGGAAAATCAAGTGCTAGAACGAGTTCATAGATTCGGATGGTGTACAAGCTATAAGGTTTAATCCTAGTTATGGATACAACGATGTGAAAGTGTTGTAAGGCATTCTTGTACTTTGTTTCTTACATAGCACTTGATTGGAGTTGGACTAGGCCCCGTAATTTTCTCCCACAAGTGGTTCAATGCTAAAAATCTTGTGTGTTGATGGTTGTGTGTTTTGATTTATGTTTATGGTTTGCTTTAGATTAATCATTGCTAACACTTGCTTAAAAAATGAGTAGAGACCTATTCACCCCCCTCTAGGTCCATCTTAAGATATAAATCCATATTAGCAAGAACACTTGATTTTCTCAGATTTTATGCCCTATTCTTATTGATAGCTAGTTTCCCATTGCCGAATCGTGCATTTTTCTTGACCCTTGTTGAGAATCTTGATTTGAGATATAAAATCCTTCATTATAGGCCATCAGACTGATAGTTTTTACATGCTTTTATGATGGATTCAAGTAGCTAGCTTCTCAATCTGGGTGCATTTGTGAAGGTTTGCCAAGGATCTACATGGATTTCCATAGAGGTATAAGAGCTTCATAGATTTATCTTTCGATTTATTTTTCTCTACTCTTTTGGAATTGATTACTCTAGAAAACTTAGATCTATAATTATAGTTTGATGAAATTGTGGTTTATTTCCAAGAATCTCACAAAAGTTTTCAAATCTAATTTTAATTGAGAGAGAACCCAAGAATTTATAGTCAAAATTTTCCAAATCAAGGATCTACGATGAGAATCATGATTTGAGATATAAAATCCTCCATTGCAATTTGTGTAAGATTTGGTGAGTTGGATCAATTACACTCAAATCTCTTTTAATTGCTTAAATTTAGTTTTAAGTTGATTTAATTTAATTTTCTAGTTGTTAATTACTTTTGTTTTTATTGCAATAGTTAATAATTCAAAACTCTCATCAAAACCCAAAAGATTTTCGATCTTTTTAATTTTCTCTTTTATTTAGATTTAATTCGCATAATTTCTATTTAGTGCAAGTTAGTTTTGGTGTTAATAGCCTATATTGGGCTTGGTCCTTGAGGAAATATAATTCTAGACTTCCCGAATAAAACTACAACCGTCAACCGTATACTTGCAGATCATAGAGCATCTTTGAGGTCAAACCATAGGAGAGACGAGTGTGTTACATGCCCTGGCCAATTTTTGGCTAGACGCATGTAGGACATTTTCCAAGGATGTGTTTTTTTGCCTATAAATAGTAGCTCCCTCCCTATATAATTCAAAGTCGAAAATAATGGCGAAGCTCCCAAAACTCTGAAAAACCCTAAACACTCCACCTCTTTCAACCCTCCAAACATCCAAACTAGATTCAACCCATCTCAAGCCTATACACTTCACGCTCTAAGCCTCCAAAACAAGATTCAAGCCATTTTCAGCCCCATTCAAGCCTCTACAAGACCATTTAAGTTCAATACAAAGTTCCTCAAAGGCCATTCAAGTTCAAGACAAACCTTTCCCAGGTCATTTAAGTTCAAGTCAATTCATTTATAGAAGGTCGAAGGTGTTTTGAAGACAAGATGGTATTCTCTTTTACATTTTGTCATCCCCACTCCTTCTGTTCTCCTTCTTGAAGCTCACTTGAGCTTTTCTCTATTTTACACTCCATCTTTTACCCCCCTTTTTCTTACTTGCTTGAACAAAAGCACCTTAAGTCCATGTCTAAGGGAAGCTTTAGGGAAGCCACCTGTTGGGGGCTCCCCCTATAGCATACCTTATCATGGTATGGACAATAGGCCATTTGCAATGTGGCATGGCCATTTTAGCCTTTATGATTTCATGATCCCCTTGTATATGGTTACCATATTCATGTATTGCATGCTTAGCTCCTTTTCCATGCTCATTACCATTTTTCAAAAACCCTAACTATTTCTATTTCTATGTCTTTCTCAAACTCCATATGCAAGTGTTTTTCCAAAACTGGTTCTAAGAGTTGATTTCTTGAAACTTAGGTTAAAACCTTAGATTTCCATGCCTTAGGAAAGCCTTCCTAAAACCCTAACTCTCACTTTGCATCATTACATTTCTACTCTCTTGGATTGTATAAAAATGGCTTTCAAAACCTCCTCTCTAAGAGAGGTTTTCATTGATTTTCAAAGTTTTCAAAACAACTCTCTCTTAGGGGAGATTCCCAATGTTTTGCTCTCTTAAATATTGTGATTGGAATGATCCCATGGAGTCCCCTTTTGAGTGATTTCCTTCAAATTGACCATATGAACTATTCTTCTTTAGAGTGTTTTTTAACCTCTTAAAAAAGTGATTTTCCAAAACCCCTTTTTCAAGAAATGGTTTTACAAAGTTCATTTCCATTAGTTTCCATCAAACTAGTTTTCAAAATTGCCTATCCAATATTGATTTCCAGAAGTTTTACTCTCTTGAGTTAGTGGGTGTAATAGTTCCAAGGCAGCCCTCTCTTGAGTGGTTTCCAAATATCAACCATATGAACGCAACACTCACTTGAGTGGTTTTTATAAAATAGTTTTCAAAACATCCTTTCAAGTTTCATGCATAAAATCACCTTTTTCAAAACCACTAGATTCAAAACCATAGTTCAATACCACTTTTCAAAATCACTTTTTCAAAACCACTAGGTTCAAAACTCTAGTCCAAAACCACTTTTCAAAACCACCTTCAAAAACACTAAGCTAACTTAACCCTAGTTGTCAAAATCCTAGGTTAACTTGACCTTAGTTGTCCAACCCTAAGTTAACTTGACCCTAGTTATCCAACCTTAGGTTAACTTAACCTAAATTAGTTAATCTTAGGTTAACTTACCCTTAGTTAATCCTAGGTCGCCTTAACCCTAGGTTAACCTAACCTTAGGTCATCCAACCCTAGGTCAACCTAAATCCTAGTTAGTAACCCTAGTCAACCACACACTAGGTTAACCTAACTTTAGTTCCCCCAACCAAGGGACTTCAAAGCTCCAATTTCATGACCATTAAAAGTCATCACTCAATTCAAAACCATTTTCAAGATGCATGTTTTCAAAACACTTCACTCTCTTGAGTTTTCAAAATTCATTAACTCTAAAGCTTTCTCAAATGCATCCATGCTTCTCTTAAAATATTTTTAAAATCTCTCTTAAACTTATCATAACCTAAAATGGTTAGACACTTTTCAATTTTCAAAAACTATTTTAAAAAATGATTTCAAAAACTCACTATCCTAAGATGGTCTTAACCATTTTATAGTTATGGCCTCTAAAGGAAAGTGATACATTAAATACAATCTTTAAGATTATTCACAATAAGGTTCTAAACCCTAAATGTTTTCCAAAACCTCTTTCAAAAATGTTTTTCAAAAGTCACATTCTTAAGACAGTCTTAGTCATTCAATGATTATGATTTCTTAAGGAAAGTGAGATATCAAGAGGGTTCTATAACTCTAAAACTCTAAAAACCTAAGAGAAGTCTTTAGCCCCATTTTTCCAAACATGTTTTCAAAACTCATAACCCTAAAGGAGATAGTCTCTCAATAGCTAATCTCTAAAAGGTGGTGAGATATTCAACATGCCTTTTGTAAGGTATTCGAAAATTGGTTTTCAAAACCTTTTCAAAAGTAAGTTCACAGGAGCTTCAATCGTATTCCCAATCCAAACTCCATTTCAAAATCTCTAGTCAAGCTTTCAAAACATTTCAAAAGCTCTCTTGACTTATTTCAAAAACTTCTAAAAACTCTCTTAAGTTAATTCCAAACATTTTGAAAACTCTCTTTAGTCATTTCAAAAACCTTCAAACATTTCAAAAACTATGTTGAGTTATTTCAATACATTTCAAAAACTCTCTCAAGTTATTTAAAAAATCTTTCAAAACTCTCTTGACTTATTTCAAAAACTATTCAAAACTCCTTTGAGTTGTTTCTAAAAAAATATTTCAACACTTTCAAAGACATTTAAAAACATTCCAAGTTAATTTCAAAAACATTCCAAAACTCTTTTGAGTTACTTTCAAGACACTTCAAAAATCTCTGAAGTTCTTTTTCAAAAGCACTTTCCAAACTCTCTTAAGTTGTTTCAAAACATTCTAAGAATCTTTCAAGTTCTATGTCCAAAGTTATGTTCAAACTCTCAAGTTCTATTTCAAGTCAAAATTCTTTCAAGTTCAAGTTTCAAAAGAAACCTTTCTAAGACTCTCATGAATCCATTTTCAATTGGGTCCTAGCCTGAATTACGAATGATCTGATTATCACCAAACGAGATACGTAGACAACCTAAAATGATGCGGTTATAACCATTTTTTCAAGTCAAATGTTCATCTTCAAAACGCTCTCTCAATCAAAATTTTTATTTCAAATCACACTTCAAAACTTTTCTATTTTCAAATATTTTTCCAAAAGCATGTATCATGCATCATTTATTCAATAAGTGATGACCAAATCCCATTTTCAAAACTCTAAAGTGGATATAAGTGGACTTCTAGTAACCGGTGATTTAAGTAAGTGAATTAAGGGTGAAGAGACATGTAGATACTGAAAGAGCGGGGTAGGGTGATGATCTTAGAATATCTTCCTTACACATAACCAAACCCCAGACCATAAATTTTTATTTCGAAGACCAAAATCGGAGTTATGTTTTCAAAAGGTCTTTAAAATACTTTCAAAAGGTTGCTAAAAAGCTCTTTTCTAAAAACCTTTTTAAGAAGCATGTTTTGAAAATATTTTCGAAAAACTTAAGTTTAATTTTCGGATTATACTTAGTTTTAGGTGACTAAACACATCTTTAACTATGTTAACTGGCAACTCTCAATTTTTTCAAAAAACCCTTAATCAAATTAAATCTTCAAGTTCAAACCTCTGTCGCACTTATCCTTCTAGGAGGGTAAGTTATAATGAATATAGTATCGAACTTTTTCCGAGTCAAGAGGACTTCAATTAAAAACCAAGGGCACAACAATGTACTTCTCTTCAATTTAACTTTTTGGTCGTATTTTGGTATCATATCGTAACAAAGACTCAATGAAAGTTATTTTTTATTTTCGCATGCTAAATATAGCTTGTAATTAGTTGTAAACAAACTGTGTCTACTAGGCGAACACTACATCCTAGTTTTGTCTCTACTAGAGGAAAACTACATCCAGCTGCTAGTCCAACCGATCATTATTATGTAATGGTGCTAGATTGGTTGGAATGAAAAACCTATTCTATCTAATCCTTTTCTCCAAATATCAATGAAAGTTATTTTTTAATTTTGCATGCTAAATATAGCTTGTAATTAGTTGTAAACAAATTGTCTCTACTAGACGAAACTACATCCTAATTTTGTCTCTACTAGAGGAAAACTACATCCAGCTGCTAGTGCAACCTATCATTATTATGTAATGGTGCTGGTTTGGTTGGAATGAAAAACATATTCTATCCAATCATTTTCTCCTAATATCAATGAAAGTTATTTTTTATTTTTGCATGCTAAACATAGCTTGTAATTAGTTGCAAACAAATTATCTCTACTAGACGAAAACTACATCCTAGTTTTGTCTCTACTAGAGGAAAACTACATCCAGCTTCCAGTCCAACCTATCATTCATACGTAATGGTGCTGGATTGGTTGGAATGACAAATCTATTCTATCTAATCGTTTTGTCCTAAGATTTATTTACTGATTTTTTTGTGAAACCATTTGCCATCCGGTGTGAAAATTAAATCACAATGGTTGTAAAATTGCAGAAGTCAATGGAATATTGGTTGATAATGTGTTGGCTGGTTGATGCCTGTTGGATACCCATGACTAAAACGCCAATTCAATAGAATTTGATTGGGAATAATGCTATATAAATAGTAATATTGTTCAAAGACTATATACATAATAATTTGGCTAAATTGAAAACTATCACTTTACAACAAGTTATCCTTCAAGACCGGTTTTAATAACAAAAATTTTATCGAAATAAATGATTGGTAATTAGAAGAAGCTTATATTATTAAAATCATTAGTGTTTATGAGGTTTTAGCTCTTTCCTTTTTTTTTTAATGATAATTAACTACAGGTAATCGTCTTCCTATATATAATTCTACAATCCAAATGAGTCATGATTTTATCTGAGTCCGTAGTATCACTAACAGATTTTGCTTTTTACCGGAAGAAAAATTAAAGACTAAAAAATAGAAGTGAGAGCATGGTCATATCCATAAACTTGTGGATCAACTCTGGATAACAATTGTGAACTTTACCATAGCAGTTAGTGTCTCAAGTGGATTATTTATGCACAACTCTTATTTATATATATATATATATATAGAAGTTTGGGTGAACAATTAAGAAAAAAAAATAGAAAGACAGAGTAGAGAGAAAATAAAAAAAAAAAGTAAAGAGAACATAGAAAGGAATAAACAGTATAAGTAATTCTTCAAAACTCATGTTGTATTCTTTTGGTTCTATATTATCAATAAAAGTATTGGGTGATCCAAAAGATCTAACCCTAATAATTTTAAAAGAATTAATATGATAAATATTTGACAATTTCTGAAGAATTATTCTCTATATATACTTTGTCTTGAGTTCTTTTATCGGCGTTATAGTTTTTTAGCTTTATAACATATTATTAGCACGATACTTTAGGTGCTATGTATTCTTTCTTACATCAGGAATGTACTTTATTTTATGAGTAATTTATTTTTATTTTAGATTTTTTACTATTCACTTAATTCGCATAAATAGTATGAACAGTAGTTAATTATTAAGATTAATAGTATTTATTTCGAAAATTTGTTTCCTTTATTGCTCTCAAATCTTGTAAGTTTTTCCTATGATATTTATAGATCTAGAATTCATATTTCAATAGCTTTTCATAGAAATGTGACTTGACTATATTTTAATATCTGCATTAAAAATTATAATGCAGACAAAAATAATAATATTATATATATATATATCGATGGATGAATTGTACTCTACTATTCATCATATAATTATCATTCATGAATAGTGATAAATAGTAATTGCATAATAATTATTTAATAAAATATATTTAATACAAAGTACGTTGCGTTTTGTCGATTGTTATTTATCATAATAAACGTCTAACAATAATATATTTGGTATGTTATTACAATTACAATTTATTATATGTATTAATTTAACAATGCAATCAAGCATTTTTGTAGAATGCTTATTAAGGCCTACATGCTATTTATTTAATTAATGTTCTTTTTATTATTTTATGTGGCTTAAATGTATGCGTAGTTTTAATAATCTTATCATGATTTACTGTTATTGTTTTGATTGTATAGTATTCTGAAAATGTCGAATATTACAAAATTAGAATTCGTCGCTCTTGATATTTCTAGAGATAATTATTTATCATGGATCATTGATACTGAGATCCATCTGACTGCGAAGGCACTTGAACACACAATAATTGAAGAAAATGACTCACCCTAGCAGGATCGAGCTAAAACAATGATTTTTCTTTGTCATCATCTTCATGAATAATTAAAATCTAAATACCTCATGATAAAAGATCCATTGATATTATGAAAATATTTAAAGGAGAGATACGAGTACTAGAAGACCATAATTCTCCAAAGAGCCTGATCTGATTGGATGCACCTGAAATTGCAAGATTTTAAAACGGTTAGTAAGTACAACTCTGTATGGTTTAAAATCAGTTCACAATTAAAATTATGTGAAAAAATTATTACTGATGAAGATATGTTAGAAAAAAATATTCCACACTTTTCATGCCTCGAATGTGCTCATGCAGTAGCAATATCGTGAACGTAAATTTAAAACATATTTTAAATTAATATCATGTCTTCTTATGATTGAGCAAAATAATGAGTTGTTAATGAATCTAATAAATCACATGTTATGAACCTTTTTATTTGGGCAGAATCAAAGAATAGGGTTCCATTAGATGAGTACTAGGACTCGGTTCTATTACAGGAGAATAAAGACTCAAAGCAAAAGCTTTTTTTTTTTTTTTTCTAAACATTCATATTTTTCATTCTTCAGCCATACGCATCTACAATTATTTATAATCTCAAATAAATAAAGATAGTTCCTAAAAACAATTATTATCCCTAATAACTATCCAACCTTATTTATTTAAATAATACTGATAGAGTCTTATCTAAATAGCAGTGTTTTAAAACCCGGACCGGACTGGCCGGTTGAACCGCGACCCTGACATAAAAACGGTCTAGTTAATCTTCAAAACCTATTTTGGTCAAAACCCGATCAAATTCAGTCAAACCCGATCAAAATCGCAATTGAACCCTGACCCGATCAATTGAACCGGTATTAAACTGTCCGGTTCACTATTTTAAGGCAAAATTTTATGTTTTAAATATAAAAAATAGTGTAAAAAAATAAGATATCATTTATTAATATTAATAAATTAATTAATGACATAATTATGATGTCTTTGGTCAATAACGGTTGACTCGACGGTCGAACCGATGACCTGTGACCCGATGACTTTTTCGGTTCACTCAACGGTCCGGTTTTAAAACATTGCTAAATAGGTCCATAACATTCCTTCCTCCTTCGAAAAACTTTGCCCACAAGGTTCAAGATCTTAAAAAATACCATAGTGAAAGTTTGCATGAACAATAAAAACGAAAGTTATTAGGTAGAAAGGGACTAATTTGAAGGTATCTGCCTCCTAACAACCACTTCGAGGGGATTGCACCCTCTTAATTTTTCACGTTCACAACATTCACTCTCCATTGATCCATAGATATGCCAAACAAGTAAAATCTCATAACCTTCTTTCCAAAATTCAAGATCTTCGAAGCCTCACATTAGAGAATAACAAAAGTAAAAGCTGTTAAATAAAATGGTAACCACTTCACCTTCACAACCTTCATCGATACCACTTTTATGAACCTTTCTATTTGGACAGAATCAAAGAATAGAGTTCCATAAGAGGAGAATCAGGACTCAGTTCTATTAAAGGAGAACCATGACTCATAGCAAAAGTCCTTTTTTTTTATCTAAACATTTATATTTTTTATTCTTCAGCCATACAACATTTATAACTATTTATAATCTCAAATAACTAAAAATAACTCTTATAAACAACTATTATCTCTAATAACTATTTAATCTTATTTATTTAAATAATACTGATAGTGCCTTATCTAAACTGGTCCATGACATCATATATATATATATATATACGTGGCTGGTGTAGGACCTTTTAAATTTAGATTATGATTTCATCTTGTAATGATTTGGATTCAACCTTGTTTTAATTTTATTTTACAGGTTTCTGGTTGTTAACTTCCACTAACTTTTAGCAATCAAAAACTCAAAAAAAAAAAAAAAAACTGAATCCAAATATGATGTATCGTTTTGATACCTCCTATAAAGAGCAAGAGTCTAATACTCCTTTACTGGTACAAGACCATTTAAAAACTTTAGGTTTGGTAACTATTTCATATTTAAGTTTTCACTGTCAAATTTTTCGTGTTTTGAGATATAAAAACTACTAGAACTTTGAAAACACATTTATTAATTTCATATTGTTTTTATTTTTCTTTGAAAAACCAATAGATCTTTTCTTTAACCTAGGATATTCTTAGTAAATTTTCTCTAGAATAATTCTAGCAGCTAGTTTACCGACAATTGCGGTCTCAATGATTTTCAGAAAAGGTTTCAGAAAAGAAAGTAAGAAAATCACAATCAAAAGAGGCCCAAAAAATATATATATCTACATATATACAAAGAAAAATGGAGAAAGGAATAGGAAGACTAACCACCTAAAAAAACGTCGTTTTCCAACAAATACATAAAAGCGTTGTTTGAGGTCTCTGCAAATTCAAAATTCATCGACTGTCAAGCTGGAAAAAGAGCTTTCAACTATATCTGTGTACCACACAGTTTGACCCTGTTTAGTTGACCTATATTCAAATTACACAATAGTTGACCTAGATTCAAATTCAACTGTATCTGTGTACCACACAATTGAATTATTAATATTTTTTCTAGTAACAACAAACAAATAATAGAATAACATAGATTACTAAAAATAATGATAAATATAAGGTATTCAATAACGAAGATAAAATATTATATTTTAATGATATCAAATACAAAGAAAAGTACTTGTATTAACACAAAAGGAAAAATATTAAAAGAGGATATGTTAATAGAAAAAAATGAATTACATCAAATAAATTACAAAAGCTACCTCAACAAGCCGTTTGACGATGAATTATTTGAGATTGATAAGATTTGATAATATATTTTTAATCATATGGATATAGAGAGTGAGAGAGAGATTTTTTATATGTTCAAACTTTTGGCTTCTTTTGAATTTTTTTATTTTGAAAAAAGTGATAATCCTTTACTTTTTATTAAATTAATATTTTAAAATTAATTATTGTGTTAGGTGCAATTTTTTTTTTAAGATGAGGGGCCGTTTACAAAATAAAGGTTATAAAGAAAACTATTTAAATTATAACTATAGTATACAATATTTTCAAAAAGTAGGAACCCTAAAAAAATGGGGGCCTTAGGCGACTACCTTGATCACCTAAGGCACGAGTCGGTTTGGGTGTCCGGGCCATCTTACTCGACTAATCCTAATATATGTACAGTCTTCTCATTTCACACAAACTAGATAGTTACTGGACATACAATTCATATCCGAACTTTGATTATTTCACATATTTTAAGCAACACCACCGGCAAAGTAGATAGGAAGGTTTTTTTTTTTTTTTTTTAAATCAGCCTTTCTTATAATCCCTTCCAATAAACCAAAAAAAAAAAAAAGGATAGGAAGGTTTTTCAATGTTTGTTCATAAATTGTTTTTAGAATTTTGCTAAGGACAATCGCGACTATCCGTAGCATTTCTTTGATGGTAGAGCCCAGCTGATGTGATAGACAGTTACTGATTGTATTGGACAATTGTGGCTATCCGTTGCATTCCTCTAATGGTGGAGCTCAACTAATGTAGCGGACAGTCACTGACTGTGTTAAACAGCCGCGGCTATTCATAGCATCCCTTTTGCTTTTATCTAGTAGTACAATAAGTCATTAATTTCTTCAGGGATACATTGCTAAGAATCAGGCATGTCTAGTTTATCGTAGTTTTTTTGCTGTCCTTTTTTTTTGTTTTTGGGTGGATTAGCGTTGGAAGAAGTCTGGCAAGTTCTCCTGATAATTATTTTTTAGGAGGCTCATGTTACTTGGCTCAGTTCCTAGGTATACTTAATATGTTGGGCAAACTACGCGCTCTCTCTCTCTCTCTCTCTCTCTCTCTCTCTCTCTCTCTCTCTCTCTCTCTCTCTCTGTATTTTCTTGTGTTTCTGAATTTTACATAATCTAACCTGCAGTAGCTTCAGAAATTTTCTAAATTTCTGCAGTTCCGGGGTAAATCATGATTAAGTGCATTGTGCTATGATGGGGTTATTACAGGTGGAAGATTTGATTTCGGATGAATCATACTACTCTCGAATGAAAGATGCCGGTTTTTTTTTTTTTTTTTATGATGATTGGGACTAGATAGCTTCACCGTGTCAAATGGGAAAATAAAATTTTTTTTTGGGTAAGAAAATGGGAAAATAATCGTTCCTTGTAAATAAAATTGAACGCAAGCAATTCAATATCTATTGGTGAAAAAAATAAAAATAAAATAAAAAAGGAGACCAGAAATGTATATTTTGAGTGTTATAGAACTTGTTTATTCCCTTGTTATTGTAAATGCACACCGAACAAGTCAGCCAATTAATTATTGTTGTGTTTAGAACTTAGATTTATCAAAAAAAAAAAGTAAAAAAAAAAATATATAAGCAAAATGATAATAAAATAAAAGATGATTTTTGTTTAGTTTTTTCTCACATTTTTTATTTTATTTTTTTCATCGCCAAATCTTTGTTCCAAATAGAGCGTAAAAAGAAATATGAGAGTAGCATGTATGAGGCTATGTTTGGATGGTAAGAATGAATCTGGATGTTCCCAAGACAAGGAATGAGGTGGAAGTGGGAATCTCAATAGATAGATTCCAGTGGGGAGTCTCACGTTTCTGGACTACTCAAGATTAGTAAAAGAGAGATGGATCATAACATTTAAAATCCTACCTTTTTTTATTTATTTTTCCCCATAGAGGATTCCAAACTAGTGTGTCAGAATGGCATTGACATAGATATCTTACAGCCTCTCTTTGGTTCCTGTCATCCAAACATGGCCTAAGACTTCGGAGAGTTATAGGAAATCTCCTCTTGTTTTTTCTCGTTCTGCAACTGGTTCTTCTTCCAATACTGGAATTTAAGCAACTGTAAATTAAATTAAAATATGTGGTTAGTCATCTGAAATTAAAATTAATAATTGACAAAATTAAAATCTGCATCAATAGAAACCAAAACATCAAACAAAATAGCAACTCCCTCTCTGAAGCCGTAAATGATCCATTAACTGATAGCTATCAACTATAATCAAACAGCAACTGAACGAAGCTGGCTGACCCTACATCTATTTACAAAATTAGCTATATGTTGGCACGAGAAAAGAAGTAAAACATCTTCGTATGACAACTCTAAATATTCCATTAGCATGGCCCTAAATCCTTGCCAAGGTTTAAGTTGGCTTCTGAACTTTAGGAATTGTATGAAAGTTCGGGATCCAATGATAATTACGTAAATTCTTGCTTCCTGTTATTAAGGTTCAACAAGTTCTGCGACAAAGTATTCCTGTTCAAACTCAAGGTAGCAATCTGATAAGGTATACCATAGGTTTTTATTTTTATTTTTATTTTCATTAATTCCATGTTTCTCAAAATGCTACAGTACCTTTATAAATAAAAACAAAAACATAGATATTAACTAATATGTATCTCATTTCTCTGCAAGTCAATTGACTCAATTTGGTTTCATCACCATGCCAAGGTGCTGGGATGATTGGCATGAATTAGGCTAGCCTGCTCTATTCTATCTGATCCTTTTCTCCTAATATTTATTTTATTTTATTTTTTTTTGGGAAACCATTTGGCATTTACCAAGTGTGAAAATTAAATCACAATGGTTGTAAAATTGCAGAAGTCATTGAATATTTGTTGCTACATTTGTTCACTGGTTGCGGCCTGTTGGATACCATCAGTAACCCCATAAGTCAACGGAATTTGATTGCGAGTAATGCTATATAAACACTAGTATTTGATTGCACCTCAAAAGTGTAATCTTAATCTTCAATTTTGTGCTTTGCTAGTGTTAGAATAATTGTAAGTAGCTTGTTTAGTTCATTTTTAATGTTGTTAAAGCGTTGTTTACCTTTTGTAGGTTTATAGGCTAAAAGGAGCTAAGCAAGAGTAAAAATGGAAGTTGTGCAAAAGTAAGGCCATCGTCAGGACGGAGGACCAAACCGTCCTAACGATCAGAGAGCAAAACCAAGACTGAGCCAAGATATGCCTAGCGTCAAGACGAAGGCTTTTACCATTTTGATAGTCAGATTAGATGCAGTTCCAGAAAGGGCCTAGCATTAGGATGAAGGACTAGACCGTCCTAGCGGACGGATTGCATCAACCTCAAAGAAATGGCTTAGCATCAAGACAAAAGCTTTTATTGTCTTGATGTTTAGAGTCATCAAAGCCTAGCATTTTGCTTTATCGTTAGGACGTGAATACCCACTGTCCTGACGATAGGTCTGTTACTGATTTTTGTATCTATCATGTATCTATCTTTGGAAGAGCACATGAGATATAAAAGACAAAGTGGGCTATTTTTTTTGATATAGAGAGAGTTAGATTTAGTACTTTTAGAGGTATCTAATATATTCTTAGAGAGAGAAATCTTAGATTGATAGATATTTGTAATTTCCCTTCGTTTTTCTCACATTTTCTTGCACTTTCCTTTGTAACCAAATAGTGATTTTCTTGAATCAAAGTTCAGATCTATTATTCTAGATGTTTTCAATTTACTTCTACATGCTTTCTACCATGAAATTTACTAACTAATTCTCCATTTGGGTGCAAATGTGAAGATTCACTAAGGAATCTCAAGGATTTCAAATGAGGTATAAGATCTTTACTGATTCATCTTAATTTCTACCAAATTCTTCTCAGTTGAGTACTAGATCTCTTGAAAACTTGATATCATAGTCTAAATTGGCAACTCCTATGCACAATTCTTCAATTAGCATAGAAATTGCACAACTCTAAGGCTTGAATCCATGATCCTATAACTAATTATTAATCTAAACTCAATTGCAAATGAATTCAAGTTCATATAGTCGAAATTCCCTAAATTAAGGATCCACGGAGTGATTCTTAGTTTGAGTTATCCCAATCTCTTTTGATATACTTGAAATACTTGGTGAATTGGAGCAATTGCACTCAAATCCTTTTTGATTGCATGGAACTCAATTTATAATTGCTTTGAATTTCGATTCCCATGCTTTGCATTAATAGTTTAATAGCCATTAGCCTCTATTTTCAATTGTATTAGTATAATTGTTAGTTAGAATCCACAATGTGAACCCGTACACTTTTGGGAAGCGATCAAAATTTTGACACCGTTGCCGGGAATTGGAAGGAAAGCTAATTTTGGATGAACTTTGAGTTAAAATTGCAAATAAGTTGAATTGATCACCACCTCAACGAAAGTATCCGCGGCTTAGGGCTAAGGGTACATCTTTCTTCCCATTTTATGTGAATATCCATACTAGTTTCTTTTTGGCTATTCTTTCCTTAGTTTGTTTGATTGATTAGTGTAGTTGCATTGCATCTTGCTAGGTGCCCAATTGGTGGCATAGTTTGGAGGATAGGTTAGGGTGCTATATTTTTGAATTGGTAATATTGTCTTTGCATGTGGAAAATGAAGGATTTGAATTGAATAGAAAAACAAAGAATAAAAAAAAGCCATTGTCCGGTATTTGCATTGAGGAAAAATCCATTGTCTGGTATTGGCATTAGGAAAAAGCCGTTCTCTAGCATTGTGAATTGTACTTTGTGTATGATGTGTTAATAAGACCTTGACGGTCCATTTAGTGTGCATTCAGACTTGCATGTCATATTTCTTTTGGGACACACATAACTGTCTTGTAAGAATTGAGAGCACTAGCACTTCTTCATCGATTAGAGAACCCACTCTCGAACTTCCCTTAATTGTCGACCTCGATTTTATACCAGTGGCCAACATCAACAAAGGAGGGCCACCTAATATCTTTCCTCCAAATTCCAATGTCATTCCCAATCCTAATTAAAATTTTAACCCCAACCTTCTACCAAATCCTCCTAATGTAGTTGGAGGTGATGACCTTGATAGAGGAAGCAACCATGGCAACATGACTCCTCCTCACCATAGGACCCTTCGTGATTAGATGAACCCACCGAGGCAAGCACCAACCTCTTGTATTGTCTTCCCGCCACACCATAACACGTTGAACATTAGGCCGGGAATGATGCAAATGCTACCCCAATTTCCTAGTATGGACTCCGAGCAACCATACACAGCCAAGACATGGTTCAATATATTAAGGCCTTTGTCCATTCATTCTTGGGCAACTCTTCAAGGGGAATTCTTGAGCAAGTTTTTTTCCAAAAATAGGACTAGGTGATTAGACGCCAAATTTCTCAAATCTCTCCCATGATGAGATAATTGTTCTTTCAATGTTGGGAAAGATTTAAAGAGCTTCTTAATTATGGTTCACATCATGGTTTTGCCGATTGACATATCATCAACACATTCTATTCTTCCCAAACCCCCAAATTGAAACAATTTGTTGAGTCCATGTGTGCGGGGACCTTCTTTGATAAGCAACCCAATGAAACTTTCAACTACTTTGATTATCTATCAAACCTAGCACGCGATTGGGAAATCACCGAGACCCAAACTCCCGAGGGTAAGATAACTCAATAGGGGGGGTGGAAGTTTCAACTTAATGAAGTTGATAATATGAGTGCTAAGCTTGCCACTTTGGTAAGAAAGTTAGAGGCCCTTGAAGTTAAGAAAGTGCATGCGATTGAGAGTGGGGTAATAAAATATATGTGTTACCTTGTATGTGAGACTATGGATCATGACACTGCTTCATGTTCGGTTATTCCGGGTGTGAAGGAAGCTTTATATGGTCAAGTCAATGCAATTGGCTAATACCAAAGAGGTGGGGGCAACCCCTACTCTAACACATATAGTCTGGGATAGAGGGATCATCCCAATTTTGGATAGAAAAATGAGGGAACTTCAAACTCTCAAGCATACCAAGGAGGATTTCAAAACCATCAACCATATCAAGCTCCACCTCCACCATTCCAAGTACCATAATATCAACCTCAACTTTAACCACAAACTCAAACTTACTAACAACCATCCGTAGCACAATTCCAAAACCAACCCAAGGCATATCAACCCCCTCATAGGAAGCTTATTAAGGACACCGTCTATCAACTCGCTAATGATGTGAGAGGGGTGACCACTAGTGTAGATAAACAAGAGAATGTGCTAGATCAACACACTAGGTTGCTTGAGGATATAACAAATCAAATGTCGACTTTGACATAAGCTTTGACCCAAAATGTCCCTAGTTGATTCTCGGCTCAACCTCAACCTAATCCGATGGTGAGGTGGTTAGCCCTCAAAGGTGCTCTATTATCTGCAAGTGCATGGTTAATGGTTATAGTTTTATCCGGAAAATCCAGAATCGTATTTCCTCAAGGACCAAGCCTAAAGTAGGCGATTGACACTAAACTCACATTAAACTAACTTGAATTGAATAGAAATTATGTGAATTAAATCTAAATAAAAGAGACTAAAAATCTTTTGGATTTTGATAAGGGTTATGAATTACTAAACTATTGCAATAAAAATAAAAGTAATTAACAACTAGGCAGTTAAATTAAAGCAAATTAAAACTAGATTTAAAGTAATTAAAAGAGATTTGAGTGCAATTGATCCAACTCACCAAATCCTACACAAATGACAATGGAGGATTTTATATCTCAAATCAAAATTCTCATCGTGGATCCTTGATTCAAGAGATTTTGACTATAAATCATTGGGTTCTCTCTTAATTAAAATTATATTTAAAAACCTTTGTGAGATTCTTAGAAATAAACCACAAATTTATCTAACCATGATGATCGATCTAAGTTTTCTAGAGCAATCAATTCCAAAAGAGTAGAGAAAAATAAATCGAAAGATAAATCTATGAAGTTCTCATACCTTCATTAGAATCCATGTAGATCTTTGGCAAATCTTCACAAATGCACACAAATTGAGAAGCTAGCTACTTAAATTCATCATAAAAGCATTTAAAATTGTAAAGAAATCATGTAGAGATGTAAATCTAAACTTTACTTGAACAATTAAAAGTGTTTGGTTACAAGAAAAATCAAGGAAAGTGCAAGAAAATGAAGAAAAATATAAGGAGATGAAGGAAAATTATAAACCCTAACTCTATACTACTTCTACAAAGCTGAATCTAAGCAAAACATGAAGAAAAATGGGGGAGAGCCCCCTTGAATGAGCTACTGCCGCCTCCAACCTAAAACTAACCTAAAAACCCTCATCCCCTTTTCTCTCAGTTGATCTAGGTTTAAAACACAATTCCTGTGCACAGCGTCCGAATGGCGTCTAGCGCGCTCCTGAAGTGTGTTCGGAAAGTAGATCTTACAGTCTAGATGGTAGGATTCACCATCCAAACGGTTGGCATAACCGTTCGAACGGTCTTCGAACGAAAAAATATGACTCTGGAATGACTTTGGATGTAAAAACATGACTCTGGATGGCCATCGTCTAACGTAGCATCCGAACAGTGTTCCGCTACGTCTGAAGGGCGTCTGGACGGTAGATCAACCGTCTGAACGGTGCGTCTGGACGATCTTGCCACCGTCCGAACGGTTGTTTCTGTAATTTTGTGCCTTTTTGCTATTTTAGCCCAATAAACCTGTAATGCACAGAGAAAAACGTTTAGTGCAATTTATTACTAAAATCCTATTCTAAGAAGTATACTGGGGCAAGCAAATTACTAATTAGGGGATTAAGATTACACTTTTGGAGTGTGATCAACACCCCCCAACTTAGCTTTTGCTGGTCCCTAGAAAAATACGTAAAAGAAGAGGAATGTACAAAAGCAAAGTCCTCTTTTGGAGAAATTCCGGGTGCATTGAGCATATGCACCAAGTCTTTAAACACCTAGGTTATCCTTAATGGACAAGTGGTATCTCGTGAGAATTTTTAGTGATGATACCCATAAACATCCTTTTGTGAATTGCAAATCAAGATAAGATTAAGGAATTATTGCATAATCATGCTCAAGTCAACATTAGATGCCACTCCAAACTCCTAACACTTGCAAAAATATGCAACAAGTCATACAAAAGAGAGGTTCATGTGTGTGGGAAGAATAAACAACGCAAATGAAACTCACTTATGCAAATCTAAACCTTTAAAGTTTTGATTCAGTCATCACCGGACATACATTTCAATTAAAGACCCACATAGTTTTCATAATGGTATGCTCAACAATGGAATAAATGTAAAGAGACAGATCAAGTGAACATACCAATTATAAAAACTGAAAAGATAGAAGTATATCAACTTTAGCATAGCTCCATGAAAGAACGTTCATAGTTAAGCATTGATTCAAGAAATTAACAAGATACATATTTTACTCTATTGAAAACTTCAATCAAGCACAACTCAGATCAACTAAGCCATGTAGAGGTGAAGATAGCAATGTAGAAGAGGTGAAAGGTAAAGGTAAAGGTAAAGAAAGAAATCAAATGGCCATATCATGTGTGATCAAGTTATGAAATGATGAATGCAAAAAAATTACAACTCTCCATTTTTAACATTTAATACACTCTTCTCCACTTCTCGCTCTTTTCTTAAAATATTTTCAACTTTTGAACTCCTCTTTCATTCTTTTCTTTTTTTTATTCTTTTCTTGCTTCTTCTTTTATTTCCATCCTTTTATCATCCCCTTTTTAGATTCAATATCTACTTTTCATCTTCAATATACTCTTTTGCATTGAATTTCCCAAATCAATCTCTTCTTCGTTTTTTTTTTTCATGCTTTAGCAATGCAAAAACACTCTTTTCTCACATAGACATCCCTTTGCAATACAAGAGAGGAAATCACTTTGTACTTTTTAAAAGGATAAAAGTAAAAGATCAACAAGGGTTAAGAGAAATGCCCGGTTCGGCGACGGGAAACTCATGGCTATCAGGAATAATAAGGCATAGAATCATATCCAAAGTTGTACAACCGAAACATTTCATAGAGTACAAGTGTCAATATCAAAATCAAACCTCAACTTATGAACAAAATACAAGCATAATGAAGCTATTGAATTAAATGAGGGTGCAAAAACTATCATTAAGTATAAACGCTCAGAAAGGCGATAAATGCTCTAAACCTCGCAAGGTAATAATCTCCACTAATGTAAGAATGGAAATGCCAAAACTAGTAACAAATGATGATGTAAAGCATGATTGTGCATAATGATGTAATCCCCTCTACTAACACATGAATTAAGCAATTCCCACAACATATTAGGTATGAGCAGTAAATCAACATTATCTTGAGTAAAGATACAAGCAAGAATTCCTATCTTCTAATCTTAAGAGGCACTTTCACAAGTAAAGTTATGATTCCTCAAAAATAAAGATTCAACACATCCATCGTGAATAGCTAGGAATCATCATGAATAAAACATGGATAAATGTGCAAAATCAATGAAAGAATCGATTCTGAGACCATGAGATACTTCAACCTCTTACCAAAGTTCCTATATAATTGAAAGATCATCATTCAATATAATACCTAAGAAGAATCAATATACCATAAAGAGATTGAAGTGTAACAAGAGATATATAGCAATGAAGCTCAACAATGATATCAAAATGACTTCTCCCATGAACAATAGAGTGTGAGACATATGCAATGAGATAACACTAACCTAAATGGCATCTAACTCTACCTCTAACTAGATGAAATCATAATTTTTTTTTTTTTATTTCTTGTAGGGTGCAAAATAAAGAAACAAAAAACAAAACCGAAAGTGCAAACCAAAGTAAGAAAAGCCAAAAATAGAGACAAAGCCTCTACCCACCCCCAACTTAAAATAATGCATTACGCTCAATGCATGAAAACAAAGCATATAATACAATTAAATGGTGGGAAAAGATAAAATAGGGTGCCTAATGCACCCCTGACTTAGAATAAGAAAACAAACTAAGGAAATAAAGAAACAAAACAAATACTCCTACTTTTACACAACTTGGAGAAAAAATCACTCAATACAACAAAATGGGAATTTGCCATCATCCCACACAATGATCCTTGAAATTTTTAAAGAGTTCAAATAAGCATAAAAATAGACAATGGCCACTTCTTTGATGAACCCAATGATATAACTTTGAAACATATAAGGGTAAAAAGGTTATGAAATGTAGAAAATGCAAAATGATCATGCATAGAGCTGCCAATGATGCTCATGCCTTGAAGTGATTGACCATCCTTTTCTTTTAGTTGGTTGGCCATGGAAATGATGTTTAGTTCTAATATTGGGATATGGAGGTCCAAAGGCTCCAGTTGGGTAAGACTACGTGCTAGAGGCTCAAAAGTAGGGATCTCATGATCCCTAAACATGGTAGGAATGACCTCTAGACCATTAACATCCTCTTTGACATGCACATACCCAACATTTGACAAACCAAAATTCTCACTAAGGGTAATCTCATCACTACCATTTTCTCCACTCTTCTCTTCTTGCTTGGAGTCCTCTATCTCGAACTCCTCTCTTTCTAGTTCTTCATCCCGAGGTTCATTTTCAATAATTTTCTCACTTATCTTAGGAACGTCTTCCTTAGACTCAAAGTCTTAAGGAATGGTGGTTTGATCAATGGTGTCCTCAATCCTAAGGTTAGTGACATGATGGATTTGTTCAATTAGATGGACTTGCTCTTGGTTAGGGTAAAAATCAAGGTGATTTGTATTAAAGCTTTCTTGGGGTGGAGGTAGATATTCAAAGTGCTCGTGGTGGTAATAAATTTGCGTTGCTTCACGAATATAGTCAAAGGGATTTTTGTAGGTTTGAAGGAATGCTTGATAATGTTGTGAAAAGGTTCCCCCATGTCCCCTACCATGGTTAAATTGATTATACCTCCTAAGATTGGGAGGTGATCGAGGAGGCTCCCTTTGGCCATTAGCTCTAAGGCATTCCCCAAGAGACATATGTAAGCACGTCATTTTTGCCCGCTCGGCAGTCTCCAGTCCGTCCAGACTTATATTCAAGTCAATATGGACATATTTGAGTCAATTGAATTTTTCAAGTCCAAATAGAGGCAAAATGACCAAAATGACCAAAATGACCAAAATGCCCTGGTGCCATTGCTCGGTCCAATTCCAGTAGACACGTCTTTTCGAAGGCGTTAAGTCCCCGTTTCTCCAAGTCTAATTTCAATTCTAATTAAATTCGACACGTCCTTTGAGAAAGTTGATTCCTTGAGGCAATAAGTTCATCCTGTCCGACACGTTTCTGAGTGAACTCTTCAAAACGGTAAATCCCTTCAAACTCGTCGACTGGGACGAGACCCCAAGTCCCCGAGATGGTAAAATGGTCCACTTCGGCGCCTGGTAGTCCGCCAATGCAGAAATGTCCATTTTGATACTCCTTTCAAAAAAGTTGATTCCTCAAACGCTAAGTCCACCTGGCAGCTTCCAGAGATTAGGCAGTCTCTGGAATGATCGCGACCCGTTAAAGTAACAGAAATACTAGTAAACATCGCAACCGTTAGAGTGGAGGAAACATTCGCAAACAGGTCGATATAAGGAATTGTCAATAAACCCCTATATCATGGGACTGCCGTCAGAGTGATAGAAACACTCAAAACCCAGGTTAACACGGGTGCTTGCTAGCCTACTTATGTGAAAATGACAAAACTGCCCCTACGACCATTTTTGGCACGTTTCTCGAGACAATACCTAAGTCCACAGAACGGTATGTCCACCTTTCCAAGATTGTATTATAAAAAATTCGGCATGATTAGGTGCCTTCTAGTCAATTTCGGGCCAATTCCAAGACATTTCGGTCAAGATGACCATTTTGCCCTTAGGCATCCAAGTGCCCCGGGAACCACACCGGCTTTAGGTATCAAACCGGTAGTTTCCCGAGAATGCCTCTTATAGTATTCTCGATCTTCCATTATCTTTCCAGATCATTCTGAGTCAGTTCCAGCAAACCCATTACGAAATGACCATTTTGCCCCTGTGGGCCGGTCCCCTTTTCTGACCACACCAGCTTTGGGTATCAAAACGGTAAGCTCCTGGGATATTCTAAGTAATGTTTCCAAACATCGAGTCTTCTGTCGGGACATTCTAAGTCCATCTCGATAGTTTTACGGTCCAATCGACCGTTTTTTCCTTAATGGCCCGGTCAACCCTTCCAACACATCCTATAATCATTTTTCAAGTCTACTACCCCCGAGACACTGTTCTAAGGGTTCTTGTCCCTTTTCGGCCTTCCAAGCCATTCTCGACCCTTTCAAATCATTCCCGAACTTTTCGGAGTCACTCCTAGTAAAGCCAAGCCAAAAATTGCATGGTAGTCATTAGTACAGCCGCCCAAATCTTCTGAAGATATGTTGCTTGCCGACCTTAGACATTTCCTAATTGGTTGGCCAAGCCAAAAAATGGCCTGGCGTGAACTTTTGTCCGGTGCCAATGTAAACTTTTGTCCGGTGCCACTACAATAAGTGCCAAGTCAATCCTCTCTCTATAAATACAGAGTCTCCTCCAGCGTGAAAGAGGTCCGCAAACTCAGTCTAAAAGCTCTCCTCTTCGATACACAGAGCATGAAGCCCCTCCAAACCCTAGGTTTTCTAAACCCTGGCCTTTATACACCAAACCCTAGCCCCCATACACTCACATACACTCATATACTAGCCTCCAAAGCCTCCATTGAAGACTTGAAGTGCTGTAACTCCGAAGCTCTCGAAGATCAAAGCAAGCTCTCGAAGACCAGTGCAAAGCCAAGAAAAGGTTGAAGTAAAGAAAGCAAGCATAATAAATCAAATAAAAGAAGACACAAGGTAAGTTTCCTATTTACGTTTACACAATTCCCCCCTCTCTCTTCTCTCTCCTAACCCACTTGAGTTTTCTTCTATTTTAATCCCCCATCTTCTCCCCCCCTTTCTTGTATGCTTGAAACAAGGGACTCCCCAGTTCATGTGTAGGATTAGGCAATTGAAAGTCACCGTGTCGGGGGCTTTCTCTTAGTCTAACCGGAGACCATGTGGGTTCGGCCCCCTTGATTATGTGGTAAAGCCTTTAACCTTGTATGTTCACGACCCCAACTTGCATTGTGAATATCATGATCATGCATCTCTCCAAAATTTGTTTTCAAACTTGTTTTCTAAACTTGCATTAAAATTTTTTTCCTCAAAACTTATTTTCAAAATCACAATCTTAAGGTGATTCTAGCCTTTCCATGGTTAGGGTTGCTTTAGGAAAGTGTTACATTTAAAGTGGCCATTATAGTCCATATTTTCAAACCCTTGTTGTTTTCAAAACCACCATCCTAGAAGGGTTCTAATCTTCTTATGATTAGAGTCATTTTAGGAAAGTGAGATATTTTTTGAGGCTTGCAAAAGTCTACATTCAAATCCCTTTCCGAATTGATTTTCAAACTTACTTTCCAAAACCTCTTTTTAAATCGTCTCCAAAATCTCTTTTTACATCTACTTTCTAAAATCTCTTCTCCAATATACTTTCTAAAAACTCTCTCCAATCTTCTTTCCAAAATGGCTTTCTAAAAACTCCCTTCAAAATATCTATTTTCCCAAAAACTCTTTTCAAACTCCTTTCCAAAAAGCTCTCTTCAAAATTCACTTTCTAAAAAATGCTCCTTAAGTTTTCTTCTTAAAAATCTCTTTCCAAAAATCCCTTCCCAAACACTCTTTTCAAATTCACTTTCTAAAAACTCCTTTCTAAGATCTTCTTCCAAAAATCTTTCTTTCCAAAAGTTCTACTTTCCAAAATCTCTTTTCTTGGAGTCCAAGTTAAACCCTAGAGCCATGATTAGGAAACCCTAATTTTCTTTCCTAAAACATGATTTCCAATCTTGCCGTAAAACTTAGGTTTCCAAAACCTCCTTTTTTATATCAAGAACATCAATTTTCAAAACTTATTTTTTACATCAAATCATAGATTTTCAAATCTAGGGTTTCCAAAACTTCATCTTTCCAATTTCATGTCAACTCAAATCTTCCGTTTTAGGAAACCAAATCCAATCTCCCATTTAGGAAACTAGATCCAATCCTCCATTCTTAGAAATAAAATCAAATCACCTCCTTTTAAAAACAAAATCTAATCTTTTGTTTTAGGAAATAGAAATCCAAATCTTTCCCAATCCAAATCTTTCCTAATCCAATCATTCCTAATCTCATACCTTCCTAAATCTGAAGTTTCAAAAACTTAAACTTTAAGCTTCTTAACCTTTCCTAATTTCATACCTTTCCAAATTTTAACTTTCCAAATCTAAATTTTCAATTTTTCCTAAACTCAAACATTTCCTAATTTTAAGTATTTATAAAACTCAAACTTCGAATCCTTCTAAAATTCTAAACTTCCCTAAATTTCAAATATTTTCAAATCCAAAACTTTCTAAATTCGAAACTTTCTTAAGTTAAAACTTTCTTAATTCAAAACCTTTCCTATTTTAAACTTTCTTAATTCGAAATCTTTCCTAAAATGAAACTTTTTTAAAACAGAACTTTCCTATTTTGAAACTTTTCTAATTTGAACCTTTCTTAAATATAATCTTTCCCAAATCTTCCAAGTCTAACCTTCGAGTCAAATCTTTCTTAATCTCAAGTCCTTCCTAAATCCTATCTTTCTTAAGTCTAGGTTTTCTAAATCTCAATCTTTCCAAAACAAGTCCAAATCCTTCTTCCAAGTTCTATCTTTCCAAATCAAGGTCTAATCTTTTCAATTCCAAATTTCAATTTCCAATCTTCTATTCCAAGTTTCAAATAAATCTCTTTTTCAAATCAAACCTTCTATTTTCTATCGAACTCTTACCCGAACTATAACTGACTTGATTCCTCAAAAAGGATAGGTAGGCAACCCTCATGGGTGAGGTCATAACTTCTTTCAAATCTCTAATTCCGCAAACTTTTTTCAATTTCTAATTCTATATCTGTTTTCAAATCTCTTTTCTCAAATCTATTTTCAAAATCACATCAAACCTATCTTTTTAAATCTCTTTTCAATTTTAATTTCAAATCTATATTTTCAAGTCTCTTTTTTAAAATCAGATCAACTTCTTTTCAAATCTATTTCCAAATCAAATCTTTCTATTGCACTTGCATATCATGCATCATGTTAAATTTCTTTTCAAAATTCTTTTCAAAAGTAGATAGTTTTGGACATGTATTAATCGAAGACTCTTATGGTTGAATCTAGGGTGAATAGACATGTAGGTATTGCAAAGGCGGGGTAGGATGATGGCTTAGTGCGTCTTCCCTAACGTAACCAACCTCCGAACCTAGGATAACTGTTTTTGAAAGACCAAATGAAGTTATTTTAAAAAAAGGGCTTACATATATTCCAAAGGTTGCCAAACAACCTATTTTCTTAAAAATCCTCTCTTGAGGAAATATTTTCAAAATTCTTTTCAAAAACTCTAAGTGTAATCTTCGGATTGTGCTTAATTTTAGGTGACCTAACTCACCTTAATCAAGTTAGGTGGCGACTCCAAATGTTTTCCAAAAGCCCTTTATCCAAATCAATTTTCAATTCAAACCTAGTCGCACTCATTCTTCTTGGAGGATGAGTTTTAACGAGAGGGTACAATATTTTTTCCGTTTGTGTGTGTATTCCTTAAGTGCAAAAAATCTGGACGCAACAACATATTGAATTATTCTTGTGGTCTAAGCTCATTAGCTTGAATGCAATCTCTAAGAGACATACATGGAGGTGTTTCCACACCACCATTCTTATAAATGCTTCCGTTATCACCATTCTTAACCCGTTGAGAAGAATATGACATCGTGTCTCTGCCAATGTGGTGAGATGGTGATGACTATAAAAATAAGCCACCAAACATGATGAAATGTACAATGTAAGATGAATGCAATGCACAAAAAAATGTAACGCACCAAGCCTCAACACATCATACACAACAATGCTCAATAATTTGCCATTCAAACCTCTAATCTCCATATAATAAATTCCACCAATTTAAGGCAATTTCAACCAAACCTCCTATCTCCACTAGATATATATACCACTAATTTGCAATTAAACACAATCCCTAATTCTCCACTAGCAATCCTCCAATCAAATTATTAAAACAAAATAATCCTAGAATAAAAAGTAAAAGAAACAAACAAAATCTATAATGGTATCACACAAAAAGCAAAACAAAGTTACCAATGGCTTAAGCCGAAGGTTCCTCCGTCATGGTAGATTGATGGAGATCTAATCCATCAATTGTTCTTCAACCCAAAGTTATTTAGTGCTCGCTTCGTGTCTTTAGTTCCCGGCAACGGCGCCAAAAACTTGGTTAGCCCTCAAAGGTGCTATATTATCCGCAACTGCACAGTTGACGGTTATAGTTTTATCCGGGAAGTCCATAATCATATTTCATCAAGGACTAAGCCCAATATAGGCTATTGACACTAAACTCACACTAAACTAACTTGATTTGAATAGAAATTATGTGAATTAAATCTAAATAAAAGAGACCGAAAATCTTTTGGGTTTTGATGAGAGTTTTGAATTACTAAACTATTGTAATGAAAATAAAAATAATTAACAAGTAGAAAATTAAATTAAGCAAATTAAAACTAGATTTAAAGCAATTAAAGGAGATTTGAGTGCAATTTATTTAACTCACCAAATCCTACACAAATTGCAATGGAGGATTTTATATCTCAAATCAAGATTCTCATTGTGGATCCTTAATTCGGGAGCTTTCGACTATAAATCCTTGGGTTCTCTCTCAATTAAAATAAGATTTGAAAACCTTTGTGAGATTTTTAAAAATAAACCACAAGTTCATCAAACCATGATTATAGATCTAAATTTTCTAGAGCAATCAATTCCAAAAGAGTGGAGAAAAATAAATCGAAAGATAAATCTATGAAGTTCTTATACCTCCATTGGAATCCAAGTTGATCTTTGGAAAATCTTTACAAATGCACCCAAATTGAGAAGCTAGCTACTTGAATTCATTATAAAAGCATGTAAAAATGTAAAGAAAGCATGTAAAGATGTGAATCTAAACTGTACTTGAACAACAAAAGTGTTTGGTTGGAAGGAAAATAAAGGAAAGTGCAAAAAAATGAAGGAAAATACAAGGAGATGAAGGAAAATTACAAATCCTAACTCTATACTACTCCTACAAGGCTAAATCTAAGCAAAACATGAAGAAAAATGTTGGAGAGCCCCTTGAATTATCTAATGCCTCCTCCTCCCTAAAACTAACCTAAAAACATTCATCCCCTTTTCTCTCAGCTGATCTAGGTTTAAAACACAATTCATGTGCACAACGTCCAAACGGCGTCCAGCGTGCATCTAAATTGCATCCGAACAGTGGATTTTATTGTCTGGAGGGTAGGATTCACCATCCGAACGGTTGGCTTAACTGTTCGAACAGTCTTCAGATGAAAAAACATGACCCTAGAATGACTTCGGATGCAAAAACACTACTTGTAGGCACACCATTTTTGTCCGCTTGACAATCTCTGGTCTGTCCGAACTCATATTCAAACCAACACAAACATATTCAAGTCCAAATCAATTTTTCAGACTCAATCTAGCCAATCAATTGCTTCACGGGCTCACTGAGCCCAACAGAGGCAAAATGACCAAAATACCCTAGTGGCATTGCTCTGTTCGCTTCCAGTTGGCACGTCTTCCTAGAGACAGTAAGTCTCCATTTTAATCTCAAATTCAATTTCAAATCCAATTTCAATCTAGATCAAATCTAGCACATCTCAAGAAAGTTGATCACTTAGGTGGTAAGTCCATCCAGTCTGACACGTTTTTTGATAAACTCTTCAGAACAGTAAGCCCCTTCAAACCCGTCGACCGGGACGGAGCCCAAGTCCCCCGAGATGGCAGAACGGTTCACCTTTGGCGCCTTCTAGCCCACTAATAAAGAATGTTCGTTATTCGGCACATATTTTGAGAAAGTTGATTACTCAGACGATAAGTCCACCTAGTAACTTTTCGAGATTAGTCCGTCTCTAGAATGAACGCGCATCGTCAGACTAGCAAAAACACTCGTAAACATTGCAACCATCAGAGTGGTAGAAACACTTGCAAACAGGTCGACATCATGAGTTGCCAATAAAACCCCTATGTCACGGGACCAAACTCGCCTCTTGGCCGTGACACGTTTACCAAAAGAAGAGATGCCTTTAGAAACCAACTCATCACAAACTGTCAGAGTGATGGAAACACTCAAAACATGGGTCAACACTACTGCCTGCTAGCCCACTTCGGTGAAAAATGACCAAACTGCCCCTTGGGCCTTTTTCGACATGCTTCTCAAAAAAGTATCTATGTCTTCAAAGCAGTAAGTCCATCCTTCCAAGACTGTCCAAAAAACAATCCGGTATGTTCGAATGCCTTCCAATCAGTTCTAGACCAATTTCGAGACCATCTGGTCAAAATGACCATTTTGCTCCTAGGCGTCCGAGCGCCTCCGAGAACCACACCGGCTCTGCGTATCAAATCAGTTACCTTTAGAGGATGCTTTTAATAGTATTCTCAACCTTTTAGTACATTTCTAGAGCATTCCGAGTCTATTTCGGCAAATTCAGTGCAAAATGACCGTTTTGCCCCTAGTAGGCTAGTTACTTTTTTCAACCACATCGGCTTTGGTTATCAAACTGGTAATTCCCTGGAACACTCCAGATAGTGTTTTCAACCTTCAAGTCCTCTCATGAGTCATTCCAAGTTTATTCCAGTGGTTTTTTGGTCTAGTTGACCGTTTTGCCCTTAAGGACTTGACAGACCACTTTAACAAATCCCAACCTTGTTTTTCAAGTTCGTTACCTCCTGGACACTATCTCAAGGGTTTCTACCCATTTTCGGCCTTTCAGACAATTCTCGGCCTCCCGAAACATTTTCGGACCTTCCGGAGTCACTCCTAGTGGAGCCAAGTTAAAAATTACATGATAGTCACTAATACAGGCGCTCAAATGTTTTGCCTTGCATATGAAGGGTCGAAAGATACGTTTCTTGCCACCCTAAAAAATTTCATAAGTGGCTGGCGCCACTAGACACTAGTGGAAACTTTACCCTAGCGCCACTATAAGAGGCACCAGGTTAGTATTGTGTCTATCAATATAGAGCCGCCCCCTATGTAAAAAAGGTCCGCATACTCAATCCCGAAACTCTGTTTTCAAATTACTGAGCTTGAAGTCTCTCCAAAACCCTAGCCTCTCTAGTCTCTCCAAACCCTAGCTTCCATGCACTTAACCCTAACACCTATACAAACTCCATACACTCATACACAAGCCTCCAAAGCCTCCATTGAAGACTCAAAGTACTGCAACTTGAAAGCTCTCAAGGATTAAGCAAAGCAAAGCAAATAAAGCAAGCAAAACCAAAAGAAAACAAGGTAGGCTTTCTCTTTATGTTTGCATATTTTCTCCCTCTCTCTTCTTCCTTGCATTATGCACGTCATATTCATATATCCCTTCAAAATTTGTTTTTCAAAATGGTTTTCAAAACTTGCATCAAAATCCTTTTTCAAATTTGCATTCAAAATCTCTTTTTCAAAATCTTGTTTTCATAATTACAATCTTAAAATGATTCTAGCTATTCCATGGTTAGGGTTGTTTTAGAAAAGTGTTTATATTGATTGTGACCATTAAGGTCTATATTTTAGGTGTAAACCCTAAATTGTTTTTCATCAAAACCACCATTTTAAGATAATTCTAGCCATTCCATGGTTAGAGTCGTTTTAGGAAAGTGTGATATTCAATGTGATTATATTGATCCATATTGTTTTCAAAACCACCAACTTAGAATGGTTCTAATTTCTTCATGATTAAAATCATTTTAAGAAGGTGAGACATTCAAAAGATTTCAAAAGTCTATATTCAAGCCTCTTTTCAAAATTGCTTTTTAAAATACTTTCTAAAAATGCTCTTCAAAAGTCCATTTTCTGAAAACTTTTTTTAAACTTCCTCCCAAAAACTCTCTTCAAACTTCCTTCTTAGAAAATCTCTCCAAAAGACCTTCTTTCCAAAAACTCTTTTTCTTGAAGTTTAAGTCAAGTCTTAGATTTCATTGTTAGAAAACCCTAATTCTCTTTCCTAAAATTGGGACTTCTTCTCTTGCCTTAAATCATAGATTTCCTAAATTCCTTTTTCTACACCAAAATCATTAGCTTTTCAAATCCAAGATTTTCAAAATTCAACCTTCCCAATTCCATGTCAAATCTAATATTTCAAATTAGGAAACTAAATCAAATCCTGCAATTTTAGAAACCAAATTAAATTATCTATTTTTGAAAATAAAATATAATCTTCTACTTTAGGAAATAGGAATCAAATCTTTCTTAATTCAAACCTTTCCTAATTTCAATCTTCCTTAATCCTAAATCTTTCAAAATCTCAACTTTCTAAATTTTAACTTTTCAAATCTTTTTAAATGTCAACTTTTCAAATCTTTCTAAACTTAAATCTTTCCATAGTTCAAATCTTTCTAAATCCAAAACTTTCCAAAATTGAAATCTTTCTAAATTCAAAATTTTTCTAAAATGAAACTTTCCTAATTTGGCACTTTCCTAAAATGAAACATTCCTATTTTGAAACATTCCTAATTCAAAGCTTTCCAAAGTCCAACCTTTCCTAAACCCTAACTTTCCAAATCATTCCAAGTCAAGTGTTTTCAAATCAAATCAAATCTCTTTTCAAATCTTCCGTAAATCCAACTCCTAATTCGAATCTTTCTTAATTTGAACATTTCCTAAATCTAACTTTCTAAAATCAAATCTTTCAAATCTAAATCAAACTTTTCTAATTCAATTATATGTACCAATCTTAGGATACCTAAACCCAAAGATACCTAAGCCCTAGCTCAACCCTAATCCTAATCTAGGAAACTTCAAGTCTTTTTTAAAACTCCTTTCTAAACCAAGATGGTTTTCCAACTTCAATCCAAGTTAAAATGTTTTCAAAACTCAATACTTTCTTTCCTAAATCAAGTCCAAATTTTCTTTCAAGGTTCAAACCCCTTTTTCAAGACCAATCCTAAGTCTACGTTAAATTTCAAATCTTCTATTCCAAGTTCAAAGCAAACCCTTTTTCAAATCAAAATTAAATCTTTCCAAATCAAACTTTTCAAAAACCCAAAAGTGTCTATTTTTAATCAGACTCTAGTTCGAACTACAACTGACCTAATTCCCAAAAAGGGATATGTAGGCAACCCTCATGGGTGCGGTCACAACCTTTTCTAATTTCACAACCTTTTGCAAAATCCAATTCCATAATCTATTTCTAATTTCTAAAACCTTATTTTCAAAATCAAATCTTCTTTTCAAATCTATTTCCAAAATCAAATTCTTTTCTTGCACTTGCATATCATGCATCATATAGTTCTTTTCAAAAGTGGATAGTATTAGACATTTATTAATCAAATATTCCAAATGAGTGAGCCTAGATTGAATAAGCGTGTAGGTACCGCAAGAGGGGGGTACGGTGATGGCTTAGTGCGTCTTCCCTACATATAACCAACCTCCAAACCTAGAATTACTGTTTTCAAATACCAAAATGGCATTATTTTCAAAAAGGGCTTAAATATTTTCAAAGGTTGCCAAACAACCTATTTTCTTAAAAACCCTCTCTTGAGGAAGTTTTCAAAAACCCTAAGTGTAATATTCGAATTGTGCTCGATTTTAGGTGACTTAACTCACCTTAATTAAGTTAGGAGGCGACTCTGAATCTTCTCCAAAAGCCCTTAATCAAATTAATTTTAAATTCAAACCTAGTCGCACTCGTCCTCCTGGAATGATGAGTTCTAACGAGAGACTACCGTGTTTTTTCCACTTGTGTGTATTTTCCTCAAGTGTAAAAAATCGGGGCGCAACACGACTTTGGATGGCCATCATCTAACGTAGCGTTCGAACGGTGTTCCGCTGCATCTGAAGGGCATCCAAATGGTAGATGAACCATCCGAACAGTAGATCAACTATCGAAACGATGCATCTGGACGGTCTTGCCACCGTCCAATGGTTGTTTTTGCAATTTTGTGCCTTTTTGTTATTTTAGCCCGATAAACCTGCAATGCACAGAGAAAAACATTTACAGCAATTTATTACTAAAACCCTATTCTAAGAAGCATGTTAGGGCTAACAAACCACTAATTAGGGGTTTAAGATTACACTTTTGGAGCGTGATCACTAGGCAAGTACACATTACTAAGGGTAAATCCAACCCTCAAACTAGCCATGAGCAAGTACATGCTGTCACCACTCTTATAAGTGGAAAGGCATTGATAAAACTATTCATCCTAAGGATGACACTTCTAAGGGGTGTGAAGAGAAGGGTGGAGAGAAATAGGTTGAGAATAAGGAAGGTAAGAAGAGTAAGGAAAAATAATCTGGTGCAAAAGACAAGAAAGACTAAAAGGAGAAGAGAGAAGGGAAGATAAAGATTGATGAAAATTCCCTTGAGACCTTAGGGGAAGCCGAAAGGGAAAAGAGGAAGGACATCTTAAAACATGCTCCTTTTCCTCAAAGATTGATCAAACCCAAACATGAACTCTTAAATGTTGAAATTTATGAAGTTTTTAAAGATGTCAAGGTCAACATTACTATTCTTTATGCTATAAAGCAAATACCTTCTTATGCTAAGTCCTTTAAGGACTTGTGTACTTTCAAGAGAAGGTTACAAGTAAAAGAAACTGCTATGATGAATAAATGCCAAAGTGCCTTCTTGTAATGCAAAATGGTACTTAAGTATAAAGACCCTGGATGCCCTACCATCTCTTGCACTATTGGGGACACAAAATAGACCGAGCCTTCCTTGGCTTAGACTCTAGTGTCAACCTCTTGCCTTATTCGGTTTATAAAGAACTTGAATTGGGAGAATTGAAGCCTACACGTCTCACACTAGAACTCGCAAATTAGTCTATTAAGGTTCCCAAGGGGATAATTGAAGATGTTTTTATCCAAATGGATAATTTTTACTTCCTCGTTGACTTCATCGTCCTAGAGACTCAACCGGTTGAGGGTCATAGAACCCATAACCATATTCCCGTCATTCTAGGGCAACCATTCATAGCAACTGCAAATGCCATTATTTATGTGACGAGTGGTGTGGTGAAGCTATCTTTTGGTACTACCATATTTGACTTGAACATCTTTTCGATACCTAAATGTTATGATAAGGGTGAGGCCATTCGGGATGTGGACTTTGTTGAGGCATTTGTTCAAGATACCTTTGAGAATAAGCAATCTAATGATGGCACTTTGGCTAACAACCTTATGATAAGTGAGTTTCTTATCACTTGAGCACGATACCATAATGCTGGGAGATTCTTCTAGCCAAGGGTGGCCAATGTATGCAAGTGGGTCAATTGACTCCTCTTTTTGCCTCTCTTAATCCTAGAGCCATCAAACCTTCGCCCTCGCTAATACCATCCCACATCCCTGAAGGGCAACAATTTCCATCCAATTTACGATTACAATTCCAAGGAGGGGATTTCGGGTTGGATGGCTACTTCCCATCCCTTGGTGTTGGGTAATCACCTTCTCCTCGTTTGGGGGAGTGTTTCCCCTTGGTTCACCCTCTTTTCTTTGTTTTTGCCCTATCTTTCTTTCTTGTTTTGGCATGCAATAGGGACATTGCATTGTTTAGGTTTAGGGGATACCATCTAGGATTGGTTTTATTATTAGTTTGTAGATTTTTTTTCTTAGTTTGTGGTTTGTAATTGTTAGCCGTAGTTTGTTGTTAGCTTGTACAGTATTTTCCAAGAAAATTTGAAAAAACATCAGAGATTTCTACTTAATTAAGCGATTAGTGTGTTTATCGAGAGAACGGCCAAGTGATCTGGTTATTTAGCGATCAAACGGCCAAGCGATTGGTAAGGTCAAGCAAGTGATCGCCATGTCAGTAGCGTTTGGACTCTCAAAGCATTTATTACCGCACAGAGCAACATTAAGTGTAAGTGCGCGCACGGCAAAGCGATTGGTTACACAAGAAAACGCTCGGCACGCTAAGTGAACGCACGATTTAAGTGACCGAGCACTCGATTCTGCGATTTCTATAAAAGGGCGAGTGCTCACCTTCTTTTTCATGAGTGATCGGTTGTGAGAGCCCTTTTCTTTGTGTGTGAGTGATATTTTGGAGCACCAAAGCCCTGCTGGGACATCCACCACTAGGTGATGACGATGTCTACCCATTCGTGTAGAGTTTAGATACATGTACTTGCATGTCATATCATATCATACTATGTAGTATCTAAAACTCTATTTTCATCATAGTGGAGTTATATTTTGAGCTTCGTTGTATATCTTTCGTTGTATCACCTTTATATCTGATGTATGGATTGTACAGCTACAAGTGCGACATGATGTTGTCATATCTTCATCGCTTGTATAGTTTTGACAGAGATTTATATTGTATGGTCTTAATATCGTTCTTTCATTGTTTTGACACATTTATCTATGTATTCTTCGTATTGATTTCTAGCTATTCATGGTGAATGTGTTGATTTTCTAACATAACACTACTTGTAAAAGTGTCATTTGAGATTAGAATATACGAGTTTATGCATGTATCTTTTTTCAAGTTGCTGTTGATTCACTCTTTACACCTAATACAGTGTGAATTTTGCTTTATTCATGCATTAGTAGAGGGGATTACACCATGGCGCACAATCATACTTTATAACATCATTTGTGCTATCTTTTACAATTTCATCCTTACATTTAGTGGAGATTTTTACCTTGTGAGCTTTAGAGCATTTATCACCTTTCGGAGTGATTACATTTACTCAAGTATAAATCCCTCATTCTCACATTCTTTAATTTCATTATGCTTGCATTTGATTCATGATTGGGTTTTGATCTTGATTTTGACACTTATATTTTATGGAATGCTTTAATCAAATACTTCTGATATGCTTCTCAGTCCTTATCCTTCTTGATAAGTTATGACCGCTTTTTGTAGCCAAGCATTTTATTATCCTTTCAATTTCATAAGATACCCTTCTTCCCTTGATAGTGAAAAGCAGAATGATGTTTCTTTTTTTCTTGTCGCGCCCCGGTTTTTGGGTGTCCAAGGTCCTTTCGGCTCGCAGACTCTAAAGCACGGAACTCTGTCACTAGAACTCGTCCCCCCTAGAAGGACAAGTGCGACTAGGTTTGAAAATTGATTTGACTAAGGGCTTTTTAGAAAAATAGGAGTCGCCACCTAACTTGATAAAAGTGAGTTAGGGCACCTAAAACTAAGCGTTAATTCGAAGATTAAACTTAGAGTTTTTTAAGAAGGTTTTTAAAAATTCCCTCAAGAGAGGGTTTTTAGGAAAATAGGTTGTTTGGCAACCTTTTGAAATGTTTAAGCCCTTTTTGAAAATAACTCTATTTTTTGTCTTTCGAAAACAGAGATCTAAAGTTCGGGGGTTGGTTACGTATAGGGAAGATATCCTAAGATCATCACCCTCCCCCGCCCTTTTGGTACCTACATGTCTAATCACCCTTTGTTCACTCACTAGAATAACCGGTTACCGTTGTTCACTTAATATCCACTTTTAGAAAAACGGGGTTTAGTCATCACTTTTCGGATGGATGATGCAAGTTTTTGAAAAAGTTTGAAAATAATGGAGGTTTTGAAAGAGTTTGGAATAGAAACTTTGAATTGATTTGGAATTTTTGAAAAAGGGATTGGGGTTGAAATAAAAGTTATGACCGCACCATTTTAGGTTGCCTACGCATCTCATTTGGCAAGAATCAGGTCATTCGTAGTTCGGGCAAGAGCCCGATGGAAAATAGGCGCATTAGGGCCTTTGGAAGATTTGAAGATACTTTTGGGTCTTTAGAGAAGTTTAAGACACTTTGAGGCCTTTGAAAAAGTTTAAGACACTTTGAGATCTTTGGAAAAGTTTAAGACAATTTGAGGTCTTTGGAAAAGCTTAAGACACTTTGTAGTCTTTAGAAAAGTTTAAAGGCATTTTGGAGTTTTTGGAAATTGAAGACCCTTTGTGGTCTTAGAGGTTTTGACTTGAAATTGAATGGTGGAGTGTTTCTTGAAAATGTTTTTGGATCAACTTGAGGGAGTTTTGGAAAAAAGCTTTGGCATGTCTCAAGAGAACTTGAAAGTGTTTTTGAAGTCTTGTTTTGAAAACCTTGGAGGCGTGCTTTGATGAATTTATTTTTAAAAGTAGTTTTTCGAAAGGGCTAAGGGTTTGGAATCCTAATATGGACAACCTTAGAGGTTGTTATTGATTTATCACTTGTCCTTGGAATCCCTAACCATGAGAGGGCTAGGGTCACCTTAGGTTTGTGACCTTTTGAAAACGTTTTTGGAAATGCTTTGAAGATGAAGTGTAGGGACATTAGAAGAGTTTATGGAGTTGGGTTTTTGAAATCATGGGAGTGGGAGGTTTTGGAGGAATAAGTTATGAGGATAATTTGAAAGTTTGAATGATCATTTAAAAAATGGTTCAAGAGTTGGAACATTGAAGTATACTAACCTAGGTTAGGTTGGCCTAGGGTTAGGGGTGACCTAATGGCTAACTAACGTAGGTTAGGTTAACCTAGGGTTAAGATGACCTATGGTTAACTAACTAAGGTTGGGTTAACCTAAGGTTAGGGTGACCTAGGGTTAACTAACTAGGGTTAAGTTAACCTAAGGTTAAGGTGACCTAGGGTTAACTAACTAGGGTAGGGGTAACCTAAGGTTAAGATGACTTAGGGTTAGGTTAACCTAAGGTGAGTGAATTTTGGTCACGTTAACCTAGGATTGGACAACTAGGGTCAAGTTAATCTAGGGTTGGATAACTAGGGTCAAGTTAACCTAGGGCTGGATTTGAAGAATGATCTTGAAAATTGGTTTGGTACATTTTTGGAAAGAGTTTTGGAAAACAAAACATGATATGCAATGGACTTTGGTTGGCAATCTTTTTGAATATCATTTCCATGAAAATTTTGACTCTAACCAAGAGTATGGTTTATATGGCTAGTGATTGGAGACCATTCCAAGGAAGGTTTCCTCATGGCCATTATAACCTTTATCTTGACAAGAGTGGAGGTTTCAAAAATCAACATAATGATGGCAATTTTTGGAATATCACTTTTGATGCTAAGATGGAGGGAATGCATTTTTGAAAATTATCTTTTGAGAAGGATTTTGAAAAACATTTTTTAAGGGGAACATTCCATAAAGAGAGGGTTCATACAGCCAACAAAAGGGAGACCACTCAAGAGAGGGTTCCATGGGGCCATTCCAACCACTAAACTTGAGGGAATAGAAACCATAGAATTCAAATAGTTTGAGCATCATTCTTAGGCAAACATAAAGAGAAAAGGGAACCATTCTAGCAATTTAGAGCTCCAATGGCCAATATAAAGGGAGACCACTCAAGAGAGGGTTTTATGGGCCATTATAACCATTAACTTTGAGAGAATGGAAACCTTGAAAATTAGAGAGTTTGAAAGCAACTTTTATGCAAGTTGAAATGTAATGGTGCAAAAGCATGAATTAGGGGGTTGTGTGGGATTTTCTAAGGCATGACTCCTAAGGTCTCATCCTAGACTTCAAGGGGCCAACTTTTGGGACAATTCTTGAAAGAAATGTAGAGCTTGGAAATGGTATAAAATTAAGGGCAATGTAAGCATTATGGAGCATGACAATAAGCATAAAATGAAGCCAAGCACACAAGATATGATCAAAATAGGAATATGCAAAGGGTCATGATTTACATACAAGGCTTTTAGGCTACACTACATAAACAAAGGGTTCCTAGGCCATACCATCTTAAAGTAGGCTAGTGAGAGGTCCCCCTACACGGTGGCTCTCACTTGCTTTCCTCTAGGCATGATCTAAGAGCCCTCTTGGCTCAAGCATGCAAGAAAGGGGGGTTGAAGATGGGGATCAAAATAAAGAATAGCCTAAGTAGGCTAGGAGAGAGAAGAGAAGAGTGGGGGAGAACATAAATGTAAAAGGGATACCACCTTTTGCCTTCAATACATTTGTAGTCTTCAATGGATATCTTGATTGGAGCTTGAGTGACTTCAAGAAGGCTTAAGAGGCTAGAGTGGAGTGTATAAGTGTGTATGAGGCCTTGTATATGGGGTGTATAGGCTTAGCAGGGGTAGAATCTAGCCTAAGTGTTGGAGGGGAGGAATATATGTAGAGATTCGAGTTTCTGGAGTGATTTCAGCAAAGTTTCGTATCAATTTCGGACCTGGAATATGCAAGGGGGGAGGCCTCTATTTATAGACAATCTGGAACAGGCCTTGCGCATGTCCTACATGCGCAAGGCCAAAATTTGGCCATGTGCATGTAGCACATGCACAGGTACTGCTCCATTGCCAGAATAACACGTGGCACCCTGTGTACTGGTTAAATCTCGATCGTTGATTGAAAGTCGATCGATCTAATCAAAATTTGAGCGCATGTAGCATACACTCGATCATTGGGAAGGTTCATCCAAACTTTGTCTCGATAATTGAGTCAATCGGGAAGGTTCCGGGGGAATCGGTCGCACTCGAGATGTTCTCCTAGTGCTTCCTATGAACTTTCATGTTTTTGAAAAGTTTGAATTATGTTTGCAAGTGAGTGATATCATCTTGGGAAGTGTGCCAAAAAGGACACTTTCGCGGAGCGTCTGTGATACACTCCATGGGTGTTCAAAAGTGGTTATCTTCGTTTCGTGTGATCGAGGCCTTTGAGAAGCGATCTATTCGATCAGAACGTACCAATGGAAAGTACACTGGAAACACTTTTTGGAATTCCCAAATTTACGCATTTCTCAAGTTGTTTGACGGTGCGTTTTGATTAGAGGATCGGGAAAAAAGTGAACCTTGGTGGAGCGTCTGTGAGACGCTCCAATGGTTGCTGAAAGTTATGGTTTTCGCACCGTACGATGGAAGGCTTCGGGAGGTGATCTACTTGATCGAGCCGTATCGATGGAAAGATCTATGAACGAGCTTTCGAGAATTCCCTGATTTACGCATTTCTCAAGTCGTTTGACGGTGCGTTATAACTAGGAAATCGAGGGAAAAGACAATTCGGGCGAAGCGTCAAACGACTCCAGGGAACTTTTATCGCGTCATGTGAGCTTAATATCGCAGGGTTCTCCTTGGGTTAAATAAGAACGTGTGGTGAAACCCTTTGCTCGAAACCCCAATGTTGGTGTTGTTTCGGGGCATTTTTGGGCTTCTAGGGGCAAAACGGTCATTTTGACCGGAGTTGGTTGGAAATGGTCAAGAATGGTTTGGTATGCTGTGTTAAGTGTGTAGGACTGTTCAGGGATAGTTTGAGAGAGTCCTTTATTGTTTAGCGAGGTTTGTGCCGTGCCGAGGCACTCGAGGGCAAAACGGTCATTTTGACCGGAATGGGCCAGAATAGGGCCGGATTTGGACCAAATGGCGTGCGGGGGACGCCTAATGGTTTAGTAACATTTTGGAAGGATGGGCTTATCATTTTGAGGGATTTTGAACTTTTCCAAAACGTGCCTGGAGGCCCAAGGGGCAAATTTGGTCATTTTCACCGAGTCGGGCTAGCAGGCGCTGGTATTGACCTAGGTGTTGGTTCCCGAGACCGCCTGGTCTCGAAAAACTACTTGTGCGGTGTTGGTCTCCAAGAACGCCCATTCTTAGAGAGCTACCTGTAGGGGTGGTGTTGGTTCCTGAGAACGCTTGGTCCCAAAAAGCTACGTGGAAGGGTGGTGTTGGTCTCCGAGAACGCCTGGTCCCAGAAAGCTACGTGGAAGGGTGGTGTTGGCCTCCGAGAACGCCTGGTCCTGGAGAACTACCGAATGACGAACATTCTATATTGGCGGGCTAGCAGGCACCAGAAGTGAACCGTCTGAAATTTTTGATGAAATGTTGGTCCCCAAGATCACCCGATCTCGGGAAGCTACCTGGATGGCGTTGGTTTTTGGGACCACCCGGTCCGAAAAACTGCTTGGAATAATGGTGCTTAAGGCTCCAGCAGATCCTTGTGGACCCGAGAAGTGACTAGTTGGTTGGATTGGAGATTGAAAGGCTCATCTTGAGCTTGCATGTGTTGTGATGTTGGAAACCGAATCCGGTCAGGCCGGAGATTGCCGAGCGGGCAAAAATGGGGTGCTTACATCTCTTATACTTGTAAATGGACACCAATGTAAGAAAAGCTTATGGAAAGCATATGAAAAAGGATAGAAATCAAAGGAGAGAAAGGGGTTGGTTGAAAATTTGATAAAAGAGATCAATGTTGCAAAGTTGGATTTGAAAGTGCAAAAAGGAAGGAGACAAAAGGAAAAAAAAAAAAAAAGAATGAAAGAGGTCTACAAAGTTGAGAAGAACGTTTTGAATACAACAAAGGAAGAGTTGGAGTGTTTATCATTCATCATTTCATGCATTGATCATGCATGATATGACCTTTGCCTATCTCTCTCTTTACCCTTGCCTCATATCTCTTCTAAACCACTCTACATACCTTTAACTAGCCAAGTTGATCCAAGTTGTACTTGATTGAAGATTCCATTAGAAGTATAAGTCATTACTTGTCAAAATTCGTAGAATCAATACTTAACTTTGAATATTCATTCATGAAGCTGTGTTAAGTTGATACACGCACATTTTTTTCAGTTTTTGTAGCTGGTATGCTCACTTGATTCCTTTTACCTTTACTCCATTATTGAGCATACCATTATGAGAACCATGTGTGTCTTTTTGCGTTGAGTGTATGCCCGGTGAGTTTTTGAATCACAGCTTTAAAGGATTAAGATTGCATAAGTGTGTTGCATTTGAGTTCTATAGCATGATTTATCACCCACACACATGAACCTTTATTTTTCATGATTTGTTGCTTACTCTAACACGTGTTAGGAGTTGGGAATGTAATTTAATGTTTGCACGAGTTAGATCATGCACATTCTCCATGTCTTTATCTCTTATTGCAATTTACAAGGATATGTTTGTGGGTATCATCATTGGAAACCCTCATAAGACACCACTTGTCCACTAGGATAACCTAGGAGTTCAAAGACTTGTTGCATTAGCTAAACGCAATTGTGACTCCTACGAAAGTGTAAATTATCCTTTATACTTTCATTTAAATATTTTGCTAGGGACTAGCAAAGTTCAAGTATGGGGTTGTGATTGCACCTCAAAAGTGTAATCATAATCTTCATTTTGTGCTTTGCTAGTGTTAGAATCATTGTAAATAGCTTTTTTAGTTCATTTTTAATGTTGTTAAAGCTTTGTTTACCTTTTGGAGGTTTATCGACTACAAGGAGCTAAGCAAGGGCAAAAAATAGAAATTATTCAAAAGCAAGGCTAGTGTCAGGATGGAAGATCAGACCATCCTAATAATCAGAGAGCAAAATCAAGACTGAGCCAAGATATGCTCAGTGTCAAGACGAAGGCTTATATCGTCTTGAGGGTCAGATTGGGTGTAGTTCCAGAAAGAGCCTAGCGTCAAGACGGAAGACCAGACCGTCATGACAGACAGATTGCATCAACCTCAGAGAAATGGCTTAACGTCAGGACGAAGGCTTTTACTGTCCTGACTGTAGAGTTATTAAAGCCCAACATTTTGCTTTATCGCCAGAACGTGAATACCCACCGTCCTGACAATGGGTCTGTAACTGATTTTTGTATCTATCATTACCTATCCTTAGACTAGCACATGAGATGTAAAATGCAGAGTGGGCTATTGTTTTGATACAGAGAGAGTTAGATTTAGTACTTTTAGAGATATCTAATATATTTCTAGAGAGAGAAAGTCTTAAATTGATAGATATTCGTAATTTTCTTTTATTTTTCTCACATTTTCCTGCACTTTTCTTTGTAACCAAACAGTGCTCTTCTTAAATCAAAGTTCAGATCTATTATTCTAGATGTTTTCAATTTACTTCTACATACTTTCTACTATGGAATTCACTAGCTAATTCTCCTTTTGTGTGAAAATATGAAGATTCGCCAAGGAATCTTAAGGATTTCAAAAGAGGTATAAGATTTTTACTTGTTCGTCTTAATTTCTACCCAATTCTTCTCAATTGAGTACTAGATCTCTTGAAAACTTGGTATCATAGTCTAAATTGGCAACTCCTATGCACAATTCTTCAATTGGTATAGGAATTGCACAACTATAAGGCTTGAATCCATGATTTTATAACTAACTATTAATCTAAACTCAATTGTGAATGAACTAAAGTTCATATAGTCGAAATTCTCTGAATCAAGAATCCAAGAAGTGATTCTTGGTTTGAGTTATCCCAATCTCTTTTGAAATACTTGGTGAATTAAAGCAATTGCACTCAAATCCTTTTTGATTGCATAAAACTCAGTTTATAATTGTTTTGAATTTCGGTTTCTCTATTTTGCATTAATAGTTTAATAGCCATTAGCCTCTATTTTCCAGTGTATTAGTATAATTGTTAGTTAGAAACCACAATCCTCAAAACCCAAAAGATTTTTTATCCATTTTTTTGTCACTATTAGATTTGATTTTAGCTAATTTGCAATTCAAATTAAGTAACTCCACTGTGAGTTTTCTGTCCATTTCTATATTTGAATCAAATCTCATGGGAAGAACGATAACCGGAGAATAGTCAGTAAACTACAACGCAAACCCATACACTTTTGGGAAGCGATCAATATTGTTCAGAAAAAATATACACTATTATTTGGCGGGATCGAGATTTATCCCTTTACAAGAAGTTATCCATCAAAATTTGTTTTAAAGCAAAATTGCTATCAAAATAAATGTTTGGTAAGTACAAGAAGCTTATATTATTAATATCATTAGTGTTTAAAAGGTTTTTGCCCTTCTCTTTTTTCTTTTTTTTGTTTGGTTTAATGGTAATTGGCTACATAATGGGAGTACTCTTTCCATATATAATTCTACAACCGAAGTGAGTCATGATTCAATCCAACTGCCTAGTATCACATTAAGAGATTTTGCTTTTGACTTAGAAAAATTAAAGATAAAAAAAATATAAGTGAGAACTCATAGATGGTCATATGCATAAACTTGCGGATGTAACAATTGTGAATCTAACAAATCATATATACTTGGCTAGTGCAGGAGCATTTAAATTTAGAGTATGATTTCATCTTCTAATGATTTGGATGCAACTTTTATTTATTTATTTATTTATTTATGGGTTTTCAGTTTTTAACATTTACTAACTTTTAGCAATTAAAAACTTATAAGAAACTGAATCCAAATAAGTATTTCATTGTTTTGATATATTTAATAAATAATAAGATTCTAATATAACTTTGTATGGGACTATTTAAATATTTTATGTTTAGTAACAGTTTCAAGTTTTTTATTGGGTCAATTACATTTTACACCCCTACAATGTACATCGTGTCCCACTTTGCCCCATGTACTTTGAATTGCTCCAGTCAACACCTCAACCTTTTGGTCAAGCACCAATGTGACCCCTCATGGGGATGCCGTATGAAATATAGACAGAAAAGAACCACATGATCTTCGCGTGCATTGTTGGGAAGGGCTTTATAGGGATTTTGCACCCCATTCCCGCCTAAATGCTAGGGAACGCACTTGGTTACAAATTAGGGCAAATTTTATGCCCTAAATACACGGTATTTGAGTTAGGTGGTTGAAGACGATGGTGGTGAAAATAGAAAAATTCTACAAGCAGCTACTAAATATGGAAAGGAATCGACTGAGTTTAGGGTGGATAAAGAGCATGGGAGGGATGACCAATGCTGGTGATGGCAACGAGAAGCACTTGCATAGCATTTCTCTAGATAGGTTTTGTCTTGAATGTTTAGAATTTCAATGTGCAGAGCTTTTTTTGGGTTTCACATATATTTTAGCTTTGTTACGAAAAGTAGTTCGTGTTTAGCTTTTATTGGTTATATATGAATGGGGCGTTGGCTATCCTGACTGTGTTTACTTTGTTCATTGTTACAACGTGGTCCCTCAGAGGACCTGTTGTGTTGTTGGTTTTCCATGTGGTCTCTCAGAAGACCTTTTGTGTTGTTGGTTTTCCATGTGGTCCCTCAAAGCACCTTTTGTGTTGTTGGTTTTCCTTGTGGTCCCCCTGAGGACCTTTCATAATGCATATTTTATAAGTGTTGGTCACAAGTATATACTTGTTTAATACATAGTTGAATTGATTAGTACTTTACCATTGAGCTTGCACTACTTTAGCATTGAGATCCACCATAATGGTCAATTTATTCACACACCAAGTAAAGTGTATATGGGGGGAACAATTTTGTACGTAGACAATTATCACCCTGATAAGTTTTGTATGATGGATTTTAATGAGTATGTGAAGGATATTGGACATGAGGGGTTTGTAAATTATTATTATAGAATACCAGGGAGGGAATTAGAGGATGGTTTACGAGTCCTAACAACTGAGGGTGATCTTATTACAACGTGATAGAAATGTACTTAGAAGATTTAAGTGTAATGGATTCTTTACAGAGTCAAATGGGGTCTAGTGACTTCCCCAATAGTAGTCAATCCAGAGTTATCATAGAAGAGATAGAAGAAACAAATGAAGGTGATGGTCATACTAAGGCAGTGGATTATGATAATGAAGGTGAAGAAGAAAATGATGATGATAATTAAGGTGAAGAAAATGGTGAAGATTGTGAATATGGAGAAGGTAAAGAAGACAATGATGATGTTAATTTTTACGATAGTGATTATGGAATGACAGATGATAATGATGATATGTTTGATTGTCATGTGGACAGGGGTGTTGAGTGGACTGGAGTTGGGAGTAATGGCAATGATAACCATGATAATGCATATACTAATGAGGTGGGCATAGTTCATACATTAATAGAATTTGATTGTGCATCAAGTGATGAACTCCATAGTATTTATGACTCTAGTGATGAGGAAAACAAAGGTCCAAGATATCCAGAGTTCAATCCTGATACAGACATGGGCACTGTGGAATTCAAAGTTGGAATGTTATTTGGTTCAGCCACTAAATTCAGGGCAACAATGAAAGAGTATGCAATAAATAATGGTAAGAACATAAAATTTGTAAAAAATAAGGCCACAAGGGTGAGGGTTGCTTGTAAGGAGGGTAATGATTGGGTGATCTTTGCTTTCATGATACAAGATTAGCAAACTTTACAAGTTAAGACATATAGAAATATACACAATTGCGGCAGAGCTTTCCAAAACAAAAATATTAACTCTACATGGTTGTCAAAGAAGTACATTGATAGCATCAAATCCAATCCAACTTGGCCAATAAAAGCATTCAAAGAGACTGTTCAAAAAGACTTTGTAGTTGGAACTTCTAGGAGTCAATTATACAGTTCAAAGAGGAAAGCAATGGACAAGATTAGAGGTGCAATTTTAGAACAGTGTAATAGACTTTGGGATTATTGTGAGAAGATAAGGAGGACCAATCCTAGTAGCACAGTCATCATGAAATTGATACTAGGGATTGAAAGGCAACCTACCTTTCAAAGACTATATATGTGCCTTGGGGGTTGCAATAGGGGCTTCAAGGCAGGGTATAGGCCTTTGATTGGTGTAGATGCTTGTCACCTAAAAGGTGCAAACAATAGACAGCTTTTGGTAGCTGTTGGGATTGATGCCAACAATCAAAGTTATCTACTAGCTTATACAGTAGTGGAGATTGAAAACAAAGAATCATGGATCTGGTTCTTACAATTATTAACAAAAGACATGGACTTGCAAAATGCACATGGGTGGACTTTCATCACTGGCAAACAGAAGTTATAACTTATAAACACTTGCAATTTTCACTTATTAATGGTTATTAGTAACTCATATTAGTATTGACACTTGTTAATGGTTTCATGGCAGGGGTTTATAGAAGCACTTCAGCAGCTTGTACCAACTATTAAGCACAGGAATTGTGTTTGGCATAGGTACACAAATTTTTTGAAGAAGCATAAAGGTAAGGCTTGGAAAGATAATTTGTGGAAGGATGCAAAAGCATCAACTGTACAAAAATTTGAACAAGTGATGACTTCACTTAAGAATTTGGATGCAAAAGCTTTCAAGTGGTTTGAAGACAAACCACCTAGATATTGGTCTAGATCACACTTTAGTACTTTTTCAGAAATGTGATATTCTCCTTAATAATATATGTGAGTCTTTCAATGGGATTCTTGTTGAGGCTAGGAACAAACCCATTATAACAATGTTTGAGAGAATTAGGACTTTGTTGATGAAAAGGATTCAAAGCAGGAGGGACTTAATGATACATCATAAGGGCAAACTATGCCCTAATATTCAGAAGAAGTTAGAAAAGTTGAAGTTGGAGTCAGGGGGTTATAATCTTATATGGTCAGGTGGGCCTTGATTCCATGTACATTACTCAGATAGTGATCAGTGGGTTGTGGACTTAGATGAGCATACTTGCTCATATAGGAAATGAGATTTGAAAGGCATACCATATGAACATGGTGTGGCTGCCATTTTCTACAAAGGTGAGATACCAGAAAATTATGTAAATGATTGCTACTTGACAGCCACAAATTTGAAGATTTATGAGAACATCAGTAACCCTGTTCATGGTCCTTCCATGTGGGCTAAAACTGGATTGCAACCACCACAGCTTCCTATCTTCCACAAGCAGACATGTAGGCCTAAGAAGGTTAAGAGAAGACAAGCATAGAAGCCTCCCAATCCTAATAAGTTAAGAAGGCAAAACACGTCACTCAAGAATGGTAAGCATGGAAGTTGGGGGCATAATGTCAGAAAATGCATGAATCCTGCCAAAAAATACACCCACCAAGGTAGAAGAACAAGAGCAAGGGACAAGCTAGTCAGGGCATAAATAGAAAAAATAATGTAAGTTTGGAGTATTATTTAACATTATAATGTTATGGTATTTTAACATAATGTCATGTCACAGCAGGCTAATCATTATATATTTTATTATTATATAATGCAGGCTAATCAGGAAAATGTAAGTGGATCAGCAAATGCAACTGGGGCAATAGGAAGCACAAGACCAAGAGCAAGATTACAAAGTTCATGTCACAACTCTGAAGCAGCTATTGGGGTAGTAACTGGAGCTGTACCAATCACAAGACCAAAAGCAGGATCTCAAAGGCCATGTCAAAGTTCTAGAGCAGCAGCACCATTTGGAGTAGCAATCAATACTTGTTGCCATTTGTTTACATATTATGTTTGGCAACTCTTCAAAGTTGGTATGTTTTGATATTTAGCACATTGTGAAAATGTGGGTGATAGACATGTTGTGTTTACAATGGATATTGTTATTTATTTTGCCTAATCTGCTTTGGCACAAGCCCTTGTTCATTTAGCACAAGCCTAATTTGCTTCTGCACAAGCAATGACAGATGAATTTTCATTGGATAGCAAAATATTTTTCATTGAAGATATGCACCTTAATACAACAGGTGGACTTTCACATTACAAAAACAACCCCATAAATTTCATACCACAACCTAGCTCTTATGCCATCCTATTACAGTAAATACAATTGTTCAGTCTCAGGTTTGAAGATTCATTTTTTCTTTTACAAAGCAACACCCTATCACCACAACTAACACCCAAGACAACACTAGGCATGCCCACATCACATTTTCTCTCTTTTTGTTTTTCTGTAGATCACTCTCCAATTTAGTCATCTTCCTCAATAGTCTTAGAATGACTTGCTTCAAGCGGTCACACATTGGAGGGTCATACCAGACAAAGAATCCACACCCTCCTTCTTGTTGTGAAATAATGTAAATATACGTTACAAAATTGAAGGTATGACAGAAATTTAATCATATAGACATTTATACAAACACATTATGTGCTTACCCCATATTTCTTACATCCATCAAATCTCTGACTTGGGTTCGCCGAGGTCCATGAGGTCCTCGTGCTTGCTAGCCTCCCACAGGTACAAATCCTTCCTTCCATTGTTTTCTCGTCTTCTTTCTCTTCCTTTTCTTCCTCTGTTTTTCCTTTTCTTCTATGCTCTGCTCTTACATGAAACCAAGTCAACCAAGGCTGGAATGGGGTGCATTTAGGCGGGAATGGGGTGGAAAATCCTTATAAAGCCCATCCCAGCAACGCACGTGAAGATCACGTGGTTCTTTTCCATCTATATTTTGGACGGCATCCCCATGAGGGGTCACATTGGTGCTTGACCAAAAGGTTGAGGTGTTGACTGGAGCAATTCGAAGTACAAGGGGCAAAGTGGGACACAATGTAAACTATAGGGGTGCAAACTGTAATTGACTCTTTTTTATTTAAGTTTCCGCTTTTACATATTTCGTGTTTTCTATGAGAACTTTGAAAACACAATCATTAATTTCATATCATTTCCATTTTCATTTGAAAACTCAAAAAACAATAATTCCCCCCCCCCCCCCTAAAACTAAGATATTCATAGTAAATTTTCTTTAAAATAGTTTTAGCAGCTAGTTTACCAACAGTGGTCTCAATGATTTTCAGAAATGGAAGTAAGAATATCACAATCAAAAGAGGCCAACTAACGACCTAAAAAGACGTCGTTTTCCAACTCGTCAAAAAATAACATAAAAGCATTGTAGTTTGATGGCTCTACAAATTCATTGATTGTCAAGATCTAATGAACTCCTTTTTGAAGACCTCAAGCCCTTCTTCGACCTCTCTCTAGGGCCTTTCTTCTTCTTCCCGCATCAATTCCTCTCTCTCTCTCTCTCTCTCTCTCTCTCTCTCTCTCTCTCTCTCTCTCTCTATTGGTGCTCTCTTTGGGTACTAGAAACATTTACATTCGTAGTTCGTGTCCTAAACTTTGTGGTTTCAATTGTTTATTTATTTATTTATAAATATTTGGTGAGTAATTGACTAAATATTGGAGTCCGTTGACACTGTGTTTGGTTGCTAAGAAAAGTCAGGAAAGGAAAGAGAAATTAAAGTTGAGGTCTTTCATTTCGTGTTGTTTGGTTGATAAGAAAAAAAAAAGATATAAACTTCATTGTGTAATAATATGCACAGAAGTTCACCAAGTGATTGACATTCTCTTGGAGAAAACCAAGAGATAGTTCCCCCTAGGTTTGAAGAAAACCAAGATAGTTCCCCTCACTTTTTGACAATTACATAGTCTTCCCTTACTTTTTTAACAATGGAACAGATTGTCCCTTGCCGTTACAGAATCGTTAACTACTATGAGTTAAGTGTGATGACCTAAGAGGTGAAAATTAAAATATTCCACAACCCAATCAAATTAATAACAAATCCAAAATAATTAATTAATCAAATTATTAACGAAACACAATCAAAACCTTAACACCATCACCATCACCGTCATCAACTCCTTCGCCAACCCCCCAATCATCATCATCATCTACTTCCCTAAACTCAAGGATCAAAATTTCGTTTCGATAGATCATTTCGGTTGGCTCGGAAACGAAAATGTTTTGAAAATATTTTAAAAAATGTTTTGGATGTTTTGAAAACATTTCAAAAGTTAACAAATAGAAATATTGTAAAATACAATCTTTTGTGTGTTTTTTAATAAAAAATATACAATATTTATGAAAAGTTCTAAATTTATATTGGTACAACTTATTATTTTGACATATAGCGTTATGTTTTAGTGCATTTTTCTATGTTTTGGGGTGTTTTGATGGAAGCAATAGAGTTTCGTTATTCCATTGATGTTTTGTTCGGTTTCTTTGAAAATGAAAACGTTTCAGCCATTTCAATAGAAGCAAATAAAAATTTTATTCCTTATCTAAAATCCCCTCTGGCCGAACCTCCTCCTCCTCCTCTTCCTCCTCCTCCTCCTTTGTGTGTGTGTGTGTTGTAACCACTACACACATAAACCCACCACTATCTCCTTCCATTGCATAAATCCCACATCCCTCTCTCTCAAATCATAAAACCCACAATAACCTCGAGGCCCCTGTTTCTCTTTCGGTCCATCAAACTTGATAGGGAATGGGTATTTCATTGGTGAGATTAAGGGCTAATGGTGGCGCGACACGGCGGCTGGCAACAAGAGTGCTTTAATGGTGGAACCACTAGCAGTGAGGGCTTCAATGACGTATTTTGGTCAACTAAGGTGGTGATTTGGGCGGCAATAGGGAGATAGGGAGGGGGGAAGGTAAAATTGGTCAAGAGCCAATACAAAACACTAGAATAAGCTCAAGAACAAACCCTTCCAATACAAAAAAGAAAATCATTGATGCTAAACTCTGCTTGATTCACCTTTGATTTGATCCAAAAAGTTGTGGTGGTTTTGATGTTTTCAACCATTGCAAAATGATCCGCTTCAACATGGTTGAAGATGATATCATTCCTTAATAGCCAAAGTTTTGAAATCACAGCCACCAACAGAGTGCCTTATTAAATTCTTGAGTTTCTTGAATTTAAAATCAAACCACCATTCTATATGAGAGCAAAAGAGCCTTGAGTTTACCGATTGAATACCCCACCACTTCAGAATTGCTGACCAAACACTCCAGGAAAAGCTGCAAGATAATAGAAGGTGATCAACAGGCTCTAGTAGCAGCTTACATAGAGGGCAGAGGATTTTTTATCTTGGAGGCAAGCAAAATCTCTTCGTTAGCATGACCCTTGTTTTGATTTTCTTTATGAAAGCTAGCCATCAGAAAACTAAGGCTTTTGAGGGAGCTTTTATCTTCCATAGAAAGTTGAACCTAAAAGCATGTGAAACCTTACTCTCTTCATTGGTCTTTTCAAAAGATTTGCAAGAGAAGATGCATGCTTATCAGCTGTCCAGGTTAAGGAATCTCCGAGTTAAGGGTTAGGATTAAAGCCAAATAGAGAGGAGTAAAAATCTAATAGACTTTCAGATTCCCACACTAGAAGATTCCTTATGAATGATAATCTCCAGGAGTTTCCATCAGGATTGTATAAGGAGGCAACAATTGCATCTTTCTGAGTAGATAAGGAAAATATCCTTGGGAATGTGAGATCCAAAGGTTTATTTCCCATCCATACATCATGCTAGAAGTTAATTGATTCCCCAAAGCCCAGATTAAGATGGAGAAAGGAGAGAAGGATGGAGCTGAGGGCATCCTGATTACTTCCTATTGACATGATATCAAGTGGTATTAATGAGCATCTTTTTTAAGGATTTACCTTAGGAGACCAATCCAATGAATTAATGCCATACTTTACACAAACCATTTTTCCCTAAAGAGCCTACTTTTCACACAAAAATCTCCACCACCATTTAGCAAGAAGGGAGAAGTTTCTGATTTTAAATAAAGGAATGCCTAGCCCACCATATTTTAGGCTTGAAGTTACTTGGTTCCAATGGACACGTCTCAACTTTTTCTTATCTTCATTATCCCCTCAAGAGTATTTTCTTTAAAGCTTTTCCAATTGTAAGCAAACTTTTTAAGGCATCTTGTAGAAAGATAAGTAATATAATGGGAGATTGGCTAATGAAGCTTTGGTCAAGGTGATTCTTCCTCTTATGGATAGTTGATTTCTGTTCCAAGCGGATAATCTTTTCTTGGATGAATCCAGTACTCGATCCCATGATTTAGCTAGTTTTGGGTTGGCACCCAGCTGAAGGCGAAGGTAATTCATGGGAGGGGGGCAAACTTGTACTTGAATAATAATGCCACTTCATTCAGGAAAGGATCCTTCACTCCAACCCCACTAACCACACTTTTGCTGAAATTTACCTTAAGTCCTGAAATCATTTCAAAACATCTCAAAATTCTTTTCCAACTAGATAGCTCTTCCAAATCTGCATTGCAAAATAGTATAATGTCATCTACAAACTGAAGGTGGGAGATTGAAATGGATGATGAGTTTGACCCTATATCATTTCCTCTAATGGCACCTAGTTCTTTTGCTCTCTGTATCAGAATATTAAGCCCTTCAGTAGCTATAATGAATAAGAAGGGTGATATGGGATCACCTTATCTTAGTCATCTTGATGCTTTGAATTCCTTTTGCTAGCTTAAGAATAACCCAAAAGGGGGGATGAATTAGGGTTTTTAAAAATTATGGGTAAATTAAAATAATCAAGTTGAACAAGTCGTCAAATCAATGGAGCAGAACTATCAACACTGTAAAAGTAAAGATTGTTTGCAAAAAATTTACCACAATTTAAACAAGATTGAATATAGTCGGGTTTTCTTATTAGAAAACACTTTTAAAGAGTTAAACTTAAGATGTAATACAATGATCAATGCTGATGTTTATGATGATTGATGGCAATCGCAAATGGCGCACACACACTCAGCAAGAAAACTGAACACAAGATTTTTTACTGAGGTTCGGCCCAACCATTGCCTACGTGCTCTCTTCCTCGATCCTCTTGAAGGTATTCCACTATGTAATCGTCTTCACAGCTACTAGTTTCCTCAAGTGCCCAGCTCACTGTTACATTCACAGACTTACACCAAACCCTTAATCACCGAGAGGCTTCGATCCAAGCTCTCGATCTATAAGTGTATAATGAAGCTACACTCACTCAATAAGGTTACACCAACCTTTTTCAAAAGTAATAAGTTTAGAAATAAATATCACTCTCAGAAGTGAATAAATGAAGGTTAAAGTTCAGTAAATCCTTTTGGACAGTAGCAGGTGTAAAGCAGTGAGGAATGTTTGGGGCTTTTGGATTCTTACACTTTAAGATCTTTGTCTCTCTCCCATAAATGAGTTTGAACTCATATATATCTATATAGTCTCTCACAGAAATTAGCCGTTAGAGCAATTGGAAGTGCATTAAATACTCGGGCGGCTAAGACAAACAGTTTAAAATTTTTAACTTTTGGAACCTTTTTCTGTCATCAGTCGAGATTGTCAGCAATCTCTGCTGGTGTCGTTAATTTGGCTTTTTCTGCTTCTTTTACTGTGGCTCTCCATACTTTCCTCGGTAACTTTCTGAACCTCTAAACATATTTATCCTTTAGTAGTCTTTTGTCAACCAATCTAATTGGTGTCAGTAATCTTCTTGTGCTAGTGAAGTCTTCACTTGGACAGACTATCAGGTGTCACCAATTATCTGTATTGTCGACAATCTTGATAGACTTTTCCTTTGAACTTTCTTTATAATGCTTTAAAGATAGTAAGTTCGAGTTACAAGATGCTTTAGTGGATTGATATGAATATAACGGTCGAGGGACTTCAATGTGGATATGTTGGCCATGGATGTTGCCAAACATTTGCATATTCAAACCTTATCTCTTCTTCTTCAAGTGTCATCACCTATATAAAAGTGTTGGCACTATTGGCTTTGATTTGTTCTTTCACATACTTTTCATGTGCCCTTCATAGTGTCAACAATCTTATGAGGTGCTGACAAAATCTTTCATTTTCTTGACATAGTACTCTACAGTTTTATCCATGTTTGTTATAACTAGGCTACATACTCAAGTTAAGATTATTAGTCAACAATAGCGAAGTTTTGTTATCATCAAAATCACTTATGGAGATCAACAATTGGGTTAACAATTTTTCCTTTTTTTAATGATGACAAAATCTTAACCGAATATGAAAAATAAGAAAAACTCAAAAACTCCCTCCACTTTAATATAGGCTCCCCAAACTCCCTCCCCCTTGCTTTAGTATACAATATTTCTCTCCCTTTTTATTGATTTATCAAAAAAAATTTATGATAAAATTATGAGAGGTACAATAGCAAAAAATATTAAAATAGAATTTTAACTATTGAAAGGATAGTAAACAACCAATCAATATGGATAATAACATAAAAAATTCATTCAAACACAGATAAAATGTTTTACATGCTGGTCAATTGTCAGCAATATTAAAAACATTATACCAACACAACAACATAAATAATTAAATAGATAACAGAAAACATAAAGACTAAGTGCTTAACTACTGAACATGAAACCTAAATACAGAACAGAGTCGCAGAATAACAAGGTCATCAGGGGTGTTAGAACTGCCCTTTCCAGGTCTGGTTTTAAGGCCATAATCTTTGGTGATAAGGGGAAAGCCAATTTTCTTTCTAGCTCTTTGTTTGTATCTAGGTTTAGAAGGAGGAGAATGAGAGGGATTTGGTTTAGGTGGGTCTACACTTGCAACAAGTGCCTTTCCCTTGTCTATTGCCTAAGAACTCTGAGGTGCTGGCACTTGCTCCTCTGTGTCTCTTACTTTGGTTTTCTCAACAACCATTTCTTTAGTTTTTTTTATCCTTTTCTTTCTCTATTTCTGTTACTTCCTCTCAATTTTCTTCTTCTAGTTCTTCTTCACTAAGTTCTTTTTCTTTAGAATTTTCTTCAAACCCAGTGCTTGCCTTGTTAGAATCAGAGGGGTTCCCTTCTTTCATAGCTTTCAAAATAGCTTCTTTTATTTCTTGCTTGATGAGTTTCACTTCTTTGGACAATTGTTTCACTTTTGTCTCCATCTTTATAACCACAGTCAGACAATTATCTAGTTTGGTGTCAAGCTTTTTCAGCATTTCTACCACTTTGATTTCAAAATCTGTTTTCTCAAAATCCTCTGGTTCTGCTTGTGAGGATGAGGTAGTAGTGGAGATTCTATCCTTTTTCTTGACCCATTGCTTGGTCGCTTCATTTTTCCCATATCTCATGCTCTTCAAAGTGGATTCGTTGATCTCATGTCTTTCTTTCACTTCCTCAGCATTCTCACTAGTAAGCAAAACTCCAAAGTGCTTAAAAATCTGGTAAGAGCCATACTATATAGTAAGTCACTGGTTTTGTGAGTTGAGGCTGCAAGCATCTTGTTTAGTATAATGGTGGTCACTTGGGGTTTCTTATCTTTACTAGCATAGCCCTAAAGCAGAAGTAATTCAGTTTCGGATACATAAGTTGAACCTGTCACTTCTTGGAGTTAGGTAGTGATTAAGAAAGTGATGCACCAGTTTGAGTTCCAGGGAAACAATCTTCATGTGCAACAGTCTTCTTCTTCATGTTACGAAGTGCCTTCCCAAAAATCACAGATAAGATTTCTTGAAAATTCTCAGATCAAGTCTCGATTCCTTCCTTTAGTAAGCCAAAGATTTTCTCAAGAATTTTCTAGAAACCTTTGTCTTAACTCCCTTCACAAAACTCATCTTTTTGCTAGAGTCCTTCTTCAATGGATTAAAATTGGCATAAAAATGCCTTACCAATTATGGGTATAACTTTTCCTTAAGATTAGCCACTTCAAACCATCCCAAATATGAGAATTTCTCTTCAAAATTTATTCCCATTTCCTTAAAGAAGTCAAAATCGAAGAACCTACCCTTAATAACCTTTCTAGTACTGAAAGGGGTATCATACATTTCCCTCAGAGATACTCGATTGAAGTAAAGATCATTTTCCAAAGCATTAGATACTTGCCCTTCTATCATGCCCTTTTCTTTGGCATCTTTCCTTCCCTTCTTCGATTTTTTTCACCATCTTGCTTGATTCTCCCTTTTCCTTTCTGGTTTTCCTCTTTTTCCTTTGATCAACAACATGCGATTCAATTTCTATTTGTTTAGTGCTTGGATCTAGAGAAATCACATCCATTCTTTTGATTTCAGTAGCCACCGATGATTTTTGAGAGGATTCAAATGGTTCGAAGTATGGAGCAATTATATGGAGATGGTTTTACGGATTTGAGAAATGAAAAGAGCGGTTATTTTTAAATTTTGAGAGAGTGAAATGAATGGTTGGGTAGATAATTTAGGGTTTTAGGTATTTATAGGCAGTGGTAAGACAAATATAAGTATACAGTGGTGCTGACACTTTTAACAAGTGCTACCAATGTATAGTGATCATATAAAGACTCAAGTAAATATTCCGAGATTGCTGTCACTAGATAATATTGACGACACCCATGTTTGCACAAAGAACAAGTTCAGTTCACATTGTCAGCATTCTCAATGATTGTTAACACTTAAAATAGAATGATCCTTAATTTGAAAGAGAGATATACTTAAGAAGAAAAATATCATAATAAATAACAACATTAAATAGAATTATGTACCAAGTTCCCTTCGAATCATGCAGAATCTATCTTCACTTAGGGGTTTAGTGAAAATATCAGCAATTGATGATCAATGCTGATAAACTCCAGATTAATATCACCTTTTTGTGTATGGTTCCTAATGAAATGATGCCTAATCTTAATGTGTTTAGTTCTGAAGTGTTGAATAGGATTTTTGGTTAGGTTTATTGCACTTGTATTGTCACACCTGATAGGAATATGTTTATAAGTAAGTCCATAGTCTTCAAGTTGGTATTCAATCCATAACACATGAGCACAATAGCTTCCAACAGCTATGTACTCAGCCTTTGCAGTTAAAAGGGCAACAAAGTTTTGTTTCTTATTAAATCAGGACACAAGTATGTTTTCAAGAAATTGACATGAACCACTAGTACTTTTTCTATCAATTCTACTCCTAGCATAATCAGCATCAAAATACCCAAAAAGTTCAAAAAATGTACAACTAGGATACCATAAACTAAGATTACAAGTTTATTTTAGATATCTGAAAATCCTTTTTACAACAATTAAGTGTGATTCATTGGGATTAACTTGAAATCTTACACACATATACACACTGAACATGATATCAGGTCTGCTTGCAGTTAAATATAACAAAGATCCTATCATGCTCCTATATAGCTTGGTGTCAACAAGTTTACATGTCTCATTTGCATCCATTTTAGCTGAAACACTCATAGGTGTGCCAATGGGTTTTAGATTTTCAACATCAAACATTTTGAGCAAATCTTTGACATACTTGGACTGGTTTATGAATATCTCATCTTTGGATTGCTTAAGTTGAAGCCCTAAGAAAGAATATCAGTTCTCCCATCATGCTCATCTCAAATTCTCCCTGCATGCATATGGTAAAATTCTTACACAGATTTTCATTAGTAGATCCAAAAATAATGTCATCTATATATATTTGTACAATAAGCATATCAGGATGCCTGTTTTTTATGAAAGAGTGGTGTCAGCTTTTCCTCATGAAAAATATTTTCCAACAAAAACTTACTTAGTCTCTTATACCAGGTTCTAGGTGTCTGTTTTAAACCATACAAAGCTTTAGTCAATTTGAAGACATGATCAGGGTACTTAGTATTTTCAAAACTTGAATGTTGCTCAACATAAACTTTTTCATTTATAAAACCATTTAGAAAAGCACTTTTGACATCCATTTGGTAAAGTTTGAAGCTTTTAAAACATACAAATGTAAGTAACATTCTAATAGTTTCCAACTAAGCAAAAGGTGTAAAGATTTTATCATATTATATACCTTTCTCTTGACTGTGACCTTAAGCAACTAACCTTTCTTTATTCCTGATTACAGTACCTGATTTATCCATCTTATTTTTGAATACCCATTTAGTGTCTACAACGGGATGTCCTTTAGGTCTGGGCACAAGATTCCATATTTTGCTTCTCTCAAATTGATTCAGTTCTTCTTGTATTGCATTAATCCAATATTCATCTCCTTCAACTTCTTGAAAAGTCTTTGGCTCCATTTGTGATAAGAAAGCAAAGTGAGCACATAAGTTTCTAAGTAAAGCTCTAGCTCTTACTCCTTTTGATAGATCATCAAGAATTTGATCTCGAGGATGATTCTGCACAAACTTTCATTCTTTTGGTAGTCCCTTATTTGCATCAATCTGCTGCTGAGATATAGTAGGAGTGGGCTCCTTTTTTCATATTCTATTTCTGTTTCTCTATCTTTCCCTGGTAGTACTTCTTCAGGTGCAGGCACTTTGTCAACATTGTCAGCACTTTGTTCTGTTTTATCTACATCATCATCATTTACAACTTTGCTTGCAAAAGTGTTAAATTCATCAAATTTGACATGAATAGATTCTTTAACCACTAAGGTTCTTTTTTTGAAAACTCTGAAAGCTTTACTATGTAGATAATAACCAAGAAAAACACCTTTATCAGACTTAGCATCAAAATTTTCTAAATCATCCTTCTTGTTGTTTGGAACAAAACATTTGTAGCCAAAAATATGAAAGTATGAAATATTTGGTTTTCTCCCTTTTCAAAGCTCATAGGGACTCTTTTTCAAATGCCTTCTAACAAGAATTCTGTTTAAAACATAGCATGTAGTATTTACTATCTCAACCCAAAAGTATTTTGCTAAACCATTTTCCCAAAGTAAGGTTCTAGCCATTTCTTTCAAATTCTTGTTTTTCCTTTCAACAACACCATTTTGCTGAGGAGTTCTTGGGGTAGAAAAGTTATGTTCAAAACCATTTTCATCATAGAAAATTTCGAATGAAGAGCAATCAAATTCTCCTCCATGATTTGTTCTAATAGTAGAGATGGTAAAGCCTTTTTCATTTTGAACTCTTTTACAGAACTTGACGAACACAAAAATAGTTTCATCTTTGTCAGCAAGAAAGTAAGTCCGAGTAAATCTAGAATAATCATCCACAATCACAAGAGCATACTTTTTTTCTCCAAGACTCAGTGTTCTGGTTGGTCTAAACAAGTTCATATACAGCAATTAAAAAGGTCTAGAGGTTAAGATCTCAGTTTTTTATTTGAAAGATTCTCTGGTTTGTTTACCTTTTTGGCATGCATCACACATCTTATCCTTTTCAAACTTAATCTTAAGCACACCAACAACCATATCATGTTTTACAGCTTTAGATATTGTGTTCATGATGGTGTGTGTTAGCCTCTTATGCCATAACCAAGCGTTATTGTCATTCATAGCAGATATACATTTCAATTTGCATGCAAACAAATCATTCAAATCAAAGACATATATATTACCTTTTCTAATTCCTGTCAGAATGATATGATCATCAAGAATATTAACCACCAAGTATTTTGCAGATTCAAAACTACCTTAAAACCTTTATCACACAACTAGCTGATACTGAGCAAGTTATGTTTAAGACCTTTGACTAGAAGAACATTTTTTATTGTGGTTGAGGAATTCTTACCAATGCTGTCAATCCCCATGATATTACCCTTACTATTGTCACTAAAAATTACCAGGCCTCGATCCTTGGGTGAAAGAGAGGAAAATTGACTTTTATCCTCTGTCATATGTCTCGAATAACCACTATCCAGATACAAAACTTCTTTCTTCATTTTAGATTTTAAACAAACCTGCACATAACAAAATTTAAGGCCTGATTTTTTGTACCCACTTTATGTTGGGTCCTAGAGGGTTAATGTCAACAATCTTACTTGTGTCCACTTTTTCTTAACATCATTTCTAGGAGCTCTTCTTAACCAACACTGATTAGCATAATGGCCACTTTTTTGGCAATAAAAACATCTGGCTTTAGAAACATTTGGTGGAGCAAAAAAGTTTTTATATGACTTTTTCTTTATAAAAGGGTCATATCCAACTCTTCCTTTATCAAACGTGCATTTTTTATTTGCCAAAATCAAATTAAGGTTTTCTTTTCATTTTACAAATTTCTCGAGAGTGTTGTTCAAGTCCTTGACTTTTTCTTGTAAAGAAACATTTTATTTTTTTAGTAAATTATTTTCAGAAATTAAAGTTTCATTTTCTTTGGTTAAGGTGGAAATTATTTTCTTTAAAAGATAATTTTTTGCTCCTGATATTTTGAATTCATTCATCAATTCATGAAATGCATCTTGAAATTCATCAAATGTAAAGTCAGAAGTAGATAACTCCTTCCTTTCTTCTTGGGCCATTAAACAGAGATTAGCTATCTCTTCAGTATCATATTCATCATCTGGACTTGATTCTTCACTGTCACTCAAAGTTGCTGTCATTATTGCAGCATGTTTGCTCTTTTTTTTTTTTTTTTTCTCTTTTTGAGTGGAGGACATTTCTCTTTGATGTGTTCAGGCTTCTTGCACTCAAAGCAGACGATGGTGGAGTCTCCTTTGCTTGATTCCCCCTCAGCTTCAGACTTTTTACTTTTCTTCCATTTCTTTCTCATAAATCTATTAAATTTTCTGGTAATGAGGGCTATATCCTCATCTTTCTCGTCATAGTGGTCCTGCTTATCAGTGGTAGACTTGAAAGTAGTAGTTCTTTTCTTTTTCTCATCATAATCTTACATATTTTGTTTCTGAGTCAACCCATAAATCATGAGTGACCTCAGCAGCTCTTCCAAAGGCAAGGTGTTCAGTTCTTAGCTTCCTATATTACAGTCACCTTGGCTTTCCAATTTCTAGGCAAAGATTTGAGTATCTTCCTTACACGTTCACTGTTAGAATAAACATTCCCAAGAGATTTTAATTCATTTATAATATCAGTAAATCTGGTAAATATTTCAGTGATAGATTCCTCAGATTTCATCTTAAACATCTCATAACTATGCACAAGGAGGTTAATTTTAAACTTTTTTTTTACCTAATTTGTACCTTCATGTGTGACCTCCAACCTGTCCTAAATTTCTTTAGCAGTATCACATGTAGAGATTTTATTAAACTCAGTAGGATCTAATGCACAATATAACAAATTCATAGCCTTAACTTTGGCTTGCATAATTTTGAAATCATCAACATCTCATTCATCTTCAGGTTTGGTAACAGCAACAGTTTCAATGATTTTAGTGGAAATTTTGAGTTCATTCACAATAATTCTCCATAATTCATAATTCACAAATTGAATATAATCTTCATTCTATTTTTTCAATAGTTATAGTTGGTGTCATTAAACATAGGAGGTTGGTTTATAGACTGACCTTATGCAAGGAAATTTTCAACAATGTTGGCCACAGATCGTAATCAAGTATGTAAAGCCCATATATGAGCATCAGACTCTGATACCAATTGTTAGCTCAAGAATAACCCAAGAAGGGGAGGTGAATTGGGTTTTTTAAAAATTATGGATAAATTAAAATAATCAAGTTGAACAAGTTGTCAAATCAATAGAGGAGAATTATCAACATTGTATAAACAAAGATTGTTTGCAAGAAATTTATCACAATTTAAATAAGATTGAATTATCAGGTTTTCTTGTTAGAAAACACTTTTAAAGAGTTAAACTTAAGAAATAATGCAATGATCAATGCTTATGTTTATGATGATGGCTGACAAGCACAAATGGCGCACATATACACTCAGCAAGAAAATAGAACGCAAGAATTTTTATAAAGGTTCATCCCAACCCTTGCGTACGTCCTCTTTTCCTCGATCCTCTCGAAGGTATTCTACTTTGTAATCGTTTTCTTACATAGCTGCTAATTTCTTCAAGTGCCCAGCTGACTGTTAAATTCAAGGATTTACATTAAACCCTTAATCACCGAGCGGCTTCGATCCAAGCTCTCAATCTACAAGTGTACAATGAAGGTACACTCACTCAATAAGGTTACACTAACCTTTTTTTGAAAATAATAAGTTTAGAAATGAATATCACTCTCAGAAGTGAATAAATGAAAGTTAAAGCTCAGTGAATCCTTTTGGACAGTAGTAGGCGTAGAGCACTGAGGAATGTTTGAAGTTTTTGGATTCTTGCACTTTAAGATCTTTGTCTTTCTCCCATAAATGAGTTTGAATTCATATATATACATAGTCTCTCACAAGAATTAGCCGTTAAAGCCGTTGGAGGTACATTTAATGGGCGGGCGGCTAAGACAGATAGTTTAAAAAATTTGACCGTTGGAGCCTTTTTCTATCATCAACCGAGATTGTCAGCAATCTCTGCTAGTGCTACCAATCTGGCTTTCTGCTTCTTTTACTGTGGCTCTCCATAGAATATCTTTCATTCATTCTGTAAATCAATCTTTGGTGGTGAAAATATGTCTGAGCCTTTCTGACTTTTCTCGGTAGCTTTCTAAACCTCTAAACATATTTAGCCTTTAGTAGTCTTTTTTCGCAATCTAATTAATGTCAGCAATCTTCTTGTGCTAGTGAAGTCTTTTAGTTGGATAGACCATCATATATCACCAATCATCTGCATTGTCAATAATCTTGATAGACTTTTCCTTTAAACTTTCTTTATAATGCTTTGAAGACAGTGGGTTCAAGTTACAAGATGCTTTAATGGATTGATATGAATATAAGAATCGAGGGTCTTTACTGTGGATAGGTTGGCCATGAATGTTGTCAAACATTTGCATATTCAAACCTTATCTCTTCTTCTTCAGGTGTCATCACCTATATGAAAGTGTTGTCACTATTGGTTTTTGATTTGTTCTTTCACATACTTCTCATGTGCCCTTCATAGTGTCGGCAATCTTATGAGGTACTAACAAAATCTTTCATTTCTTGACATAGTACTCTACAGTTTTATCCATGTTTGTTATAGCTAGGCTGCATACTCAAGTTAAGATCATTAGTCCACAATAGCTAAGTTTTTTTATCATCAAAATCACTTATGGAGATCAACTCTTGGGTCAACACCAGCCATTTATTAGGATTGAGATGAAGTTAGAGGATAAACATTCCTCTATCTATTTGCACCACTTTGAGCCAAATCCCATCCCTTTCATCATATCATGTAAGTTTACCCAATTTACAAAGTCAAAAGATTTCTCAAAGTCCAACTTCAAAACAATTCATGCATTCCCTCTTCTTTTCCAGTAATCAATTATCTCATTTGCAATGAGAACCCCATCGAGTATATGCATGCCTTCAATGAATGCTGTTTGTGTTTAACTGATTAACTCATGGATTACTAACTTTAATCTATCTGCTAGAATCTTAGCTAGGATCTTGTACATTGAAGATATCAAACTAATAGGTCTGTAATCCAATAAGTTGTCAGGAAATTTAGACTTAGGAACCAAAGTAAAAAATGAAGAATTTATACCTCTTATAAGCTTCCCATTTGAATGGAAATCAGTCATAAACTCCATCACATCCCTCTTCAGAAGTGGCCAGAACTTTTTGATGAAATTAAAGTTAAATCCATTAGGTCCAGGTGCTTTAGACATATTGCAATTCTTGACAGTTTGCCAGACCTCCTCCTGAGTGAAAGATAATTCCAATTCTGTGCTGCTTTCAGCCTTAGCATTAATGGGAAAGGTCCTTCCAACTGTGGTCTTCCAAGCCACTTTTCAGAGAAGAATTCTAAGAAGAATCTAGCTGCTTCATCTTTTAGCTGTGTGGGCTCGTTGATTATCTTGCCATTTGCGTACAGTTGACCAATGTAGTTCTTTCAAAACCTCTTTTTCATGGAGTTATGAAAGAAGGAAGTGTTTTTATCACCCTCTTTTTAGCCAAAGAACCCTGGATTTCTGTCTGGTTATGGAATCAGCAATCCTGCTTGCCTTCAATAAGTCTATCTTGAGTTGGTTCCTCATTGCTGCCTCCTCTTCATTTAATGGGATCACTTCACTCTGGATATCAAGCTTGCGAATTGAGTCAGATAGCTCTTTTATCTTTACCCTTAAGTCTCCAATATTGCTTGCTCTCCGTGAGAAAATGCTTTTCTTTAAGGCTTGAAGGTTCTTGACTAGTATTAACCCTCCCCAACTCTTCTCCATATGCATTTCCCAAGATGATTTTTCAATTGCTTTAAAGCATTTTTTATTCAACCAGGCATCAAACACTTTAAAGGGCTTTGGCCCCCAATCTTTTACTTCATCAGATAAAAGTACAGGACAATGATCTGATAATCTTTTTTGTAGCCCCCATTGAGAACAATTCAATTTACTGAGCCAAGCATTGCATAGAAGGAATCTATCTAACTTGCTCTGTTTTTCACTGCTTTGCATATTGGTCCAAGTATAGATTCTGCCATCCATAGGTAGATCAGGCAATTCAGCCTTGTTGATAAACTTTTTGAAGTCTTTCATTTCTTTTGTGCACTCTGTGTTGCCTTTTCTTTTCCCAGCCTGTAGGACCTCATTGAAGTCACCCCCAATGCACCATGGTAGGTAGAAGTTCTTCCTTAGCTGGAGTAGCTAGTCCCAAATTTGGTTTCTTTTTCCTTCATCTGTAGGTCCATAACAATTTATCAGAAAGCAGCACAAGCCAACAAAGAAGGTTCCCTTTAACATGATGAAGTTCTATTCAATTTGAGCTAACTCAATAGAGAAGAAAGCTGTATCCCATACACATAATAAACCCCCAGAATTTCTATTTGAATTTGAAGCTAGCCAGTTGAAATCTCTTGACCCCCGTGCTGACTTTATCTTTTTACTGTAACAGTCTTTCCATTTTGTTTCTTGTAGGAATAGTATATCAATTTGTCTCTCATTCACTAACATCTTTACCATTCTTTTTTCCAGCCTGCCAAGACCCCTTACATTCCATGAAAGTATTTTCATCTACTTTCAGATTCTCCAAAAGAGGAGGCTTATCTTTTGTGACCATTAGTTCCTTTTTTTCTTTTTGTTTAGGTTTTCCAAATCAATCCAATCAGCTTTAATCAAGGTTTTTATAGTGAAATCTTCTTTGCCATCAAAATCTAGTCCCAAAGACTTACCAAGACGAAGAGTATTTTCAACTTCGTTCAAAAAGTTCTCATCAAGTTGATGCAGGATGATGGAGTTCCTATGCATTATATTTTGAGTTGGTAAGGAGGACAAGGAGGAGAGGATGGCTTCATTTTTTTTGCTGACCTTGACTTGGATTTGAAAGAGATCATTTCTTTCTTGTGTCCGAGTTCAGAGAAAGTCTTTGATTTTCTTTTCCTCAGATTTACCAATCCTCTGTTGTTGAGAGTTTCATCATCAATTTTGCATGGGGAAACTGAAGTGGGCTGATCGAGTTGGCGTGAGAGAGTGACATCATTTCCATTATGAGATGATCCTTTAATGACTCTCTTCATATTGGTTGAGGTGGTTGTATTGATTGCATCTATAGACAATGGTGGGAGAGATGCCTGCTTGGGAGATGAGGAATCAATAATGAGCCTATCCTTGATCCCTGCGCCTGGAGACTGTTCAGCTGTGATAGATATATTGTTGGCTTCATTGCTTCTCTTGTGGGTCGTCTTGGTTCTGTTGCTACCATTGATGGTCGATTTTGAATTTGAGTAGTTAGCATTTGAATGATGTCTAATAGACTACTCCACTGACTTAATAATGCCACGTCATCTTCCTTCTTGGATGAACAATTGGCATTTTCTCCAATTCCTTCTTCTGCACAGCAATGCCTTGAGTTGGTTCCTGTATAATCCTCTCCAAAATTAAATTGGTTACTCCTTAGTTCAATTCCAATGCTAACCGAGTAGATTGAATCCATTGATGGCTCTGAGATCATTTGGTGACTTCCTCCAGTGGTTCTATTGCTTGAACCAATACTGTAAAAGTTTTGCTTCTGAGACTAATTTTGTGTAGAAATCTTTCCACTTGTACTGTACAGTAGTCACTGATGGGCGTGCCATGAGAAGTTTCGATCAAAACTCTTCTGAATTCAAGCTCAGTTTTGTTGGATGTGCAGGCATTCACAGCTAACAATGACCCCCAATTGTCGCAAATTTGTCTGAAGTTCCAGTCATTCCATGCATTCAATGGCATACCCTCTATGTTCAACCAGACCCTTCTTGAAAAATTGAATTCACTACATGACCATTCATGGACTGCAGTGAACCAGTTATATAACCAATGTTTTGCGTCATTGATCATGGAGGATTTGTCCTCTGCACCAGCAAATTGAATTAAAACCTTTAAGCCCCCTAATGGTTTGATGGTGATGGAGTATACCCCTTCCCTTATCATGGCTTCTTCAATTCCAGAGATAGAATTAAAGTCTCTTACTATGCCAATTGAACAATTGGTGAACCAATCTTCATTGACGTCCTGTGCGGCAATGATTCTATGTTCTAAACCATTTCAAGACGTTGATGAATTGGATCCCTCCAGTAGTTGTTTATAAGTTCTTTTTGACTCTATTTCCATTTAGTGCTTGATGTCAATCTTTCCTCTGTTTCGAACATTGATATCAACTGAAGATTTTCCTTTCAAAGGTAGCCTATTACGATTTCCATACAGTGCATGTTGAACACAGAGCTAGTTTTGAAGTAACCAAACTCCATTAAGCATTTCAATAGCATTATCAGCTTCCCCTTTCTTCGAATATCGAACAAAACCATACCTTGTATTGCTGTGTTTCCTTGTTCTTCTAAAGATTAAGCAATCCACAACAAAGCCCCATTTTGAAAAGATTCTCCTCAGCCAAGCATTATAGATGTTACTTGGTAGGTTATCCACAAATAATGTGAAGTATCGTTTGTTCGATGAGGTGGAAATTGGTCGAGATAATTTTTCCATCTCCTTCCTTCACCCAGAGGGCATGATGCAAGGAGGATAGAAAAGAAGGGAAAGGATTGAAGAACAGAGATAGAGTGGGATACAGCGAATAGAGTAGCGTCCAAACTTTTGTCATCCATAGACTTTTACCATTTCCGACGGTGGAGGTTCAAGAGAATGGAAGAGACTCAAACGCTTTGCAAGAGTCTATGCTTTCCACTGATTCGGGGTTTAATCTGGGTTTCTTTGTATATACACTTGTGCATATATATATATATATACATAAATTAGTAACTGATTGGTGGATTGGTGGCTTGGTGGTTCGATTGTGCATGTGAGGGTAGCTATGTCGGTGATAGGAGGATGGGTCCTTCGATGTTGGGTGGTGGCTGTGAAGTTGTGCAAGTTTTTGTTAGATTTGTGATGGCCATGAAGTTGTGCTGGTGGTGGTTTGGGTTTAGTAGTAATGGGACACACCGAGAGGGTAGAGGATGGAGGGAAAGAGGAAGAAGAGGAAGAGAGCGAGAAGGATCATGAAGTATTGGTTCTGGCGGTGGGAATGTGGCTGCTGTGTCGGTGGAGGAGGTGGTGAATGGCTAGGTGAAGGGGTCAATGGTGGTGGCTTTCGTAGGAGAAGTCAATGGCGGTGGTGGCTGCCATGGGTTCACTGTCGGACCTTGGCCGGAGACACAGGGAAGATTGACGAGTGGTCGTTTGAGTGTATATACACGTACATATGTATGTAACGAAAGAAGAAAGAAGAATATATATTTGATTTTGACCCAAAAAAATTGTTATTTAACTCATTAAATAATGTTAAAAAATTTTAGAGTAATAATGTAATTGAACATCTTTAATTAATACCGACAAAATCTGATAGGGATAGTCAATAGCTGAAGGGAAGTTTTTTAATTTTCTTCAAACCCCAGGGATGGTCAGTGTAATTTACCAAGAAATAAACTTCATTCTGTAATAATATGCACAGAAGTTCACCAAGTGATTGACGTTCACTTAGAGCAAACAATCAATGTGTAACCAACGAAGGGTTGGCTTAAGGTGTTGAATTCGGTGCTTTGAAGAGTAGAAGTACCGATGTGTAAGGTTGGTTCAGGGGTTGAATTCGATGCTTTGAGGGGTACTCTTTAGGTTCATGTCCCCGTTAAACTTATTTTGCAAGATTTTTATGGCAGATATAGAGTAGCAGCATATTTGCATATTTATTTTAGCACCAAAAAAAAGTATTGATGTGTACAATTAGGGGTGGCTCAAGTGTAAAACAATTGCTTTGATAGCTTAGCCCCTAATTTTCAAAAACCTTACTTATTAGAGTTAAACTTTTATATAATTTTGACATATTGTTTTGAAAAAAAAAAACCTCAATCTAAAAAAGAAAAAAAAAAGGCTCAATCTAAATGAAAAAAGTCTCATAAGAAAATTTTTAAAAAAAAGGCCTACTTCAAATAAATAAAAAAAGACCAAAAAAAAAAGTCTGAGATTAACAACTCTCGTTAACTTGAAAAACTATTTAAAACAATATAATTACATACATTTTTTATCAATACAAAAAAGATTAACAGTTTAACCTATACAACTCTCTCTCCTTCTAACATATAAATATTTAGAAGTTTAAACTCTCACAATACTCGCTTTTCTCTCTTTCTCTCTTGTACAAAAACAAAATTTCAAACTAAAAAATGAATTAGTAAATTTTACCGATAGCATGTTAATGTAATTTATTTATGTTTCTATATAGATCAATGTTTATTTGATTTCTCTTTTGAACAAAGTGTTAATTTTTTTATTGTTTGTGGCTACAAGTAGCTGCTACTATAAAACTAAAAAGCTAATTATTTATTTTGTTAGTTGAATCACCAATTTTGTATTATGTTGATTGAATCATTGGGTAAACACTCCACTGAAAACTAATTTTTTATTGGCTAATTCAGTGAAATACTTCATTGTAAAGCGAGAAAAAAAAAGTAACTAATAATTTTGCATCTCAAAAAAAAAAGAAAAATTAATTTTAAATAAAAATTTTACAGTAATATTAAAAATATAAAAAACCTCATTTAAAACATGACATGAAATTCTGCTATGGATTATCTCATTTTACTTCCTCTTAGCAAACATTAGAGAGATGCAAAAAAAAAATTATTTGAATTTCTATAGTTTCCAAGAACTTGTGGTTAATTTCAGTAGTTTTGAAGTCATCAGTTTGAAGTTTCAAGTCTACCTCGCAGTTTAATGTCCTGCAAAGCTTATGATTGTGCTCGGAATCCTTGGATGTAGCATTGTTAATGAACTGAGGCGCTTGCAAGTAGGTATGGCACTTGGGGAAAGGGAAGGAAAAAAAAAAATACACTCTCTCTCTCTCTCTCTTTCTTCATTTTTCTTTTATTTTCCTTGTAAAACCAAACAGGAAAGAGAAATGTCTTTATTTCATTTTATCTTTCTCTTCCCTTCCCTTCTCCTTTCCTAAGTTCCAAACAGCAGTTCCAGTCCAAATCTTCTGTTCAGATAAAGAAATGAGCTAAGCTTGGGCAAACTGTGTGCTTGGCTGAGTAGGACTTGTGAGCTGAAGTGCTTGTAATGTACAAAGGATCAGTGATATTTCATTCTTGGAAGTTCTAAAACTATGATGAATAGACAATGGATTGCCAATTTCAATGAGTCTGTGTGGTGATTCACTAGAACTTGTTTTAGAGAGCTGTCTGATGAATACTGTTTGCAATGACTTGTTGAAATAAGGATACTTCCAAGTTTACCCTTTCGTTTCTTAGAATATACCACGTCGTCATACTGATATGGTATCACAAGCTAATAGAATTACACAAAAATATATTTTTATCATTATCACCTAGAATTAAGAAGTTAGTTGAAATAATTTATTCACATTACCCTACTAACTAATAAAACATCTCATCACAATCAGTGACAGAATCTGAAAATCCATTCAAGGGGTAATCATTAATCATAACAAACTTTTTTTTTTTTTTGGTGTAATCGATAATAGGCAACTTAGCTTCCATGCATGAATAATGTATACAAATTTATATATATAAATAGGTCTTTAAAGTAAAATAAATATTTAAATGAGCATTTATAAAGTTTTAGTGGGTAAAAATTAAAAACTATTTTTAAAATTGTAGATAAAAATAGAATATTTGAGAATTTCAAAGGGCATTCATAAAATTTTAAAGGGAAAAATTGATAATATTTATAAAAAATGTAGACAAAACTGAAATATTTAAAAATTCGAGAGGGGCATTTCTAAATTTTTAGGGGCTAAATAGAAAAGATTTTAAAAACTATAGGTAAAAGTATAATTTTTGAACACATGTCCTTGATCACAACGTACTCATGTGTATATATTTTATTAGTTTGTGATACCACATGAGATGATATTAATATTGCATTAAATATTTTCTCATTGAGGCATGATGTGGCTTAGTCACGAGTCCACATCTTAACAAGAAAATACTATACGCAGGCTACGGGAACTTTGATTCCTTCACAATTTTTAAGCAACACTACCGACGGAGTGGATAGGAAAGTTTTTCAATCTTGTGCATAAATTGTTTTTATCCAGTAGTACAAGAAGTCGAGGATTCATTAATTTCCACAGGGAAAATATTCCTGAGAATCAGGAATGTTTATTTGTTTTTTCCAAAAGTTTTGAAAACAAAAACAAAAAACTTATCAAACAAGTGTTTTCTTAGTTTTTTTCCTTTTTGTTCGGGTGGTTAGTGTTGGAAGTAGTCTGGCAAGTTCTTTGACTGCTTGTTTCGCCTCTTCTCCTCCTAATTATTTTTTAGGCTCATGTTGCTTGGCTCAATTCCTAGGTACAGTTAATATGTTGGCAAACTATGCTCCTTCCTACACCTCTCTCTCTCTCTCTCTCTCTCTCTCTCTCTCTGGATTTTACATAATGTAACCTGCAGTCTTCTTTTCCTTTCCTGCAGCAAGACCCGCATTCTGCAACTATGTTGTTGTTGTGTTTCTGATTAATGCATTTAGGAGTGTGCATGAGTCAGGTGGGATCGGGTTCTTGTTAAATGAGAATCAATCGGATCTTAATCGGTTCTTAAATTTTAGACCCATAATCGAACCGAATCATGAACGGTTCTCAAGTTTTTTGGTTCCTTTGTGCACTCCTAAATGCAGTGAAATTGTTCGCTTGTGGACTTGCAGTAATTGGGGCTAGCTTTGGACTTTGGAGCATAGGAAGCAAATTCAGCAAGCAAGCTTTCTTTCAGATGACCATAACTTCCTTTTTCTTTTTTTTTTTTGGTATTTCAGAAACAGAAAAACAGGAACAAAGGCTAATTCCTCACAAACGTTACTCCCACCATGTCTGCTACCAGGAGCTGCCTTAGGGAGGCTAGGGGGTCTTCTAGAATCACCAATCTTTCGGGTTGATCAGTTCCTAAATTTGCTAGATGGTCCGCATAATGATTCCCCTCTCTTAAGGTGTGCTGTATTATAATCTTGCACTTTCTCAAAAGGAAACGAGAGTCTTCAATTAAGACTCTTTGGGGGAAGGACTGTATATCCCCTTCTTGTATCAATTTCACAACATCCTCCGAATCAACCTCCACTTCCACATTATACATCCCTTTCTCGAACATAATTGTCAGACCTCTATATACTCCCCACAGCTCCGCAACAAGGCTTGTGCAGTCCTCAAGCTTCTCATAGTATCCATGGAGCCAGTTTCCCCCTTCATCTCTGAATAGGCCTCCAAACCCAGCTGCACCAGGATTTCCTCTTGAACAACCATCCGTATTTAGTTTAATTTTTCCTACACCAGGGGACAGCCATTTAATTAGTTTAATAAACCATTCATTTCAGGGGTTAGAAAAGCCTCATTAATTTCCTGATAATACTTCCTAGCTTGAGCAATACTGCTATGGGTATTACTAGTTTGTCCTTCAAAAACTTCTGAATTTGTGTCTTTCCATGTCTGCCAGAGAATTGTCATGAAGAGGATATTCCACTGCATAGACTGAACTCTAGTTCCTTTTTTTTATTTTTTCATATTTTGATCAATCCACTCTAGAATAGGCTTTCCTACCCCTTTTGAGAACCATTGGTTCCCATGACAGAGATCCAAATGTCTTTGGCTTTGAAACAGTCTCTAAACAAATGGCTTAAAGATTCAGTGAAAGCCTTGCATCTGGGACACAGCTCATCTATCTCCAGGCCTCTTATTTTTCTCATTAGGTTAGTTGGAAGTTTCCCATGTCTCACTTTCCAAATGAAAGTCTTCAGTTTTTGGGGAACTTTTAACTTCCAAATCCAACTCCAATTAGAGTGATTGAGGGATTGATCAACTAGTAAATCATAAACTGAGGAGGTAGAGAACTTACCATCAGTTGCTCCAGTCCGTTGAGGATGATCAGGATAGGAAGCAAACCTGGATAGACTATTCTTTTGGATGTTTTCAATGACTGAATGTGATACCAGGCTTTGGATGGGGCTTAACTCCCATTCACCTTCCCACTTATGATGCTACTAACTTTTGTTTCAACATTAATATGCATGCCAAGGGCTGTTTCTGCTAGAGTTTTCTCCCCACACCACCAGTCGAGCCACTGAGAGATGTTACCATCACCCACAATCCATTTAGTCCTTTTTTTTAAGAATATCAGTACATTTGGCAATACTTTTCCAAACATGGGAGGCTTTTCTCTTCTTAGGCCAGTCAAAAAGAGAGTGTTTCCTGAGATATTCTCTCTTTAGGACTTTGGTCCATAAGTTCTCTTCTCCAGTGGTAACTTTCCACCCAAGTTTAGTTAATAGGGCTGTGTTTTGCTCTTTAGCTTTCCTAACCCTAAGCTACCCGTCTTTCTTCTTACAAACAGTATCCCAGTTAATCAAGTGAATATTTCCCTTCCTCTAAGTGTCTCCCCATATAAAATTTCCATTCAGCTTGTCAATCTCATTAGTTATACTTCTAGGGAGTTCAGTAGTCTGCATAGAGTAGGAGGGGATGGCTAAAGTCACAGCCTGGACTAGGGTAGCTCTCCCAACAAGGGATAAAGTGGCAACCTTCCATCCAGAGAGCTTTTTTTTGGATCCTTTCAGTGATGAAATTATAGTGGTTTTAATTCACTCTTTCGGGGAGAATGGAAACACCTACGTACTTGCCAAGGTCCTGGGTCAAGGGAATGCCACACTGCGCATGGCTTGGCTTCCATTAATGTTAGGAGAGACAAACAATTTAAACTTTTGGAGGTTGACTTTCTAACCAGAACTCACAAAAATCAGTTAACACCTCCTTAATAGCACTGCAACTATCAGAGTCAAATTTTGCCAACAAAAGTAGGTTATCAGCAAAGAAGAGGTGGAAAATAGAGGGGCCATTCCTGGATGCCTTCAGCCCTTTCCATTCTCCATCCTCTACACTTTGATTTTAAGCATGGACAGCCTTTCCAAACACAAAACAAATAAATATGGAGACAAAGGGTCTCCTTGCTATCACTGCCTTTTCATCTGCAGGTTGTACAATTCGGTTAGCTGCTATCACTGCCTTTATCTCCCCTTTTTGTATGTAACTTTTCTTGCAGATTTTTTCCAGGTGATTGCCTTTCTACCCTGTATCTATTTGGGAGACGATTACTTTTCTAAATTTCTGCAGTCCGGGTTAAGCCATGATTTAGTTGCATTGTGCTATGATGGTTATTACACGATGAAGATTTGCTTTTGGATAATGCATACCACTCTCAGATGAAAGATGCCGGTTTTTTTATTTTATGCTGATTGGGACTAGCTTCACCATGTTTGGATGACCCAGCAACTCAGCCTATTGATTGAAAAGAAAAACGGGGGTGCACGTCGGACCTTTGTAGAACGTGAGGCTATGTTTGGATCGTAGGAAGGAAGAAGTGGAATGGGAATTTCGTTCTAAGCCTGGTGTTACCAAGACAAGGAATTGATTTTGAATTGTTTCTTCAAGTTGGAAGTGGGAATCTTATTCGGCAAATCCCTGTGCAGAGTCTCACGTTTCTGGACTACTCAAGAACAGGAAAAGAGAGATGGATCACAATATTTAGAGTCTCACCATATTTTTCATAGAGGATTCCTAACTAATCCTAGTGTTGGAACGGCATTGACATAGAAATGTTAATACCTGTTTTTGGTTCTTGTTATCCAGACATGGCCTAAGGTTTTGCAGAGTCTTATGAATTCTTCTAGAGTTTTTGCAGCAACCATGGGTGCTTCTTCCAATAGAGGAATTGAACCAACTGCAAATGAAAATAGAAAGTGAAATGTTGTGAACTTAAAACGAGAAGAACTTCCAATAGCAAATCGGGGGTTATGTGTAACAAACAGAAAGGGAAAGGTAGTAGAAATCTCTAAGTTTGAGGAAAATTCCTTTGCAGAAAATGCTAACAAACTTGGTTAAAGGCACATCACGTTTGGATACAAGCTTCCTAAGACGCTTGCCAATTTCAAATGAAATAAATAAAAATAAGTTGAAATAAAAAAATTTTAAAAAATCATTTTTAGACCTGAATATTGATGAACTAAAACGACTGGGTTGTAACAATGTGAGGTTAGTCATCTGACATTAAAATTAATAATCAACCATGGAAGAACCTGCATCAGTAAAACCCCCAAAACTTCAAACCAATAGTAACTTTCTTTTTGCATTTCAGTGCATAATTTAAGCCTACGAATATATCTGAACTCAGATCCATTAACTAATATAGCATCAACTATAATCAATCAGCAACTGAATGAAGCTGACCCTATATCTATTTACAAAATTAGTCCTATATAAGTTGGCATGAGAAAAGAACTAAAGCTCTTTGCATTAAAACTCCCAATGTTCAACTAGTATGGCCCTAAACCCTTGTCATGATTTGATTTGGTTTGGCGTCTGAACTTTGGTTCTTATATAAAAGCTCAGGATTCAATGACAATTACGCAAATTCCTGCTTCCATTATTGAGGTTCAATGAGTTCTTCGATGGAGTATTCTTGTTCAAACCCAAGGTAACAATCTGATACTAGAATCAGCTTCATCCCCTGGCAGAGAAAGTGCAATTTTCAGTTTATTAAGTTCCTTAAATCCGTCATGCTCAGATCTTACGTCTATGGAATTATAAAGTCAATCAATTTGAACAGGGAAAAAAAAAAAAGAAACTATAATACGGAATAAGTGTTTACCAACCTGAAGAGTGGTTGGAGTTGATGGCAACTGCATGTGGGTGACCACTCGATTGGAGAAAGAAACCCTCTTCAGAGCATAGAGTTCAGAGGTTGAGGTGTTACCAAGAACCAACCACCATACTTCATCTTTCAACTGTAGAAGAGAGAAAAAATTTCTGAAACTTAGTTCTGCTTCTGAGCAGAATAGGAGGATAAACTTTTTACCTTTGGAAATCGAGGGGTAAAAGCTCTTGATGTTTTGCGCCGGGAATTTGTTTTTTCCAACCTAATGCTCAGAGTGAAAGCCTTCCCAGCATCAGGATTTCTTTCCTGAAGTTTTAATCTAACTTGGAGACAAGGAAAATGCCCTAGGTCCTGAAAAAATTATTATAGAAGATATTCAACAGAATAAATCAGTACAGTGCTGATCAGTCAGGTAAGGAAAACACCTACTTGCACTTTCTTTTACTTATTAATTGAAATGGTCATAACCTATTGATATATGTATTTGGTGAGTCAGAGACAAGCATATTCATCAATAATAGAAATATGACACATGAACAGACATGCTTACCCAAACATTTGAAAACATGGGCAAGTACAAACGTAGTGCACAGCAAAAGTTCCATAGTGACATAATATATATTCAACTGCTCAAAGTGCTTATATCCGTTGTTGTTTTACCTTTTATTTTTAGGTTGCCTATCAGTTAGTATAATGTTATGGACATATGGATGAAGAATTACAGTGAACATAAAGGAATAAAGTACAAACAAAAATGCATAAGTATATATGTACTAGTATCTTTATGTTAGTCTGACTACTTGCCTGATAATTTCAGTACTGACCTAATATTGAAGAGCCTGTCAAAGATGCCTTCAAACTGGTACCCACTTTTCAGGCTTGGCATTCAAGCTTTTCAGTCAAACTTATGAATGGCACCTTTGATGGGCTAATAAATAGGTTTCTCTATTCTATTCTCATCGTTTTCTTATCTTGTACTTCTGGATACAAAATTAGTGCCATCCACATACCCTTGGAGGTTAGTAGAATTGAGAGAAATGATTGCTTAAAAAATAAGTCTCAACTCAATTTGACATGCAAAACTCATGATTGAGGGTGCCAAGCACAAGACCTTCAAAGCCAGCTCATATAAAGATAGGAATCAAAGTTCTCCAACCTCATGATTAAAAATTTACCTACTAAACAATCATCTTGAATGTCTACCGTGGGAGTTTGCAAATTCTTATGTTTTCAACATTAAAGAACTTAAAGATGTTCGATCTTTCCTCATTGACTCCAATGCATGAAGCAAATCAGTGCAAATTCAGCCAAAAAAAAAAAAAATCAAATAATTTTAAATACTCGGAGGCACCTGATATAGTCTTGAAGCAGTTGAATTTCCAACGAGAGCCTGCAAAGTCGCCTTAGAAAGATCCAGTAGTTGTTGCACATTTGAAATTCCTCTTCCGCTTAGTGAACCCACAAGATCATCAGTCATGCATGGCAACATCCATAGAGCAGAATCCTTGCCAGACCATAAACCCTGGAATGAAATGGAAAAGTTATCAAGGAGTATGCTTGAAGAGGAGTGAAAAATAACGAATCCAGAAAAACTAAAGCTTCACATGGAGGCTGTATGCATCTTTTTTGACGGACAAAAGAAACAGAGAAAACAACTATAGGTGTCAGGAAGCAGCTCTAGGTCATTTCCAAGACAATCATCAGTTCAATGGCTATGATGGTCCAACTTCAAGTTGAGAAGAAAACCAAATCAAGATGCCTACGGAAACTTTCGAAGAATCCAAATTTTGAAGGGACCACATCAATATTAGTGTTACATGACACATCATTTATGTACTACCAGAATATTTTTATTCAAGTAATAAAATACAGCCCCTCAAAAGAACTTAGAAGCTTTGATGAGCATCCATGGCTGTGGAGAAGATAGGTATCTTACAAAGACAGAGCCTTAAGCACACAAGATCACAAAAATAAAAGCTCAACAATGGGAGGAAGTATTGAAGAGAAACTTGCACTCCAGAAAATGTCAAGAAACAAAAAATAGATCATGGTGTAGAATATTAGAGCACTATAAGGTTGCTAAATATGACTAAATATGACTTGAGCTTTCTATAAGGTTGCTAGGGTAAATCTGTACATAGCTTGAATAGATCAGGAATATCGTCTTACTAGCAAGTCCTTGCAAACCAACCATAGCAAAGCCTTTCAAGTGGTGAAGGCACGGGGCTCTATCGTGAAGACCTTAGATAGGATCAATGTTGCATTAACACTAAAAATTCTTGAGTTAGACATTTTCTACTCGGTCATGTAATGGGGGGAAAATTGAAGTATTGATTCAAAATGAAATAGGAAAAAGGAGCAGCTAACAAAATCAAACAAACTATAATTGGAATGTATTATGGAAAACCCCTTGTGCTTCACAGCATGAAAGAAGTAAGATGAAGAATGGGCACTTCTCAGTAGATATTACAAAACAATATTTCCAAGGGATTTTATGAAGCAGAGATCCGGCTTCCACTAGATCGAAATTTTATAATTGGAAAAATGAAAACAAATCTGGCATTACCCTTGACAATTGCAGACTAGACGAAGTATTTGAAATAGGTAAAACCAAGAATTGTCACTGGAAAAGTACAAAGGTCATAGCATTGGCTGAACATGAAAGCATGTCTTAGACTAGAAGATGAAAATTCCTCACAATAACACATGAGAAATAATAATCGATACAGGAAATTTAACAACAAGCATTAACCGACAGCAAGCATACGGTTGATATGTTTGCCCAAAAAGGTAACTGAAATTATATGGCTTACAGAATCAGCATTAGCTTTTCTTCTTGTCTACAACATTTACTGTGAAAATGGACAAACGCAACTACAGCGATGATACCTGCATGACCATTTGCAGAAGATGCATACAAGTAATCGTGCTTGAAAGCCATCCACTGTTAGCACTTATATCTATCATGGCCTGTATGATACGTATACTTTGATCTAACACTGATTTTAAGTCTGTGACATAGTCGCTGATTGGTAATTCTAACTGCGAAAAGTGCGCCTGTAAACAAAATATCACGAGTATAAGAAAAGAAAATAACATAAAACGGGGAAAATTACTAAAATGGAAGAAAAAAAACAAAGAACCATGTAGAATGTCCACATTCTTATGTTCAGAAGAAAAAGTGATGCTGACCTGAAAAAGTATATTTGCTTTAACATGTGGATCATCTAGGCTATTCTTATCCACCATATATGGAACTTTCTCAGATAATGCTTCGTTGTAGTTCTCCTATTACAAAAGAGAGAATGGTTAGAGAAAATTCAACATACATGTCATGTATATTTTCTATAAACTTTAAGATGATGTCATGACAACAGCCAATAAATCAGACAGCTAGTACACAGTGCATCATATAGCAGTGTTAAGTGTCCAATTCATTGAATTCTCAAGTGCAAAGACTCAGGGACAGCAAATATTCAGATTCCTTAATATTCTTCTTTTATTTCCTAAAGAAAACTTGTGTTTTCGAAACATGAAGCATTAAGCAGAGTCGCTTTATTCATTTTAAAGTAACCATGTCAAGGAAGTAACATAATAAGGGAGTTACGTGTACACCTATATAGTGAACTTAAACCACTAGAAACCCATTTTGGTAGGTGTATGCCCAGTTAGACATAGGACACACATACCGTATACCCTTACAGAATGGTTGTGTGTACAACATGGGTATGTTTCCCACTAGAAGATCCATGTAACACAGGTAATGGGCCAGAACTCACACATAGTGACATGCCAAAATCAACAGATCACACCAAAAGATTATCAATTTGAAATTAAGGGTTAAGTTTTTAAAGGACCATTTCATTACACTAGTAAGCATCATTTATCAAAAATGGCATATATGTTAAATCAAGTATTTAAGACAGTAAAAGCAACTAAAACCTATTTTCCCTTCACAAACTCAGTTAGCTCTGATTGTGTATGGAAAACCTGGAAGGAAATGGGAAACAAATTATAAATACTTTCGAAGGCATAAAATCTAGTGTTGCCATACTTCTTGTAGCAATTTAACCAGGTAAATGGCAACTTAATTAAATTAGCCCAGCTATATATAAGTGTTTCAACATGACACTTTAAGAATTTCAAATTTGATACCTTTTCACTAGGTTTGTGTTTGTTCCCAAACCTGATCAAACTGAAATAAATTCCATCACTCACTATTTACTTATTATTTCTGTTAGGTAAATAATTTAGTTTTTAATATTTACTATATGCAAGTTCTCATGTTGGTTTACAATTTGAAAGCTACTTAAAGGGACATGGTTGTTAGTTACCTAGGCGGCTACGCATATGGAAATAACATGATATTACATGCTATATGCTTTCCTACCACACGAATCTACCCTACGTGCATATATGAACCATCCACAAAGATATTAGACCCATCATAATTAGAAAACCACCTCATTATGCCGCACAGGTAGCTCATTATATTCAGAAGCACCAGACAGTATATGAAGGAACACCTGGGATGAAAACAAATGAGGTGAAACATTGTTTAAAGAGTACAACAATGAAATTTAAATAGTCAATATGCTTGAATTTTTACTTCAAGTGATGTATCGGGGCCTATGTTTGAACCAAACATTGACACAGTCATGTAGCTAAGGTAATACTGAGAGGCTATTGAACCCAACATCATAGGCTCCACACTGTCTTCATTCATCTTTACACATCCACTGTCTTCCAGATCCTCAAATGTGTTTTGCACTAAGCTGCCAAAGAAAATGGTTACAGAAAGTAGCAACGTATTGAGGGAAATGCTGCATCCTAAAAAAATTATCCCCTATCTAAAGGTTATGCTATTACCTTGACAAGTAAGAACTCACAATTCCAGGTTCAGTATGCTCTAAGCCATAGTAAGCTGGATTAACTGTCTGTGACATGGATATATTAGTAAGGAAACTTTTGCAGGGAAAGAATGACAGCTACAGCTGAATATAAGTTGTGGTGGTGTGATTGCACATTCAGTAGATCATCATTCCAAAGATGAACAACACACCTCAGATATTCATACAAACCTCAGAAGCATGGACACGGTGAGGACACGACATTAGTATATATTTTATACAATTTTATATGTCGTGTATAAGAATATTTTACTTAAAAATAATTAAAAAAAGTCAAAATAATTCTAATTAAAATTAAAACTTAAAAACTATGTATTTCATAGCTTAAATGTCAAATTATATACAAAATTACATTAATTTTATTTTACAATTAGATCCCAATTTATTTTCTTCATACTTCTATGTTTCATGTGTATCCAAGTAATGGACGTGTCTCCCCCAAGTGTCCGAAACGTGTCCAGTTACAAAAAAAAATAAAAAATAATAGGACATATTTGGGAGCTTGTCTGACACTTGTCGGGAGTGTCCAACGAGTGTGTCAAATATGGTGTTCAACACAGATACGGCACATTCATAGAACTGTCCGTGCTTCTTAGATACAAACTATACAAGGGTATTCCATACTCTGAAAGTGTCAACTGCTAATTCCTTCAATTCATGTATAGTTGTAGCACTTTATCACATGCATATTACAGTTCCAATAAATCTTTATCACATGCATGCTTGGGGCAATCACTACATTCATTACATAGAGGAAATGCAACAGACAATACTGTTACCCAGAAAGCAACCCAAGAGGGAGAGCGCGGGGCGGGGGGGGGGGGGGGGGGGGTGAGGGGGGGATTGGGTTTATCTAATTTTCACCAATAATAAACAATTTTAACTTACCTTTGGGCTAACAAATACTATGTTACTTCTTGCCAATTAAAGTTACTTACATGACTGCATTTTTATTTTTGGAATAATTTTTAAAAAGAGAATTTGTTTATGGATTACTTAAGCTGCGACACCAAGTTGCACTTTCCACACAGAAAAAATGAGAATCTTTTGGACTAGCAATGTATGATTAGTTCACTTCATAAGCAATGTTAATTATCTATTAAATAAATTTATTCATGGATTTCGTGGCTGCCATATCTTCCATCATATTACTTTAGTCAAACAGCTGGGCCATCAAAAGAAATTTCTTTTTTTTTAGATTTTCTTCTCAACTCAAGACATGTCAAAACATTAACTACCATAAATTTGAACTACCGTACAATTTCAAAGAATTAAAAGCTAGTCATCAGACGAAAAGAAAGGATTTAACACTTCCCATAATCATATTAATGTGGACAATTCCATTAACGACCCTTATTATGCATATTACTTTCTGGAATGTACCAGCACAAAAAAGTAACAACATATTCATAAATAATCTCTCTTCAAGTTTCAGAAACAAAACTCTGCTCCTAGATATCGACCTCATTTTGATGTTCAAAATGGTTGCTGCAATAGTAAAACAAACTAGCACCTCTTTTATTCTTCCCAAACTTTTATATGCATATTCCCAATATTTAAAATGCTCTCTCTCTCTCTCTCTCTTGTTTACTGCAATTCTTAAATTTTAGGACATTACCCATTAAAATACCTTTTTCTTGAGTAGATGGTGTTTACTTGGTGTAATACAATGTTTTCAATACAAAAATAGTTTAATGTGGTGAAACTCCAATCTAGTTTTAATAGTCACAGGCAGACTTTAGATAAAGCTCCCAAAAGGGTGAACTGCATTAGAGGATTGATCCCTTTGGGATAAGTAGAACTAATCAACAGGAGGACATTCTAGAATAATTCTGGACCAAGGAAGCCACTGGTAACTGATTCAGTTATAGTATAGCAGTAGGATTGCCAAAACTTTACCAATCTCCGGAACAAATAAGTCCAGGTGAGATAATGTACTGCATCCTCCTTATGGGAAATTGTTCCAGAAACTATCTCAGCATTAATGTGATCATGCAGCTGCTCCCTCAGACTACTTTCAACTGGGAACGGTTCATACAGAAACTGTAAAAAAGAAAACCAGTTATTCCAGCAATTACAAAAGAGAAAATCACACAGATAATCATAATACATGGGGTCACAATCTTTATTTAACCTTTTTATAGAAGCTCTTTTTGGGTTCATGAACAAGAATGACAGCTTTCCCATGTTGATCATATTGTGGTCGGCCTGCTCGACCCATCATTTGCAAGATATCTGTAATAGGAAAATCTACATATCGTCTTGCTTTTGCATCATAATACTCTGTTCCCTGCATTAGAAATGGTTGTGCCATTAAATTCCACCCTAATGGGGCATCTGCTAAAGTTGCATGATTGCAGCTAGGCACGATAAACAGTCGTGATAGTGGATGGCTACTTTTTCAGCCTCTTTGGTAGGGGTTGAAGTTGAACAAAAATGGGTCCTCACTTAAATAGGTTAGGTACGGGAGGTAGGAGGATCTTGCAGAGGCAGATGGAGCAACAGATGCAAAAGCTACTTACATACTGTCTTAATTGGACCTGGCTGTTCGCATAATAGTACTCGTGTCGACACAACGTGACACTGAGATATGAGTTGGGGAGGGGTTATAATTTTCTTTGTAGACATTGTGTACAAAGGTGGCATCCCTTTTGGCATCTTTTGAATAGATTTTTACTTACTTTTAAAAAAAAAAAGGAACAAGTATGGATATGAGTTGGAGAAAGCAAGCCACTGTTCCAACGGACTACTTTGTGACAAGTGAAGAAGAAGAAGAAGCACCAGAAAAAGATGAAGACGAAGACGAGGAAGAAAGAAATGTCAATCATGGCAGTTTTGAGCTCCAGAGATTAGGTTCCCCGCCCCCCACCCCCCCCCCCCCCAAAAAAAAAAAGTAAGTCCATATATTAGAGTGTATTAATTGCTGAAATAAATAAATGTCCCAAATCAATCAGTAAATTGCAACAAAATTTGAAGTTCAGGGAAGATCTACATGGCATTTTAGACCAATTTCTTTGGAGCAGTATATAATGTGGCTTTTGACATCAGTGGCCTCCTCAATGATGCACAAGCACAACGGAATGGGGTCCAAATACAAACCCCATTCATTTTGGCAAAATCTTTTTATACTCCAACACTAAAAAGCTTTACATTTTTAAGACAACTTGTATCCATATACAAGTTACATTATTTGATTCCTTTTAATCATACCCTCACATCATATTAA